>JAHSPW020000003.1:22278897-22918897 GCA_019985065.2 Arctostaphylos glauca
AATGTTGTTAGACGTATAGACAAGAAGACCTATACTCTTATTTTCATGTCTTCTAGTATTCTTGTGGTTTATTTTCATTCTTCTCCTCCCTTTGTCTCCCCGAATAGGGATGATAGAAGACAAAAGAAAAGAGTTATTCTATTGCATTCAATCCGATTCAACAAGGATAATACAAGGTTGAGACGAATTATATAGGCTAGCCTTAATAACCATAATAAGACAAAAAGACTGCGCTACCGTATAATAAAGACAAAAAGACTACGCTACCCTATTAATTAAACATAGGTAAACAAGAAATAGGTAACAGTACTTTCTCACAACCCCCCCGGCGTGCAAAACTCAAGAGTAGGGAGCATCGTGGCTCGCATCCTAAGTTTGCCTAGTAGAAAAAGAAACTATTGAGAGAGAGAGAATTGGTGGGATTTAAGGATGTGTGGGAGCTGAATTACTTGGGCAAATATTGAAATTAACAATGGTCTTCGTTACTTAATGTATCGGATTTTGAAATTAAATATTATAGTCTATGTTACTTGAATTTTCCTTTCATTTTGATAGATTCTACAAATTGCTAGGTGTTAAAGTACCGATTCACCCAAAGTGAGGAATGTCTTAAAGTAGCAACTAAGAGGCTAGGACTTACCTCTGGCAACAACCCCGATGAGAAGTAAGATTTTGTGCTTTGGTTATTAATAGCACTAACACGCGAACAAACTGATGTCCAATATTAAGCTTGTTTCAAGTTTGTTTGCATAGCATATAGTTTCCCAACTTTGTTTTTGCATTTTGGTTTTTATGGTTTTAAATGAAAACTACCGAGCATTTCATTTTTAGAAGTGTGGGGTGGGGGGGAAAGAGTGTTGGAACATATTCAATAAAAATTGAATATTATTTCTGTTAATGATTCACTGGGACATTCCGAGTCAATAGGATTTACTCCGATCTGAGAGATCTGCCTTTCCTTTTGAGGCTGGGGTTGATGTTCTTTCATCTTAAACCAACAGAGGAACTCATTAGCTAATCTTTGGACAATCAAGGTGTTCGGAGGGCCTAGGCCGGGCATTGATCCCTCTAAAACTAGTACCCGAGCATGGACAACCTCTCCATTCATCGCTAATTGGTTTTGAGTTGGATGCTTTACCATGTTATCTAACTTAGGCTTCAGAGGCTTTTGGACGAGACTCTTGAGTCATGATTGATTGAAAGTTGTTTATGCCTTAAGTGCACCTTATTTTGTTGTGATTTCTTTGTTATGATCCTTTGCCTACCTCTCTACATGCGGGTTGAGATCCCCAGTATGGTTAAGCATTAGAGCTTTTCCCAAGTTTGTTATTTATATCCTCTTAAACTAGTATACGAATATGGGTGGCCACTCTACTTAAGACCGTTGGCTTTGAGTTAGATGCTTCGACAACTAATTTTACCATTTTAATTACAATGGGCAAAAGGATTTACTGTTTTTGTATGTGATCCTTTGTGGAACACATACTATGCTGCAAGGAAGGAAATTGTATAGGTGGATTCTTTTTATGATTACGATTGAATGAGAGGTATGGGTTAGAATTACACAAAAAGGTTGGAATGGTGAAGATGGATTCACCAGCGGACATTATGTATTGTATACAACAATATGTATTTTTGGCCGTCATATGCTCATTCCCTCAATAATACAATTTTGTTGATTTATTGGGCAACTTGTTTTTGACTTGTTCATAAAACTCCTTTTGACCTGACTATCGGATGGGGATATCTTGTGGGCATTTGGGTGTATCTTGGAGCTGGTGTATCCCCTCAAACCTTCACGGGGGAGGAAAATTGCCTTTAGCGTAGTGACAATACACCTCTCAAACTCGTAGGCTAGTTCTTTCTGACTTTCTGTTACTTTCAGTTGTATTACCTATGATTATTGATTAAAATGAGTTGTTGATAAATTAGTTCCTACTTCCAACAGGTAACTTTAGGTGAATGATGGAGTGAAATGAGGATTTTGAGACAAGGGTTGCTAATCAATGTTCTTAAATGAGAATACGCAATGTGAAGATTTTATCCCTCAGGAGGCAAGGGGTAGACCTTAAGACCTAGAGGTGTAAGCTTCTAAAAATTACAAAATTATAACAAAGTGAGGGAGTGATAACAATGCTAAATAAAATTTTTAAAAGCATTTATAAACCTACAAATATATATATGTTAAGAGCTTAATATAAGTTTCCACCAATTTTTAGGAAGAAAAACGTACCCAAAAGAGGTACTCTCTTACTTCAAACAAAGATTGACATGTTGGGAAAGGCTGAGAGTGTGCAGATCTATAGGCATGTGTTCCTGAAAAAATGTACTCCTCGTATGACATGCATGAAAATGAACAAAAGCCGCACCTTGTATGACAACCCCATAGACAAGGCGTAGACTTTTGGAGGCTTCAAGATGTTTTTTGGTAGCCTAGCCTTGATGCAGACCTAGAGGCCGGCCTCAACTTAACATTTGGAAACATGTTGGTAATTATATGATTACTAACGGCGCTATTATTCCGGCCCCTGGTTCGGTATACATTGGATTAGGTTATCAAAAATGTAATGCTCTCTTCACTTTGTGACTGTATTTTGAAAGGAAGGAGGGGTGGGTGTTGTATTGTGCTGGTTTTGAGTTTTAAAAACTTTCCACTAAGAAGATTCTTCAGGTAGAATGCAATCGAATAATGCAAAGCCAAGGCATATATGGGTTCCTCAAAGAGAAGCATCAAAAAACTCAGCATCAAATCTGGGTCCTACAATAGACCCCCGGAAGACACAAGAGGAGGTTCTTGGCAGTAGTTCCATTGCACAAATGGTGAATACAGCTCACGTTGTTTGTGAAACTCAAGTAGATGCATCAATCACACTGCCTTCTATATGTGGCACCAATACAAATACCATTGAAGGTTGTATCAAATCTTTTGATGTTCAAAGAGACCAACCCAGTAATGTTGCTGATTACAAAAGTAATGAGACACTTACTTCTTTACTTGTAGAATCTCAACAGGTTCCAATGGTTGAAGGTCAGAAGAAGGTCCAGTTCTCAGTACGGAGCCCATCCAGATCTCGAGGTAATAAATTGCTTACTTGTTTGTTTAGAAATTTTTGCTAGACTAAAAACAGCATCATTTGTTTAGTGTGTGACCTTCGAAAAAATTGTGAAGTATTGGAAAATTTTGCACATTACTGGACACTTGGCATATTACCACAGAAATTGCTCCACAATATTTTTGTTCTCCTTCCATGGTGGTTTCATTGGAGGGGCTGATGACCTAATGACCACTGGAACAGACAACTTATTGTCTGATATGGATTCACTTGCATTGACAGAAACGGAATGGGATGTGAATCAACCAGAGGCTATGAGTGCCATGAGTCTTAACTTAAAGCATCAGAATTTTCACAGCATAGAAACAGATGAAAGTTTGAGGTTTGATCGCGAAAATTCTGCCTTCTTGGCGAAAAGAGCGCTGAAAGTTTAGGATCAGATGCATCAATTTGGAAACTTTTTACACGGTGACTTCAATCACCCCATGACTCATTCATCAGTTGTTCGGTCATCTTGCACTACGACAATAGTATTCAATTCAGCTTCTGCTCCTATTATCACTTATATTACATGCTGTTCATATCCTTCTGAAAACATGTTGTCTAATGTGGCCATAGTACCTATAGGAGATTGCAGTGTGAATCCTCAACACCTGCCTCGAGAAAATTTGGCGCAACCTTCTTCTAATTCATCCAAGAGCATCACTTTTGACACTCTGTTCAAAGCTAAGGAGTATGACCTGGCAAAGGAGCTGGAAGGCGGTGGGCCTGAGGACCGTGACTTTCGAAAAGATTCTTCCCTTCTGGATGACAATTATAGCAACAAGAAAGAGCTTGAAACTGTTCTTACTGACTTACAATCTCAGCCGCTTCCTTGTCCAAAATACCATCTTCGGATCTGAAGGCAGAACTATCTAAATCAGAAGAACAAGAAAAAGTTGCAAGTGGTAAGGCGGGACCTAGTAAAAGAAGTTATGATTCTGACCTGTATTAAAGTTAATGGGAAGCTCTATCAGAGGCTTGGGAAGATCGGTAGTGGGGGAAGTAGTGAGGTCCATAAAATGATTTCATCAGATTGCTCAATCTATGCCCTGAAGAAAATCAAGCTTAAAGGCCATGATTATGCAACTGCATTTGGGTTTTGTCCGGAGATGGAATACCTAAACAGACTGAAGGGGAAAAACAACATTATACAACTAATTGACTATGAGGTACAGACTATAGACCTAAAATTGTGTGTCGTGGGAAATTTGTATTCATCCATGTGTTTACATATTGTGTTGCAATTCTACTGCCTCTTTGCATCCCATTGTTGAGGTTGCTTTGGGAATTTTATGCAAGGGAACATGAATAATGAATAGATCAACTGTGCTCACTACATGAATTTATAGTTTGAAAAACCTAGTGCCAGACGATATGTGGGTCTTTTCTTATGAATTTGAAATTGCCATACTAGTATTTTGGCTTGGTTTTACAGGCTATATTGGGGTATATAATGACTAATTTATGTACTCGAGTTGGATCTTTATCGAGCTCACCTCCCTCGGTCAAGTCCACATGTAATGCAATTGAACTTCTAAGCTAGCATATCTCCTGATATTCCTTTTTAACTGTTGTTGTTGCTTCTTAAGCAATATACCACAACCACACCTCAAAAGAATATAAAAAGGATGAATGTCTGATATTGGCACAATTTGGGTCTAATTAGTGTTTGGATATCATTTTATCTAGTTGTCTTATGTTGGCTCAGTTGACCTTGTTTGCATCCTTGTAAAGACCAACCTACTAAGGAAAATAAATGACCACTATCTTGTTTTCTGAATGTTGATGTTTCTCATTAGGTATAATACATTGGTTGCCTCTTTATCTACGTCAGTAGTTTGCAAAGTTTTGTTACATTCATTTCCTTCGTAGGTGACAGATAAGACTTTGCAGAAGGAAGTGATGAAGGGTTCCATGAGTGACAAGGATGGAAGAGTAAAAGAAGATGGATATATTTACATGGTGCTTGAATATGGAGAAATTGATTTGGCACACATGCTGTCCCAGAAATGGAAGGAAATGGATAGGACTTACTTGACCCCCACCCACCCATCACAAACTAACTTTGTCTTCCAGCATTTTTCATAACCTCATGCTTTCTATTTTATCTCATCTGATTATTGTATACCTTTGTACAACCAAATCCTCGATGAGCTCAAGGCTAGAGAACCATGTGGGTGTATGTCATTGGGCCACATGTCATCTCTTGAGGTGGCTAGACACCAATGGAGATGCCACGTGGCAATGCATGATGGTTTCAAACACTTCTGGAATACGGACACCCTTGACCACTTGAAAAGGTAGGAAATTATTCTCTTCTACGGACACGTGGAGACACCAATAGGGTATGTGGCACATGTTCTCGACACACTGAGAGACACTTGAAGGGTATGCCGACGACACCTTCAGGACACCCTTCCTTCAAAAGAAGAAAAGTAAACAATGTAAATAGAGTACTCATTAAGAAACTAGGATAAGGAAAATAAGCTACTACTTAATAGCAATAGATAGAAAAAGTTGAATATTAAAAACTCGGATTGAGAGAGAGATGAATGTTATATCCCCGCATCATTCCATTTGGTAACCTTCTTGCGAAGACTTGCTATGATAGATGCAATAAATGGTCATCATGCTAGAAATCCCTTTTCTTTAAGGATTTTACGTAATGCTGATTTGATGACTTTGTTAGAATTTGTATACCCTTTGCAAATAGTGGCCATGTGTTGAAAATTAACAATTACTTGCCTTCTACTGAATGACGTCTTAATGGCTATATATACTGGCTGTATTTCATCGACTTGAATTAGGACAGCCTTCAATTGTCTTATGTAGATTTTTCATTGGCTGTGTTGAACTAATCACATTCTATTTAGTTGATGGATAATTTAGAACTTATCGTCATACAAATCACAGGGAATATCTTATGGTTTCCATGTCCTGTGTTTTGCATAATGTTGTGCCTGCCTATCCATCCTCTACATCCATATCGGTGCTTCTTTGGTCCATATGTGCAAACTTAAAAAGAACCTAGAATGCTCTGTACGTTCCAAGCTGTGCAATCCAATTAACTGGGCGTTGTATAAGCTGGGAAAGTAGTTACTAAGAATTGCATTAATATTTCAATACAATAATCTCCATGAAGGATGCGGTAACTCAGTAGATTCTTTCTTTTCTAGAGTCGTCAATCACTTTTGTTTTCATTCCAAGACTTGTGTATCACGTTTTCTTCGAGAGATCCCTTGCTGTAAACTATTGAAGATTTCCTTGTCTTCTTTGATCAGTATTTCATGCAAAAAAGTTATTCAAAAGTAGACGTCTTTCATTTTCCAGGGAAATGAGTTGCAGAGGGCTTATTTACAGCTGTGCCATGCTAGCTTGTGTTACAGTCCCAAAGTTGTCAGGGTTTAGAAGAAAATTTGTTTTATTCAGATAGGTTTGGACTGAATTATATTTTGGGCTTATTTTTGTATTTTATGAACTTTTTGTTCTGTGTCAATTTTTTGCTTTTCCAGATTTGTCCTATTGAGATGAAGTTAAAAAGTAAAAAAAATTGTGACCTAAAGGTTAAAAAAAGGCCAATAAAGACAAATAATTAAAGACATACATTCTTTTTAGTTATCTGTTCCTTTTGCTCTTTTTTCTAGTTTGGTTCATTTACTTATTTTTCTTATTACTCTTGTTGAGACAAATCTAAAAAATCACAATAGCAAATGTTTTGACTAGAAGGTGTAGAAGTTCACTAACATTGAAAATAAGCTATTATCTAAAAATTAAGTTAATGTATTCCAAACTCCAAGTCATTCTATTTATATTTCCAGTAAGGTGCTGAATTTGTTTCTGGCATTGGTTTTGTATGTAGTGTTGCAAATGGATTCTACATAAGATTTGACATAAAAGCATGATTTTTTTCTTGTTAAAAATCAACTTTGACACTAAATACAATTAGTTACACATTACTAATCAGTGAACCAGCTGTTCCCCCTTCTGTATTTTGTGATGTCATTAAGAAATTCTTTATTTGCTCTAATATTAATCAAGCTTTCTCTAGAAAATTGTATCATACATTTACATCTATTTTGCTTTAGAGTAGGGTCAAAATAAGTTAATCCTGTGGATACTTTGTACGAGAATATGATAGTCACGTTGTTTAACACTTTGTAGCAAATACTTGTAGCTGTCAACACCATACATGAGGAACGTATTGTTCACTCGGACTGAAAGGCTTGCTAATTTTCCTTTGGTCAAAGGCTCACTGAAGCTAATAGACTTTGGTATTGCTAAAGCGATAATGAGTGACACAACCAACATTCAACGGGATTCCCAGGTACCAAAGCCTTTCGTCATTTCTCTTACTTAAAATTACCGTAATAGAATGCATCTCCCTATTTGTTTGTCACGTGACCAATCAAACGGTGCTACATCAAGATGCTCATAATATTTATGACATTTTCTTTATCCTATGAAGCGCGGATATTCCGAAAGTAGTTGTGTATGGGTATTGGATACGTATCAGATACATCAGATGAGTACTATTTATTTAAATTAGATAATTTTAATTTTGGTTACATTTCGGATACACGAGGGATGCTTTAGTTATATAGCGGGACTTTGGGGATAAGGCTGGGTGAAAATGATTTTTTAAAATGATTAAGTTATAATTACGGGGGTAAACCATGAATAGAGTACACATATATTAACGTATACATATTTGGGCACTCTGCTGCATGCCAACTTTCTCCTCTTCGATATCCTCAAAAGGTTTGGAATATAAGTTCTATTCATGGAATTGAGCACAAGTTTTTATAGTACTAATGGGTAGTTACTGCCAATGAGTAGTTTCCATTATTTGCTACTTCGCTTCCGATGGATTTTGTTTTGCTCAAGTTCTTTACCCCCAATCTCATATTCTGTTTAATTCGTGCAATCACTGGATTCATGTATGACTTTTGATGACTGAGATATGGGTTCTGGGCTATCAACTTACGGCTCAAAAGGGGGCTATTCAAAATTTACTGTTGGATTGATGCACTTTCAATGTTAATGGACAAATCAGGTGATGACTTCTCTCTCCCTCAGATTTATGCATTTCTTGATTATACTTTTTCCCCCTAAATGCAGAGTGATCTCTATGTCTCTTCGCATTCCCTCCTTTGATGGCTTTAGTGAAAAGTGATAATCAAACCACCTGGTTTGTCTCCGTTGCCTTCAAAATCCTACAAATCAAACCCTAATCGATGAAAAGAGCACGTCCACATATCAAACCACCGGGCCCGTCCACCACCGCTAGTACTTATCAATAAAGCAAGGGTAAGGAAAGCGCCTTAGTGAACCGCCGCTACTGATTGATAAATCATTGTCCAGGTATGGAAAGCGCCTTTAGCAATCAAGCACCCATGACTAGCCTTCTTTTTGACGTCTTGGGTTTTCCTCTATGCAGGTCCTTAGCTTAATCAAAAGGTCAAGGTATATGATTTTCTATTCTCAATTTTCTAGGTATGGAAAGCCCATTGAGTTTTCTGTTCTTTCACATACTTTTGGGTGTCTGGCGGATTGAAAGTTTCCTATTCTCAACATGTGTGTTCATAAATGTGTATACTCATAGTCCATTTGACAAGTTGGAAGGCACAACACGTGTTGAAGTCTTTGTATGTAGGGCTCTTTGGGCTGATCACTAGTGTTTGATAAAAGCCTCAATGAAAAAATCTATTTTGATCCATCGTTCTAGATGATTAACGTTGAGAGAGGTTTAGTCTAAGCATCTAAGTCCTTGAATGTATAGTATTGTGTCTATTTCCTTTCTAATTTTATCTATATAACAAAACACATAACTTGTTTAAAAAAATGTACTTACAAACTAACTTTTTACAACATTGAATTGCTAAGATTCATTGTAAAATTTGGTCCAATGGTTAGAATTACTTCTTCCATACTAATTTTTCCCCTAAAAAATGTCAAATCCAAAGTCAAGTGTTAAGGGCCATTGGATCTAAATCCAATAAAAAATTGAATAGACGTTGGATTCAATCTAAATTTGGGCCATTGTGAGTAACCACTACTACCACTATCTTTTCATCTCTCCCCAATTCCGAAGAAAGCCTTTTCTCTACAACTTTCCGTATCAAATTTGAAACTCACACAACTTACTACCTCTCTAATCCTCTCTCTAACAAGTCTAAAATCTTCAAATTCATGGCCACTTGCAGCTATCTATAGTTCACTGTTGGTATTTGTTTCTTCAAATCTAGGAATCTTTTTTGTGCCACTTTGTTTGTCTATGTATATAGCGAATGGTTATAGTAGTTGCTCTTATGCCGTTAACACTTCGTTTGATCTTTATTTTTCATTAGGTTGGCTAACCAAGAACTAGACCGGTTAGTTGTTCTCTAGACTGTACTAAGGTTTAAATGCCTGATGCTTCAAATTTCTACATCTTCACTTCTTAGCATTTGATTTTCGATTCAAATGGCTTATGGGATTTGTTGTAGAAGATTAATCAGATTATCTTTGATCCGTTTATGAGAATAATTTAATCAGAAATCTTCTTCAATGCCTAGGACTCATATTTGTTGTGATGTATCCTTCTCACATCGTTTAGTTATGATCCTTTGTCAATTCTTTTGCTTCCTCTTTTGGATGAACTTCTAGTTCTGATGCTTGTACTTCAAGACCTTTTCGTGTGACAACTATTTGATGGGAAAGATGGAAGACCCAAGTACACGCGACGAAGGGTTATACTCCCCCATTCTTGTAGAACTGGTTCAAAAGCTTGCCACTTGGTTTAGTTGGTGAAAAGGTTTGAGACCAACAGTCATTCTTATAGCAAAAATGCAACTCTTTAATACCATATTCTTTTATCTAGACTGCAATGTAGCGGAAGTATTAGACTTCTACCTGTCGTTGGATAATCATTAGAACATGACTTTGGTGAATTTGTTCGGTCTTTTTGGTTAGGATTAAATTTATGTACACATTGGTCCTGCTATAATAACTATGTGTAGTGAGCCAATTTATCTAGTGTTTTTTTTTATTGGCGGTTAGTTTATTACTTAGTTTTCATGGCCCTTTGAAGAAAGTATGTGCGCTAATCGGTATTAATGGATGTATAAAATGTATGTTGCTATATTGGATGCGGATTAAAATGTGCATAAATTAGATTTCTTTAACTGGATTGTGTTTGGTATTTAAGTTTGCATGTAGTTATCAAAATTGCAACTTTGAAACCCTTTGCGACATAAGTTGCAATGCATTTTTTTTTTTTTTTTGGTTCTCAATTTGTGACTTTTAAACTCATAGGCCACCTCCCTGGTTTTGTGTGACTATAAATTAATGTCTAACTAAAATCTCATCTTCTCAAATTAGTGTTTATTGTAGTGAATGGTGATTTAGAACTTCATTATCTAAGTCATAGTTTGGAGAATGTGATTTATTATTTTATTTTTTGCTGTACGACTTCGGTTGTCTGCTTAGAGTGCGAGTTTCTTCTTTGTGATTTCACCTTTAACACGATCGGTAGCAAGAAATAATGTCTATTATGTGTCATCATATAATTATTGCTCAATGGGCAAGTATTGGTTTATTATTTTTTGCCAATTGCCTTCCGATAAGTTTTTTTAATTTTCAATAAGGGCCTTCAGGCATGGCAACTAGGTTGTTTCGGTTATTGAACTCTTTAATCTTCAGCATAATTTTGGAGTTGCTTTTGTTGATAAAGGACTATGTGGTTTTCTATATTTTTGGGGGCATCAATTGATGAGAAGGAAGTGCGGGTGATTTCTGACAGAATTGTTATTTGGTGCTGAGGTTCTAACCGTCAGTTCCTAAATCCATTTTTGCTCGTTGGAAAGATAAGAACTCTTCTCCCCGTATAGAAAAAGAGGTGACTTTAATTTAGCCATGGGGTTGAGTTCTATTGTCCTTTTAAAGTGCCAACTATGTTACTCATCTATTTAAAAAAATGCAAGCTATGGGAAGTGAAAATTGTAATTGGGTAATGATCCTATTGTTGTGCTTTTTCAGGGCTACTATCACTACATTAGCGAGTATGCTATTGGACACAAAGGGTGCTATATAAATTACGTGTCGATGGTGGGTTCAGGTTAGTGTTTATACTATGTATGGATTTACATAGCAATTTCTTGATATGAGGTCAACTAGGTTGATGACTAAAATCTGGGTAGCCTTGGTGCGCATGGTAGGACTACAAATTCTTGTGTTTTTGTTTATTTTGAGTTGTAATATGGATCTCCTCCAACCTAAGTTTCTATTTATCTAAATACACCTAGGTTGGGAATTGAAATTTGGATAGCCATGGTTGGCGTAATAGTCATTCGAACTGCTTTGTTTTTGTTTGTTTTTTTAATTTTATCATGGTATTCCTCCGACCTAAGGTTTTGCTTATAGCAATAGTTGAAATGGCTTCGTTAAAGATAAATTTGGGAAGGAATATTAGGCACGTGTCTTCAACGCAATATGTGGTTGATTTTGGAAAGACATTCTTTACCTGAGTTGGGAAGGATATGTCAATTAGGAACCATATCCGATTTTGGTGCAACAAGCGTTAATTTTTTGGACCTAAGGAATTTTATATGTTTCTATAAACGCCAACTTTTTCCTTTTGTTAAGTAAGGCTTTTTTGGACCTAAGCAATTCATTCTCTAAGCAATCTTTGTAAGGAATCAGGCTAAAGGCTTACCTGTTCTACAAAAAACATTTTAAGGGTTACAGACAACCCATAAGCATAGCACGCACATATGTTGAAGACGCACATGGACAACTTTGGAACATTTGATTGGGAATGATGGTAAGAAATATACTACTCCATCAGCTGATCACTAACTGTCTGATAAAAAGGCTCTATTAATGTTAGATGAGGATTAGTCTGAGCATCAAAGTCCTTAAGTGGGTACTGCTGTAGCTATTTCTTTTCTAATTCTATATCATCAATTAACATTAAATGAGTGCTATTGGATATGGGATTATGACTATGGGAAAGTTTGGAAAGTGGCCATCGGTTTAGATCTGCTTTATTCTACT
The DNA here is from genome assembly GCA_019985065.2 of Arctostaphylos glauca. Classification (NCBI taxonomy): domain Eukaryota; kingdom Viridiplantae; phylum Streptophyta; class Magnoliopsida; order Ericales; family Ericaceae; genus Arctostaphylos; species Arctostaphylos glauca. The sequence continues at coordinate 22,291,026 of JAHSPW020000003.1, forward strand.
TCTTGTAAGGTCTGTGGTCCTTATTTTTTCCTTCAATTTTAGTTTGGATAGTTATTGGGCGTGTTGTTAGCTTTTCTTCTTTTACTTTTCTTTCTTTTGTTTGGATAGTTGTTGGGGGCAAACCGTATAAATATTCTAATAGCTTTTTTGGATAGTGGATCGTAACTTTAGTGTAATGGTTAACATTTTTATTTTACTAGAATTGCAATGACATATAACTATTCTAATAGTTTGTATGTGACTGAACCTAAACTATAAGCTTAACGTAAACTACAGGCTTAATTTGAATATTTGCATTATGCTTGTTAGTTCTCTCTGATTTTTGTAATTAGTAATGCCCTTTTTCTATTCAAAACCTTGACATGGTAGAACAAATAAACTTAGTTTTTTTAATTTTGTTTTGTTTTTTTAGGAGTGACATCTACGAGTCTACAATTACAAAGATCACAAGAGTTTCAAAAGAGCTATCTCAAGTACGTCATTGCCCTTCCCTTTGTCACCATGTATGGTGATAAGCTGATAATTGGTATCTGTACTTCTTTCTCTCGATTGTAGGATTTTAGGAAGGGATTTTATCACCTAATCTTTTAGGTATCTATTTATCAATTCATTTTGAAAGCCTTTGAGACTCATTAGAGGTATCCTCACGTCGGTGTTGTGTTACTTCATCCTATTTTGGTTTCCGATTTTTGTTTTGATTTTCAGGAAGGATCCTTCGGTTCATTGAAAAGGTAATCCTCATTGAATCTGCAGTTTTTGGGTCTTCTGTTCATTGAAAAGGTATATCAAGAACACTGCAGCTTCTCTCTATCTCTCTCGTTTTTTATGTTCTGAGGATATTTTTTGCCAATAAAAATAAAACTGGGAGAAAGATCCACTCTCTAGACTGTATTTTACAAAGGGGAAAGAAAATGGCCAAATTAGTGGTAATGATTGGGGGCAATGTTAGAGTGTTGTCTTATTGTTTAGTTGTTGTCCTATAAAATGGCCAAAATTGGATTGGAAGTAATCGCTTCGAATCTGATTACAATGTTTTGTTTGCATAGTGGAGGAGAATTGTTGGCAATATATTGGACTTTGTGACTGCGAGTAGTGTGGTCAGCACATTGGAGATTTTTTTATCGAATGTTGGACTTATTTGGTTAGTTCCATAAAATCCCCAACAGATTTATTGGGTCAGTTCTCTTTTTTTTTTTGTTCTCTATCGCATGTGGGTGCAATGGTTATGGCAATTTCTAGCCTATCGAATGTATGGTTATGGTTAGCATATGATTTTCGATTCGAATGTATGGTTATGGTTAGCATTTGTGGTTAGCATTTGGTTATGGGATTTGTTGTAGAAGATTAATCAGATTATCTTTGATTCCATTTATGAGAATAATTTTTAATAAAAAATCTTCTTCAATGCCTAGGATTCATATTTGTGTCGATGTATCCTTCTCACATCGTTTAGTTATGATCCTTTGTAATTCTTCTTCTTCCTCTTTTGGAGGAACTTTTAGTTCTGATGCTTGTACTTCAAGATCTTTTCGTGTGGCAGCTATTTGATCCGTTTTTCGATTTCGGCATTTTTTTATTTGATTTTTTTGATCTCGGCATTTTCATTTATGTATTTCAATCTGGCATTTTCGATTTATGTATTTCATATGGCCATTTCTGTTTCTCAGTCTAGTATTCTGCATTTTGTTTTTTTCACATTGTAAGAACTGTTGATGGAACTGTTTATGGAACTGTTTATGGAAAAAATATATTTTGTACTCTTGGAGAAAGGTTTAAGGTTCTTAAGGAACGGTTCCGTTGGCTTCACAAAAAGTGGAGATTACAAATTAGCTTAGAGGTAATTATGTGGGCTGTTCTTACAACTCTACAGCAACATTACTAATTTTTTGGTAATGTGAGCTGTTCTTACAATTGTTTTTGAAGGCTGAGTTATTTTAATAAACAGGGAGGATGGCAACTCGCAATGAGAATATTTGAAGGACTATTTTTTTCATTAATCTTCATGTTATTTACAATTGCTATCATCTATATGTCTTATATCTATATAACAAAACAAAGGGGCTTTTTCAAGTTATCCCCTCACAAACTAACTTTTCCATGATTTTGATGGCTAGGATTGAATTTGATTTTTGGTTCAATGGTTGAGATTACATCTTCCATTTTAGATTTCCCTCTAAAAAATGTGAAGTCAAACTAACATGAGTAAGGTCAGTGGTCAGTATGGTTAGGTCTAGACTGGTTGGTTGGGTTATCTCCTAGAAGTGCAATCTGCACTTTGTTTCTCTGTCTCCGCTCAAAACGTAAGAAAAAGAAAAAGAAAAAGCAAGACCCCTCTTTCTCTCGCGCGCTCTCGCTGTTTCTTGCGTTTTCTCAGTCTCTTGTTTCAGGTACTGTCAGCTCTCTCTCTCTCTATCTCTCTGTCTCTCTCTCTCTCTCGCATTTTGGCCTACCTAGTGGGTTTTGTTTTAATTTTTTCTCTGTTTTGTCCTGTTCAATGTGCTCTGTTTTTGGCCTACCTGAGCACCGAATGGTTCTTGGGTTAAAAGATCAATGGAGAGAAAGTTCATAGCCCATTATATGAATTTTGTCCCTTTCGTCCTCTCCTCTCATTGAGAATGGGGTGCTAAAGCTACTACATGCACATTATTTGAATCTTTTATTTTCTCAGGCCAAAGTATTACACAAGATAAAGGATTTGGCATTACCATACCAAGACTGAACCTTTTGATTGCCTCTCCCCTCGTCGCACTTTGGCTACCTAGCGGAAGCACCAAATAATTTTTGGGTTAAAAGGTCCGTGGAATCACCCACTACCAGAACCTCTCCTCTTCCTAATCTACTCATCCTCAGAGACCACGTTTGACCGTTGTTGATTGAATTGGGCTCAACCGCCTCTAAATACGTATGCTTGCATGCAAACATTGCTTAAATTTGGTCGAGAGAGAGACCGGAAGACAAATATTTAGTAAATCAGTTTAAGCACTGAGAATACTAAAATACCTTTGGTTTGTGGCTGAAATCACATTAAACTGGACAGAATAATATAAATCACCTTAATAGATGGTCCTAAGTCCTGACCAATATTTCATACGAATCACATGTATTGTTGTATAGATTTCATGTTTATATGTAGTATTTTTTTGAGATCACCTGTCCTTGCACGCCATATGTTCATTTCATGTTTTCCTATTTTTTATTTTGACAGGTTCAACTCTTTCCACGGAAGGTGGTGCTTGAGTAGGTAAGATCTCTCACCCAAGTAGAAAATCTATATTCAATTTTTTTGTGATGCTTATTTGAGGAAGTGAATTCTTATTTGAATTTTTTGAGATGCTTATTTGAGGAAGCGAATTCTTATTTGAAATGAGTAGAATATGTGGGTTTAAACTTAATTGTGTTTTAAACTTTAACGGGTTCTTTTGGTCATTAGCATAACTCTTTGCCATTTTATTTTTGAGGTTAACAACATTTGAGAGATGCTTTTCTTTGTTTCGCATATTAGTAGCACATATTCGTGGTGAGCAATCCGATATTGAATATGGAAAGTCTATATTAATTTTTAAAATATTTTTACCTATATTGTTGCTGATGCTTATTTGAGGAAGCATCTTTTTGTTTGAATCTTCCAATGTTTATTTTGATGAATAGCATAATTTTTCGGGAAAGTAAATAGATCAAACGAGTTAGAATATATGGGTTTACAACTTAACTATGTTTTAAACTTTCATGGGTTCCTTGAAGCACTGGCATAACTCTTTGGTTGCCATTTTAGTTTTGAGGTTAAAAGCATTTGAGAGCTGTCATTCTTTGGTTCGCATATTTTAATTGATTTTTTCTATCTTTTCCACCACAACATGGCTTTAAGCTTATGATTTTCACTCTTTTGTTGTTGATATAGGAAGTCCATGTGTACTGTCGAAACTACTTTCTAAAAGTACGAAATCAGTTTCTAATTGCTGAAAAATTTCCCGAAACGATGAAAAAGCTACTTAAAAGCCGGGATAGGAGAAGTAGTCCTCAAATATTGTTTTGTGGGGGCTGAAATTGATAGATGAGTTTCAATTATCTTTTTTTATGCTATTTCAGGTATTATTCGAATGTTTTTTTGGCTATTCCATCAAGAATTGGATCTTCTATTTCGGGTTCTCTTATTTCGGTACATTTTGTTGTTTTCTCTAGGAATCATCAAAAGCTATTTGACGAATTGTTCGAGGAATCATTTGAAGGTATTTTTGCTATTTTAGTAATGGTTCTCGAATCATTTTTTGCAAAACCGTTCTAAAATCTACCGAACCGTTCAAAAAACTACCGAAAACTTTTCCCTAAGCATAGAAAGTCAATAATTATCCACAGTTTTTTTTTTTCATATACTGAATACATCCCTAAGCATAGATATGTACACCTTCTATTCGTTGGCTGTAAGTCAGAATTGTTTGGGGTTTCTATAAGGATTTTTTTTCATATACCATTCTGTTGTAACTATTGTTTGCGTTTTATTTTGCTATTATAGGATTTTGTTGGGCTAAAAGTTAATATTTCCCCATATATTCAATTTTTAATTTGCTACAGGAAGTGTTGACAATCTTCTTTCGGCACAACTTCACGGAACTTGAAAAATGTGAATAATTATCTTATTTTCGAATGTATTAAATCCAAATAACTGTGAAGGGTTGGGCTACAACTGCAAATACTTTTGCACACTCAAGTACACATATTCACATAACACGTGTGTAGGGTTGGTTCGCTCCACAAACCACGTAAGTTACATAGATGTGTAGGTGTACTTGCGAAGGATTTTGGTGTATCTATTTTTTCAATATTCTAAATCTGTACTGAAGAGTAGTTTTTGTGGTTATTATCGTTCAAACGCATTTTTTCAAATTCACACTATTAAGTAAGAACAAATATGGTTGAGCTGTACAAGTTGTGATTCTTTGATGATATTTTTTTAGTTCAAGGGTTTGAGAATGTCGAATTCTTTTTCTTTGTTTGCTCTTGACTGCATCATTAACCATATGTCAATTTCTTCAGTTCTCGATTAAAGTGTTTGTCTTCAAACTTTTTACATGCAGTGATCTGTTTAGTTTCATCTTATTTTGATTTTCATGGATGACATCACAATATTTGGCTATGTAAGTTCTTTTTGCAGCTTTAGGTTGCCGATATGTCATTTCCTACCAAGTAGGTATGATTGAAATTCTCTTTCTCATTTTTAACCGGTGGATAAAGACTTGGGGAAACGGTAAATATGATTTTCATATAAGCTTCTCAATTTTTCTACAACTTAATCAAGCAATTTACTTTTCCAAACTTTTTTTAGGTTGAATATCTTAAGAAGAGAAATGTTGGTGTTGTGATCGAGAGGAACGAGATCTTAATTTGATCTGTTTCAAAGGGTAAGCACCTTTTTACTTCTTCCTCTTCAGAAAATAAAATTTCTTCTCAAATATTTGTTTTTTCGAAATAAGTGGCAGCATCCAAGGCCAAGGGAAAAGAGAAAGTATGCTCTACGAGTAACGGAAAAGAGTGTGCAGTTCCAGCGGTATGAGTCTTTAACCATTCCAAGTTTGTGATTACATCTTTACACCTCTCAGTGGCTTTTGTTGAGTTTTTTTGGTAACTTTCCTTTGAGCATGTTGAAGCTACTTGAGTACACATTGTTCTTATATGTTCTCCCTATGTTGCCAATATATGGACAAGCATATTTCTATTAAACATTAGTGTTCTTTACTTTGCAACCCAAGTTCTTGCTTCTACTTTGCCTGAAGACAGTTTGTGCCACAAGAAATGTTGTGTGAGAAATAATTTGTTTGAAAACCTAGATATCATAGACATGTCAAGAGACAACAATTTATACAAAACGTGTGTGTTGATGTTCGTACAATCATTGTACATAGTAAACATATAGGTTGTAACACCTACTGAGTGCATTAGCAACCTTGGTGTGTCCCTAGATCCATAAACATTTGGTCTTGAGTCCCCTAGTGGTCCAGTACTATTGAAGAGACACATATGTACCCATACAATATAAATTTAAATCCTAAACCCACCTCACCCTATTCCGACGTGTTCCCCTTCATCTCATGCGTCTCCTCTACGCTTCTCATCATAGAATGTGTGTGTAACAAATGTGACTGCCACTTTGGGTGCCCTTCGTGCAATGTGTTCGTTAGTAACCCTCGACGTGTTCGATAAGTTGATGTCAGACCCCTAAGTGTGTTGATTCTTCGTGACTAAGAATCAAAATGAGCAATACGGAATATGGCAAGATAGGAGGAAAACTAAATGAAATATTGGAATAAAGAGAATGAGATACCGTGGTCTAACAACTATTGACACGACAACATATTCATTTTTTAGGCATCCAAGGATAACGCAATCTCAAAAGTTACATTGGCCCAACGTGCACGACGAGAATGAGAAAGAAATGAGAAAAACCGCTCGACATACCACTCAGAGCAAGGCTTGCGACGAGAGCGGAATCAAGCGCTGACATGTATCCAACCGAGACAACCTACCTAGACTACTCTTTTAAGACCTAGCTGTCACGCCCACACAAAGCAAGTGCCAGATACAACTCAGGGCCCTGAAAAAGCGCCAGATGGTGAACCATCCTTCTACATATTCGTTCTCTGTGCCAAGTTCACCGTTATCTCCACCAACTAATAGGTAACAACAATAAACTTAATTTTACAGTTCAAAACATCGCAAAATTTTGGTTAAGTTCATAATTTTGTAAAATTGAAGTAGGGGGAATATCTGTAGGTTTGTTCCATTGAATCAACACTGTGAAGACAATCCATGTAGTGATGATGAGGAGGATGATAGGCCTATGGACTTGGTGGTTAATGCTAGAGCCCACTTAAATCCATGTCGGCATTGCCTTGGCAAAATGGACACGTTGTGTCCTTATTGTTCGGCTTTACATTGGACAAATGAAAAGTTGGTTAAATTGTCTAAAAAACGCCCCTTCTTCGAGACTTGCTATTTGCAAGGAAAGGTTAGGTTACCTTTGCTTGTGACACCCTCTCCACCAATTCAAGCATTGTATAATGGGAATGACGATCGATCAAAGTTTTTTCGGTGTTATACTCGAGTGCACAATGCATCCAATGCTTTTGCGAGTCTTGGTGCTACCTTTGATCCAAGGTTGCTTACTGGAAGGGGTCCCACAATGTTCACTATACATGGATAATTGCGACACCAAACGGGATCTTTGATGCAGCTACCAAGAAAGAGGATGTTAGTGCCGTCAATACCGCAGCACTACATATTTTTCCAGTGGAAATATTTACTTACTTAGCGGCAGATAAAATGTTTGAAGATGATGGAGTGGATTGCACGATAACAAATCAATACCCAAATAAGTACTTAAACTCATTAGACCCTACTGGCCTAGCCCCTTCTCAGGTTGAGTTGAAAGTTGGTTCTCCTATAATTTTGTTACGTAACACTGCGCCAAAAGACGGTCTTTGTAATGGCACAAGAATGATGGTTGTCAGGTGTGCCTCCCGCATAATTGAAGCTCTAATATTGACAGGAGATAAGTTTGGCAATTTCGTATTTATACCAAGTGTATCAGTGACTGCTTCATCCTCTGATTTTCCTTTTTGAATGACGAGACGTCAATTTCTAGTTTGATTGGCATATGCGCTGACCATTAATAAATCTCAAGGACAATCAGTGAAATTCATTGGGGTTGATTTGCGCACACTTGTATTTAGTCGCGGGCAGTTATACGTGGCATTGCCAAGATGCACATCTTTTGATTGTGTGAGTGTGCTACCAAACAACGAACTTGATTTTACGACAAACATTGTCTACCCCGAAGTTTATTTATAATGTGGTCGGCACAGAACCCCAACATGTGGTATGACAGTTTGGTAGACACTGACCCAAAAAATGCATGTAGAGAAAGGTAATCTCATGTAATCCGACCTATAATTAATTTCTTCCGTTCAAATATTTTGATTATTATTTAGTACCCTTGTGTAGGATTGAGGTGAGAAGGCTTTGGAGCTAAAGAGGTTGAATATGACACGGATGCTTCAATGGAAACGTAATAAGGTAGTTTATTTCATACTAAAATATTGTTGTTGTGTGTATCTTATATTCAAACTAACACACTTATCATTTCTGTAAAAAAGTAGATTGTCGTGCATTCTCCTCAATGGAGCTATCAAGACACAAACTAACTTTTTCATGAATTCAATGGCTGAGATTGAGTTGAAAATCTGAACACGGGTTAGGATAATTTTATGAGCTCAAAGTTTCCCCCTAAAAAATGTCACTTCAAGTGTCTCGAGTGTTAATAGGAGAGGTCAGTCTTGCAACTCCCATTTCCTCCATCGGGACCTCACGCCAAGACAATCTTGAGATTGCTGTGCTCCCCCACCCCACCTCCCCTTCTCTCCATTCTCCACAGCCTCCACCCACTTAGTCGTTCATCTCCAAGTGGTGCTGCTTTGGATGGCTGGTTTCAGCATTTTTCCAATTGAAGGCTAGGTGTGTTTTTTCGATTTTTAACATTTCTCCCCACTGCTTTACTGATTCTACTCTTTCAATCTTTTTGCTAATTTTGTTTGTTGTTGATCTCTTCTTTGTTTTATCAACACTGACCCAAATCAGAGAAGGTAGTGACCCGAAGCTCTGAAGAGTGTTGTTTTCTTCTTTGATTTCTTCTTAGCCTTTAGCCTTTCTTTGACAGTTGAGTCCTGGAGTTTTTGCTATTAGGTCTTGATTGGGCAGTAGTTATTCCATTTCTTTGCTTTTGATTTCTTAGATTTCTTCAGTACATTTCTTTGGATAATAACAAAACAGAGTAGTTGTTTTAATTAACCACTCTCATACTAACTTTTTGCAGGTTTCAATGGTTAGGATTTTCTTTGAGTTTTGATCCAATGGTCAGGACACGATCTTATACTCACCCATTTTACCACGCTCCTCTCTCTCTCTCTCTGTGTGTGTGTGTGCGTGTGCTTCCGAGATGCCTTTTCTTGCTATGTCTCCACAATATTGGTAAGTTATCTCTCTCTCTCTCTATTGCACGGTGATAACGAAAATTTGCTGATTCTTCCATGAGATCTCAGCCTTTGTATACCTTTTTTCTAATGCCCTTCTCCAAATTCTCCTACTACTCAATTTCTAATGCAGATTTTGTCTACCAACATTCGTGCACATTACCTGTTTGTGAAAATGTGTGTGCCGGTATTATACCGTTTATTACCGTTTATGGTACTCTGACTTTGTCGTGCCTTCTTTAGGGTACCTGATTTTGGAAAGGTAATACTTCATTTGTTTTTTCCCTTATTTTGGCACCACATCAGTTGGGATGGAATAGGTGTTAATTCTTTACTTGATTTAGTTGTTTGATTTGGGTGCAATAGGTGTTAATTTTGTGGACTTGAGCAATTTAACATGTTCCTGTTTGACCCCCAAACTTTACCTATTGTTGCTGTAGTTAATTCAGTCTTTAAGAAAAAAATTATCTAAGGGTTAGAGACAACTCTTAAGCTGAACACTCACATAGGTAGAACATGTACACAGCCCATTGCAAGAAGTATAGTGCACAATGGGTTTTAACAGAGTTCAACTGCCTCTTAGAAGGTAAGAACTATACTGCTCCATTAGACGATCACTAGTCGTTCAATAAAAAGCCTTATTGAAAAACCCATTTCGATTGATAATTCAAAAGTATCTTTTCTAACATTAAATGAGAGTTAGTCTAAGTATCTAAGTCCATAAACGGGTACTGTTGTATCTTTTTCTTCTCTAATTTTAGCATATTGTAATTTTTGGAGCATGATAACCTTTTGCTAGATGCAAGGTCTGATCGTTTTGTTACGATTTTTCCGAGGAAGCCTTGTGATTTCTTCCAAGGGTTTCATTTCTTATTTGGGTCCGATCTCATTAATGCCATAGGATTTTCTACAGTTTCGTGACTTTTATTTGTGCTTCACGTCACTTCATTCTTCGTCGGCGAAGTTTCTTGAGGTAAGGTTTGTTTTTTGTTGTATCCATTTCTGTATGTGCTGCAAAAATCGGTGAATCTTCATTTGATTCGGGGTGTGTGTGTGTGTGTAGCTTATGTTCAATCGATATTAGTAGATGTAGGCCATGTATTTGGATTGCAAGTCTAACTGTTTGTTGAAATGGTCAGAAGAGATTAATAACTCTTTTAATTGCTGCTTTAATTATTTTTATTTTTTTTGGTGTCATGTGACCTGAAAGAGCTGAATCCAAAGGGTTATGATAATAACTGGGTTCTTTTGATTTATTCTTTAAATTTTGGGATGCACATAATTGTCATGTGTCATGTATAAAGGCTTCCATACCGAGATAGGAAGGAAATGGGCCGTGGGATTCAAAAGGTTTAAGGATCAAAATATACGTAAATCAGTTAGATAAAATTTACAGGGAAATGGGCAATTGAAGGATATGATCCTAGTATAACTTTTGTTTTGTTGCTAACGAATAAAGCTTGGACAAAAGATCTATTTGTAAATTGTAACTATAGAGAAAACTCGAAGTTGCAAACAAATATGTTTGACGAGAAAGTAAATCACATATAACTTATGATGATTAATAATGGGAGAGAGGAAATTTCTTTGCATTTTAGAATCCTTTTAGTATGTGCAGCTTGATAACTGTCTCATATTGTTGAACAATGCTACTGTAGTTTTTGAGTTGTATTATTTTCAGCCCAATGGTTGCCTTGTTTTTGACCAAGACTTAAAATGGTGTCTCGCCTTTGGCGATAATATGCATGCGGGCAATAGTTAAATGTTGTGAAACTTGAAGCTGATAGGTTTGTTTATTTCTTGGCAGTACCCTTGCAAGTGATTTGGGAGGTTCACCTTTTGGGTATGTTTTACCTTATACTTCGGTTTATTCCTGCCACATCTAAGTGATTTATGATTCATCTGCTGCATTTGCTTCCAGTTTTCATTGGATTACAATGCGACATATGATTTGAATCATAACAATGCAGTTGCATGTTATCCCGGGCAGTGGCAATTGAAAAGGTCACAAGGAATAAATCTTTTGGTTTAGCATCCTCCTTACCATTTGTCTTCTTAAGTTTCGACACAGTCAGTTAATGTTTTAGGAAGTAGGGAGACCAATGCTGGTAGAAGAGGTTGAAGTTTTGGGAAGCAAGGAAGCCACATCACATCCCTTTGCCACATCAGGAAATTAAGGTACCCTATATATCCGACTAGACTCAAAACCCCTTTGAATAGTGGAAAAGGGTTAGGAAAAAAGAATGGAACTAAGTGAGAAGCTCGAATAGAACTAAAAGAATACCTAAGGTACCCTACATATCCAATCGCATATCGAAAGATTTTTATTTTTGAACAAGTGCCTTCAGGCACGGGCAATTGCTAGTATACACACAAACTAACTTTTTACGACATTCAATGGCTAAGATTCATTGTAGAATTTGGTCCAATGGTTAGAATTACTTCTTCCATACTGATTTCCCCCCCCCGCAAAAATGTCAAATCAAGCCAAGTGTTAAGGCCATTGAGTTTTCTGTTCTTTCACATACTTTTGGGTGTCCGGCGCATCGAGTTTTCTATTCTCAATATGTGTGTTCATAAATGTGTATAGTCATAGTCCATTTGACAAGTTGGAAGGCATAACACGTGTTGAAGTCTTTGTATAATAGGGGCTCTTTCGACTGATCACTACCTGTTTGATAAAAGCTTCAATGAAAAAATCTATTTTGGTCCATAGTTCTAGATGATTAACATTGATAGAGGTATAGTCTAAGCATCTAAGTCCTTGAATGTATAGTATTGTGTCTATTTCCTTTCTAGTTTTATCGATATAACAAAACAAACAACTTTCTTTAAAAAAATGTACACTCACAAACTAACTTTTTACAACATTGAATTGCTAGGATTCATTGTAAAATTTGGTCAAATGGTTTGAATTACTTCTTCCATGCTAATTTTCCCCCTAAAAAATGTCAAATCCAAAGCCAAGTGTTAGGGCCGTTGGATGTAAATCCAATAAAAAGTTGAAGGGACGTTGGATTCAATCTAAATTTGGGCCATTGTGACAAACCACTACCTTTTCATCTCTCTCCAATTCCAAAGAAAGCCTTTTCTCTGCAACTTTACATATGAAATTTGAAACCCACACAACTTACTAACTCTCTGATCCTTTCTCTAACAAGTCTGAAATTTTCAAATCCATGGGCACTTGCAGCTGTATGTAGTTTACAGTTAGTATTTTTATCTTCAAATCTAGCAATATTTTTTTTAACACTTCGTTTGTCTATGTAAATAGCGAATGGTTATAGTAGTTGCTCTTATGCTCTTACCACTTCATTTGATCTTTATTTTTCCTTTGGTCGGCTAACCAAGAACCAGACCGATTAGTTGCTCTCTAGACTGTACGAAGGTTTTAATGCATGATGCTTCAAATTTCTACATTTTCACTTCTTAGCATTTGATTTTCGATTCAAATGGCTTGTGAAATTTGTTGTAGAAGATTAATCAGATTATCTTTGACTCCATTGGCTACCATTTATGCGAATAATTTAATCAGAAATCTTCTTCAATGCCTAGGACTCATGTTTGTGGTGATGCATCCTTCTCACATTGTTTAGTTATGATCGTTTGTCAATTCTTCTTCTTCCTCTTTTGGATGGTTTTAGTTCTGATGCTTGTACTTCAAGACGTTTTCCCGTGGCAGCTATTTGATGCCAAAGAAACAAATTTAGCTTCTATACTTATTTTTCTTCTAATCATTTCTTTTATCGTTCCATTACCTACATAAAACCCCCAACTGAATTCCTGATTCAATCATAACCCAAATCTGTTGGACAAAAGGTGTAGGTGAGTGTTGTGGCTTAATTGCCATGGCTTATGGCTTCTGCTTTCATCATAATGTAGGAAGCTATGTAATTGCTCCAAAGCTTCTGCTTTATGCCTATGGACCAAATGACTCTCTAAATAGATGATTTTTTAAGAATCTCCATTTTGATGCTTTACAGTTCTGCATTTCGTGATCATCTTTTACCAAGAGTTCAATTGCAACGGAAGGTTGTTTCGCAAAATATATAAACAAAAGTTTGATACTTTGACATCTAGTCACTTGAGCCAGCTTGAATATGTAAAACAAATAAATTCCTTTTCATTGCTATAGTGATATCTTATCCTATTTAGGGAAGGGAAATCCAGCTACTAGCTAGACTGAGATTTAATTGTGATCTGTTGTTTTCATTTAACTGACCAACTCTTAATGCAAGTTTTCTACTTTTTCTATAGTTACTTCAGTCGTGTGATGTTTTTTACGGGATGTGAATTTCGGTTCTTGGCATTATATGTCTTTCATTTTCATTTTCCATCTCTCTTTGGATGGACCTTCCTCTTCCACTGGAAACATCATCTCAAAAACCGCCACGGCTTCAAGTATTGGCAACCTTCAGCAACAATCAAGTATCGGCGACCTCCAACCACAAGACTGAGATAAAAAAACATATCTCTTTCTATCTTATGTTAGATCTTGATACTCCGGTTTTTTTTTTTTTGTAATTTGATATTCCGATTTGTATCGTTTTTCATTACCCAAAGGAAGGAATGTTATTTGATTGTCTCTTCGTCAAGGAATGTTCCACCCTCAGGATCAACTTTGACAACTTTGAACACGCACACAGACAACTTTGATACATTTGATTGGCAGTCATGGTTTGAAGTATAAGACTTCATCAGCTGATCACTAACTGTCTGATAAAAAGCCTCAATTAATGTTAAATGGGGATTAGTCTATGCATCAAAGTCCTTAACTGGGTACTGTATATCTATTTCTTTTTAATTCTATATCATCAATTCACATTGAATGAGTGGTGTTGGATATGGGATTATGAGATGGGAAATTTTCGAAGGTGGCCCTCGGTTTAGATTTGCTTTACTCTATTTCTTATAAGGTGAGTGGTCCTCATTTTTTCCTTCGATTTTAGTTTGGATAGTTATTGGGTGTGCTGTTAGCTTTTCTTCTTCTACTTTTCTTTCTTTTGTTTGGATAGTTGTTGGGGGCAAGCCATATAAGTATTCTAATAGTTTGTTTGCATAGTGGATTGTAACTTTAGAGTAATGGTTAGCATTATTATTTTTTTAAAATTGCAATGACTTATAACTATTCTAATAGTTTGTATGTCACTGAACCTAAACTATAAACTTAATTAGAATATTTGTATTATGCTTGATTGGTCTCTCTGAGTTTTGTAATTATAATGCTCTTTTTCTCTTCAAACCTTGACATAGTAGAACAAAAAAACTTAATTTGTTTTATTGCATTTTTTTTTTCCAGGAGTGACATCTACAAGGCTACAATTACGATGATCACACGAGTTTCAAAAGAGGTATGTCAGGTACGCCGTTGCCCTTCCATTTGTCACTATGTATCGCGATAAGCTGATAACTGGTATAGGTACTTCTTTCCCTAGACTGTTGGATTTTACGATGGGATTTCATGACCTAATCTTTTAGGTATCTATTTATCAATTCAATTTTAAAGCATTTGAGACTCGTTAGTGGTTTCCTCATGTCGGTGTTGTGTTACTTCATCCTATTTTGGTTTCCGATTTCTTTTTTGATCTTTAGGAAGGATCCTTTTGTTCATTGAAAAGGTGATCCTTCGATGAATATGCATTTTTTGGACCTTCAGTTCATTGAAACGGTAATCCTTCTGTATTTGTTTTCGACTTAGGATTTCAAATCTGTTTTGATCTCCATTTCCAATCCAAAAGTGCTAAGAGATATATAAAGAACACTGCACCTTCTCCTTTTTTCATTAGGGCATTTTTTTTTTGTCAATAGAAATAAAACTAGTAGAAAGATCTAGTCTATAGAAGGTATCTTTCAAAGGGGAAACAAAATTACCAAATTAGTGGTAATGATGGGGGGCAATTGTAGTTTCATCTCCGTATCTTTGCATAATAGTGAAAATACAATAATAAATCAAAACAAACAAGATTATCTGCTATAATTTGTTCCCTTTTTCTTTGCATAAGGTAACATCAGATAATGTTATTTATTGTAATCTTTATGCCTTTAACAGAAATAAAGACATCAACAACAATTAGAACAGATAGTGTTATCTGTTGTACTGAAATGATACTTGTGTTTTTGTTCTTTATCTATGTTCTTAACAGATAATTTTATCTGTGTTTTTGTTCTAACAGATGATTTTATCTTTTTTTGCAATCTTCATGTCTCTCCATTTATCGTAACTCGATTATTTTTAAGCACATTTTGTCTCCCTTCAATTTTTTTTCGCATTTGTTATTTTATCTCTAGACGAACCTAAAAAGTTTAAAATCATATCTAAAAGTTCAAAAAAAAAAATCACTAAAAATGACGAATAAGTACAAAAATACCATGTCTTTTGAATTATTTATCTTTTTTAAATTTGGATCATTATTTATAATTTTTCTGAAATCTCTCGTTAAAATAAACCAATAATCCACAAATAAATTGATGAAAGACAAAAAAATATAAAAAATAATCACATAAGGACAAAAAATAATCAAATAATAAAGTCAATATTTTTATTTGTAATTTCTACGTTATCTGGTTATTCTTTTGTCCTTATTTGTGTTTTTTATAATTTTTTATTTTGCTTCAGTTTTTTTAATGGTTATTGGTTCGTTTCGGTAAGAGATTTCAAAAAAGATATAAAATTACATCCAAAGACTAAAAAAATAAATTATAAAAAGCAAAAAAATAAATCAAAACGACGTTTGTTTGGATTTATTTTTCGTCCTTAGTGATCAACATGGTGACTTCAATGCTATTAGCACACTCATCACATTGTAGTACGATCTTGAAAAATGTTCCAATCGCGTTTGACAACTAGATTCAACAATTGTGTTGTGCTAAGGGAGATAACAGGCTAGGATTGCTTTAATTTCGTCTCAGTTACTTCCAGCTGATGTTCCTCTTGCCACTAGATCCAAGTACGTTGAGAATTAGTATTTGAGATAATTGTTTCTAAGTTGCTCGGATGAAAGACTGATTCAAGGGTGGACTTGCCAGTGCCTCAAGGAATTTGAATTAGTGCTTTCAATTTCCACCAAACAAAGGCAAACGACTCAAGATATATAGCTTTTCGATTTTTGCTCCTCATCCTCGGGACTTTTTAAAAATTGGTAAGGAAGGGGAATAGGCTGAGAAAATGTTCTGTGTTGGAGAAACTTGAAGAATTTCAGCGAAAGATCTTTTAGTGGTTTTGAGGTGAAAATTTTGTATTTTATCTTTATGCTTAGTTGAATTTGTGAGTGATTTTTGTAGTGGTTTAAATGTTTAAGTTTGGTTATCTTTGTACGCGGTCACATGCTTACTTTTTGATGGTTTCTTGAAAATACTGCTAAATGCACCAGCCTCGATTGTATCAAATTGATACTCAATTTTTTTTTCCAGTATTTTTTAATTGCTGTAGTTAGTGTCCTTTCATATTGTGCAAGTAAAGGGAATTGTATTGCAAGTGGGCTCTAAAGAGAAAAAATTGGAAGAATAATACTCTTTTATATATTTTTTTCTAATGGAAGAATAATACTCTTCTTCAGTCATTTTATCCGATTTATGAACCGGTAGGTTCTATAGCTGCTACCATCGTGTGTCTACTGGATGTCACAGAAACTAGATTGTAAATATGGCCTGCTTGAGTTGCCTTATTTTATTTAAAATGGTGTGCGTTTGTTTTTTACTTTCATTTACAATCTCGTGTTCTCCTTACTTTAGTTGGATTAGTAGAAATTACATTAAAGCTTGAACAAAAGTGATTCGTGATTGTTTGCATCATCTTCAAATGGAGATTGGAACTTAGCGTGTAATTAGAATTTCATCTTCTGAAATTAGCATGTGTTGTGGTGTTTAGTGATTTAAGACTTGAATATTTATTTCATAGGCTAGATGGTAAGTTTGGAAGTTGTGATTTATTATTTTGTTCAATTATACGCCTTTAATTATTTTTAAAGGTTTTTTCGTTGTGATTGCCTTCCACAAAATTGATAACAATAGGTAGTGCCTCTTATGTATCCTGCTTTAATTACTGTTCAACGGATTGGTATACTCATTTTACGCCGAGTGCCTAACTGCAAGATTTTTATTTTTGAACAAGTGCATTCAGGCACAGGCAATTGCTAGTTGGGAATTGGAATTTGGATAGCCATGGTTGCTGTTGTAGTCATGCAAACTACTTTGTTTTTGTTTGTCTTGTTTTATTTATTTTATTTTAACGCGGTATTCCTCCAACCTACATTTTTGTTTATATCAATAGTTGAAATGACTTCATTAATGACAATTTGTTTAGGTGAACTCTTCTTGGATCTTTGTTTATAAATTATTTGGTAGTCAATGAGCAAGGTGATCACTTAGATATATTTGTGTACTTATTGCGAAAGTCTAAGAGAGAGAACGATGACTACGGAAGGGCTATCAATATGTTTTCTGTTAAGACCAGAGTGAGAAGACTGTTGGAGGTATGTAATTGCTTTATTAAGCTAAGCTCGGTATGTTATTTTTATTTTTGTTGTGGGAGTAAAAGTTGTTACTAACTTTCGAAAAGCTGAAAGAATAATTTAGGATTGTTATTGGAAATCATTATAATTGTGCTAACTTTCGTGACATGGCGATGCCTTATATTATTTGAGTTTGCTTAGGTACACTATGGAAATAGTTATGACCAAAGCTGACTTTGTTCCTGAATTATAGCCTCTTTCAGATCTCACTATTTTTTTTGTGGCTTAATATTTTCAGTTTTTTTTTTTTACTATACTTAAGGAATGTCTAATGAATCAAGTTTCTATAATAGTTTATATCAAAATGCCCAATGCATCAAGCTTCCTTAATATTTTTTATTTAAATACCCAATGAATTAAGTTTCCTAAATAGTTTATATTTAATGTTGAGAAGTGTTCATCGTTGAGTTGTGGAATCAGAGGTGGCTAGTTATTGCATTATTGGGCACTCTATTGCGTAGCTAAGGCTTTAACATGTTTGGGCACTCTGCTGCATGCCAACTTTCTCCTCTTCCATATCCCCAAAAGGTTTGGAATATAAGTTCTATTCATGGAATTGAGTGCAAATTTTTGTAGTACTAATGGATAGTTACTGCCAATGAGTAGTTACTTTATGATTCGAAATTCATTGGACTTATGCTATCTAAACCTGATAGGTACATGAGGTCAGAACATTTGATTATGTTTTGCTTAAATTTGTTACCCTCAATCTCATATTCTGTTTAATTCGTGCAATCATTGGATTCATGCATGACTTTTGATGACTGAGATATGGGTTTTGGGCTTTCAACCTACGGCTCAAAAGGGGGCTATTCAAAATTTACCGTTGGATTGCCACACTTTCAAAGTTAAAGGACAGATCAGGTGATGACTTCTCTCTCCCTTATATTGACTCATTTCCTGATTATACTTTTTCCCCCTAAACGCAGAGCGATCTCTATCTCTCTTTGCATTCCCTCCTCTCACGGCTTCAGTGAAAAGTGATAATCAAACCACAGGGTTTGTCTCCATTGCCTTCAAAATCCTACAAATCAAATCCTAATCGATGAAAAGAGCACATCCACATATCAAACCACTGGGCCCGTCCACCACCACTGGTACTGATTGATGAAGCAAGGGTAAGGAAAGTGCCTTTAGTGAATCGCCGGTATTGATCGATAAATTGTTGTCCAAGTATGGAAAATGCCTTTAGCAATCAAGCACCCATGACTAGCCTTCTTTCTGACGTTTGAGTTTTCCTCTGTGCAGGTCCTTAGCTTTAATCAAAAGGTCAAGGTCTATGATTTTCTATTCTCAATTTTCAAGGTATGGAAAGCACATTGAGTTTTTTGTTCTTACACATACTTTTGGGTGTCCGGCGCATTGACTTTTGTATTCTCAACATGTTTGTTAATAAATGTGTATACTCATAGTCCATTTGACAAGTTGGAAGGCACAAAACATGTTGAAGTCTTTGTATATAGGGCTCTTCCGGCTGATCACTAACTGTTTGATAAAAGCCTCAATGAAAAAATCTATTTTGATCCATAGTTCTAGATGATTAACGTTGATAGAGGTTTATTCTAAGCATCTAAGTCCTATGTATAGTATTGTGTCTGTTTCCTTTCTAGTTTTATCTATATAACAAGACACAACTTTTTTAAAAGAAATGTACACTCACAAGCTAACTTTTTACGACATTGAATTGTTAAGATTCATTGTAAAATTTGGTCAAATGGTTAGAATTACTTCTTTCATACTAATTTTTCCCCTCAAAAACATCAAATCCAAAGCCAAGTGTTAAGGGCCATTGGATCTAAATCCCGCAAAATATTGAAGGGACGTTGGATTCAATCTAAATTTGGGCCATTGTGACTAACCACTACTACCATTATCTTTTCATCTCTCTCCAATTCCAAAGAAAGCCCTTTCTTTGCAACTTTCCATATCAAAAATTTGAAACCCACACAACTTACTGCTTCTCTGATCCTCTCTCTAACAAGTCTGAAATCTTCAAATCCATGACCACTTGCCGGTGTATATAGTTTACTGTTAGTATTTGTATCTTCAAATCTAGGAATTATTTTTTTTTCCCACTTTGTTTGTTTATGCATATAGCGAATGGTTATGGTAGTTGCTCTTTTGCCCTTAACACTTCGTTTGATCTTTATTTTTCCTTAGGTTGGCTAACCAAGAACTAGACCAGTTAGTTGTTCTCTGGACTGTACGAAGGTTTTAATGCTTGATGCTTCAAATTTCTACATCTTCACTTCTTAGCATTTGATTTTCGATTCAAATGGCTTATGGGATTTGTTGTAGAAGATTAATCAGATTATCTATGATTCCATTTATGAGAATAATTTAATCAAAAATCTTCTTCAATGCCTAGGACTCATATTTGTGGTGATGTATCCTTCTCACATCGTTTAGTTATGATCCTTTGTCAATTCGTCTTCTTCCTCTTTTGGATGAACTTTTAATTCTGATGCTTGTACTTCAAGATCATTTCGTGTGGCTGCTATTTGATCGGAAAGATGGAAGAACCAAGTACCCGCGACGAAGGGTTATACTCCCCCATTCTTGTAGAACAGGTTCAAAAGCCTGCCACTTGGTTTTGTTGGTGAAAAGGTTTGAGACTATAGTCATTCTTATAGCAAAAATGAAACTCTTTAATACCATATTATGTTATCTATATTGCAATGTATTGGAAGTATTACACTTCTACCTGTCGTTGAATGATCATTGGCACATGAGTTTGGTGAATTTATCTGGTCTTTTTGGTTAGGATTAAATTTCTAAACCCATTGGTTCTGCTATAATAATAATGTGAAGTGACCCAATTTATCTAGAGTTTTTTTTTTATTGGCGGTTGGTTTATTACTTAGTTTTAATGGCCCTTTGAAGAAAGTATGTGCGCTAATCGGTATTAATGGATTTATAAAATTTTATGTTACTATATTGGATGCGGATTAAAATGTGCATAAATTAGATTTTTTTAACTGGACTATGTTTGGTATTCAAGTTTGCATGTAGTTATTAAAACTGCAACTTTGTAAGCCTTTGCGACATAAGTTGCAATGCATTTTTTTTCTTGGTTCTCAATTTGTGACTTTTAAACTCATAGGCCACCTCTTTGGTTTTGTGTGACTAGAAATTAATGTCTAACTTCGTCTCAAATTAGTGTGTTGTAGTGAATGGTGATTTAAAACTTCATTATTTAAGTCATAGATTGGATGACAAGTTTGGAGAATGTGATTCATTATTTTATTTTTTGTTGTACGACTTAGGTTGTCTCCTCAGAGTGCGAGTTTTTTCTTTGTCATGCGTACAGGTCCAGGCTTCGCTCTGGTGTTTTCCCTTTTTACTGTATCGTAAACGGTTACTGGGTAAAATTTCACTTCGTGCACTTAATTAATATTGTTACGTATTTTTACATTTTATTTTGCGTGTAATTTGCATTGTCTTTTTCTCAATTACTATATTGGACAAACTAAATTGTGCATACTTTGGATTTGTTTAATTGGACAGACTAAGATTCAATCTGACATTTCATTGAAAGGCTAAGATCAATTCTTTCCATCTATATTTTCCCCCTAAAAACGTCCATTCCAACATTCCATTCATGTCAGTGTTTTTTACCAATGCATTCCCTCTGCACGACACACACACGACCCCCCCTTCCTCTCCGATGCGATTTCTGGTGAAATTCTCGGTGATTCAGCAAAATTGCAATTTGCAAGCCCTTTAGATTTCTAGTGAGGTCAGTATTTACACTCTTTGTGCGATTTCTAACTATGATTTCTGGGTTCTAACAACAAAATGATTATAACTGTGATTTGTGGTTCTTACAGTGATTTTTTTCTTTTCCCAGGTGTAATCCTTGTGTCATTTACACCATTACTGTGATCATCTTGCTACTACTTTTCCTTTTTGTGGGTTCTAATGTCTCACCGTCCCAAACATTTACACCATCCTTATTATTTTGTGTTGATCTAACTGCTAAAGATTTATGGGTTCCAACATTCCCCTACTATTTTGTTTTGCAATTTGTGTTTATGTTGAACCACTTTCCTCTCTCTCTCTCTCTCTCTCTCTCTCTCTCTCTCTCTCTCTCTCTCTTCTCGACGGTCTCAAATCGATAAGCGAAAATCCATTGTCACTTATATTACCCTGAGATGAAGAAGAAATTAAGAAAGAAATTACCCTGAGATTGGAAAGACCGGAGTTGCTCTGGAAAGAGATTTCTAACAATTAGCCTCAAGATCTGAACACGCTCTATTTCTCTCTCTGATTTTCCCATTCTCTATAGTGACAAACTAGACGTTTCTCCTTTCCTCGCTCTCTGCTTCTCCCTCCACTCTTCCCCCTCTCACAGCTCGTTTAAACCCCCCTCTCCATCATTCGTTCTCTGCTCTCTCCTCTCTACCTTCAACCTCCTCCACCGAGGGAAAAGACAGATATCATCTCCTCTCTATACATTGATGATGGAAAATAACACCAATCGACCAAGAAAATTGGGCTTCATTTACTAAGGGTTTTCATTGAAAATCTTCATTGAGTAGTTTAAATCAACGGAGAAAAATTACATGCCAAGTGTTTAACAAAATGTTTGTGGAGTCTGGGTATTTAATTATATATTTAAAGATGTTACGCCACCATTTTGCCAAGCTTTATCATACATCAAATTGTTTAGTATATGAGGAATTTCTGAATTGCCATGCCATAGTGTATACCTATCCCGCACGTAGCAGGTCCTATAATTTCGTTTCATGTATTGATTCTCATGTGTGTTGTTTTCCATACTTCAGGTGCAAGCTACCTATATGATGGTTACTGTAAATATCTATATAACAATACAAAGGGCTTTTTCAAACTTATCCCCTCACAAATTAACTTTTTGGTGTTATTAAGGGCTGTGATTGATTTTGAGTTTTGATCCAATGGTTGGGATCCGTTCACTCAATCCATGTTTCCCCCCTAAAAATGTCTTATCACCCTTTCTCATCTCGAGAAAGCTGCCTGTCACCCTTTCTCATCTCTCTCTCTCTCTTCGTTGTAGATTTTTGTTGTATGAGCACAAGAAAGCCGTCCTCCTCTCTATCTCTCTCCCTCTCCCTGGCGTGCAAAGCATGTTCCCAGCGCTCAACTATGGCAGTAGGGCATGTTCCCCTCTCTTTTGCTGTTATCCTCTCTTGGGGGTTCACCACTTTCCTTTTAATCCATAGACTAGTAAGTTTTGAATGGTAAAACTTCTTTTGTTGTTCCCCTCTCTCTCCCTCTTGCTCTTCGTTTTTTCTGTTATTGTCATTTTTTCTCTATCATTTTTAGCTAACAGGAACATTTCAGTGAATATAATTTCTCTATCCGTAGCCAACATTTTTGCGAGCATTTCAGTTAATTTTCAAGCATTTCTTGATGAGTTTTTCCGCTTTTTGTTCCTTTTTTTGATTTCGGCATTTTTTTCTTTCATTTTTTCGATCTCGGCATTTTCATTTATGTATTTCAGTCTGGCATTTTCGATTTATGTATTTCATTTGGTCATTTCTGTTTCTCCGTCTAGTATTCTGCATTTTGTTTTTTTCACATTGTAAGAACTGTTGATGGAACTGTTTATGGAACTCTGTGTGTGTAGTTTATGGAACTGTTGTCATTAGCAGTTGAAGTTTTGGTTTGAATAAGTGGATCTCTTGAGTACTATATTGCAAGTGGGTATATAAATGAGATTCCCGTTGGAGGACTATGAATCATGGACTGAAAGAGTTTGTAGGTGCAAGGGAAGAATTAATTGATCTATTTTTTAAAATGATTTCGAATCACATTTTAAAGAATCAAAATTTGGTGACAAAAGATATTTTGTCTTAAAATGCAAACAGAACGGAAAAAACATATTTGTACTCTTGGAGAAAGGTTTAAGGCTCTTAAGTAACGGGGCCGTTGGCTTCACAAAAAGTGGAGATTACAAATTAGCTTAGAGGTAATTGTGTGGGCTGTTCTTACAACTCCATACTAGCACCGTTACTAATTTTTTTGGTAATGTGAGCTATTCTTACAATTGTTTTTGAAGGTCAGTGGTCAGTATGGTTAGGTCTAGAGTGGTTGGTTGGGTTATCTCCTAGAAGTGCAATCTGCACTTTGTTTCTTTGTCTCCGCTCAAAACGTAAGAAAAAGAAGAAGGAAGACCCCTCTTTTTCTCGCGCTCTCTCACTATTTCTTGCGTTTTCTCAGTCTCTGGTTTCAAGTACTTTCAGCCCTCTCTCTCTCTCTCTCTCTTGCATTTTGGCCTACCTAGTGGGTTTTGTTTTTATTTTTTCTCTGTTTTGTCCGGTTCAATGTGCTCTGTTTTTTGCCTACCTGAGCAACGAATGATTCTTGGGTTAAAAGATCAGGGAGAGAAAGTTCACAACCATTATATGAATTTTGTCCCTTTCGTCCCCTCCTCTCGTTGAGAATGGCGGTGCTAAAGCTACTACATGCACATTATTTGAATTTTTTATTTTCTCAGGCCAAAACATAACATGAGCTAAAGGATTTGGCATTACCATACCAAGATTGAACCTTTTGATTGCCTCTCTCTCCCTCGCATTTTGGACTACCTAGCAAAAGCACCAAATAATTTTTGGGTTAAGAGACTACTCGAACCTCTCCTCTTCCTAATCTACTCATCCTCAGAGACCACCTTTGACCGTTGTTGATTGAATTGGGTTCAACCGCCTCTAAATACGTATGCTTGAACGCAAACATTGCTTAAATTTGGTTGAGAGAGAGACCTGAAGACAAATATTTAGTAAATCAGTTTTAAGCACTGAGAAGACTAAAATACCTTCAGTTTGTGCCTGAAATCACATTAAACCGGACAAAACAATATAAATCACCTTAATAGATGGTCCTAAGTCCTGACCAATATTTCATACGAATCACGTGTATTGTTGTATAGATTTCATGTTTATATGTAGTATTTTTTTGCGATCACCTGTCATTGCACGCCATGTGTTCATTTCATGTTTTCCTATTTTTTATTTTGACAGGTTCAACTCTTTCTATGGAAGGTGGTGCTTGAGTAGGTAAGATCTCTCACCCAACTAGAAAATCTATATTCAATTTTTTTTTGAGATGCTTATTTGAGCAAGCGAATTCTTATTTGAATTTTTTTGGGATGCTTATTTGAGGAAGGGAATTCTTATTTGAAACGAGTAGAATATGTGGGTTTAAACTTAATTGTGTTTTATACTTTAACGGGTTCTTTTGGTCATTAGCATAACTCTTTGCCATTTTATTTTTGAGGTTAACAACATTTGAGAGATGCTTTTCTTTGTTTCGCTTATTCGTGGTGAACCGTTCGATATTGAATATGGAAAGTCTATATTAATTTTTAAAATATTTTTACCTATATTGTTGCTGATGCTTAATTTGAGGAAGCATCTTTTTATTTGAATCTTCCAATGTTTATTTTGATGAAGAGCATAATTTTTCGGGAAAGTAAATAGATCAAACGAAGTAGAATATAATGGGTTTACAACTTAACTATGTTTTAAACTTTTGTGGGTTCCTTTAAGCACTAGCATAACTCTTTGGTTGCCATTTTATTTTTGAGGTTAAAAGCATTTGAGAGCTGTCATTCTTTGGTTCGCATATTTTAATTGAATTTTTCTATCTTTTCCACCACAACATGGCTTTAAGCTTATGATTTTCACTTTTTTGTTGTTGATATAGGAAGTCCATGTGTACTGCCGAAAGTTCTTTCTAAAAGTACGAAATCAGTATCTAATTGCTGAAAAATTTCCCGAAACGATGAAAAAGCTACTTAAAAGCCGGGATAGGAATAGTAGTCCTCAAATATGGTTTTGTGGGGGCTGAAATTGATAGATGAGTTTCAATTATCATTTTTTATGCTATTTCGTTTATTGTTTGAACGTTTTTTTGGCTATTCCATCAAGAATCGGTTCTTCTATTTTGGGTTCTCTTGTTTTGGTACATTCTGTTGTTTTCTCTAGGAATCATCCAAAGCTATTTGACGAATTGGTCGAAGTTGTTTGAGGAATCATTTGAAGGTGTTTTTGCTATTTTAGTAATGGTTCTCGAATCATTTTTTGCAAAACCGTTCAAAAAACTACCGAACCATTCAAAAAACTACAAAAAACTTTTCCCTAAGCACAGAAAGTCAATAATTATCCACTTTTTTTTTTTATATACCGAATACTTCCCTAAGCATAGATGTGTACACCTTCTACTCGTTGGCTAAAAGTCAGAATTGTTTGGGGTTTCTATAAGAATTTTTTTTCATATACCATTATGTTGTAACTATTGTTTGGGTTTTATTTTGCTATTATAGGATTTTGTTGGGCTAAAAGTCAAAAAATATTTCCCCATATATTCAATTTTTAATTTGCTACAGGAAGTGTTGACAATCTTCTTTCGGCACAACTTCACGGAACTTGAAAAATGTGAATAATCATCTTATTTTTGAAGGTATTAAATCCAAATAACTATGAAGGGTTGGGCTACAACTGCAAATACTTTTGCACACTCAAGTACATATATTCACATAACACGTGTGTAGGGTTTGTTCGCTCCACACGCTACGTAAGTTACATAGATGTGTAGGTGTACTTGCGAAGGATTTTGGTGTAGCTATTTTTTCAATGTTCTAAATCTGTACTGAAGAGTAGTTTTTGTGGTTATTATCATTCAAACGCATTTTTTCAAATTCACTCTATTAATTAAGAACAAATATTGTTGAGATTTACAAGTTGTTGTGATTCTTTAATGATATTTTATTAGTTCAAGGGTTTGAGAATGTCGAATTCTTTTTCTTTGTTTGCTCTTGACTGCATCATTAACCATATGTCAATTTCTTCAGTTCTCGATTAAGTGTTTGTCTTCAAACTTTTTACATGCAGTGATCTGTTTAGTTCCATCTTATTTCGATTTTCGTGGATGACATCAAAATATTTGGCTATGTAAGTTCTTTTTGCAGCTTTAGGTTACGGATATGTCATCTCTTATCAAGTAGGTATGATTGAAATTCTCTTTCTCATTTTTAACAGGTGGATAAAGACTTGGGGAAACGGTAAATATGATTTTCATATAAGCTTCTCAATTTTCTACAACTTAATCAAGCAATTTACTTTTCCAAACTTTTTTTAGGTTGAATATCGTAAGAAGAGAAATGTCGGTGTTGTGATCGAGAGGAACGAGATCTTAATTTGATCCGTTTCAAAGGGTAAGCACCTTTTTACTACTTCCTCTTCAAAAAATAAAATTTCTTCTCAAATATTTATTTTTTTCGAAATAAGTGGTAGCGTCAAAGGGCAAGGGAAAAGAGAAAGTATGCTCTACGAGTAAAGGAAAAGAGAATGCAGTTCCAATGGTATGAGTCTTTAACGATTCCAAGTTTGTGACTACATGTTTGCACCTCTCCGTGGCTTTTGTTGAGTTTTTTTGGTAACTTTCCTTTGAGCATGTTGAAGCTACTTGAGTACACATTGTTCTTATATGTTCTCCCTATGTTGCCAATATATGGACAAGCATATTTCTCTTAAACATTAGTGTTCTTTACTTTGCAACATAAGTTCTTGCTTCTACTTTGCCTGAAGACAGTTTGTGCCACAAGAAATGTTGTGTGAGAAATAATTTGTTTGAAAACGTATATATCATAGACATGTCAAGAGACAACAATTTATACAAAACGTATGTGTAGATGTTTGTACAATCATTGTACATTGTAAATATATAGGTTGTAACACCTACCGAGTGTATTACAACTTGGTGTGTCCCTAGATCCATACACATTTGGTCTTGAGTCCCCTATTGGTCCAGTCCTGTTGAAGATACACATATGTGTGTATAGCAAATGTGACTGCCACTTTGGGTGCCCTTCGTGCAATGTGTTCGTTAGTAACCCTCGACGTGTTCGATAAGTTGATGTCAGGGCAAGGATGGCGATGAGAGCGGGATCGAGCGCTGTCATGTATCCAAACGGGACAACCTACCTATACTACTCTTTTAAGACCTAGCTGTCACGCCCTCATAGAGCAAGTGCCAAATACAACTCAGAGCCTGATGGTGAACCATCCATCTACATGTTCGTTCTCTGTGCCAAGTTCACCGTTATCTCCACCAACTAATAGGTAACAACAATAAACTTAATTCTACAGTTCAACATCGCAAAATTTTGGTTGAGTTCATAATTTTGTAAAATTGAAGTAGGGCGAATATCTGTACGTCTGTTCCATTGAATCAACACTGTGAAGACAATCCATGTAGTGATGATGAGGTGGATGATAGGCCTATGGACTTGGTGGTTAATGCTAGAGCCCACTTAAATCTATGTCGGCATTGCCTTGGCAAAATGGACACGTTTTGTCCTTATTGTTTAGCTTTACATTGGATGGACGAAAAGTTGGTTAAATCGTCTAAAAAACGCCCCTTTTTCGAGACTTGCCGTTTGCAAGGAAAGGTTAGGTTACCTTTGCTTGTGACACCCCCTCCACCAATTCAAGCATTGTATGATGGGAATAACGATTGATCAAAGTTGTTTCGGTGTTTTAAGAGTCTCGGTGCTACCTTTGATCCAAGGTTGCTTACTGGAAGGGGTCCCACATCGTTCACTATACACGGAGAATTGCGACACCGAACGGGATTGCTGATGCCGCTACCAAGAAAGAGGATGTCAGTGCCGTCAATACCGCAACACTACATATTTTTCCAGTGGAAATATTTACTTACTTAGTAGCGGATAAAATGTCTGAAGATGATGGAGTGGATTGCACGATAACAAATCAATACCCAAACGAGTACTTAAACTCATTAGACCCTACTAGCCTACCGCCTTTTCAGGTTGAGTTGAAAGTTGGTTCTCCTATAATTTTGTTACGTAACATTGCGCCAAAAGACGGCCTTTGTAATGGCACAAGGGTTGTTAGGTGTGCCTCTCGCATTATGAAGCTCTAATATTGACGGGAGATAAGTTTGGCAATTTCGCATTTATACCGAGAATGTCATTGCCTACTTCATCCTCTGATTTTCCTTTTCGAATGACGAGACGTCAATTTCCTGTTCGATTGGCATACGCTTTGACCATTAATAAATCTCAAGGACAATCAGTGAAATTCATTGGGGTTGATTTGCGCACACCTGTATTTAGTCACGGGCAGTTATACGTGGCATTGTCAAGATGCACATCTTTTGATTGTGTGAGTGTGCTACGAAACAACGAACTTGATTCTACGATAAACATTGTCTACCCCGAAGTTTTGTTATAATGTGGTTGTCTTAGAACCCCAACATGTGGTAGGACAGTTTGGTGGACATTGACCCAAAAAATGCATGTAGAGAAAGGTAATCTCATGTAATCCGACCTATAATTAATTTCTTTCTTCTGCCTTTTTGAATGTTTCAAGTATTTTGATGATTATTTAGTACCCTTGTGTAGGATTGGGGTGAGAAGGCTTCGGAGCTAAAGTGGTTGAATATGACACGGATGCTTCAATGGAAACATAATAAAGTAATTTATTTCCTACTAAAAAATTGTTGTTGTGTGTATCTTATATTCAAACTCACACACTTATCATTTGTGTAAACAAGTAGATTGTCGTGCATTCTCCTCAATGAAACTATCAAGACACAAACTAACTTTTTCATGAATTCAATGGCTAAGATTGAGTGGAAAATCTGATCAAGGGTTAGGATCATTTTATCAACTTAAAGTTTCCCCCTCAAAAATGTCACTTCAAGTGTCTCGAGTGTTGATAGGAGAGGTCAGTCTTGCAACTCCCATTTCCTCCACCGGGACCATCACGCCAAGACAATCTTGAGATTGCCTTGCTCCCCCATCCCACCTCCCCTTCTCTCCATTCTCCACAGCCTCCACCACTTAGTCATTCATCTCCAAGTTGTGCTGATTTTGGATGTTTGGTTTCAGCATTTTTCCAATTGAAGGCTAGGTGTGTTTTTTCGATTTTTAACATTTCTTCCCACTGCTTTACTGATTCTACTTTTTCAATCTTTTTGCTAATTTTGTCTGTTTTGTCCATTATTCGAAATTGTTGATTTTTTCATTATTTTATCAACACCGACCCAAATTAGAGAAGGTACACTACCCAAAGCTCTGAAGAGTGTTGTTTTCTTTTTTGATTTCTTCTTAGCCTTTAGTCTTTCTTTGACAGTTGAGTCTTGGAGTTTTTGCTATTAGGTCTTGATTGGGCAGTAGTTATTCCATTTCTTTGCTTTTGATTTCTTATATTTCTTCAATACATTTCTTCGGATTATAACAAAACAAAGCAGTTTTTTTTTAATTAACCACTCTCATACTAACTTTTTGCAGGTTTCAATGGTTAGGATTTTCTTTGAGTTTTGATCCAATGGTCAGGACATGGTCTTATACTCACCCATTTTACCACGCTCCTCTCTCTCTCTTTCTCTCTCTCTCTCTCTCTCTCTCTCTCTCTCTCTTCCTGCTTCCGAGATGCCTTTTCTTGCTATCTCTCTCCACAATATTGGTAAGTTATCTCTCTCTTGCACGGTGATAATGAACATTTGTTGATTCTTCTATGAGATCTTAGCCTTTGTATACCTTTTTTCTAATGCCCTTCTCCAAATTCTCCTACTACTCAACTTCTAATGCAGATTTTGTCTACCGACACTCGTGCACATTACCTGTTTGTGAAAATGTGTGTGCCGATATTATACCGTTTATGGTACTCTGACTTTGTGGTGCATTCTTTAGGCTACCTGATTTGGAAAGGTAATACTTCATTAGTTTTTTTCCCTTATTTTGGCACCACATCAGTTGGGATGGAATAGGTGTTAATTCTTTACTTGATTTAGTTGTTTGATTTTGGTGCAATAGGTGTTAATTTTGTGGACATTAGCAGTTTAGCACATTCCTGTTTGACCCCCAAACTTTAACTATTGTTGCTGTAGTTAATTCAGTTTTTAAGAAAAAAATTATCTAAGGGTAAGAGACAACTCTTAAGCTGAACACTCACATAGGTAGAACATATACACAGCCCATTGCAAGAAGTACAGTAAATTCAAAACCGAATGCAACAAAGACACTCACAATAATACACTACAAATCGCCTGGAATTCTTCACTGTTGGAGTACTGTAACGAACTGAGGATACAAATAAAAATTTCAAAACAATGCATACCAATACGTGAGTTCCTAAGAAAGGACTATGGGAAGCATATCCCCAATAGAAAATCACCATAAAAACACACATTTTAGAAGCTCAGAATAAACATAGTACCCAAATTACTTGTATCTGAGTGATTCATCCCCAAGCTGGAATTTGGATGTAGACAACACAAACACCCAATGATACCTGAGAATGAAGGCTCAAACTTTTTGGTTCGGACCAAAATTTGAAATCAGACCTTAACCACAAAAGAATTTCTGATCAAATGCTTTTCTCTAATGACAGTAGCACATATACACATCATGCTCACTATGGTTGTCAGATCACCCTACGCAGGGAAAGAGAGAAAAGAGGAAAAAAACATAAGTAGATAGTCTGTTACCTACAATAGGAGACGTCATCATCAATGTTCTCTTGCTCTAAAATTTTACAGAAATAGGCCACCACCTAAAAAATAAAATGTAGAGAAAAAGACCAACCCATTCTCGGGTCTAAAGGCACTAGACAATGAAAACTTCCACACTGCACTAGCCAGACTATCATATTGTTGAATACATCTTTAAAAAACCCGACCATCCCCTCAAAATCCACGTTCTGATTTTAAATTAAGTAAACTAAGGCATCACATATTCTTTACCAAACAATTCTAGAGTTTAATTTTGGAAAATAGAGGGACATACTATCTAGTTGATCAAGCCAACTTAAAGAAGATTAAGAAAGACAATACATAACTTGTCGATAACTAAATAAATAATCAAAAACTACTGTTGAAGTTCAAAATAATGGAACCAACTAACTTTAAGATAAGAAAGATCAACAGATAATCGCCCTTGAAGTTACCAGCTTTGACCGCTCCAAGAACCATTGAGAAGCTCTCGATTAGTAGTAATCATCCATATTAGTGCACAATCTAACCCTAAAAAATGGAGGAAAGTTCAAATCCTAGTTAGAGCTAAGCAATAAGCAAAGTTGATTTAAATCCACCAAGTTGACATCGAAAACTAAATTCTCCAAACATTTTTTGGAAACTAAAACTCATTCAACATGACATGCAAGGAAACTTTGTTGTAAACTCAGGTGTTTCACTCTTCTTTGTTCTTTTTAATATAAGCACTAGTTACCAAAAAATAAACAAACCTAAAGAGTAAGTTTCTTTGGATATATCGGTAATCCAAAAATGATTTAAACTTAAGTCAACTATGAAGCACTACTTTGTAAGACACCATATAGTCCAGCTTTTACTTCCCATGTCTTTTACATCTTGCCCTCTGCGAAAACACTGTGACAACAAGTAGATTACAGGTCCTAGATCAATTAAAAAATTTGACTATGCATTACCAGGTCATAGACATGCTTACATAAACTCAAGCCAGCAAATAACAAAAAAACTAAACAATGAAAAGCAAGAGGGTTACAATATTCAGTTCCATACATCAAGCTAGCAAAGCTAATAGACAATATTGGGAGTGTGACATACTGATTAACTACTTGTTGCTTTATTTACCTTTTCAATAAGATGGTCTGGAAGAAACGATAGAAACAAAAAAAAAAAGGCAGATGAATTACAACATACCAAAGAAGAACTGACGTCGCAATGTATCACTCTATTTACTCTGTTCTTTGTGCAATGTATCCCTTTCCTTAGTAAGAGCATAGAGCAGAAATCAGACAGCCAATGAATCAAATCAATAGCAACTACAGTTACAAATGAATTATAGCTTACCATATACTCAAACACAAATAGTCAATACTCTGCTTCCAAACCTTAATAATGATTATACGGGAAACAGGGACTGAGCAACCAGATGAATGAATACATCTAATACGAGCCTAAATTGATATTATCAAATACTTTATCACTTGTTTAGTAATTTACCAATGACTGCAGCAGGTAAATGTAAAGTATTTAAAACACAGGACATGAGAATCTGAGCGTATTCTACAAATATGCCTCTTATTTACTCCTATACAGCCAAATCATCATCATCCTCCTCCAACCTCCAGTATCACCTGCGAAAGCCATCCCTATTGTCAAAGCTTTCAAAATTAACGATCTTCAGAAGTAGACATTACAACAAGTAGAATGACGAGAGCAAGAGAGACGGGATAATAGGGCGAGGCGACGACAGCGAGGGCGAGGTGAGGCAGAGACGGAACGGCGATTGGAAGTAGGCAAGTAGCCTGATGAGGATGACCCTAAGCGAGGAGAACTAAGAAGTGTGGATGAAGGAAGTTTGGATTTAGGGTTTAAAGTGTGAATGGATGCAAACGACGTCGTTTCAGGTGATTCACATTTGGCGACTAAACAACTTTGGTCGGGAGTTGGTCACCCTTCCCCAACCAAAACAGAATGGGTAGCTGAATGTCAACGTAATTTCCAGTTGGCGTCTTCTACTTTGGTCGTAAAATTAATTAATTTTCCCTACCAGCCTTTGCTCCAGGGGGGAAACTTACCGCGCGACCAATTAAATACTAGACGGTAATTAGTAATCATTTGCCGACTAAACTAACAATAGTCGGCAAATATCTGATCCCTTCGGCGACAAAGAGAGGTTTAGTCTGCAATAGTTTAACTTTTGGCGACTAAATCAGCTTGGTCGGCAATTGTCCATTTTTGGTTCTTAAATTGTTCGGGAAATTTAGTCGCCAAATGTGTTTATTCTTGTAGTGGATGGAGAGAGGATAAATAGAGAAAGAGGACCAAGCAGAGTTGTAGAACTGGAACATTGAGGCTCAGACACTACTGTTCCCAAAAAAGAGATCTATGGATGTGCTTCAACTTTTTGGCAGAGCAAGCATTGCTAAACAAAAAATCACAGAACATTTCATAAAGTCTGAGGTCTCCATTATGGATGCTTTGGCTCTGAGATTTCTACCTTCAAAAGTAAAGTAACAAAAAATTACCGCCCTTAATTTTACAACCAAAAACAAAACACAATAAACTGCAGAATTTAGTACAACTTTCCCAAAACAAAAGCTATTCAGCAAATACCTAACCAGAGGATATCTCTTGGGGCTTTAGTGCAAAAAATATGGACTCACCAACCATCCAATTTAAGCCGCCACAGCCACTGTATTGCTTGTAATTTGCAACACTAAAAGAAGAGACGACAAAGTTACAGAACAGTGGCTTATAACCTATAGAATGGAACAGACTACAAAGTTGAACATAAAAGAAGAAAGTGATAAGACTCCAAAGATAAAAGTTCAAATTAAAGTAACCTTGGCTCCAATGCTTGTGTCGTTTGTGGAGACTCCTCAATCAGGAGAGAGAGAGAGGAGAGGGGGCGTGATCTATAGTATGTGGAGATCTGCCAAGGGAGTGATCACAGCTGTAAAACACTGACATCATTAAAACCAGACAGAACTGTTCTTACACGAAGCTCAGTGAGACAACATACAAGATAAAAAAAATAGAAATGAAGGAAATTTAAAGATAAAACTTCAAGTACTAATAGCACAACCTTCATGATTTTAACATGCAACAATGTCAAAAGTCACTACACCTATTTATCATAAACTCATAGCTACTAATAGCACAACTGTCGTGAGAACAATATTTCTTCCTTGATTGCCATGAAAACATAGAATGCCGAATTCCAAAAAATAATGCAGGCAGCATAAAAGAAAGCAAGGATCACCTGTTATCAAGTTGTACGAATTGAGGAGAATTTCAATGAAAAAACTTCAACAAAAAGTAACTAACAAAAATTATCTTCGTAATTTTACCACAACCAGTCCAACATGGCTTGTTTCAATCTCCTTGGATATGCGTGAGTTAAATGTGACTGAGGAATAACTCGAGTTTTCTTCTCTCTACATTTTTAGACAATAAGTCCCACGTGAGTTACTATAAACCATTCAACAATAAACCATTCAACAAATAATTAATTATTTACTTAAAGTCGAATGCAAATTTATCGAAGAATGAACCGAAGTTATTCGCTTGAGATCATACAGGGTTTCACAATCATCTATCCCTACAAAAAATAAGTACTTATTTAGTTGAAGCTCACTGTAAATTCAAAACCGAATGCAACAAATACACAATAATACACTACAAATCGCCTAGAATTCTTCACTGTTGGAGTAATCCAACGAACTAAGGATACAAATAAAAATTTCAGAAGCAAACAAATAAAAATTTCAAAACAATGCACACCAATACGTGAGTTCCTAAGAAAGGACTATGGGAAGCATATCCCCAATAGAAAATCACCATAAAAACACACATTTTAGAAGCTCAGAATAAACATAGTACCCAAATTACTTGTATCTGAGTGATTCATCCCCTAACCTGGAATTTGGATGTAGACAACACAAACACCCAATGACACCTGAGAATGAAGGCTCAAACTTTTTGGTTCGGACCAAAATTTGAAATTAGACCTTAACCACAAAAGAATTTCTGATCAAATGCTTTTCTCTAATGACAGTAGCACATATACACATCATGCTCACTATGGTTGTCAGATCACCCAACGCAGGGAAAGAGAGAAAAGAGGAAAAAAAACATAAGTAGATAGTTTGTTACCTACAACAGGAGATGTCATCATCAATATTCTCTTGCTCTAAAATTTTACAGAAATTGGCCACCACCTAAAAAATAAAATGCAGAGAAAAAGACCAACCCATTCTCGGGTCTAAAGGCACTTGACAATGAAAACTTTCACACTGCGCTAGCCAGACTATCATATTGTTGAATACATCTTAAAAAAACCCGACCATCCCCTCAAAATCCATGTTCTGATTTTAAATTAAGTAAACTAAGGCATCACATATTATTTACCAAACAATTCTAGAGTTTAATTTTGGAAAATAGAGCGACATACTATCTAGTTGATCAAGCCAACTTAAAGAAGATTAAGAAAGACAATACATAACTTGTCGATAACTAAATAAATAATCAAAGAGTACTGTTGAAGTTCAAAATAATGGAACCAACTAACTTTAAGATAAAAAAGATCAACAGATAATCGCCCTTGAAGTTACCAGCTTTGACCGCTCCAAGAACCATTGAGAAGCTCTCGATTAGTAGTAATCATCCATATTAGTGCACAATCTAACCCTAAAAAATGGAGGAAAGTTCAAATCCTAGTTAGAGCTAAGCAATAAGCAAAGTTGATTTAAATCCACCAAGTTGACATCGAAAACTAAATTCTCCAAACATTTTTCAGAAAACTAAAACTCATTCAACATGACATGCAAGGAAACTTTGTTGTAAACTCAGGTGTTTCACTCTTCTTTGTTCTTTTTAATATAAGCACTAGTTACCAAAAAATAAACAAACCTAAAGAGCAAGTGTCTTTGGATATATCGGTAATCCAAAAATGATTTAAACTTAAGTCAACTATGAAGCACAGACACTCGCTTGAGGTCGTCGTACCCGTATCGGACACTCGAGGACGTGTATGGGACATGCCACATGGCATGTCTGGGAAAGCATGAAACTATGATGCTTACAAAGCTGACCAAAAAAGAGGGCAAAAAAACTATTTACAATTTGATTATGTATAGAAAATGATTTTATTACCTTCACAAACAGAAAATGGTTTTTTGGAGGGCCACGGCTACTTTGATGACCTCCGACTCTGCTTATACCAATTTCTTTCGCACACTCGATGAATAAACAGTGTTTATTTCTCATACCATGAATAAACATTCTTAAAATGGCAGTGAAAGCTCAAGTAATTGATTCGATAGAAACCTCATAGCTCACTTACCTTCGTGATAATATAAACAATATCCCAACTATAATATTCAAATCTCACAGCATCTCGCGAAACTTCTGATTCATTGTGTTCTATTTTATCAACAATCAACCAGTTGCTTCGAAATTATGTCGTGTTCATTCTCTTTATTGAAATATTATGGTCATTCTTATCACTGTGCATCCAAAAAAGTTGTACGAAAAGTTTTCACCATAGTACAACTATGGCTGGGATAGGATTACAAAACTTCACTTCTCAATCCTTGGACCAAAGGAACGACTAGCCTAGTTTATTTTTCAAACGCAAAAGGAGTTGAAGTATATGGCATACCTCCTAATTCTCAATACCATTTGGCTTAGCTCTTGGTCCCAATACGCCACCTACAGTAAGAATGAATACAAATTAAATAAGAATGTGAAAGCTTCATGCACCTTATAAAGCGCACCAAGGAGGAGATTCGACGTAAGTCACTTACATATGTGAAATTTTGAAATTACATGCACATTCCAACTGCAAAAGAAGTAAAAAAAAAATCATCCCAACTCATATAGTATTACATCAAACCCAAAAACCAAAAGAAAAAAGTGACAATCACCATCTCTATTCCAGTTTGCAAAAACTGAAGCAATACAACATTTAAGATTATATGCACATCTCCAACTACCAAAAAAAAAACCCCAAACCATGTAGTATGACGTGAAACCCAAAAATCAAAAGACAAAATGGACAATCACCGTCTCTATTCCAGTTTGTAAAACTTGAGGCACAATAAAAATTGAAACAATCCCCTCTCCCAATTCCATAGTGATTTTGTTACTTGAAATATAAATAGAAGGAAGTCCAAAAAGGAGGAAAGCCTATTTCAAGAAGTGTAACATTTTGAACTTGTTGTGTAGGTAAACTATACCTTATGAAACCATAAATGAAAAAAATGTAGCAAGATCTTGATAATAGAGGGGCACAAATATTAAATTTCACATAACACGAGCTTAACAACGAAAAGGAACAGATTAAAAGCAAAATGAGATTAAGTACTGTCTCCATGTACGTCTCAAAGAAAACAAAATACTACATATCCGTTGAAAGCTAGAATAGCAGGATTACCATCACCTGTGTGGCTTTGCTCAAAGATCATCCAATCTGAACTTGCATCATTCAGGTAAAGTCTAAGAATTACAACAAAAGTAGTCCTAACCATTGCATCGAAATTCAGATTCAATCACACCCATTCAAACCATAAACAAAGTTAATTTGTCAGTTCACATTTTAACTACAACCGCTTAACTATAAAAATGTGAAATCAGCTCAATTCAGCCTTTCAAATTGCAGCCATTCAAACCATAAAATTTCAAGCATAAGTAAACGAACCGCTACGAATAACTATTTAGTTATAGCTGAGAACACAACCATAGCTCATTGAGTTGTCTCACAACAATTGGATTAGGAGAAATCAAACAGTGTCTTGTAATGGGTTTAGAAAATCAAGGTTAAGACTTGGGTCCAAATGTTCCCTAAAATGATGAAGAAATCAGTGGCTTGAATGTTCACTAAAAGAATACCAAAACAGAGATTAAAACAATTTCAATTGATTTGAAGTGAAAAAAGATACCCAATAAACATACTCGTAGATTCTCCTGACAGTATTCTTCCCATGTCCAGTGGTGGGAGCTTCTGGATTCGGAAACCCTCCGTCGATCAATTGGAAACAGTTTCCGGGAACAGCTACAAGAAAATTTTAGCTCAAAACTGTACAGCCTCTGGTGTACAATGAGAAAAGAAAACTAATAAAAAGCCTGATGGGGCTTGAAGCTGAAAGCCTTGAATAGAGCTTAAACTAATAGAAAGCCACATAATCAGTTGAAAGCCATACATAGAGCTTCCACAGATGAAAAACAAAGAGGGCATGAAGGCACTTGATCAAAAGCGTTAACAAATAACCCACAATCAATCCTATTCAAATAAGCCTTAAACGAATCGAGCTCCAAATCAAAACCCCCCACAATCAGTGATCATTGCGCATAAACAGGGATGATATGGAAAATTTCTGGAAAATCTACCGATGGATTTGTGAGAAAATATATGTAACTTACATAGCGTGTGGAGTGAACCAACCTTACTCACGTGTTATGTGAATAGGTGTGTACTTGAGTGTGCAAAAGCATTTGCAGTTGCAACAAAAACAACTTCGCATGCCAAACCAAATTTAAGCATTCATCTGTCAATTTTGTGGGTAAAACAATCGAATTGCAGCTTTTAATTAGTTATTTGAATTTAACACTTTCAAAAATCAGATGATTATTCACGTTTTTTAAGTTCCATGAAGTTGTGCCGAAAAGAGTGCCAATACTTCTTGCAGCAAATTAAAAATGGATATATGTGGAGCACAACTTAGTATCAAACTTATTTGGCCTATTTCGCCTGCATAACATAGATTTCAAAACAAAACATTGATGACCGCCAACTCTGCTTATACCAATTTCTTTCGCACACTCGATGAATAAACAAAGTTTGTTTCTCATACCATGAATAAACATTGATGTCCGCCGACACATCCTGTTTTATTACAACAATTTCTCTTAATGTGCATTTGTTATTACATTGAACCTCAAGGTAAAAACTTTGCATTAAACTATACTAGGCCACAATGTCTAACATGTTAACAAAGCATAATCCAATGGCTTAACTCTATAGGATGCACGGCCTTACCCAAAAAAAATTTTAACAGGACATAAGCCGAAGCTCATATAGGATAATA
The DNA here is from genome assembly GCA_019985065.2 of Arctostaphylos glauca. Classification (NCBI taxonomy): domain Eukaryota; kingdom Viridiplantae; phylum Streptophyta; class Magnoliopsida; order Ericales; family Ericaceae; genus Arctostaphylos; species Arctostaphylos glauca. Next base: position 22,330,140 of record JAHSPW020000003.1, read on the forward strand.
TGTTAAACAATTGATTAAAAAAAATGCTTAAACCTGCCTCGCATCAAAACATATAGGTTTTCCTTTAATACAAAAGTATACAGTTCGCAAAAGTGACAAGATACATAAGATACCATATACGACACACGCCCCCCATCCAACTCACACCAAATTTCTCGTCACATCCTCTATCCGACACAAAGGGTGCACGACACACCTCCCTATTCAACACGCGCCAACACAACACATCACCAATATTATATGTGTGTGAAATAAAATGGTGTGAAACATGAGCAACATGAGATAATGCAAGTGAAACGTATAAGAGGTACAAGAATGAGCATAATGGCACATTCTTATAATTCCTAACACATTTAATTAATTGTTAGACCATATAGTCATTTCACGACTCACGGGTTCTGTCAACAAGTTACCGTTAAATATTGAATCATCATTCCCTAGCACTTCTCTCTCGGTGGAGGCTAATAACATCAATTCATTTCCTAGCACATTTTCCGAATGAAGCTAGTACAACCTGTCATTTCTTAGCACGTCTCCCGTCGAAGGCTAGTCTCATAGTGTTCATTCCCTAGCACATCTCCCCAAGAGACTAGCCCAATAGTTTCTGCATCATTCAAGTGTCAATGCGTGTCACATGTCTCAAATCAATCTTCGTCCTTCATTCACAACGTGTCTCATAGAGTATCATCAATTAAACAGTAAATGAGTGAAGAAGCAATCAATGCATAAGAAATAACCTCCAACAGTACATCTCACTTCCATACTTAGGCCAAAAATTATTCCACAGACCAAGCCTCGATATTAGAATAAAAGAGAAAAACTATTACAAAGGATGTTGTAAGTCAAAGCAAACTCAACCGGTTGGATGCTTCAAGTCAACCAGATGAAGTATCCATTTTGGAGACAAAACATAAGGTCAGCCATTGGGTTGTTTAGTGCAACTGGATGGGTTTCAAGAACAGGTCACGCAATTTACAGAAAATTTGCTCATTCCCAAAATCTTCTGAACAACGAATCAAGACACAAATTTGGGACCAACAGAAGTCATAAATACATAATGATGATGACATATCCCTCCCTCAAGATTCATACACAAAATTCGGAGTAACGTAGATCCTTATCTCGCATCACGGACTTCCACTGACGGAATCACAAGAATACCTATCCAACAATAATTGCTAACTTGACGCATGAACACACACACGTCACTACCACAACACATAAATGATTGAAGATACCTAACCACACGCGCCACATTACACGGTCCACGCCCGCAAACATGTTTTTATACTAAGAAAATACTCAAAACCAAGTATAAAATCCAACAGAATCACCACTACACCTAACTAAGGCAAACACGACGTCACCACGTGCCTCAATAATTAAATTAAACTTGTTTCAATGCCTAATAGTATGCAGAACCAACATCTCCTTACATGGATCCACGACTATGACACATGACCCCACATATGTCCTATTATACGAATTTAGCATGTATTAAAATTAACGGACAAAAACATGGTAAATGATAGCTAAACATGTTCGTCACAACGTTGTTGGTTTTCATAAGTTCATAAACCAACATCTATACAAAATTCATGAAATTTAATATAATCATACTTCAAGACATTAGGAACAACTTTCATGCTAAACACAGTCTAAAACAGACTGTAAATATGATAAAAATGCAAAAGAAAGTAAGGTATCTAATCTGTCACAGTTTACTAAAGTCGCGATCTACGAAGATCTAAACGTTAGAATATGTCCGTTCTTGTCTCTAAATTTAACTAAGACCTTAAGCTACATCAATGTCAAATTTTGTGTCAATCCAAGCTCTCGTGAACTCCGTACGGGCTCGGAAAGAAGTCTTTCCTAAAATAGTGCTCAAACAAAAACTCGGGTTTTGCTCGGTTAAGAACAATTTTAATAATTTGGCCGCAACTCCTTACTTTGAACTCCGGTTGAGGCGTCTTATATATGAAACTTTAAGAGAATTTGAAGAGCTATATGTTTGTAGTTCCAAAAATTTCCGGATAACAACCTACAATTCCACTATTTTCCACACGGAAAAACATAGAATCATACTAAGAACGATAACATAACGTATTATACAACCTAAATAAAAGGTAACATTAATCCTACCTCAAATTCAAATATTCAAGAAACCCTCCAAGCAAAATTTGATCTCCTCCGGTTTCCCACGAATACTATCAACCTCGGGCTAGATTTGAAGCCCTCGTCGCAAGGATCAATGTTCCTCCTTTGCATTTCTTGAAATTCCAAGCAATTGACCTCCGATTTGTCAAAATTCGAAAGAGGAAAAAGTATGGCTAGAGGGGAGTACGGGAGAGAGGAGAAGAGAGAGAGAGAGAGCAACAAAAAACCTGACCATTATAAGATTAAAAGAAAAAAAAAATCTGTTTTTACGAGTTTTCTACCAAATTACACTCCAAGCCCCTCAAGTCCAAATATGCTACAAGTTAACTCTCAACAACCATTATTAGCAAAATGAACAATTAACAAAAATCGTCATCTTGCTGAAGTTGCTTGCTCCCTTCTACTCACCATGCATCTTCCCAAAATTTTTGGGGAGAAGCAATTTTGACCGCGGCTTATCTTATCAACCGTCTGCCTTCTAGTGTTCTCCACTTCAAAACCCCTATTGCGTGTCTTCCTCCCATGTGTCTCGTCTCCTCTCTTTCCCCGAAAGTCTTTGGTTGTGTTTTCTTTGTCCATGCTTCCCACCCCGTGGGTGGAAAGTTGAGTCCTAAAGCTCATAAGTGTGTCTTTGTTGGGTACTCCCCCACCCAGAAGGGATATAAGTGTTACGATACTCATTCGCAAATTTTTTGTCTCCATAGATGTTACCTTTTGGGAGACCGGGTCCTTTTACTCTCCTTCCACCCCATCTCTTCAGGGGGAGCCACCATCTACTACGGAGGAAGTGATGTTTTTACCATCTACTTGTGAGAAGGAAAAGGTGATGCTCACCATTGACAAAGAGGAACCTATATCTGTTGACAGGGCAGGCAAGGACACTGGTGAACAGGTTGGGCATGAACAACAGCTTGCCAAGCCAACTGTATTGCAGACATATAAGCAAAAAGGCAAATCTTCATGTGTGATGCCATCTTGCCAATCACCACTACCAGTTCCAGTTCCAGTCCCAGACCCTACTGCTGATTTATCGAGTAATGAATCCTCTTTTGAACCATCTTCTCTTGAGTCAAGTGATCTCAATATTCCTGTTGCCCTCCGAAAAGGTGTTAGACAGTGTACCCAACATCCCATTTCTCATTTTGTCTCTTATGATCGCTTGTCTCCTTCGTATTATGCTTTTGTTTCCTCTTTCTTCTATATCTATTCCATAGAATTGGCAGGAAGCAATTAGGATACCTAAATGGAAGGAAGCTATGGTAGAGGAGATGACAGTTCTGAAAAAGAATGGCACTTGAGAATTAGTATCTCCTACAGGAGGAAAGAAACCAGTAGGCTGCAAATGGGTGTTCACTATTAAACAGAATGCCGATGGGATAGTTGACAGATACAAGGCAAGACCGGTTGCTAAGGGTTTCACTCAAACCTATGGGACTGACTACGAAGAGACCATTGCCCCAGTAGCAAAGATGAATTCTGTTCGGGCCCTACTCTCTTGTGCTGCAAATTTGAATTGACCTATTTAACAGTTTGACGTGAAAAATATTTTTCTCCATGGTAATTGTATAATAAGTAATTAGTAATTAGTTTAGTGTTAAGAGGGTCGTAGTGTAATTATATTCCTAGTTGTACTTATATAATGATGGCAATGACAGGTAAAACCTAACTTTGAGATTCCAAGACTTTACAAGAAGAAAGAAGCAACAACAAGAAGACAAAGAAGCAGGAAGCAGTGGAGAAAAAGAAGCAGGAAAAGCAACCGAGAAAAAGAAGAAGACACAACCAAGAATAAGAAAAAGAAAAAGAAGTAGCACCAAGAAGAGCAAAAAGAATAAAGATGAGGAACGAACAAGAAGAAGAAGCCATCAAAAATAAGCAACCAATAACAAGAAGAAAAAGAAGCAACCAAGCAGAATCAACCATTAAAAATAAGAAGAAGAAAAACCAGCCACGAAAAAGAATCAACAAAGAATAAGAAGACGCAACCAAGAATAAGAATTAACAAAGAAGAAGGAAGTAACAAAAAAGAAGAAACAACAAAGAAGAAGAAGAAGAAGGAGAAGCAACAATCAAGAAGAAGAAAAAACAATAAGCAAACAAGAAGAAGTAGAAAAACAAAAAGTTACCAAGAAGAAAAAGCAACCGAGAAAAACAAGAGGGAGAAGCAACCAAGAATAAAAAGAGACACACAGAGAAGTTGAAGCTACCAAGAACAAGAAGAAGAAGTCACAAAGATAGAAAAGACAACCAAGAAGAAGATGATGAAATAGTCCAAAAACGTCCAACAATTCATAAATAACCATGTTTGGAAGGAAAACATAGCATCAAAATGAGGAGGCGGAGTAGAATAGGAATAGGAGGAATGAGATCAAACAAAGTTGAAGAAGAAGACTAGAAACACCCAATAACAAACAAAAAATAACTAGCAATCTATAAACAAGCACACTCAAGAGGAGAAGGAGGAGATTAAACAAAGCAAGGAACAAAACAAGCACCAACCAAGAAGAAGAAGAATAGAAAACCTCATAAACAGTTGAGAAACAACCAGCAGCCCATAAATAATCGACAAACAACCAAGAAGAAAAGTTGCACAAAAACTCAAAGAATGGCAAAAAACAACAAGCATTTCATAAATAATCAAACTCGAAAAAAGCGCGTTAGGCAGAGGAGGAGGAGGAGGAGGAGTAGGGGACCGGAAACAACCAACAACACATAAATAAGAAAACTTGAAAAATAAAAATAAAAAAGCTTAAGAAGAAAAAGAGAAAGATGACAGAGACGAAAATGACGAAGCCGAAATAATCCAACAAAAAGCAATCCATAAATAATCAAGCTCAAAAAAGAAAGATGAAGAAGAAGAAACAAAGAAACAACTAGCAAACCACACATTACTAAACTCGAAAATGTAGAGTCGAAGGAGGAGGAGATTGCGAGGAAGAAAAAACAGACCACAGGAACAAAATCTTCGCACAAATATCCCATAAATAATCAATCTAAAAAAAAGAAAGAAGAGAAATATCAGTTAAAAAGAAAAACGACTCCCCTCTGGACATGAACACCTACGGATTTGGCCTAAGCTAAGTAACACGAAAACTTAAAAAGGAGGAGACATGCCCATGTTTGACATGTGTCAAGAAACTAACAATCTAGGACATGTGTCCGATACTCCTTTTTCTATGTCCATACTGAAAAAACGAAAAGCTTATTTCAAACACGCGCTTGACACACTTTTTGCAATGTGTCCGACACTACTTAGTAGTCTACGACATAGAAATATATGTAATTGACTCTTCTTAGACACTTGCTAACACGTGTTCTAAAAAACATTCAAAATTTGACATACTAGTATGATATTGTAAAGACCCGAAAAATTTGAAATTTTTATATTAATGTTCGGGTTAATAAGCTTAATTAATGTGGAGTATATGAAAATTGGTGTTAAAACATGATTTGGGGTCGATGTGATATAAGGTGATAACCTTGGGGGCTTGTGGTAGCACGTTGTGAAATCTAGGGGTGTAAGTGTAATTTTTGTGGGTTGTATTTGGTGTATATCAGACTAAATCCTATTGGTTCAAAAACAAACCCATTTCTCTCTCTCTCCCTCCCTCACGTTGCTCTCTCATCCAAAACCCCCTCCGAAAAACTTGCTCCAAACCTCGATTCCTTCGAGATCCTACGCGTTTCCCTCATCCTTGGTTGATATCCGGTGGTGGTTTGCAACCATTTGGTTGGAGGAGGTGTTTTTGGCCTTTTGCAACATTTGGAAGCTAAAACTTGAAGTTGGAGCTTTGTTTCTTGAACCCGGAAGTTGAGGTAGGGATTTCTCACACTTATTACGCGTATAGAACTTGATTTGTTTGTCACTTGATGCGTTGAAGTTGGAGCTTTCAGACTTTGTACTTGACACCGGTGCCTTGTTTTGGTGACACCGGTGTCTCCCTTTGAAATTTCCCAGATTTTGGACCTTACGCCGGTGCCTTGTTTTGGTGACACCGGTGTCAATTGCTCTCTGCATCTTGGTATTTGACTGAGCACCGGTGCCTTGTTTTTGGGCACACCGGTGCCTTCTCCTTTGAAACTTTCCATTGCTTTGGCTATGCTTTGGCACTTGTTTTGGCGCATTCTCTTGTCAACATTGGAACTCCGTGAACCCTTAAACCTACTTTTCTTGGACATTAAATGTTGGCCTTTACTTATTATTTTGGATCATGTTAAGCATCGTATCATGCCATAAATGAGAACATAAGAAGTGAATCATGTGACGCACTTTGATATTGAACCTAATGGATGAGAGTGATGAACTTTATGACTTGTGTGCATATTTTTACGACACGAACGTTATGAGACACATGACATGTGAACAAGGTACTGGAATGCCTTCGGGAGTGCCAGGAATGTACTGGAATGCCTTCGGGAGTGCCATGAATATACTAGAATGCCTTCGGGAGTGCTAGGAATGCATTGGAATGCCTCCGGGAGTGCCAGGAATGTATTGGAATGCCTTCAGGAGTGCCAGGAATGACACTTTGACGCATAATACGGACAAATTGGCGACACATGACATTTGTGGACTTGGAATTGAATGAATTAAGAAACTTTGGTGCACGATAGAGTTATCTATGCTATCTCTCACTCTAATATTGCTTCCATTTATTCTATCTCTCTGTGTGATGATATAAATGTTCGTGTGACTCATCATATCATGTCATATGCATGTAATACTTGTGTAGACATTCCTACTGGGCTGTCGAGCTCAACCCTTCTTTCTTTTCAGGTACGACCTTGGAGTGATAGCATGGGATGCTTGACTTGCATGGATCGACATACATACTTTTTGAGAGCTGCATCGGATGATTTATTTAACATCTTTTATTTATCATTTTTGAAAAGATGTAATGTAAATCGTACCTTATCTATTTCTATTCAAATGATGTAAACCACTTAACTCCTTTTTGGCTTAGGAGATGATGATCTTTGGTCGAAGCGACCATTTATGTAATGTATTTCAAACTTATTTTGATTAACTCTATCATCAATGTACTTTTGGAAAATTTGGTGAGATTGTGAGTCTTTATTAATGGTAAATGTGTTATTAAATTATGTTTAAAATTGAGGGCGTGACAACTTGGTATCAGAGCGCTAGGTTAGAATATCTAGAGACCGTGGGGAGACTTTTAGTCTCATTGGGTTCAAAACTAGTTGCATTTGGACATGACTTGTGTGTGCTTGTGTGCATAACATGCATTGGCATTGCGTACCATGTTAGTATGATGATATGTGGATGTTGACCCTTCTGTTAGGGATTCCTGTTGGATATTGGCCTTGTCATGGCAATAGTCGTTTGATATTGGTAGTATTGTTTTTATTATTGTAGAATTATGCCTCCGTGACGTGGGGTAAGGTTGGGTGGACCTCGAGGTCGAGGCCGAGGCCGTTACCGTGAGATACCGTTGGAAGATGTTGTGAGTCAACAGAGGGATGTTCCGCCGGCAGAGGAAGTTCACGAGGAAGTGGAACAGAACATTGAACCGCCGGCCGCTCCGAGCGCGTTCGCAAGGGAGTTTGTGGCGGCGCTAGCCGAGGCCAATAGACTGAATCAGGCTGCTAGTGTCCATCCAAGAGATCGAGCAATTGATGCTATGAAAGAGTTTCACCGTCTTAACCCTCCTCAATTCAGCGGAGAGGGTGATGATTTTCTCGCGGCTAGTCATTGGCTTTCCGAGATCCGTAAACTATTCAAGGCTTTGAGAATAGTGGAGGATGACCTTCGGGTCTCTATTGTGGTATGTCCGTTGGTTGGGGAAGCAAACGAATGGTGGGAATCTATTCTTGAAGTAAGGAAGGATGCGCGAAGGGCCGCTAGACATGTGGCAAGAGTTGATGAGCCGGATGTTGACGATATGACTTGGGCTGAATTTGAGGTTCTTTTCGAGAACCGATATTTTCCGGAATCCTATTGCGAGCAATTGCGTATCCAGTTTGAGAGGCTAGAGCAAGGGAATATGACGGTGTCAGAATATGCTGCGAAGTTTCAGAACCTATGCCGTTTTGCACCAGAGTTAGTGAGTTCGGAAGATCGCAAATGCCGTCGTTTTGAGAGGGGTCTTCACTCTTCTATGAGGAGGCTCGTCGTGAGCCAACACAAGATGAATTTTGCTGAGATTATTGAGTGTGCTAAGAGTGTGGAGTTGCCTAGAGAGGCACAACGAGGTTCTAGAGTTTGGGAACCAAGGCAGTCAGGTGCTGTGCAACATTCGTCATCTTCAGGGAGCTCCGGGAGTCAGGGGCGCAAGCGACAGAGAGATCAATTTCAATCTCCTCAAAGCCACTCTAATCTTAGGCCACCTACTTTCTCCGATTCTAGGAGTAACACTTCGAGACCACCTGTTGTGTGTCATCGGTGCAACCAACCAGGCCATGTTCGTAATCAGTGTACTATGCAGTCGAGGGCTTGTTACTCTTGTGGCCAACCGGGTCATGTGGCTAGAAATTGTCCCCAAGGGCCGGGTGCACGTAGTGAAGCAGGTTTCGTTTCGCAGCCAGGACAGGACCGTGGGCAGCAACAACAGCAATTTAGAGGTACCCAGAGGCAGCATCAGCCCCACTTTCGTCAAACTACTTCAGTTCAGGGTTCTCATGTTGGTAGGGGTGTGAGTTCGTCGGCACCTACATCGGGTTCAGGACAACGAGGTGGCTATGCACAGGCTCAGCATACCCAAGGAAGAGCTTTCAATATCATGCCTACTGTTGCACCTTCTTCCTCACAGACTCCAGAGGCTTCAGTTGTGAGGGGTACATTCTTGTTGTTTAACTCTTTTGCTCGAGTTTTATTTGATTCTGGAGCATCGCATTCTTTCATTGCAGCATCATTTGTGTGTAACTTGGAGCTAGAAACTGACGATCTTGAATCACCTTTGTTCGTCGAGACTCCTCTTGGAGGTAGGTCTTCACTCCGTCGTATTTGTAGAGCTTGTGAGCTTGTCATCCTTGACCGTCGTTTCATCTTTGACTTCATCATTTTGGACATGTCGGGATTTGATATTATTCTGGGTATGGATTGGTTATCTACTTTTCACACCACCATCGATTGTTTTAAACGCCGAGTTGGCATTTGTTCACCTGAAGGGGGTTGTTTTGAGTTTCTTGGAGAACGTCGAGAACCATTGGAGCCTTATTTGTGGGGATCTCGAGAGCGAGAGTCTATTTATGCTTTGTTGGCGAGTTTGACTTTGGATGAGGATGTGTCCGCACGTGGAGAGTTACCTTTAGTGGTCCGTGATTTTCTGGATGTATTTCCAGTCGAGTTACCTGGTTTACCTCCAAGAGAGAGGTTGAGTTTGCGATCGATTTACTTCCCGGTACCGCTCCGATTTCGATGCCACCTTATCGTTTTGCACCAGCCGAATTGAAGGAGTTAAAGACACAGTTGCAGGAGTTGCAAGATTTGGGATTCATTCGCACTAGTACATCACCGTGGGGAGCGCCAGCCATGTTTGAGCAGAAGAAGGATGGATCATTGAGATTGTGCATCGATTATCGTAAGCTTAATCGTGTTACCGTGAAGAACAAGTATCCGGTGCTGAGTGACGATTTGTTCGACCAACTTCGAGGTGCGACATGCTTTTCGAAAATCGATTTGAGATCGGGCTATCATCAGTTGAGGGTTCGGAAGGAAGACATTGCCAAAACTGCTTTTCGTACGCGCTATGGACACTACGAGTTCGTGGTTATGCCTTTTGGGTTGACGAACGCACCAGCTACATTCATGGACCTCATGAACCGTATTTTTCGTAAGTACCTTGATCGGTTCGTGGTGGTTTTTGTTGATGACATTTTGATCTACTCGCCTACGGAGGAAGAACACCAGTCTCACCTTGCCGTTGTACTAGAGCTTTGAAGGGAGCATTGTCTTTATGCCAAGCTCAGTAAGTGTGAGTTTTGGTTATCCGAAGTGAAGTTTTTGGGACATGTTGTGTCACAGAGTGGTGTATCTGTTGATCCAGGAAAGGTGGAATCCGTTATGAGTTGGCCGCGACCGAAGAGTGTTTTTGATATCCGCAGTTTCTTGGGGTTAGCCGGGTACTATCGTCGTTTTGTCCTAGACTTTTCTCGTTTGGAAGCTCCGATGACGCGTTTGACACGCAAGGGGACACGTTTCGTATGGGATGATAATTGCGAGGTTGCTTTTGAGGAGTTGAAGAAGCGTTTGACTAGCGCGCTAGTTTTGATTGTTCCAGAACGGGGAGTTGGTTATTCAGTTTATTGTGATGCCTCAAGGGAAGGACTTGGATGTGTTTTGATGCAGACAGGACGGGTAGTAGCATATGGATCGCGACAATTGAAGGTTCATGAAATAAATTATCCTACGCAAGACTTGGAGCTTGCAGCCGTTGTTTTTGCCTTGAAGATCTGGCGACACTATCTATACGGTGAGAAGTTTGAGGTATTTTCTAACCACAAGAGCTTGAAGTACTTGTTCTCCCAGAAAGAGTTGAACTTGCGACAACGTTGTTGGATGGAGCATATTGAAGATTATGACTTTGAATTGCAATATCACCCGGGGAAAGCTAACGTAGTAGCGGACGCTTTGAGTAGAAAACCGACGCATCTAGCTAGTTTGGCGATCCATGAGTGGAAGACGATTCAAGATTTGGGGCCTTATGCGTTGTGTTTTGAGGAAGCCCAGGAGGGACTGACTTTGTGCAATTTGACAGTGCATTCAACTTTATCGACTCGAGTGGGTGATGCCCAATAGCATGATGAGGAAACAAACGAGTTACGTAATAAGTTTTTCAGTGGCAATGCACGAGACGGATGGATGATTCATGCCGACCAAGGTTTACGTTATCGAGGGAAACTATTTGTACCTATTTCGTGTCGGGAAGAGATTTTACGGGAGTTTCATCACTCTCCTTTGGCCGTTCATCCAGGGGGAACGAAGATGTACCATGAGCTGCGTAGACAGTTTTGGTGGTCCGGAATGAAACGAGACGTGGTGAATTTTGTGGCGAGGTGTCTTACATGTCAGCAAGTGAAGGCCGAGCATCAACGACCTGCTGGGGAGTTGCAACCTTTACCTGTAGCTGAGTGGAAATGGGAGAATGTTACGATGGACTTTGTTTCGGGTCTACCGAAATCGTCGAGGGGACATGACGCCATTTGGGTGATTGTTGATCGTTTGACGAAGACTGCCCATTTCTTACCTATTCAGGTGACCGATTCAGTGGAGAAACTTAGTCGCTTGTATATTCGCGAGATCATTCGTCTTCATGGGATTCCAGTATCCATTGTATCAAATAGAGATCCGCGGTTTACTGCTCGCTTTTGGCAGAGTTTGCAAGCAGCGCTTGGCACGAACTTGTTATTTAGCACTGCATATCACCCTCAGACAGATGGGCAATCCGAGCGGACAATTCAGATTTTGGAGGACATGCTACGGGCTTGTGTTTTGGATTTTTCGTGGTGGTTGGGAGGACCACTTGCCGCTTGTCGAGTTCGCTTACAACAATAGTTATCAGTCCAGTATCGAGATGGCACCTTATGAGGCCTTGTACGGGAGACCGTGTAGATCACCCGTGTGTTGGACCGAATTGGGAGAAACGATTTTAGTCAGACCGGACTTGGTTGGAGAGACCGCCGAGAGTATTTGAACGATTCGCCAACGACTTTTGGCAGCACAAAAGGAGACAACCGAACAGATCAAGTTGATCCGTCAGAGGTTGCTTACCGCGCATAGTAGACAGAAGAGTTATGCTGATCGTCGTCGTCGCCCTTTATCATTCGAGTTGGGAGATCACGTGTTTTTGAAAGTATCACCGCGACGGGGTTTGTCACGTTTTGGGAGGAAGGGTAAACTTTCACCACGATATATTGGGCCATTTGATGTTATTGAGAAGATCAGAGAAGTTCCATACCGTTTGGCCTTACCACCAAGATTGTCGGGTGTACACGATGTTTTTCACGTTTCGATGTTGAGAAAGTATGAACCGGATCCGTCGCATGTGCTTGAGTGGTCTGAACTTGAGTTGGAAGCCGATGCTTCGTATGGAGAGGAACCGATACGTGTCCTTGATTCACGCGAACAAGTATTACGAGGCAAGACGATACCATTAGTGCGAGTGTTGTGGAGTAACCAAGGCAAGCAAGAGTCGACTTGGGAACGAGAAGATGAAGTTAGGGAGAAATACCCTCACTTGTTTACTACTTGACTGTGTAATTTGTTGGAACTTGATTGTTGTGGACTTGATAGTCACTACCTTGTGATATTTGACTTGGCATTGTTGATGCATGTAACGTGTTATTGAGCTTAGCTAATTTCATGGACTTGTTGAGTCATGATTGTGGTATTCTATTTTGGCATTGTTGATGCACGATTTGTGTTGTTATGTTTATATAATTTCGAAGACGAAATTTCTTTAAGGAGGGAAGGATGTAAAGACCCGAAAAATTTGAAATTTTTATATTAATGTTCGGGTTAATAAGCTTAATTAATGTGGAGTATATGAAAATTGGTGTTAAAACATGATTTGGGGTCAATGTGATATAAGGTGATAACCTTGGGGGCTTGTGGTAGCACGTTGTGAAATCTAGGGGTGTAAGTGTAATTTTTGTGGGTTGTATTTGGTGTATATCAGACTAAATCCTATTGGTTCAAAAACAAACCCATTTCTCTCTCTCTCCCTCCCTCACGTTGCTCTCTCATCCAAAACCCCCTCCGAAAAACTTGCTCCAAACCTCGATTCCTTCGAGATCCTACGCGTTTCCCTCATCCTTGGTTGATATCCGGTGGTGGTTTGCAACCATTTGGTTGGAGGAGGTGTTTTTGGCCTTTTGCAACATTTGGAAGCTAAAACTTGAAGTTGGAGCTTTGTTTCTTGAACCCGGAAGTTGAGGTAGGGATTTCTCACACTTATTACGCGTATAGAACTTGATTTGGTTGTCATTTGATGCGTTGAAGTTGTGTGGAAAAGCCCTAAGTCTAGAGTTGAAATCTGTTAGAATTTGCCTTTGTTCATACTCGATACACAGGTGCCTTGTTTTGGTGACATCGGTGTCAATTGTTCTCTGTATCTCAGATTTAGTGCATGACACCGGTGCCTTGATTTTGATACACCGGTGCCTCCCTTGAATTTGTTCTCTGTATTTCAGACTTTGTACTTGACACCGGTGCCTTGTTTTGGTGACACCGGTGTCAATTGCTCTCTGCATCTTGGTATTTGACTGAGCACCGGTGCCTTGTTTTTGGGCACACCGGTGCCTTCTCCTTTGAAACTTTCCATTGCTTTGGCTATGCTTTGGCACTTGTTTTGGCACATTCTCTTGTCAACATTGGAACTCCGTGAACCCTTAAACCTACTTTTCTTGGACATTAAATGTTGGCCTTTACTTATTGTTTTGGATCATGTTAAGCATCGTATCATGCCATAAATGAGAACATAAGAAGTGAATCATGTGACGCACTTTGATATTGAACCTAATGGATGAGAGTGATGAACTTTATGACTTGTGTGCATATTTTTATGACACGAATGTTATGAGACACATGACATATGTAAACAAGGTACTGGAATGCCTTCGGGAGTGCCAGGAATGTACTAGAATGCCTTCGGGGGTGCTAGGAATGCACTGGAATGCCTCCGGAAGTGCCAGGAATGTACTGGAATGCCTTCAGGAGTGTCAGGAATGACACTTTGACGCATAATACGGACAAATTGGCGACACATGACATTTGTGGACTTGGAATTGAATGAATTAAGAAACTTTGGTGCACGATAGAGTTATCTATGCTATCTCTCACTCTAATATTGCTTCCATTTATTCTATCTCTCTGTGTGATGATATAAATGTTCGTGTGACTCATCATATCATGTCATATGCATGTAATACTTGTGTAGACATTCCTACTGGGCTGTCGAGCTCAACCCTTCTTTCTTTTCAGGTACGACCTTGGAGTGATAGCATGGGATGTTTACTTGCATGGATCGACATACATACTTTTGAGAGCTGCATCGGATGATTTATTTAACATCTTTTATTTATCATTTTTTAAAAGATGTAATGTAAATCGTACCTTATCTATTTCTATTCAAATGATGTAAACCACTTAACTCTTTTTTGGCTTTGGAGATGATGATCTTTGGTCGAAGCGACCATTTATGTAATGTATTTCAAACTTATTTTGATTAACTCTATCATCAATGTACTTTTGGAAAATTTGGTGAGATTGTGAGTCTTTATTAATGGTAAATGTGTTATTAAATTATGTTTAAGATGGAGAGCGTGACAAATATACAAAGCAAAAAAATAGTAATTGCTACTACTGATCTTGTTTAAAATGATGTAAAATTTGTATTGAGTTCTTTTACACAGATTTCTTGAGGATGCATAGACATGTCATTACAAATTTTTGAAGAACTTTTTGAGTCCCACGTTGATACAAATTCTTCAGTACATGTTAGAAAAGGTCAAGAAGCAAGTAGCAATCCATAGGTTATGACCTTGAAAAAAAGAGAGCATAAATCTAGAAACAACTAGCAATCAATAAATAATCAAACTCAGATTAAAAAAACAAAGCGTAAGAACAAGGAGAGCGAGGAGAAAAGTAATAGAACAGAAGAAGAAACAAAGGAGAAGAACTGAACGGACAAAAACATTGAGTAAATCATCACTTCACCGAGAATTGATTCATCAGTTATCCCTTGTGAACAACCCAAAAACTGTTCGTAAATCATCACACTATAGCCGCTGACTCAAGTTGTAGAGTTGCACTAGGAATTGGTGCTTCAAAATTAGGTATTTAAGATGAAAAATTGATTCATCGCCTATCCCTTCATCTAGCTAGTGCACAGTTTGTTAAAGTATCCTGAGTTCTTTATCAAGCAATCTTGGAAAGAAACTTTCACAGCAAGTAAAATAAACGAGCTAGGTGAGGGTACAAGATTCACACTTATGAGATCTAAGAGGGGCTAGATGTAAACATCCTTGACAATCGTACGAAAATGTTATGTACCTGTGGCATCCAAGATGGTAAATTATAAAATAAAAGTAAAACCACAAACACTTTCATCCCGTATCCCAAATCATGGAAGGGCTATATAACATTGGGTGGTCTTCCAAACACTAATCATTATCTCTAACCTTCATGTCAAAACTTTGTGCATTACTATCAAAGTGAAATTCCTATGAACTCTATTCACCTCTCATTTTTTATATGCCAAAGCCTTCGTATGACATGATCAAATCATGACAAGTTTCGATCGTTTGACTTTGTTGCAGTACGTACAACATAAAGCGCAATAAAGACTGCAACCTGACCTATTTCCGCTAATTACTACAAATTGCAATAAAGACTGCAACCTGACCTATTTCCGATAATTACTACAAATTACATATAATGAACAAGGGATACGACATGGCAATTAACATTCCACAAACCTCATACAAACAACACGAACCAAGACATCCACAAAAATAATGTAAATCAACCACACAATATGAAAACAAAGACACACACACACAAAGAAAGTGTGGGACCACTGACCTTGAAATCGTCAAAGCTCGAAACAAAAGAAACGACCTTGAAATCATATAATCATGCGCTGGACAAAGAAAAGGCAAACACACGGAGAGAGAGATAGAGTAGTCCATAAAGAAAATGGGAATTAAAATTGAGATAAGGATTTGAAAATCAGAATTAACAAAACAGTATTATTACCTAATTGAGGAGGCAAAAAAATCATAGGGAAAGGAAGGCCATGCCACATTTAATATTTATTGAATGCAATTTACATCAATGCAAGTATCCACAAGACTGACTTTTCTATACATCTAACCTTTTCAGACATGGAAATGCATTGTGGTATTGCGAATGTCTCTTTGAAAACATTTATTAAATGGCTCCTGCAGCACAAGCCTGCACAACAAGTACGAATGATCTAAACATGTCTCAGGAGTGGAGAGTGTGAAGTAAAAGCCAAAATTTACAAGTATTAGTAAAAACCAAAAAACTATAAACTAATTAGCGATGAACCGCATATCAATTTTAAGAAATGCCTATTCTCAATTGTCGATTTGTTCAACTCTCGACCATAGATGCAAGGTGCCATTGTTGCATCCTTCTTCGTAACGAACAAAATTGGTGCTCCCCATGGTGTATTTGGTCTGATGAAACTCATGTCAAATAACCCTTGCAGTTGAATCTTCAACTCCATGGATTCCCTTCGAAATAGCACTTTTGAAATCGGATGATGCTTTTTAGTCAAGCAAAAAATGTCGTACCACAACACAAGTATTGTAACCACAACCAAACCCCATACTCGCAAAGCGCATAGGGGAGCAAGAACTAGTACAGTGGACTAAGGAAAAAGACTGTGTACTAAAGTCACCACCGTAAAGGAACCCTGAGGTGATCTTATTCAATCTTTTAGGAACGCCTGATGGCATTCTTAGTCTAAAATAAGAATAAAAATGAGGGGAGAGATGTATTATAACAAAATTAAACAAAAATAGGGAATTTTTGTTACCCGCCATGTCTTTTTTGAACCAAAATGGATTAGTAAAGCTTCTCTCGCAAGTGCAAAGTACGGACCTTCTTAGATTCATTGGCCTTAGAAGATACCAAAGCATGCCTACAATGAGAAAGTAAAATGGCTGAAAATGAAAGTTCTATCCAAGAGAACACACTGCCTATACATGATTGTACAAAAAGGACATAAATTTCTTTCAGAAAAATCATACCAGCCCAGATGCAATGAAGCTTTTTGTCCTCCGTACCTAAAAACACCCGTACCGGAACATCCAAAAAACAGGCTTAACACCAAAAAAGAGACCAATGAAGATATCAAGCAGCCATCAAGAAATTCATGGATGAGCATCTTATGATCCTTGATGGTTCCTATGCTACATCTAATAAAATCAAATGTTTGAAGACGCAAACATTGGAGATACCATGTCTAGTAGATAAGTCGCGGATTATACGCACTTAGCTAGAGGTTCATGCAAGCTTACAAGGACCCATCTGTTTGCTAAATAGGTCCCATGGGTACTTTATGGTAGTCTATGTCAAAAAGAAATGAAGTAGCAAATATAGAGGACATCAATCTGGATAGAGCAGATTTTCCACAGGGAATGTGTAGGCAACTTATTTGCTATTAAGGATTGTTGATTTAACATGTTAAGTTGCAAGCAATTTGTCAAGTTTGAGTAATGGGGTGGGGACAAGGTGGGGGAAAGAATTGTCCCAAATGTAATAGTGAATAATCTTGAATTCTGCGACTTCTAATATGCCCTTAGGCAAGAGGATAAACAGCATAGCCATGAACTAGAGAGCCCTCTATATCCATCATCCTCCACCTGCGCTTCCACCATAAGTACCTATCTTCTACAAGCGCCAGCTACACAACACAAATGCAAGTCGTCAAAGCTTTCTGAAAAGCTTCCAGATTCACTGCTTCTACTGCTTTTTTCCCCACATTTTTTGTAGTTCGTTGTGTTCTTCTAACTTCTGTTTAAAAGGAATTAAAAACTTACAAATAACAAGGCTGATATAAGGTGGTCTTACATGAGATAGGATTCCTAGCGAGCCCCCATAGGTGCAAAAGAATTTTATATAGCCTTTACAAGGGCAGAAGCAACACAGAATCAGAGAGCACACGAAAATTAATCATGCTTAGAGTAACAAAACGAACAAAATCAATGTGCAAGATATATAGCCTTGTACGTCTCATTTCTAATTGTCGGGATGAATAATATAACAATCCAAATATACCCCCACTAAGTTCTAAAAAACATGGGAAAACGAAAGGTTTACCATTAAATGCCAAATGTTCTAATTATTAAAGCTTTTATTTTTTAATAAAAACATTTAAAGCTATGGGTCAGAAACGAAAGCATTATAAATGTTTTGCTTTATTATACAGAAAACATACTCATTCCTATAGGTAAGCCACACTAACAAACGGCATGCATTGCGGGAAGTTTTTGCATTTTACCGCTAAATATTGAGATTTGCCCCCTATTCCATGCCCTCTGGATGAGCTATTCAGAGAGGCTCCCATCTTTTCATTCCCCTTACGAGTTTGTTCATAATTCAACTAAGGAAGGAAATTTTTAGTATCTTTTTTGTCAAAAAAATGAAAGAAGTTGCTCACTTCTACGCTTCACATGGATCCAAGTTGGCCCCATCTATTGGCAAAGATACTGACACACCTCACTAATCTCCTCTCATTTACACCAACGAACCATACAGCTTGCGATGAATTATCCTGGTGGAAAAGTTAAACTAAACTGAAGTAACCAAAAAAAAAGTTATAACAGCAACACAACCAAATTAATACCATAAACATAATCCAAAAACTTACAGGGGTTGTCTTGAAGTTGTGTTATTCTGGCAGCTTCATTAGCAAGTCTGTATCTGGAGTCAAATCCCACATAGGCTAGTTATAATCATAAATAACAAAATATTTATTAAATGAGTATGATCCATATATAGGGAAGTCATGAGAAACTAAGCTTATAGCAGATAACTTTTACCCCCAAACATGAGCGGAAGGCATGAAACAAAATGCTCACACAAATTGTTTTTCAATGCATGAAGATGCAATTGGTGTGTGCATACACATCAAAACTTGCATTCATCAAGGAAAATGGCAAAACAGCGCACCCAATTATATTAATAAACAACACGTATAAAAGAGTTTAGTTCATATTGGGAAGTTTTTTCTTTTTTACAGGTATATAGGGAAGTTATGAGAAACTAATTATAGCAGATAATTAAAATCCAAAAAAAGGGAAAGGCAAGAAACAAAAGGTTAACAGAGGTTCTTTCTGAATGCAAGAAGATACAACTAATACATAATATATTTGTACACATATCAAAACTAATGTATCATCAAGGAGAAAAACATCGAATCTCATTACAGTAATAAATAACGAGCGATGGATTAGATATGAAAAATACAAAAATTTCTAAAAACAAATAACATATTATGAGTAATATAACCAAAACATGAAGTGGCATAAAGGATCAAAAATACCCAAAATCGAGCAATACCAAAAAAATCAGACGTGAAATTAGCTTTTGTTTATTGCTTTGTCTTACTTGATAGAATCAAAATTTTCACAATCTGCGTGTTCCTTGTCTTCAGCTTCATGTGCCAGTTCTTCCATCAGCTACAAAAAATATTAGAAAAACAATCAGCAAGTGAAATTACACCATGTGACCAAAAAAATAACCTATGATTTGCGCAATTGACTTGATGTTGGGACAAGGCCTCAACTTGCGATCGATATGCCTCAGAACGATGGGAATCGGTATAAGACTATATAAGCCTAGTGGATTCTGAAGTAGCTATTAATCTAGAGAAGACAAGTTATACAATAAGTTCACTTGGATAAGACAAGGGGCTTCCAAATGGCAACCAATCAACGACCAAAAGCTAAAGCAAGGGTTGGAGATTTTTGGAGTCAACATGAAGGCACAATGCTTGTCGAGCTAAAGTAGGGCCATCAGAGTACATGTCACAGTCCAAAGCTAGTACGTAGGGACCATTGCTCATTATCCCAGATACTCCAAGCTGCAGCAAAAGTGTTATTACCATAATGGTCGATTCGAAAAGATATAAATATACATGTCTGAGAATATAAAGAGGGAATATACAGGAGCATTGACGGCTCCAGCCTTGAAACGATGAGGGTGAGATGGCCTTTCTTTACGAGATACATAGACAAGTGGCAACTCAACTTGTGTACTGTTGTAGTTGTTCAATCACTGCTTCCATAATCAAGAATTACCTGCAACGCAAGCAAGACAATGGCATTTAGTCGAGTTCTTACACGTTCAAAATGATCCTATGTATTGATCGTAAAAGAAAAGTTTGCAGTTAATACATTCAGCTGATGAGATTACTAGTTGGAACAAACTACAAGCTCTTCTCTGATGAGATAAGAGTCTAAGATGGATAGATGCAAACTCGTGTTGTTAGAGATTCTAGCATGGCTTTCAATAACTTCTAAATCTGCTCCAATGGATTCATATCCTTAAGGCAACGTGCAACTAGAATAAAATTGACACTGTGCGTCTTGTCCAGATATTGCGGTGGAATCAAAAGGAAAAAAGTTTCTAAGATTCAAAAGTTCTCTTGATTGTGATTCCTAACTAACATGTTCGCTGGTGTACCTTGTAAGATCAATCTTTTCATCTTTTACAGTGTGATATTTGGCCCTGTAGGGTTCATCAGTTCAGTCATCTATACAACTAAACACAAAATCATTGTAGAAAAGGAATAAGTTCCATGGCTATCTCATATCAACATGGTTTCACCCGTTACATGACAGTAAAGCACAACAATGTACACAAGTGACTGAATATGGCGACGGCCACCACTCAATTTATCTGTTGGGATTTAGAGGGACTTGTGTTTATTTTTTAATTGGACTATACGTATCTTTGTTCTGTATAGAAATAAGCCTCATTATCAACTTCCTAATAGAATTATATCTAGATTCATTGCATAAAACTGATCATTGTCAGCCATCTATTAGGACTACAAGGCTTCTCGAGTTTATTGTATATACCCATATATAAATATACATATATATGCTAAGATCATTCGATAGACTAATTTTTGTGTACCCAACAATATGCATCTCAATTATTGGGAGGAAACATCGCCCGACATTTGTAACAAAAACATTATCATCTTTTTGACATACCTACAAGAGGCATTGTGCATAGTACTTGAGAACTCCACTGGCAAGCTTCCTGGTAGTTTCTTCCTCCCAAAACAAATCCACAAAACACAGACTCATCACACAAGAATGAAGAGCATGTTACAAAGGTCCTCCGTCACACACGCGCAGCTTGAGAGGAGAGATTTACTGTTGGTAGAGGGTGGTTGGAGACTCATCGTAGATGTTCACAGCACCTCCATGGACTTGAGATGAGAGATAGAGGTGGCGTATCTAGGGCAACGTACAGTACCAGCAGAATCACAAATACCATCATACCAACCAAAATCTTCCAGTATTTCAAGTACGCACTGGAAACCACTACAATTGGAATTTGGCCAAATTGGACTTGGGGTGTCA
This sequence comes from Arctostaphylos glauca, assembly GCA_019985065.2. Taxonomy (NCBI): domain Eukaryota; kingdom Viridiplantae; phylum Streptophyta; class Magnoliopsida; order Ericales; family Ericaceae; genus Arctostaphylos; species Arctostaphylos glauca. Next base: position 22,351,386 of record JAHSPW020000003.1, read on the forward strand.
AAGTACCAGTTACTCCCAAAACAGAAAGTACTAAGTACCAGCTGGTAAGGAACCGTGTAATCAAACTCTTGCTGGCAGCACCTTATGTGTGGGTCTGTACACTACCATTATGCAAACAAATTTGAGTTTGTAATATTTTCACGCTGATATTGTTATTATTGAACCTAACTCAAGGTTCCGACAATTTGCTACCTTTTGACAAAGTAAATTGACATAAAGTTAGGATAGAAGACTCATCAGTAACGTTGGGGAAGACTGAGATGCAATTCAGGAGACTGAGCTCAAGAACAATGGCTAAGACAAAAGGGGAAGCAATAAACGCAGTGTTATCCATCTACTTCTCTTGAACTAATGCTTATTTGGCAAAAACAGGCTACAGTGCTACACCTTTACGCATATCCTATAAAATTTTGACTGCAAATACAACTATCAGACGATGCTGATACACACTAAGAAGCATGACCAAATTTTATCCAAAACTCCAAATGTGCAACTACTTCAATGATACAACGCACGGTCTTGCTCCTGTGCTTAATTTACAAGCTAAGCAAAATAAGTTCATGTACTCAAGATCCAACTCTCCATGCCATCACACAAGCTTAGGTGATCATATTTAACACTTCATATTTGAGAACAATTACACACACAGCATACATGGGATGTCATTTTGATAAGACTCTTCAATGACATAGATTTTGTTTTCTTGAGTTTACTAAATGAAATTGGTGATTACTAAATTTATCACAATGCTCATCAAAAGCATTGGTGTAATTCCTCTTCTTGGAGCAATTATACACTTTTACAGTTTTACCAGACATTAGAAGTCTTTTCGCCTCATTTCCGCTCCCATTTTCACAAATCCCTACACTGACTTGCATCAACGATTGATTCGGAAAGCTCCAGGCATAGTCAAGACAACTTCATTAATAGCCTCAGTTTTTTACAGATGACAACTACTCAAGATAGAAGCCCTAGTAACCTTAACTTTTACAGAATGACATCCACCCAAGATAGAAGCCCTAGTAACCGAGTTCATCTATAGTATGTGGACATCTGCTAGTGGAGTGATCATCAGCTGCAAAACACTGACATTAGCTCTGTTGAGTTGAAATTTTTAGGGGGATAAATTGGATTGAGAGAAATCAATTCTAACTCTTGGATCCAATTTGCTATTCAATCTCAGTGGCTAAATGTTAGAAAAAGTTAGTTTGTGAGTATATGGTTTCAAAAAAAAAAAATTGGTGTGTTTTGTTATACAGACTACCGAATGCTCGTGCCTGAAGGCACGCACTCCCATGGTTAATTGCAACCTAAATTATTCGAAGTTACTATTGTCGCAACCCAAAAGGAAATTTAAAGACAAAATGCAAGTACTAATAGCACAACCTTCATGATTTTAACATGCAATAATGTCAAAAGTCACTGCACCTATTTATCATAAACTCATAGCTAGCACAACCTTCATGAGAAGAGTATTTGTTCCTTGATTGCCATGCAAGCATAGAATGCCGAATTCCAACAAATAATGTAGATGGAATAAAAGAAAGCAAGAATAGCCTGTTATCAAGTTGTACGAGTTGTGAAGGATTTCAATAAAAAACCTTCAGGAAAAGTAACTCACAAAAATTATCTTCGTATTTTTACCACAACCAGTCCAACATGGCTTGTTTCAATTTCCTTGGATATGCATGAGTTAAATGTGACCAAGGAATAACCTGAGTTTTTTTCGCCCTACATTTTTAGACAAAAAGTCCCACGTGAGTTACTATAAACAATTAAACAATAAACCATTCAGCAAATAATTAATTATTCATTTAAACTCCACTGCAAATTTGTCAATGAAGGCAACGAAGTTATTCCCTTGGGAACACAAGGTTTCACAATCATCTATCCCTACAACAAATATGTACTTATTTACTTAAAGCTCGCTGTAAATTCATAACGAATCCACCAAAGTTACTCACAATAATACACTACAAATCGCCTGAAATTCTTCACTATTGGAGTAATGTAACCAACTAACGGGTGAAGCTTAATAAAATTAAAGACTAACATGTGGAAGATACGCTAGGGAGTAATTTTCTAGGCTTGTTCAAATTCAATGCAAGGATACAAATAAAAAAATTCAAAACAATCCATACCAATACGTGAATTCCTAAGAAAGGACTATGGGAAGGATATCCCCAATAGGAAATCACCATAAGAACACACATTTCTAAAGCTTAGAATAAACATAGTGCAACAGATATAGAAATTGTCATCTGTAGCGTACCCAAATTAGTTGTACCCGAGTTATTCATCCCCCAAGTTGGAATTTGGATGTAGACACCACAATCACCATAAGACCACACATTTCTGAATCTCAAAATAAACATAGCGCAAGAGATATAGAAATTGTTATCGGTGGCGTACCCAAGTGATTCATCCCTCTAGCTGGAATTTGGATGTGGACACCACAAAAATCCAATGATAACTAAGAACGAAGACTCAAACTTTTTGGTTTGGACCAAAATTGGAAATCAGATCTTAACCACAAAAAAATTTCTGACCAAATGCTTTTCTCTACTGATAGTAGCACATATACACACCTTATTCACTATGGTTGTCAAAACCCCCAACGCGGGAAAAAAGAGAAAAGAGGAAAAAGACATAAGCAGATAGTCTGTTACCTGTAATAGGGGACGTCATCATCAACGTTCTCATGCCCTAAAATTTTACAGAAATAGGCCACTTGAAAAAGAAGACGCAGAGAAAAAAAACCTACACTTTGTCGCGTCAGAAGGCACTTCACAATGAAAACTTCCACATTGAGCCAACCAGACTATCATGTTGTTGAATGCATCAAAATAAACCCGACCATCCCCTCAAAATTCACGCTTCTAGTTTTAAATTAAGTAAACAAAGGTATCGCATATTATTTACCAAACAATTCTAGACAACAGAGCATTTTTCTGGTCCAAGTCATCAACAATTGCAGTCATGAAGGCTACGTCCAAAACAAAGAAAGTTACTGATGCAAAAGGTGAACGACACAAACATGAAGCCTTAAGACAAACCATTGATCAATTAGAAGAAAGAAGTAAATGGGAATCAATGGAGAGTTGAGACCAACCATCACCCCCATAAATGCATGGCTTCCGTTTTGTGGATTCCTTATGGTGATCAAAGAAGTTTCAAGGGATATGCTTCTTCATGACGCTATGAGAGTCAAATGTGCGGAACGTTAAGAACATATAACCTGAAATTATAAACTTCCTCCTTAAAAAATGGACAACGCAGATGGGTCTTCAAATGACGTTTAAAATTTGAATTGACCCGAAAGATGTGTTCCCAAGCCACATTACTGTAAATCTCAGGTCACCTTTCCAGATTACCATTCTCATTTATCCCAAACTGGTGATCATGTCAAAAATTAGGACCATATCAAAGCTACTAAATAACCACACCCCCCATACGAGAGATTTAAATAAATCCTCCAAAAATCTAATAATTTTGCAGCAAAAAATTCATTACTTAAATGCACTAGTAAGCTGCTAAAACACACTTCAAATCCCAAAGTGAGGGCAATGAGTAATGTGAATTGAGTAAATGGCCTTTAAGAACAAGTAGAAAGATGAAATTACCCGAGCCTGTTATGAATTGCATTTAGAGGGGCGCATAACCAAAAACACAGCATATTGGATAGTCTTGCGAAGGAAACAAAAGCAAAGATAAAAAGAAAAGAGTATCAGATGGATTCTCTTCGCGTTTCTCCTCACTCAGAGGCAAAGAAGATCATATGGATCATCTTCTCATGCTACATGTGAAAAATCATCAAATTAGCAGCAATATTGCTCTAAAACCCAGTCTGCTAACCAGAATGTGTTAGTTCTATGTTGTGATGAACCGAAGTTTAAAGCACAGAAATTTACTTTGAAACAAGAATAGTAGAATAGATGCCTCAAAGCCCTCAATAGTTTGACAGGAGACGACACAATTAAAACAAGATGATTGATAATTACTCACCAAAGAGTGCTCACGATACACGCTGGGCTCTCACTCTATTACTTGTAAATGTGATGATATAAGAGCATTGATGATATTCGGAGAATGTTAAGGCCTTTGTGTTTTATCCTGAGAAGCAGTAGCAATTACTCCACAAAAAATAATGAAGCCCAAGCATATGATAGACGAAACTAGATTAATTTATTCAAAAAACATATCGGTACATTTAAGCAAATAGTTACAAATATGAACTTCATACCTTCATCCCATTTTGAGAAAAGCATATCCGTACATTCAAAGACCGTGTCACCTTGTTCTTGCTTGAAGTGAATACCTGGTTGTCCAAATAATACTTACATAATAGACAAAAATGCTTACATAATAGACAAAAACGTTATGGTTCACTAGATTTACATAAACTGCGATTTAAAAGCAAATAGCATACTACTAATTAAAGCCAATAGGAAAAGGAAACAAAATTAAAAGCGCCAAGGGGACACCATGCAAAATGTCACTGGCACAACTCCAATATTGCCTTACACACACATTGGTGTTGCTACTCATTTTTTCAAAATCTTTGTCGCTAGACCCCAAGGATGCCAAATTTGTCCACTTTATCTCCAAATTAAACAACATCAAATTAAGAGAAAGGATAACGATTAGGGTGAAAGGCTGATACACTACTAGGTTTAGAGATAGTGATAAAATCTGCGAAAAAATACAGATAAATTGTGTGGAGCAAAATATTCCTCATACATGTGATGGTTACACTTTCTTTTCATCTTTGTTTTCCACGGTAGCAATCCATTACCTTTCCCTTATAGCACTATCATTGCAATTCATATTTGTCTAAAGCATAAATGTGTACCAAGCAAAAACATACCAAATATTTTTACAAAATCATCTAACACAACCAAGAATCATCACCATGCACTCATAATCAAGACTGCCAGCTACCTGAAGTGTCTGGATCCAGTAACCCCTAAAATCATGCATATAATAATTGTGTCTGCTATGTATAAAAAAAAGCAGGCCCACACATTTTGAAAGAACCTTATTTGGCCAAAAGTATCTACTTCAGCGATGCAATCTCCGAGTTCTATTCCAACTAGATTTCTTCATCCAACCACCAAACGAGCAGTGCAGTACAATAACAATATAATCATTGGCTTCTTGTATCAATTTGTTTAAATCAGTCTTCTATTTGCAGACAAGAGATCAGCCTTACTTTGTAAGACACCATATAGTCTAGCTTTTACTTCCCATGTCTTTCACATCTTGCCCTCTGCGAAAACACTGTGACAACAAGTAGATTACAAGTACTAGATCAATTAAAAAATTTGACTATGCATTACCAAGTCATAGACATGCTTACATAAACTCAAGCCAGCAAATAACAAAAAAACTAAACAATGAAAAGCAAGAGGGTTACAATATTCAGTTCCATACATCAAGCTAGCAAAGCTAATAGACAATATTTGGAGTGTGACATAATGATTAACTACTTGTTGCTCTATTTACCTTTTCAACAAGATGGTCTGGAAGAAACGATAGAAACAAAAAAAAGGCAGATTAATTACAGCATACCAAAGAAGAACTGACGTCGCAATGTATCACTCTATTTACTCTGTTCTTTGTGCAATGTATCCCTTTCCTTAGTAAGAGCATAGAGCTGAAATCAGATAGCCAATGAATCAAATCAATAGCAACTACAGTTACAAATGAAGTATAGCTTACCATATACTCAAACACAAATAGTAAATACTCTGCTTCCAAACCTTAATAATGATTATACAGGAAATAGGGACTGAGCAACCAGATGAATGAATACATCTAATATGAGCCTAAATTGATATTATCAAATACTTTATCACTTGTTTAGTCATTTACCAATGACTGCAGCAGGTAAATGTAAAGTATTTAAAACACAGGACATGACAATCTGAGCGTATTCTACAAATATGCCTCTTATTTACTCCTATATAGCCAAATCATCATCATCCTCCTCCAACCTCCGGTATCACCTGTGAAAGCCATCCCTATTGTCAAAGCTTTCAAAATTATCGATCTTCAGAAGTAGACATTACAACAAGTAGAATGACGAGAGCAAGAGAGACAGGATAATAGGGCGAGGCGACAACAGCGAGGGCGAGGTGAGGCAGAGACGGAACGGCGATGGGAAGTAGGCAAGTAGCCTAATGAGGATGACCCTAAGCGAGGAGAACTAAGAAGTGTGGATGAAGGAAGTTTGGATTTAGGGTTTAAAGTGTGAATGGATGCAAACGACGTCGTTTCACGTGATTCACATTTGGCAACTAAACAACTTTAGTCGGGAGTTGGTCACCCTTCCGCAACCAAAACAGAATGGTTCGCTAAATGTCAACGTAATTTCCAGTTGGCGTCTTCTACTTTGGTCGTAAAATTAATTAATTTTCCCTACCAGCCTTTGCTCTGGGGGGGGAACTTACCGCGCGACCAATTAAATACTAGCCGGTAATTAGTAATCATTTGCCGACTAAACTAACAGTAGCCGGCAAATATCCGTTCCCTCCGGCGACCAACAGAGGTTTAGTCGGCAATAGTTTTAACTTTTGGCGACTAAATCAGTTTGGTCGGCAATTGTCCATTTTTGGTTTTTAAATTAGTCGGGAAATTTAGTCGCCAAATGTGTTTATTCTTGTAGTGGATAGGGAGAGTATAAACAAAGAAAGAGGACCAAGCAGAGTTGTAGTGGAACATTGAGGCTCAGACACTGCCGTTTCCAAAAAAGAGATCTATGGATGTGCTTCAACTTTTTGGCAGAGCAAGCATTGCTAAACAAAAAATCACAGAACATTTCATAAAGTCTGAGATCTCCATTATGGATGCTTTGGCTCTGAGATTTGTACCTTCAAAAGTAAAGTAACAAAAAAATACCGCCCTTAATTTTACAAACAAAAACAAAACACAATAAACTCAAGAATTTAGTACAACTTTCCCAAAACAAAAGCTATTCAGCAAATACCTAACCAGAGGATCTCTCTTGGGGCTTTAGTGCAAAAAATACGGACTCACCAACCATCCAATTTAAGCCGCCACAGCCACTGTATTGCTTCTAATTTGCAACACTAAAAGAAGAGACTACAAAGTTACAGAACAGTGGCTTATAACTTACAGAACGGAATAGACTACAAAGTTGAACATAAAAGAAGAAAGTGAGAAGACTCCAAAGATAAAAGTTCAAATTAAAGTAACCTTGGCTCCAATGCTTGTGTCGTTTGTGGAGACTCCTCAATGGGGAGAGAGAGAGGAGAGGGGGCGTGATCTATAGTATGTGGAGATCTACCAAGGGAGTGATCACAGCTACAAAACACTGACATCACTAAAACCAGACAGAACTGTTCTTACACGAAGCTCAGTGAGACAACATAGAAGATAAAAAAAATTGAAATGAAGGAAATTTAAAGACAAAACGTTAAGTACTAATAGCACAATCTTCATGATTTTTAACATGCAACAATGTCAAAAGTCACTACACCTATTTATCATAAACTCATAGCTATTAACAGCACAACCGTCATGAGAACAGTATTTCTTCCTTGATTGCCATGAAAACATAGAATGCCGAATTCCAACAAATAATGTAGGTAGAATAAAAAAAAGTAAGAATCACCTGTTATCAAGTTGTACGAATTGAGGAGAATTTCAATAAAAAAAACTTCAAGAAAAGTAACTAACAAAGATTATCTTCGTAATTTTACCACAACCAGTCCAACATGGCTTGTTTCAATTTCCTTGGATATGCGTGAGTTAAATGTGACTGAGGAATAACCCGAGTTTTCTTCGCTCTACATTTTTAGAGAATAAGTCCCACATGAGTTACTATAAACAATTCCACAATAAACCATTCAACAAATAATTAATTATTTACTTAAAAATCCAATGCAAATTTATCGATGAATGCAACGAAGTTATTCGCTTGGGATCACACAGGGTTTCACAATCATCTATCCCTAAAAAAATAAGTACTTATTTAGTTGAAGCTCACAATAAATTCATAACCGACTGCAACAAAGACACTCACAATAATACACTACAAATTGCCTGGAATTCTTCATTGTTGGAGTAATGTAACGAACTAAGGATACAAATAAAAATTTCAGAAGCATACAAATAAAAATTTCAAAACAATGCATACCAACACGTGAGTTCCTAAGAAAGGACTATGGGAAGCATATCCCCAATAGAAAATCACCATAAAAACACACATTTTAGAGGCTTAGAATAAACATAGTACCCAAATTACTTGTATCCGAGTGATTCATCCCCCAAGCTGGAATTTGGATGCAGACAACACAAACACCCAATGATACCTGAGAATGAAGGCTCAAACTTTTTGGTTCGGACCAAAATTTGAAATCAAACCTTAACCACAAAAGATTTCTGATCAAATGCTTTTCTCTAATGACAGTAGCACATATACACATCATGCTCACTATGGTTGTCAGAGCACCAAACGCAGGGAAAGAGAGAAAAGAGGAAAAAACACAAGTAGATAGTCCGTTACTTGTAACAAGAGACGTCATCATCAACGTTCTCTTGCTCCAAAATTTTACAGAAATAGGCCACCACCTAAGAAATAAAATGCAGAGAAAAAAACCAACCCATTCTCGGGTCTAAAGGCACTTGACAATGAAAACTTTCACACTGCGCAAGCCAGACTATATTATTTTGAATACATCTTAAAAAAACCCGACCATCCCCTCAAAATCCACGTTCTGATTTTAAATTAAGTAAACTAAGGCATCACATATTATTTACCAAACAATTCTAGAGTCTAATTTTGGAAAATAGAGCGACAAACTATCTAGTTGATCAAGCCAACTTAAAGAAGATTAAGAAAGACAATACATAACTTGTCGATAACTAAATAAATAATCAAAGAGTACTATTGAAGTTCAAAATAATTGAACCAACTAACTTTAAGATAAGAAAGCTCAATAGATAATCGCCCTTGAAGTTACCAGCTTTGACCGCTCCAAGCACCATTCAGAAGCTCTCGATTAGTAGTAATCATCCATATTAGTGCACAATCTAACCCTAACAAAATGGAGGAAAGTTCAAATCCTAGTTAGAGCTAAGCAATAAGCAAAGTAGATTTAAATCCACCAAGTTGACATTGAAAACTAAATTCTCCAAACATTTTTCAGAAAACTAAAACTCATTCAACATGACATGCAAGGAAACTTTGTTGTAAACTCGGGAGTTTCACTCTTCTTTGTTCTTTTTAATATAAGCACTAGTTACCAAAAAATAAACAAAGAAACCTAAAAAGTAAGTGTCTTTGGATATATCGGTAATCCAAAAATGATTTAAACCTAAGTCAACTATGAAGCACATACACTCGCTTGAGGACGTCGTATCCGTATCGGACACTCGGGGACGCGTATGAGACATGCCACATGGCGTGTCTGGGAAAGCATTACAATAAGATGCTTACAAAGTTGACCAAAAAAGAGGGCAAAAAAACTATTTACAATTTGATTATGTATAGAAAATGACTTTATTGCCTTCACAAACAGAAAATGATTTTGTGGAGGGCCATGTCTACTTTGATGACCGCCTACTCTGCTTATACCGATTTCTTTCTTACACTCGATGAATAAACAACATTTATTTCTCATACCATGAATAAACATTCTTCAAATAGGAGTGAAAGCTCAAGTAATTGATTCGATAGAAACCTCATAGCTCACTTACCTTCATGATAATATGAACAATATCCCAACTATAATATCCAAACCTCACAGCATCTCGCGAAACTTTTCATTGTGTTCCATTTTATCAACAATCAACCAGTTGCGTCGAAATTATGTCGTGTTCATTCACTTTATTGAAATATTATGGTCATTCTTATCACTGTGCATCCAAAAAAGTTGTACGAAAAGATTTCACCATAGTACAACTATGGCTGGGGTAGGATTACAAAACTTCAATTCTCAATCCTTGGACCATAAGAAGGACTAGCCTAGTTTATTTTGCAAACGCAAAAGGAGTTGAAGTATATGGCATACCTCCTAATTCTCAATACCATTAGGCTTAGCTCTTGGTCCCATTACGCCACCTACTGTAAGAATGAATACAAATTGAATAAGAATGCGAAAGCTTCATGCACCTTATAAAGCGCACCAAGGAGGAGATTCGACGTAAGTCACTTACATATGTGAAATTTTGAAATTACATGCACATTCCAACTGCAAAAGAAGTAAAAAAAATCATCCCAAATCATATAGTATCACATCAAACCCAAAAACCAAAAGAAAAAATGGACAATCACCATCTCTATACTAGTTTGCAAAAACTGAAGCAATACAACATTTAAGATTATATTCACATCTCCAACTACAAAAAAGAAAACCCAAACCATGTAGTATGACGTGAAACCCAAAAATCAAAAGACAAAATGGACAATCACTGTCTCTATTCCAGTTTGTAAAATTTGAGGCACAATAAAAATTGAAACAATCCCCTCTCGCAATTCTATAGTGATTTTCTTACTCGAAATATAAATAGAAGGAAGTCCAAAAAGGAGGAAAGCCTATTTCAAGAAGTGTAACTTTTTGAACTTGTGGTGTAGGTAAACTATACCTTATGAAACCATGAATGAAAAAAATGTAGCAAGATCTTGATAATAGAGGGGGAAACATTAAATTTGACATAACACGAGCTTAACAACGAAAAGGAACAGATTAAAAGTAAAATGAGATTAAATACTGTCTCCATCTACATCTCAAAGAAAACAAAATACTACATATCAGTTGAAAGCTAGAATAGCAGGATTACCATCACTTGTGTGGCTTTGCTCATAGATCATCCAATCTGAACTAGCATCATTCAGATAAAGTCAAGAATTACAATGAAAGTAGTCCTAACCATTGCATCAAAATTTAGATTCAATCACAACCATTCAAACCATAAAAAAAGTTAATTTGTCAGTTCACATTTTAACAACAACCGCTTAACTATAAAAATGTGAAATCAACTCAATTCAGCCTTTCAAATTGCAGCCATTCAACCCATAAAATTTCAAGCATAAGTAAACCAATCGCTACGAATAACTATTTAGCTATAGCTGAGAACACAACCATAGCACATTGAGTTGTCTCACAATAGTTGGATTAGGAGAAATCAAACAGTGTCTTGTAATGGGTTTAGAAAATCAAGGTTAAGACTTGGGTCCAAATGTTCCCTACAATGATGAAGAAATTAGTGGCTCGAATGTTCACTAAAAGAATACCAAAACAGAGATTAAAACAATTTCAATTGATTTGAAGTGAAAAAAGATACCCGATAAACATACTCGTAGATTCTCCTGAAAGTATTCTTCCCATGTCCAGTGGTGGGAGCTTCTGGATTCGGAAACCCTCCGTCGATCAATTGGTAACTGTTTTCAGCAACAACTATAGGAAAATTTTAGCTCAAAACCATACAGCACCTGGTGTACAATGAGAAAAGAAAACTAATAAAAAACCTGACGGGGCATGAAGCTGAAAGCCTTGAATTGAGCTTAAACTAATAGAAAGCCACATAATCAGTTGAAAGCCATAAATAGAGCTTCCACAGATGAAAAACAAAGAGGGCTTGAAGGCACTTGATCAAAAGCGTTAACAAATAACCCACAATTAATCCTATTCAAATAAGCCTTAAACGAATCGAGCTCCAAATCAAAACCCCCACAATCAGTGATCTTTGCGCATAAACAGGGATGATATGGAAAATTTCTGGAAAACCTACCGATGGATTTGTGAGAAAATATATGTAACTTACATAGCGTGTGGAGTGAACCAACCTTACTCACGTGTTATGTGAATAGGTGTGTACTTGAGTGTGCAAAAGCATTTGCAGTTGCAACAAAACAACTTCGCATGCCAAACCAAATTTAAGCACTCATCCGTCAATTTTGCAGGTAAAACAAACGAATTGCAACTTTTAATCAGTTATTTGAATTTAACACTTTCAAAAATCAAATGATTATTCACATTTTTTAAGTTCCATGAAGTTGTGCCGAAAAGAGTGCCAATACTTCTTGCAGCAAATTAAAAATGGATATATGTGGAGCACAACTTAGTATCAAACTTATTTGGCCTATTTCGCCTGCATAACATAGAATTCGAAACAAAACATTGATGACCGCCAACTCTGCTTATACCAATTTCTTTCGCACACTCGATGAATAAACAAAGTTTATTTCTCATACCATGAATAAACATTGATGCCCGCCGACCCATCCTGTTTTATTACAACAATTTCTCTTAATGTGCATTTGTTATTACATTGAACCTCAAGATAAAAACTTTGCATTAAACTTTACTGGGCCACAATGTCTAACATGTTAACAAAGCATAATCCAATGGCTCAATCTATAGGATCCACAGCCTTACCCAAAAAAAAATTTAACAGGACATAAGCCGAAACTCGTATAGGATAACATGTTAAACAATTGATTAAAAAAAATGCTTAAACCTAACATATAGGTTTTCCTTTAATACAAAAGTATACAGTTCGCAAAAGTGACAAGATACATAAGAAATCATATACGACACACGCCCCCCATCCAACTCACACCAAATTTCTCATCACATCCTCTATTCGACACAAAGGGTGCACGACACACCTCCCTATTCAACACAACACATCACCAATATTATATGTGTGAAATAAAATGGTATGAAACATGAGCAACATGAGATAATGCAAGTGAAATGTATAAGAGGCACAAGAATGAGCATAATGGCACATTCTTATAATTCCTAACACATTTAATTAACTGTCAGACCATATAGTCATTTCACGACTCCCGGGTTCTGTCAACAAGTTACCGTTAAATATTGAATCATCATTCCCTAGCACTTCTCTCTCGGTGGAGGTTAATAACATCAATTCATTTCCTATCACATTTTCCGAAGGAAGCTAGTCCAACAGTTCCTACCGAAGGAAGCTAGTACAATGTGTCATTTCCTAGCACGTCTCCCGTCGGAGGCTAGTCTCATAGTGTTCATTCCCTAGCACATCTCCCCAAGGAGACTAGCCCAATAGTTTCTGCATCGTTCAAGTGTCAATCTGTGTCACATGCCTCAAATCAATCTTCATCCTTCATTCACAACGTGTCTCATAGAGTATCATCAACTTAAACAGTAAATGAGTGAACAAGCAATCAATGCATAAGAAATAACCTCCAACAGTACATCTCAGTTCCATACTTAGGCCAAAAATTATTCCACAGACCAAGCCTCAATATTAGAATAAAAGAGAAAGACTATTACAAAGGATGTTGCAAGTCAAAGCAAACTCAACCGGTTGGATGCTTCAAGTCAACCGGATGAACGAAAAGCTAGGACACGTGTCCGATACTCCTTTTTCTATGTCCATACTGAAAAAACGAAAAGCTTATTTCAGACACACGCCTGACACCCTTTTTGCAATGTGTCCGGCACTTGTTAGTGGTCTAGGACAGAGAAATATATGTAATTGACTCTTCTTAGACACTTGCTAACATGTGTCATCAAAAACATTCAAAATTTGACATACTAGTATGATATACAAAGCTAAAAAATAATAATTGCTACCACTGATCTTGTTTAAAATGACGTAAAATTTGTATTGAGTTCTTTTACACAGATTTCTTGAGGATGCATAGGCATGTCATTACCAATTTTTGAAGAACTTTTTGAGTCCCACGTTGATACAAATTCTTCAGTACATGTCAGAAAAGATCAAGAACCGAGCAGCAATCCATAGGTTATGACCTTGAAAAAAAGAGAGCATAAATCTAGAAACAACTAGCAATCAATAAATAATCATACTCGGATAAAAAAAAACAATGCGTAAGAACAAGGAGAAAGAGGAGAAACGTAATTGAACAGAAGAAGAAACAAAGGAGAAGAACTGTACTGACAAAAACATTGAGTAAATCATCACTTCACCGAAAATTGATTCATCATTTATCAAAAATTGTCCGTAAATCATCACACTATAGCCGCTGACTCAAGTTGTAGAGTTGCACTAGGAATTGATGCTTCAAAATTAGGTATTTAAGATGAAAAATTGATTCATCGCCTATCCCTTCATCTAGCTAGTGCACAGTTCGTTGAAGTATCCTAAGTTCTTTATCAAGCAATCTTGGAAAGAAACTTTCACAGCAACTGAAATAAACGAGCTAGGTGAGGGTACAAGATTCACACTTATGAGATCTAAGAGGGGCTAGATGTAAACATCCTTGACAATCGTACGAAAAGGTTATGTACCTGTGGCATCCAAGATGGTAAATTATAAAATAAAAGTAAAACCACAAACACTTTCATCTCGTATCCCAAATTATGGAAGGGCTATATAACATTGGGTGGTCTTCCAAACACTAATCATTATCTCTAACCTTCATGTCAAAACTTTGTGCATTACTATCAAAGTGAAATTCCTATGAACTCTATTCACCTCTAATTGTTGATATGCCAAAGCCTTCGTATGACATGATCAAATCATGACAAGTTTCTATCGTTTGACTTTGTTGCAGTACATACAACATAAAGCGCAATAAAGGCTGCAACTTGACCTATTTCCGCTAATTACTACAAATTACATATAATGAACAAGGGATACGACATGGCAATTAACATTCCACAAACCTCATACAAACAACACGAACCAAGACATCCACAAAAATAATGTAAATCAACCACACAATATGAAAACAAAGACACACACACACACAAAGAAAGTGTGGGACCACTGACCTTGAAATCGTCAAAGCTCGAAACAAAAGAAACGACCTTGAAATCATATAATCATGCGTTGGACAAAGAAAAGGCAAACACATGGAGAGAGAGATAAAGTAGTCCATAAAGAAAATGGGAATTAAAATTGAAATAAGGATTTGAAAATCGGAATTAACAAAACAATATTATCTAATTACCTAATTGAGGAGGCAAAAAAATCATAGGGAAAGGAAGGCCATGCCACATTCAATATTTATTGAATGCAATTTACATCAATGCAAGTACCCACAAGACTGACTTTTCTATACATCTAACCTTTTCAGACATGGAAATGCATTGTGGTATTGCGAATGTCTCTTTGAAAACATTTATTAAATGGCTCCTGCAGCACAAGCCTGCACAACAAGTACGAATGATCTAAACAGGTCTCAGGAGTGGAGAGTGTGAAGTAAAAGCCAAAATTTACAAGTATGAGTAAAAACCAAAAAACTATAAACTAATTAGCGATGAATCCAATATCAATTTGTAAGAAGTACCTATTCTCAATTGTCGATTTGTTCAACTCTCGATCATAGATGCAAGGTGCCCTTGCAGTTGAATCTTCAACTCTTTCAACTCCATGGATTCCCTTCGGAATAGCACTTTTGAAATCGGATAATGCTATTTACTCGAGCAAAAAATGTCGTACCACAACACAAGTACTGTAACCACAACCAAACCCCATACTCGCAACGCGCGTAGGGGAGCAACAACTAGTAGAGTGGAATGAGGAAAAAAACTATGCACTAAAGTTACCACCGTAAAAGAACCCTGAGGTGATCTTATTCAATTTTTTAGGAACGCCTGATGGCCTTCTTAGTCTAAAATAAGAATAAAAATGAGGGGAGAGATGTATTATAACAAAATTAAACAAAAATAGGGAATTTTTGTTACCCGCCATGTCTTTTTCGAACCAAAATGGATTAGTAAAACTTCTCTCTCAAGGTGCAAAGTACAGACCTTCTTAGATTCGTTGGCCTTAGAAGATACCAAAGCATGCCTACAATGAGAAAGTAAAATGGCTGAAAATGAAAGTTCTATCAAAGAGAACACACTGCCTATACATGATTGTACGAAAAAGACATAAATTTCTTTCAGAAAAATCATACCAGCCCAGATGCAATGAAGCTTTTTGTCCTCCGTACCTAAAAACACCCGTACCGAAACATCCAAAAAACAGGCTTAACACCAAAAAAGAGACCAATGAAGATATCAAGCAGTCATCAAGAAATTCATGGATGAGCATCTTATGATCCTTGATGGTTCCTATGCTACATCTAATAAAATCAAATGTTTGAAGACGCAAACATTGGAGATACCATGTCTAGTAGATAAGTCGCGGATTATACGCACTTAGCTAGAGGTTCATGCAAGCTTACAAGGACCCATCTGTTTGCTAAATAGGTCCCATGGGTACTTTATGGTAGTCTATGCCAAAAAGAAATGAAGTAGCAAATATAGAGGACATCAATCTGGATAGAGCAGATTTTCCACAGGGAATGTGTAGGCAACTTATTTGCTATTAAGGATTGTTGATTTAACATGTAAAGTTGCAAGCAATTTGTCAAGTTTGAGTAATGGGGTGGGGACAAGGTGGGGGAAAGAATTGTCCCGAATGTAATAGTGAATAATCTTGAATTCTGCGACTTCTAATGTGCCCCTAGGCAAGAGGATAAACAGCATAGCCATGAACTAGAGAGCCCTCTATATCCATCATCCTCCACCTGCGCTTCCACCATAAGTACCTATCTTCTACAAGGGCCAGCTACACAACACAAATGCAAGTCGTCAAAGCTTTCTGAAAAGCTTCTAGATTCACTGCTTCTACTGCTTTTTTCCCCACATTTTTTGTAGTTCGTTGTGTTCTTCTAACTTCTGTTTAAAAGGAATTAAAACTTACAAATAACAAGGTTGATATAAGGTGGTATTACATGAGATAGGATTTCCAGCAAGCCCCCATAGGTGCAAAAGAATTTTATATAGCCTTTACAAGGGCAGATGCAACACAGAATCAGAGAGCACACGAAAATTAATCATGCTTAGAGTAACAAAACGAACAAAATCAACGTGCAAGATATATAGCCTTGTACATCTCATTTCTAATTGTCGGGATGAATAATGTAACAATCCAAATATACCCCCACTAAGTTCTCAAAAACATGGGAAAACAAAAGGTTTACCATTAAATGCCAAATGTTCTAATTATTAAAGCTTTTCCTTTTTAATAAAAACATTTAAAGCTATGGGTCAGAAACGAAAGCATTATAAATGTTTTGCTTTATTATACAAAAAAACATACTCATTCCTATAGGTAAGCCACACTAAAAAACGGCATACATTGCGGGAAGTTTTTGTATTTTACCGCTAAATATTGAGATTTGCCCCCTATTCCATGCCCTCTGGATGAGCTATTCAGAGAGGCTCCCATCTTTCCATCCCCTTTGGAGTTTGTTCATAATTTAACTAACGAAGGAAATTTTCAGTATCTTTTTTTGTCAAAAAAATGAAAGAGGTTGCTCACTTCTACGCTTCACATGGATCCAAGTTGGCCCCATCTATTGGCAAAGATCAGTATACACACCTCACTAATCTCCTCTCATTTACACCATCGAACCATACAGCTTGCAATGAATCATCCTGGTGGAAAAGTTAAACTAAACTGAAGTAACCAAACAAAAAGTTATAACAGCAACACAACCAAATTAAAACCATAAACATATTCCAAAAACTTACAAGGGTAGTCATGAAGTTGTGTTGTTCTGGCAGCTTCATTAGCAAGTCTACATCTGGAGTCAAATCCCACATACGCTAGTTATAATCATAAATAACAAAATATTTAGTAGTTGTTATTAAATGAGTATGATCCATATATAGTGAAGTCATGAGAAACTAAGCTTATAGCAGATGACTTCTACCGTGAAACATGTGCTGAAGGCATGAAACAAAATGCTCACACAAATTGTTTTTCAATGCATGAAGATACAATTGGTGATTGCATACACATCAAAACTTGCATTCATCAAGGAAAGGGACAAAACAGCGCACCCAATTATATTAATAAACAACACGTATAAAAGAGTTTAGTTCATATTGGGAATTTTTTTCTTTTTTACAGGTATATAGGGAAGTTATGAGAACCCAATTACAGCAGATAATTAAAATCCAAAAAAAGGGAAAGGCAAGAAACAAAAGGTTAACGGAGGTTCTTTTTGAATGCAAGAAGATACAACTAATACATAATATATTTGTACACATATCAAAACTAATGTATCATCAAGGAGAAAAACATCGAATCTCATTACAGTTATAAATAACGAGCGATGGATAGATGTGATAAATACAAAAATTTCTAAAAACAAGTAACATATTATGAGTAATATAACCAAAACATGAAGTGGCATAAAGGATCAGAAATACCCAAAATCGAGCAATACCCAAAAGATCAGACGTAAAATTTGCTTTTGTTTACTGCTTTGTCTTACTTGATAGAATCAAAATTTTTCACAATCTGCATGTTCCTTCTCTTCAGCTTCATGTGCCAGTTCTTCCATCAACTACAAAAATATTAGAAAAACAATCAGCAAGTGAAATTACACCACGTGACCAAAAAAATCAACCTATGATTTGCGCAATTGACCTGATGTTGGGACAAGGCCTCAACTGGCGATCGATATGCCTCAGAACGATGGGAATTCGTATGAGACTATATAAGCCTAGTGGATTCTGTAGTGGCTATTAATCTAGAGAAGACAAGTTATACAATAAGTTCACTTGGATAAGACAAGGGGCTTCCAAATGGCAACCAATCAACGACCAAAAGCTGAAGCAAGTCGAGGTTGAGAAAATTATCTCCGTTTCAAAGTTGTTTGAAACACTATAGTCGACCCCCACATGCAACTAATAAAATCAGAATAACAAAATTAAGATATCATAGAAGAGAATAAACAATTTTACTTTATCGAATCAGAATTTTCACGATCTCCACCACGTTCCTTCTCTTCAACTTCATGTGCCAATTCTTCCATCAGCTCCAAAAATGCCTCAACTTTTTCTTAAAAGGAATTAAAAACTTACAAATAACAACTGATGTAAGGTGGTCTTATCCATAAACAATACCTATAAATGAGTTTAGTTCATAGAGGGAAGTTTTTTGTTTTTTTACGGGTAGGGAAGTTATGAGAACCCAATTACAGCAGAAAATTAACACACCAAAAGGGGGAAAGGCAAGAAACAAAAGGTTAATGGAGGTTCTTTCTCAATGCATGAAGATACAACTAATATCTTCGTACGCATATCAAACTCACTTCTCATCAAGGGGAAAAACATTGAATCCCATTACAGTAATAAATAACGAGCGATGGATTATATGTGAAAAATACAAGAATTTGTAAAAGCAAATAACATATTATGACCAAAACATGAAGTGACATAAAGGATCAGAAATACCCAAAATCAAGCAATACCCAAAAATCAGAAGCTGGTGTCTGTTTGTGTTGTTGTGGAAGGAACCCTAATTCAAATTGGTAATAGATAGAGAGAGGGAGAGAGGGATGGGACGACGTTCAAATTGAAGTTAGGATTTTCGAGAGAGGGAATGTACCACCGGGGTATAGCCAAAGCTCCTGAGACGAGTCTTTCGAGCTTGGAAAGATCACTCTGGTTCTTCTTGTAGACCTACCTCATCGCAGTAACTAACCCAACAGGACACTGGTTCAGGCACTGCAAGAAAAAGGGAAAGAGAAAACGGGGGATGAGAGAGAGGGAGGGAGGGGACGACGTTCGACAGAGGATTGCTTGAGAGCGTCGCAGCGGTGGTTGAAGAACGAAGCTAGAGTTCTGCATATATATATATATTCGTACCAATGTCGCGACCATTGTTTGAAATCTTGAAGATCCGTTTGTTAGGATTTAGGATATCTCTGGTTCCTTGAGATTTAGGAAATAAATCTACATATTCTGGTGCTGAGCTGGACGTATGCTGAGCTGGGGCTTCTGTTAAATGCTGAGCTAGAGCTTCTATTAATTTAATGCTGACCTGGATATTCTTATTTGCCCAGCACTCAGAGAGAGTCTTAACCCCCAAGTTTTCTTTCTTTGCCCACCTGTAAACAAAAAATAAAAAAGTAACTAAAAAATTTGTTAGAAACGAGGTTTAACTTAACAAATGGGTGCACGAATTATAAATTAAAAATTCCGCACGAATATGTTTCGATAAAACTAGTTTATTATCTTAAAGACATTAGTGAGTATTATTTCATATTTAGCTATTATTTATATAATTTTTTGTTAGATTTTTTTAATTAATCATTCTCTCAATGAATTTATTTTAAAAAGAATAAAATTATAGACCGAAATAAATTTTTAAAAAAATCAAGTAAGATGACCATAAAGTCGGCAAAGACAATGGAATTTTTTTTTTTTTTTTGGTCTTTTGAGAACTTTTTAGACCTATTGGTCATAATATTTTATATTTTGATGTTTATTTCATCAAGACAAATGTTACTTTAAGAAGCGTCATTCGAAAATAATTAAAATTCAAAAGAAAAAATCAACAAAAGACGTCAACAAAATCAATTGCAGCAAAAAAAAAAATTCTATATAACATTTGCTTCTTGATTCGTTCTCTCGTCTTCCGCATTTTTTTGGCGAACTGAATCTTTTCTGACTAAGATACTAAAAAGTTAAAACTCCAACTAAATATTGACTATTTTTTTATTTTAAGGCTTAAAATAAAAAATACTTTTTTTTAATTTTGAAGTATGTCTTGACTACATGTATCGAAAAAGTAAAATAATAATATTATAGAGGCTAACAGTTAAAGGTAATATAGTTTTGACTCAAACAAACTTGGGGGTACGGAGAATCTGCTCTATAGATAATTTGGGTATTTTTCTATGTCTTTTCCGACTCATAACGGCAACTCGATCTTGGGCAAAACATGAATAAATTCCAATCTGTATGAATAATGTACAATCACCCCGCTCGCTATCTCTATAGTATGGATGATTGAACAAATAGGTTTACTCCTTCATCCAAGTGCGGAGTACCGCTCTCATGACGGTAGTGTTGGAGCCTTATGTGCTTGTACTTTTGCATTGTGTTGAAGCTTCTTGCAATCTGTGTCAAACATTTAGTCATAAGCTGTTTCAGACCGCCAACTCCCTCTTCCAACTAGGCCCACATCAATCTTTCTCCAAAGAAGAATATTACTAAACTAAAAAGAAAGGAAAGCTCGGGGAAAAAATGACAAAGCAAATAGCATATAACACCTAGCATAAGTCTAGAACAATCAAGCAAAGGGAAATAAGTGGAAAAATCCCTGACTGATAAGAAAAAGATTCAGAATCATGATTTGCAAAGGCAGCCACTTCAGGATATTGTGCCATTTGATTTATCCAAGTTCCATGCTGCTCACAATTTCACACTCCGGTATATGAATAACAATCTTAGTCATACGAGCAAAGTTTACCCTTTTTATCTGAAATAGTGGTTCTCATGCTTAAGACAGGATAATGAACTAATACCACTCATAAGGGATATCGATTAGACAAGATTGAGAAGGCCATATATGAGGGCTTAGAATCCCTTGTAATAGAATATATTCAATTGACCTAGCTGCAAGTTATGATACCAGGGAGTTCTTAGAATCAAGCTTTAGCAAATCAGAGATAAACTCCCTTGTCAAAAATGGGAGACCATACTTCGCACAAAGAAAGAGATTTGGAAGTGAGTAGAGAATGGTGGAATAGTGCCTTTATTAGAGCAAAGAAATGTAAAGGGCAATCCAAACATAGTATAAGCATTTGTAACAGACAGCTCAATCAGTTCGAATTAGAATCTAACATTGCAATATGGATCAAAGAAATTTAAAGGAGGAAGATTTGATAGGTGGATTTCAACATTTTCAGGATTTTGAAACAGGTTGCAGTTCTTGGAAAATGGCTCACAAGGTTATGTAGTGATAATCTACTTCTCCAAATCCAACAGAACCATGAGCAAGAGATTTATATTAGAACAGTTAAGTCATTGCCTCGTATTTTGCTATAAATACATACCCGTCCTTGAGCTGTTGCATTGAACTTTTGGAGCAAGAATGCTTTGGGATCCATTTGACCAGGAGGCCTACAATACCTAACAAGATGTTATAACTTAATCAGCAATCACGAAATAGGCCAACACTTCACAGCAAGAGAACAAAATGTGGAACTTTGAGATTCCAAACTAACCGCTTCTTAGACAAAACTCTCTATTACCGGGAAAATGGTAGATCACACTCTTCAGCCTAGTGAAATAACAGAAATATGATTCAACTACAAAAGCAAAAAAATTAATAGAGCAGGCACGCACACCTAGAACTTCTCGTGTATAAAGAGAACCCTCTTTGTGGAATGTACCACATACATAGGAATTCTAGGTTGTAGGACTACATAAATAAATCTTTTATGTCATGCATTAAGAAGAAATATGATGATGTGCATGCATAAACCTGTGAATGCATCTGCTTATCTTATTGGATTGACCAAAATATTTACCCACTATCATCGTCCAATCAAAATTTCATATGGATAACAAATGCAAACTTTACGTTGCAAAACACAAATGCAAATATTTACCCACAATATCCTGATGCATTTGGTGATGAAACAAAAATCTGGAGCATAAATCTACATGTAACAAAGAGGAGAAAATTAATCATTTCAATTAAATTGTACACACACTACTTATTCAATGGGTTCAGGTAGCCCAGCAGCAGCACATGTTCATAAACACAGAATGTGGGCAAAAGCCAGTGGGAAAGAATTGGATTCCTCTACTCTTTACTGAATTTCCTTCTTGGCTTTCTCGGTCATGGCAGTCTCAGTCTTCTGTGGTCCGCTTGTGCTCTTCTCCACAAAGAAAAGAACAAGCTGCAACTTCTAGGGTCCAATAGAGAGTTCCTCTACCTACAAAGGTGGGCATGCATGTTGCTTCGTTAGAGACAACTATTCATCGACATAACAAATCAAAACTCAATTTCCTAAGCAAAAATCATAAGTGATAGAAGTCATCAAGTTCATAATTCCATTTATAGCTAAATCCCATTAACTGGTTATTGGATACCAAGGACAATCAAGCATTATTGAATCTCACATTTATATTTAAAAAAAAAAAAAAACAATCCTTGTAAGCAATGGGCAATCAACCAAAGCCAAAAAAAAGTGAACTCAAGTACAAAAGATGAAAATTTTGATGCCTTTCGCACTTCATTATTAATGGTTGACATTTTAACCTAACGAGCTCGGCCTTCTCTTAATAGACCGAACGTAAGCCAATGCTTCAAAGAAACAGAAACAGACATGGAAAAAAAAGGATAGGAGGATCGGACAACAAAATAATAGAAAGAAGGTAGCAAATGGAAACAAATGCCAAACAATTCATTGTAGTTAAGTCTCCTTATAGAGACCCAATCATAGTTCCGACTCAAAAATGAAAGAGAAGCTCAAATCAAGCAATGGTACTATCTACATTGAAACCAACCTGCGCTGCACCCAAGAGTGATCCTCCTGCACCCAAAAAGAAAACTAGCACCCATATACTACATTGAAGCAATTTGTATCCATAAACAATAGCTCACAATCTACCTAAAATTTAAGATTACGTATCGAATTTGAATAAAAAACTTCAAGGGAAGACACAATGTTCTATACATTTTGGATAAAACAAAACTCGAAAAAGTTGATCAGCGGCACGAGAAAATGTAAAATAGGAAATTTTTACTTACGCCTCCGGTACTTTAGCCATTTCTCACTTACACCCCTCAATTATTTTTTTACATACATGTCCGCCTAGAACTTGATGAAAGGTAAACTTGAATTACCTCCTATAATTGGCTGTTCCAACTTTATACAGTTGGATTGAATTCATCTGCAGACAAGATTTGGATAGCGGTGCATTATTCAGTGGTTGCAAGACAAGGATTTCAATGGCAACCACTTGTGGGGTCTTAGACAGCTGAAAAAATTAAATGGAGGAGCCCTAAATTGTAGTATATATAGCTATATCTATGTGTGTATCAATTCATGGGAAGCAAGAGTGACCGAGTGAACAAGAAGAAATAATCAGTGTACGAGTGGGAGTTTGAGTATTGTTTCAATCTGTGAGTTTGATTCAATAAAAGTGTGAGTTTTGTTTTTTCAGATTAATCACCTCTAGTGATTGATTCCCAAGTGAAATCCTTATTTCCCATAAGAACTTACCACTAAAATTAAGACCGCTAGTACTTTTGTTGTAAGTGATGAAAAAGACACTAAAAGTACTTGGGCGCCAATTTTGCCTCCAAAAAAGTTATAAAGTGACAAGATTGCGCATATACACAACAAATAAGTGCATGTTTGGACTAAATGACACTTATATTTTCCTCTCTTCAAATAAAAAACCTTGGCTTTATACCGACGAATAATCCAAAGTTTGGATTTCTCTCTCATATTATATATGTACACACACACACATACCTGTAACCAAAACAACCATTAAAGCAACTAAATTTGATGGAAACCAAATTGGGATTTTGCTCTCCTTTCTTTTCTTTTCCAGAAACGATCTTCCAAACATCCAAAAATATTGTGCCACGAATATCTTCATAAACCGAAGCCTAACAGAGCAAAGATTGATAATTTGAGTTAAAAAATTGGAGATTCGAAATTTTCTCAACATAATTAGGAGCAAGGCTACAAAGATTAATTTTTTCACAAAAAGTAAAACAAAGATTAACTCATTTACTAACCTAATTAGGAATAAGGCTGGACAAAATATATGAGAATATCTGCTCTGACAAGATTGAAGGACTAGGCACTATACAAAGATGTAATGGATAATAAAAATCATTCTCTTCTTTAAGCAAAAGGATTGATCTCCTCTAATATAAGTTATGTAACTATTGAATTCATCTAGCAAGCCCAAAGCCACTTAATGTAAGCTTAAAGTAAAACTAATTATTACTAGAAAATTACCCAGTCATTCCAAACTAACTAGTTTTTCCAGCACATATGTGCAGAAAAAGAGTTCTACGTCTAACGTAGCTATCAATTATTTCAATGCTTAAAAAAACACTTGGGGAAAGTCCTCGTGGTGTCATGGTCACAACATCAATCAACTAGGACTTTGCCGTGGTGTCATGATCTATCAAGTGCTATACACGTTCAGTTAAATTGAACAAATTAACCCAACATTCCTTGTCTTACCATATCTTCTCAGAGGCACGTTCTATGACAAGAATGAATTGGCAAAGGAAGGTACACTCCATGTCATTTTCCAAAAAATAAAATTGATATCTCTTAGCCTATGAATCATGGATACGGATAGGGGATACGGGTACGATATGATACGGATACGGTGATACGACAAAACCTAAAAAAGTAAAATACGAATACGTCGAGGATACGGCTGTAAAAATTAATTTTGTTTATAATTACTAATCATGTACTACGCATAAAAAATGAGCCAAAAGAAATATATGTGTAGTTGAATTACTAATACCATTATACCAAACATCAAGCACAAGTCAATTATCATTTACCAAAACTCAAGAGTCATTAACCACTGCCAAGTGCCAACAAATATCACTAATCACACTATCGGTCTGACTCCATCACTTATCGGTAAACAACAAAAAGAAAAAATAGAAGCACTAAGAATGGCTGAGCAAAAAAGAAAACATCAAGAATGCGAGAGAGAGAGAGAGCAGCAAAGAGAGAGAGAGAGAGTCAAAGTAGAAGTTTGGATTTTAAACTTTTAATTTTTTTGCCCAACTATATTTACAAATATTAAGCTATAATTACACATTTTCCCTTCATGTTTATTCTGTTTTTCTTAAAAAAATTATTTTTAACCTCTGTCGTATCGGAAACGTATCGCTCACGTATCGAAAACGTATCCAGACGTATCGCTCGTGTATCGGAAACATATCCGAAATTAAAATGTTTAATTTTAATACCCGATACTTTTCAGCCGTATCCGATACGTATTGGGGCGTATCGGGGGCGTATCGGTATCTGGTAAATAACCGATACTCGTACGCGACTAGTTTCGGAGTATCCGTGCTTCATAGCTCTTAGCCAGTAGGGGAAACAATACTGAATGATCAAATTAAACAAGTGCAGCATAGGTACACAAACATTAACAATTTCTATGAGAAGGGTCAATGAACAAGTAATTGAATTTAAGTTTCCTTCATCAACAATTAATTCATGCATTCATTATTTCCTTTTGCGGCACATTTGTTGATTTTAAATCCCATGTTAATTTCCTCCAGTAATAACTAGAAGTGGGTATTTACTTTCCATTGCCTACACAAAGAAAGAGAGAGAATAGGAGAGACAAGGGTACAACATAAATTGAGTTTTCCAAAAAAGGATATAAAATTTAAAACATAATAATATCAAACCCAAAAAGAAAAATAAACAGATAACACTATAATTTTCTCAACCAAGAGCAAGCGAGAACTCAAGCTTTACTATACGATTGCTAGACGAGATCAAATCAAGATTTACTAATAGAGTTTTCCAATTTTCTCAACCAAGAATATTTGCTGTACGATTGCTAGACGGGTTCAAATTTACTGTAAGATTTGAAAATTTACGCTGAACTCTTCAAAGAATGACTAAATTGGACAGAAATTGAAAACTAATATAATTACTAAGAAAGAGCGAGGGCATAAGGAGTTCGAAGAGAAGTTGAGAGAGAAATGCTCAAACACTGGCATTGAGGAACGATTGAGAGCGAGCAAAATGGTGATAGTGCGGCGTCGTCTCGAACTTTTTGCTTTTTTTCCCTCAATTTTTGTGTATTTTCTATGTATATATGAACATACACACACAAACAGACATATATATATATATATATGGATATGTGCATAGGGGGGAAAACAAAGATTTTTTGCACAGAAGAGGAGAGAGAAGGACAATATATATAGAGATATCATGACATAGAGAGCTGACCTGGCAATTATGCAATTGCACGCAGGTCTCCCATGTCTGTGATTTATATGATTTTGGAAATAGTACTTACTTCTGAAAAAGTGGCTTTCTAAGCTTTCTCCCTCCATATATTCAAAACCTAGGAGGAATTGCTTGTCTTCCCAACAGTAACCCGACAGCTTAACAAGATTTGGATGACTAAATTTCTCAAGAACCTCACCTCCGCCTGCACCCACGATATCTATGATCCATTGAAAGCTAATTATAAAATAAAGGGTCTTTATTTGTGCAAACACAGACAGTAAGAACTACGATTATACTCTAATTGTCTTCGTTTGTGCGAATGCAAACTATAAGAACTTTGAGTTCGAGTTTTTTATATCTTGAACGCAAATTTGTTGTAATCTGGAACACGTCATTTAGTGGACAAATATTGTTTTAAGAAAGCAACATAGTAACATGGTTCGAACTGTTTTGTTTTACAAATCAAAGTGGCAAAAAAAGTTCAAAAAAAACAAGTTATCCAAAAATATGATTTTTGGCTTATTTTTCTTCTTCAGTTAACTTTTCTTAGCTTTTGGACATAATTGATGCAAAACAAACAAATATAAAAAAAACACACAAGAGGCCAAATAGAAAAACCGGTGATGAGGAATAATGAATGTTCGGTTTCAACTTAATCATATGAATTGTTTAGCATAACACTAGCTAGTGGCTTTTCATAGTCAGTTGTTATATGTGACAAGTGGAAGCCTACTAACCCAATCATATGCTACGGTGCGCGGAAGTGTCAAGTGAAGTACTCCGTCTCGCTCTCATCTTAAGAGCAATTCCTTGTGATAAATGAAAAGCGATCAACGGAATTATATGCTACAGTGACCTAGTTGGGCATTTCCTAGCTATCACATTAGAAGAGTACCAAAGAATGTCAAAACAACTAACCTTGGGAAACAACAGAGTGCCACTGACCTAGAAAAGACAAGGAAAAGGAAAACATAAAAGAATGGACGCAGTAGAAAATTTCAAAAAAGAAACCAGAACTTCAAATCAAATCATTGTAAATGACCTGGTCAAACTTCAATTGCGCACACTATCTAAATCAACAGCAGCATAAGGATAGCCTTTCACATGAGTTCAATTTTGCCAACCTGCCGCAACCAAAGCAAGACTGCAAAAATGAGACAAGTCTGTGACTAACCAACTACATAAACTGCAAATGCCACTCATTACTTCTGCACAAACTGATCAAAAAGAAGGCAAAAGGAAAAAGGTCAGAGACTCCAACCAACAAAACCTCAACCTAAGAGGCTTCCCATTTGAAGTAGACAGATCCATACAGCCCAAGCACATGCCGGACGCCCTACAATCCAAGAGAAGGGAGGGGATCCTGAAAATCTTGCATCACTGGTCCAAAAAGGAGAGCACGTATTACTGTCTCCAGCTTGCATTCCCAAACATAAAAGGCAATAATGCGATAAAGGGAGTAGAAAGATTTAAACTACCACTAACCGAATGAACAACATTTATCATGTTCGCCTGAACGCTGTGCAGTTGATGCTTCATAACATGCTGGGGACTAGTTAACCACACATCTAAGACACGTGTGAGAGCAACTAGGCACGAAATATACAGGAAGTCAAAGGCCCTATCGGTGACTTATCTGAACAATATCTCCCATAAAACTGTTATATCCTCAAAAAGCATCTGCTGCATGCAATGGGTCTCATGATACACAGGTAATGGAAATACGAAAAATGACACTGCATGACAGATAATGCTGCATAGACAAATCAGGGTAGAGGCTAGGAATAAGGAGAGATGATACAAAGTTAAGATGCATAGCAATAACAACCAAAAAACAAACAAAATGGATGAGACAAAACCAAAAATTTGCAGCTCCCTCCTGTCCACAACAGGTGAGCCCTGAACTATCGCAAAAAAAAAAAAAAAAAAGAAGTTTATTAAATAGAACCTACCTGTCACAAACAAAACAATAAACCCAAACCATGAATGGAGAAGCCCAACTTCACGACGTCTCAAAAAACATATCCTTATATTTTCTTCGTTGCGAATTAAAAACCAAATCATTTAAAATCACTACCGCAAATTCCAGTAAAGTAATGCCCAATGGCTCTCCTACGAAAGCATATACTGCTGTTGCAGAAGATATTGAACCACATGTCCACCTAAAACAAGATGTAAGGAAGTGTCAGGTTGTAGATCACGATATAAACAAACAATCCAGCCACAAACAACCAACTGCAATCCATTCTACCAAAGGCTCTTCCAGGAAGTATAATTACTGCACGGCAACCTAACTTACCAAATTAATTACCAAAACTTTATGCATGAATCCTATTAATGACCACCACATAGATCCAACATCCACCGCTCTGCCATATTTATCAGCAAAAAGGGATTCAACTTTAAAGACATAGCACAACAACTAGTTGTACCATACTTGAGCTTTAAATCCTTATGAATAGCATAGCACCACGAGAGGAAAACCAACTGATCAAGAGAAGCCCGATCGAACAAAATTCTAATGGTTCAAAATAACAAAGAAAAATATTGAATAAAACCTTGCCCTTCAAAAATTCTGAGATGAATGTGCGTTTAAATCTCCAAATTCGTCACTTCAACTTGATCCACATGTAAATCTCTTCATTCAAAAGAACTGTGGAATCCATTTATACCCAATTGGAAATCACCAAAGATCGTCATAAATATATTAAAACATAGGGAAACCGAATTCAAAGCGATTCCAGACCCTAGAAAAAACTGCGGTAGCAAATCGATATAGAGAGATGATACTAGCGGGACTGCCCTAAAAATTACCAGGAGTCCTCGATGTGCCAAAAACCAGAGACGAAACATACATGACGCTCATGCATATTTATGGGCGCAGGATTCAATAATTTCACAGATAAACCCACCAATCAAATCAAGCACGAAGTGTAACGGAAGTACCATAACAAATTCCAAACATAAAGAAACCTCCAGCAACTCGAATTAGGAAGCCAATTGTGTCATACGAAAACAACAAATCGACCTAAAACAATTCATACGCAATGCGAAATTGCCAAAGATCCCCATCAATATAAGAACATATAGGGAAAGCCAATTCAAAACCGATTCCAAACCCCAGAAAAAACGGAACAACAATAGAGATAGAGATGATACCCATGGGAGTTCACCAAGTCCCCCTAAAAACGACAAGAACTCCTCGATGTTCAAGCCCAAAACTAGCGTTTTCAAACCAAGAATCCGAAAGTACTCAACAGTTTTCTGAAACACTGAAACAATTTGCCCAATCTATATCCATCATACCAAGCACAAGTTGTTAGGCAATAGCAAGGGAAATATTTAAAGAAACCAAATAATTCGATTGGCAGAGGAACCTGAATTAATATCCGGATTGTGGAAAACAAGAAAATCTACTCTGCCCGAAACTATCTTCTACCAGCAAGAATCGCCGGACATAACACATAGGGAGCGGTCAACACACCGATCAAATCAAGCACGATGAGTAAGGGAACTACCATAACAAATTCCAAACGTAAAGAAAACTCTACCAACTCGAATTAGGAATCCAACTGTATCAAACGAAAATAGCATATCAACCTGAAATAATTTATATGCAATATGAAATCGCCAAACATCCCCACAAATATATTTACACCTAGGAACCCGAATTTGAAGCGATTCCAAACACCAGAAAAAATTGTGGTACCAAATAGAGATAGAGAGATGATACCAGGGGGACTGCTCCGAAAATTACCAGAACTCTTCGATGCGCCAAAAACCAAAGACGAAACATACACGGCATGCATGTCTATTTATGGGAGCTGGATTCAATAATTTCATAGATCAACACACCGATCAAATCAAGCACAGGGAAGTACCATAACAAATTCCAAACGTAAAGAAACCTCTACCAACTCGAATTATGAATCCAATTGTGCTGTAAGAAAACAGGAAATCATACTCGCCAAAGATCCCCACCAATATACGAACGTATAGGGAAACCCAATTGAAAACCGACTCCAAACCCAAGAAAAAACTGCTGAACGGCAAATAGAGAAAGAGATGATACCGGTGGGAGTTCACCAAGTCTCCCCTAAAAACAACGTGTCTCCCCTAAAAACAACAAGAACTCCTCGATGTTAAAAAAATCAGAGGGGATACGTCATGGTACTTCTCAAGAACTCCTCCATGTTCAAGCCCACACATCAGCATTTTCAAACCAAGAATCCGAAAGTACTCAACCGTTTTCTGAAACACTGAAACAATTTTCCAGATCATACCAAGCACAATGCGTATAAAGAAACAAGAAACCAAATAATTCGAGTGTGGAACCTGAACTAATATCCGGAATGTGGAAAACATGAAAACCTACTCCACCCGAAACTATTTTCTACCGGCAAGGAATCGCCGGACATAACACATAGGGAGCAGTCAACACACCGATATTGAACGAAAACAGCATATCAACCTGAAACAATTTATACGCAATACGAAATCGCCAAAGACCCCCATCAATATAAGAACATACAGGGGAAGCCAATTCAAAACCAATTCCAAACCCTAGAAAAAAACTGCTGAATAGCAAATCGAGATAGAGAGATGATACCGACGGGACTTCCCTAAAAGCTACCAGCACTCCTCGATGTGCCAAAAACCAGAGATGGTACATTCACGAGTGCATGCGCAATATTATAGGTACAGTCGGTGAAAATACACGGGTAGGATAAGTTGTGCTTTGTGATCGGACGGTTGACAGCTGTCATCATACGTGCCAGTAACATTGTGCCACCTGTCTCCACTGGGTTGTCCAGCAATTCTCTTTTCACTTTAGCCACACCTAACTGATGGAAACATAACGGAATCCATCATCCAATTTAAATTTTAGAAGGGATATTATAAATATAATAAAAAATATGATAGAATTTAAATTTTATATAATGAATAATTATAAAGACACCTGATTATTAAATTTACTATCTATAACGTACCATTTCGAATTCAATTTTGACATCAACCCTTTAACATGATTTTCTTAATCTTAATATAACACTGGATTATTAAATTAAATAGAACAAAATTATTGCATTAAATTTCTAAAACCTACGAAAAATTTATCACACCGTTAACTATGAACCCTTAATTGTCATTCTAATTTATAATTAATGTGTTTTTTTTGTCTTTTTTGAAGACAAGAAAATACAAAATAAATATACTCGAATTAAGACCAATTTTAACCTCTTTTAATTTTTTTTAAGTACAACAGATATTACTAATGTTTAGTTATCTTTTATTTAACTTTTTATCAAAATTTGAAACTTACTCATTTTTCTAGAGGGGTGTCAAGAAAATATAATTATATAAATAAAAAACACTAAGACAATTATCTAAAATCAGAAAATGTATAATTGTTATCGCTCTATTTGAGAACCAATGGTTTTTATTTGAGAAAAAATTACGATCTCTTAAATTAAAATTTAAAATATGCAACATAAATTTTTTATCTGTAAGAGTGACATTTGTTCAGTCTATCTAATAGATAAGAAATTCACATTTTTTTAATCAAATTGATAAATCAAAATTTCAAAAAAAATAAGAGAGAGTTAAATCTTTTCATACGTCTTCTTTACTCATCTCATAAGAAACAATTTAAATTAATTTTTTTTCTATCTATGTCCTTTAAATCATGGTGATTCTATTCCAAAAGAAATAAAATTTGTTCTCTTTTATGATGATCACATGTGGATCTTGTAAAATTTTATTCAAATAATAATATCTAAAGTAAAAAATTGAATAACATTTAATATTTTTAGTAATTCCCTACCCAAGAAATAAAATCTGAGCTTCTCTTAAAAAGTGTAAAATTTTTAAATATTTCATACATGCGGATTGTTGATGTTTGCTTTATAAGTTTCTTGTCAAAATATTTTTGAAAGATTTTTTACCCTAAAAAATAACTGAAATTAGCCAAAATATTCAAAATAATCAAGATAAATTCTTCGTTTTCATATATGTATATAGAGAGAGAGAGAGAACAAAATATAAATTACTATACAAAACCAAAATTCTCATGAATTGTAAGTACTTTGACAAGGCTTCATATCTAGCAAAAATAACCAAAATTAGCCAAAATATTCACAATAATGAAGTTAAATTCTTCATTTTCATATATATATATATATATATATAACAAAATATAAATTAGGATAAATTACACTATTGGTCCCTAAAGTTTAGACAAAGTCCCACTTTGGTACCTACCATTTAAATTTGTTCGATTTTAACCTTCAATTTTATTTTTTGCTCCAATTAGGTCCAATCATTAATGAACGTTTCTTTTTCCAGATGGAAAGTCAAATGCCGACTTTCATTAGGGGCATTATCATAATTTTTAGCTACCCCTTTTCGTCTATATAATGTATCGTCTCCATTGTGAGACGTTAACAAATGAGGAGAGCAGATCTGGGGAGGAAGGAGTAGAGCAAAGTCATGGAATCATTGAGCTATCATTACGAGTTGCATGCATCTGTCAGAATCGTGCATAGTGAAGCCAGCCCTGCGAGGAGGTACCTAGACTATTCCAAATACGGTAGATTAAATGCATGTAAATTTTTGTGTGGCTTGATCCTCCATCTGTCATTCCAGAGCTCACGCGTACCAATACAATGTTAGAAGATAAACTGCAGCGTCAGAATCAAAAGATTAGTGGCACTAGCTCTGTCTAGGCGGGCATTTGCCTGGGGGGCATTCTCTGTTCAATCAAGTGGAAGTGGTGGGTTGTGAACATCGGCTTGTAAGGATAATAGATTTTAGGACTCTTGGGATTATATTTAGGGTAGTATCTGTAATGGCAAGTGATTATCTAATTTAGTGTTGTAATTGTTGGTTTTAATTGTATAAACTATTTTTTATTGTGGAATGATGTGAGACCCCGACCCGAAATAAAGAAAATAAAAAAATATATATATATATAATTGGTAAATTTGGAAATTCGGTCGAATTAATTCCGAAATATGTTAGAACGTGTTTTAATTCCGGAACTTGATTGGGTGTAGTTAAAACACGGGTGATTTTAAAGAAATAATACTAATAAGGGAATTGTGTGTTTTGTAGAATTGGTATAAGTTAATACACCAAATAAATATTTTTGCAAAAGAGGCTGGATATTTTGATGTTCACAGGGATTAGTTTGGCTAGTCATCATCAACTCCTTCTATTAGCTTGACACCTAGGTGCTTGTCTCCCACCTCAAGCTTCCTCATAAGCCTCTATAAAACATGTCCAATGATCTCCCGGCCTTATTTTCTTTTTCCCTTCAGTTCGTGCGTGAGTTAGTGAGAGAGAGAGGGAGAACAAGAAGAAGAAGAAGAAAAGGGAAGAAGCCTTTGAAGAGGTACTTGAACTTTGGGTATACTTCCTTGCTCTTCTTAGTTTAATGGTTTATATAGTAATATAACTATGAAATAAACCAGTCTAGACTTTAGATAGTGATTATGGAGGTGTATAATGAAGAAAAACAGAGGTGTTAATGGAAATATTAGAGAAAAGCCATAGCTGAAATTGAGAAGAAACCCAGCTGCTATACAAAGATCCAAAATCCCGTTTAACACATTGATTACTGGTAGTAGGGACCTCTTGCCTCTATGATATGTTTATGACTTGTTTTTGGTGGCTAATGAGCTTGGTTGTTGATTTAAAGCTTGAAAATGGAAGTTAGAAAATCTGTCAAGAATCTGTCAAAATCTGGAAATTTCGCCCAGAATGTTTTACTACCGGTAGTAGGGTCTGTACTACCGGTAGTACTGTTGTTTCTCAGTTTTCGGATTTTGGGCAGTAGGTTTTACTACCGGTAGTAACGCTGGTACTACCGGTAGTAGTTGTGGTAATACTTGTGGTAATTCTGACAGTAGGTTTTACTACCGGTAGTTCGTGTCTTTACTACCGGTAGTGCGGGGCACTGATGTGAACCTTTGCCTTCTACTACCGGTATTTGCGCATCCATTACCGGTAGTCTGGGATTTATTATCGATAAAATATTAGGATTTTTATTAATATCATTGACCGTTAAACATCGATATTAAATAAGATATCATTGATTTATTGTAGGAGATTGGCAAGATAGTTAATTACTCAAACAAGACAGAAGGTGAGTTCAAATATGACTTGTTACGTGTATAATTTTAAAAGCATGAAAGCATGAGATATTTCAATGTTATATGTTGTTTTAAGCATGAAAATGCCATGTTAGATCATATTGAATTGTTCATACTTAGACCATGCGTTAATTAAGAAAACATTGATTAATACGTGAAAAGTGGTTCAAACGGTACCCCGACCGCTAGGGGATTAGAATATAGCGAGAGGTGTGAAACAAGGTTGTTAACCACGGCCAATGTGGTTTATGGATGACGTCATTCCACGTATGCGATGATGCATAAGGGGGTAGCTCCCACCTACGAACAATTGGCAACCGTTTAAATTGAACTAAATGAGATAAGCTTGAACAAAGTCCTAGGCTTGACCTTTTGGGCTATGCTGTTAATTATGTTTATCAAGATCATTAAGTTACATGCATTGTGCATATGGATAACATGGCAAATACGTAGAATTTCATATTTGAATTCACACTAGCGATGTGCTAATGATGTTGTTAAACAACATACCAGGTTCTGAGGAGGCGAGCCATGGACAGTAGAGGGATAAAGGACTCTTGGTTGTATATATTGAATAGATAGTATGTTTAATTTTGTTTGATCATTAGGACTTGTTCGGCCACCTGTTAGGCTGACATTTTTGAGGATGATGTTATAAGATGTCTGTATGCTTAGTTTAACACGTACACTTCCCTGGTGTTTGTTTTGAGGTTGTAATACACGTTTCCATTTACTCTGATTAGTTTGGCTTAGATTTTTGTGTGGCAAATTGGAGATCCTTAACTGTGTTCGTTATAGGCCTTAACGGGATTAGCTCGTTGGCCGGTCACTGGTCTATTCCAAATTGGAATGGGTCGTGACAGTTGGTGGTATCAGAGCAGTAGTTTAGGATCTACAATAGATTAAAAAAACCCAGGGGATAGGTGTCAGTATACGTAGCTGCACACCACATGTGTAATTTATATGTTACTTATTTCTGACTTATGGTCTATAATTATTAACGTTGAATGATTTTGATGGCACTAACAAGAATATATTTGGTGTGTTGTAGGTATGGCCAATAATTCATATAGTGAGGATAGTATGGGCACTTACAGGTTCGGACCGAGAGGAATAGAGGATGTAGACGGAGAATGTTTCCAAAGAAATATATGTCATAAAGCAGCAGCTAAAGCTTATAAGGAACTGAAAAAGGCAGTAGACAACAAACCATTTTATACGGATGAAATGCGGAGACAGTTAGCTATACGTTCTCTTCGGACCCAGCGAGTGGCACTTGATAGGGGTATTTGGTGGCTGGAGTTGGATATAGGTTATCATAGTACTCTCGCAGAGATGATGAGGAGAGGAGATGTGGGAAATTGGCCGCCACTTGCGTTTTCATCTACTTGTGAGGTAGGAGAGAGTTCACATGTACTAGGGGCAACTATGGAAGAGGAGGTGGAGTCATCACCAGCTCCACAGGAACAGAATTTAGAGTTAGATGCTCAGTCGGAGCATCCCGTAGGATCTGAGAATAATGTGAACTGGGTTGATGAGGACGAAGACCCAGAAGACCCAGGGACTCCGCAAGCCCCAGAAGAATATGTGGTGGAATCTCGTAGTGATTCGGAAGCTTCTGTGAACTGGCTCGGAAAGTGAGAGTGTTCTTGGGGATGAGAGGTTCTCTTTTTGGGGTAGTTGTGTTTATATAGTGTGAAACTTTATTTTTGAGTATGAATAGAAAGTTTCACACGGATGAACAATGTATAGTTTGAACGGTAATGGTTAGTGCAGTAGTTTGACTTACATTGTACATAGTTAGGTAACAGTATGCTAGTGGTTGTATATGTTGGTTGAATGATGTAACAGTTTTTGGCAGTACATGTATATATACGTAATGTGTTTCTTTTGTGCAACAGTTTCTTTTACTCCATATTATAGTAGTGTTTATCCTGTGGTTTTATGAACATTAATTTTAGAAGTTGTACTACAGATAATCACTATGGTGATGACACGTTCAACGGAAAGTGAGGGTAACGAGACTAATGATAACCATAATAGTGATACGGGTGCACAACTGGCGGAACTAAGAGGTATGATGCAGACCCTAGTTGGGACCATGCAGGCACAACAACAACTACTCCAGGCACATTTAGTGCAATCACAACCAGCTGCTCCTCAACCTGGGATAACCAATCCGGAGGCTACAAATTTGGGAGAACATGAAATAAGACGAGAAGAGGAGGTTGTGCGGCCAGTGCCTCCCGTGCCGGATGTGACAGTGGTTAGGGAGTTCTTACAGTTGAAACCCCCAACGTTCGAGGGAGGGATCAACGCGGTGAAGGCCAATGAATGGATATCGGAATTAGAAAAGAACTTTCGATTATTGGGATGCAATGAGTATCAAAAGGTTGAGGTAGGATCGTATCTTTTAGTGAGTGAGGCTAGCAGATGGTGGAATTTGAAACGGACTAGTGAGCCGAGAATGAACTGGAATCGATTTAAGATAGTATTTCAAGAGAAGTATATGCCTAGGGCGGTGAAAACCGCTAAGTGCTCGGAGTTCGAGCAGCTGAAGCAAAAAGGGACAATGACAATAGCTGACTATGAGGCTGCCTTTACAAATTTGGCAGAATACGCACCGCATTTGGTTGTGACAGATGAATTAAAGGCAAGAAGGTTCGAGGAGGGACTAAGGCATGATATTCGGAGGGTAGTGCGACCTTTTCTGTTGTCCAGTTACGCTGATGTTCTGGATAGAGCACTCATGGTGGAGCAGGATGTGGACGAGACCAGAAGGTACCAAGATAACAAACGACGACAAATTGTGCAGGGTAATACTTCTGGGGGTCAAAAACGTCAGTTTACTGGTGGTTGGAAGAAAGATGGAGGCAATCAGCCAAGGTCTGTACCGAGGTGTTCAATTTGTGGGAAAGAGCATGCCGGGGAGTGTTGGAGGAAGGAAGGGTCAGGGCGATGTTTTAATTGTGGTCAAACAGGACATATAAGGAGAGATTGCCCTAAGTTCAAGACTGGGGCGAATACTGTACCCGTTGGAAATCAAGGGGGACGGAATCGAGGACAAGAGTATGTACGAAACGCGGGGGCAGGACCCAGTAACTTTAACAACCGTCAGGGGGGACAAAAGAATCAAAATGCAGGAGGTCAGAGACAGGGAAAGGCTTTTGCAGTGGTACCAGGTGACACCAGGAACAATGAGAGCGTGGTAGCAGGTAACATAACTTTGTGCTCATATCCTGCTTATGCTTTATTTGATTCTGGTTCATCGCATACTTTTGTGTCGAAAACTTTTGCGGGTAAGTTTGATAGGAGAGATGAACCACTGGGTTATGAGTTATTAGTGACTCAACCCCTAAGTAGAGGCGTGATATGTTCCACGATATATCGAGACTGTGATGTTCGGTTTGGTGACGTGGAAATGAGTATGGATTTGATTCCATTGGACATGGGACATTTCGATCTGATCATCGGAATGGACTGGTTATCCAAGTGTGGGGCAAGTATTGATTGCGCTCATAAACGAGTAATATTCAAGAAACATGTCGAGGATATTGAATTCAAAGGAGAAGGGGTTGTGACTCCCCCATGTTTTATATCAGTGGCGCGAGCCCGTCGACTTTTGCAAAAAGGTTGTCGTGGCTACTTATGTAGTGTGTCGATATTGGAAGTAGGTGAAAAGTCAGTGAAAGATATTCCAGTAGTGCGGGAATTTCCTGAGGTGTTTCCCGAGGACTTGCCTGGTATTCCTGTTACAAGGGAGATAGACTTTGTTATAGATGTTGTACCTGGAACCCAACCCATATCTAAGGCACCGTATCGTATGGCTCCAGCAGAGTTGAAGGAGTTGAAAACTCAACTTCAGGAGTTATTGGATAAGGGGTTTATTCGATCTAGTTCATCTCCATGGGGCGCACCAGTACTATTTGTGAAAAAGAAAGATGGAACAATGCGGTTGTGTATTGACTATCGAGAATTAAATAAGGTCACTATCAAGAACAAGTATCCTTTACCTAGGATTGACGACCTGTTTGATCAGTTACAAGGGGCGAAGATATTCTCGAAGATTGACTTGCGATCTGGTTATCATCAACTTAAGGTAAGACCGAAAGATATTGAGAAGACTGCGTTTCGAACTCGGTATGGCCATTATGAGTTCTTGGTAATGCCATTTGGAGTTACGAATGCACCCGCTGCATTTATGGATCTTATGAATCGAGTTTTTAAGGAGTACTTGGATGAGTTCGTCATTGTCTTTATTGATGATATTTTGATTTACTCGAGGGACGAACAACAGCATGAAGAGCATCTTCGAATAGTGCTACAAACATTGAAGGACCAAAAGTTGTATGCCAAATTCAAGAAGTGTGAATTTTGGCTAAAAAGTGTAGCGTTTTTGGGTCATGTTATCACTGAAGAGGGAATCGCAGTTGATAACCAGAAGATCGAGGCAGTTGTAAATTGGCCTAGACCGACGACGGTGACCGAGGTTAGGAGTTTTCTCGGGCTGGCTGGTTATTACCGAAGGTTTGTTCAAGACTTCTCCAAGATAGCAGTACCGTTAACTGAGTTGACAAGAAAAAGAGAGGCTTTTGTGTGGACAGTAGAAAGGGAGGATTGTTTCCAGGAGTTGAAGAGAAAGCTAACGACGGCACCAATTCTTACCTTACCGGAGGGACTAGAAGGCTTTGCTATCTATAGTGATGCCTCACACCAAGGACTTGGGTGTGTTCTGATGCAGCATGGTAAAGTAGTAGCCTATGCGTCAAGACAACTTAAACCACATGAGAAGAACTATCCAACGCATGACTTAGAGTTGGCAGCTTTGGTATTCGCTTTGAAGATTTGGCGGCACTATTTGTATGGTGTGACGTGTGACGTTTACACTGATCATCAGAGTTTGAAGTACATTTATACTCAAAAGGATTTGAATTTGAGACAACGTAGGTGGTTGGAGTTGATGAAGGATTATGATATCAATATCCAGTATCATCCAGGGAAGGCAAATGTGGTAGCGGATGCGTTAAGTCGAAAAACAAGAAGTGAGCTAAATGGCTTATTGGTGGAATGCCAATGGTTGACTAGGGAACAAGGCGGGATTTGTTCAATGGTAGTCGCTGAACCAGTCATTTTGGAGGAGATAAAAGTAAAGCAGTTGGAGGATCCCAAATTAAAGAAAATTTATGAACAGTCTTTGGTTAATGTTAACTCTGAATTTAGTATGGTGAACGGATTGTTCAAATTTCGAAATCGGATATGTATACCCAAAGATGAGGAACTTAAACAGAGAATTTTGGACGAAGGCCACAGAACAAGGTTGGCTATTCATCCCGGAATGATGAAAATGTACCAGGACTTAAAGAAAACCTATTGGTGGATGGGGATGAAGAGGGACGTTGTTGACTATGTTAGTCGTTGTCTTCAGTGTCAACAAGTCAAGGCTATACGACAGAAACCAGCAGGGTTACTTCAACCTTTGCCTATATCCAAGTGGAAATGGGAGGACATTACGATGGACTACGTTTTAGGATTTCCCCGGACAGTGAAAGGAAATAATTCAATTTGGGTGATCGTTGATCGTTTGACTAAGTCAGCGCACTTCTTGGCAATTAAAAATACTTATTCAATGGACCAGATGGCTAGTCTCTATGTGAAGGAGATTATAAGGTTACATGGTGCACCAGTTTCGATTACGTCAGATAGAGATACGAGGTTTGTCTCTAGATTTTGGCAATCATTGCAAAAGGCTATGGGTACTAAATTGAACTTTAGTACAGCCTTCCATCCTCAGACGGATGGACAATCTGAGAGGACTATTCAAATACTAGAAGATCTGTTACGAGCTTGTGCACTAGAGTTTCAGGGAAGTTGGGAGGAACATCTACCGCTGGCAGAATTTACTTATAACAACAGTTTTCAGGCTAGTATCGGTATGGCACCATTCGAGGCTCTATACGGAAGGAAGTGTAGATCGCCGTCGTGTTGGACAACAATAGGAGAAGTGGAACTTACAGGACCTGAAATAGTACAAGAAACGACAGAAAAAGTTAAGTTAATTCAGGACAGGCTTAAGGTAGCCCAGGATCGTCAGAAAAGTTATGCAGATGCGAACCGACGTGAACTTGAGTTTCAGGAGGGTGAATTAGTTTTCTTAAAGATTTCGCCAATGAAAGGAGTGGTACGGTTTGGGAAGAGAGGAAAACTTAATCCCCGATATATTGGACCATTTGAGATTGTTGAAAGGGTTGGTCCAGTAGCGTATCGGTTGATTTTGACACCTGAACTGGCCAATGTGCATGATGTTTTCCATGTATCCATGCTTAGAAAGTATGTATCGGATCCGAATCATGTACTAGAGCAACCACCGATTGAATTAGAAAAGAATCTACGATATGAAGAACGACCAGTGCGAATTTTGGACACCCGTGTCAAACAGTTGAGAAATAAAGATATCCCATTAGTTAAAGTCTGGTGGGAAAATCAAATAACTGGAGAAGCCACATGGGAAAAGGAGACGGATATGCGTCAGAAATATCCGGAGTTATTCGATTAAGGTACGATCTTCGTAGAATTATTATTTTTGTTAGTATTGATCTTTTTACTAGTTAATTGTTCAGAATAACAACACCTAAGTTTGGCGGTCCAAACTTCTTAAGGTGGGGAGGATGTGAGACCCCGACCCGAAATAAAGAAAATAAAAAAATATATATATATATAATTGGTAAATTTGGAAATTCGGTCGAATTAATTCCGAAATATGTTAGAACGTGTTTTAATTCCGGAACTTGATTGGGTGTAGTTAAAACACGGGTGATTTTAAAGAAATAATACTAATAAGGGAATTGTGTGTTTTGTAGAATTGGTATAAGTTAATACACCAAATAAATATTTTTGCAAAAGAGGCTGGATATTTTGATGTTCACAGGGATTAGTTTGGCTAGTCATCATCAACTCCTTCTATTAGCTTGACACCTAGGTGCTTGTCTCCCACCTCAAGCTTCCTCATAAGCCTCTATAAAACATGTCCAATGATCTCCCGGCCTTATTTTCTTTTTCCCTTCAGTTCGTGCGTGAGTTAGTGAGAGAGAGAGGGAGAACAAGAAGAAGAAGAAGAAAAGGGAAGAAGCCTTTGAAGAGGTACTTGAACTTTGGGTATACTTCCTTGCTCTTCTTAGTTTAATGGTTTATATAGTAATATAACTATGAAATAAACCAGTCTAGACTTTAGATAGTGATTATGGAGGTGTATAATGAAGAAAAACAGAGGTGTTAATGGAAATATTAGAGAAAAGCCATAGCTGAAATTGAGAAGAAACCCAGCTGCTATACAAAGATCCAAAATCCCGTTTAACACATTGATTACTGGTAGTAGGGACCTCTTGCCTCTATGATATGTTTATGACTTGTTTTTGGTGGCTAATGAGCTTGGTTGTTGATTTAAAGCTTGAAAATGGAAGTTAGAAAATCTGTCAAGAATCTGTCAAAATCTGGAAATTTCGCCCAGAATGTTTTACTACCGGTAGTAGGGTCTGTACTACCGGTAGTACTGTTGTTTCTCAGT
Source organism: Arctostaphylos glauca (assembly GCA_019985065.2). Classification (NCBI taxonomy): domain Eukaryota; kingdom Viridiplantae; phylum Streptophyta; class Magnoliopsida; order Ericales; family Ericaceae; genus Arctostaphylos; species Arctostaphylos glauca. The sequence continues at coordinate 22,393,852 of JAHSPW020000003.1, forward strand.
TTTCGGATTTTGGGCAGTAGGTTTTACTACCGGTAGTAACGCTGGTACTACCGGTAGTAGTTGTGGTAATACTTGTGGTAATTCTGACAGTAGGTTTTACTACCGGTAGTTCGTGTCTTTACTACCGGTAGTGCGGGGCACTGATGTGAACCTTTGCCTTCTACTACCGGTATTTGCGCATCCATTACCGGTAGTCTGGGATTTATTATCAATAAAATATTAGGATTTTTATTAATATCATTGACCGTTAAACATCGATATTAAATAAGATATCATTGATTTATTGTAGGAGATTGGCAAGATAGTTAATTACTCAAACAAGACAGAAGGTGAGTTCAAATATGACTTGTTACGTGTATAATTTTAAAAGCATGAAAGCATGAGATATTTCAATGTTATATGTTGTTTTAAGCATGAAAATGCCATGTTAGATCATATTGAATTGTTCATACTTAGACCATGCGTTAATTAAGAAAACATTGATTAATACGTGAAAAGTGGTTCAAACGGTACCCCGACCGCTAGGGGATTAGAATATAGCGAGAGGTGTGAAACAAGGTTGTTAACCACGGCCAATGTGGTTTATGGATGACGTCATTCCACGTATGCGATGATGCATAAGGGGGTAGCTCCCACCTACGAACAATTGGCAACCGTTTAAATTGAACTAAATGAGATAAGCTTGAACAAAGTCCTAGGCTTGACCTTTTGGGCTATGCTGTTAATTATGTTTATCAAGATCATTAAGTTACATGCATTGTGCATATGGATAACATGGCAAATACGTAGAATTTCATATTTGAATTCACACTAGCGATGTGCTAATGATGTTGTTAAACAACATACCAGGTTCTGAGAAGGCGAGCCATGGACAGTAGAGGGATAAAGGACTCTTGGTTGTATATATTGAATAGATAGTATGTTTAATTTTGTTTGATCATTAGGACTTGTTCGGCCACCTGTTAGGCTGACATTTTTGAGGATGATGTTATAAGATGTCTGTATGCTTAGTTTAACACGTACACTTCCCTGGTGTTTGTTTTGAGGTTGTAATACACGTTTCCATTTACTCTGATTAGTTTGGCTTAGATTTTTGTGTGGCAAATTGGAGATCCTTAACTGTGTTCGTTATAGGCCTTAACGGGATTAGCTCGTTGGCCGGTCACTGGTCTATTCCAAATTGGAATGGGTCGTGACAAATGAAATGGTACTGTAATTGATTTTTGGAAATGGTACACCTTCTAACATTGCATTGGCACTGTAATTGGTACATCTTCTAACAGAACAAAAAACCATTACACAATATGACAAAACTGCAAATCATTCACTTCATGAATTAAATAACACGAAACCATTCCAAAAGTTGCAAACACCATTCTAAATCTGGCTAGTCATTTTGACAACATCACCATTCTAAAAATACAAAATTTCAAAAGTACATTGTGCCATGATAATCTAACTTAGACAATACTATTCCAAAAGTACATTGTTTCATGACAAACTAACTTAGATAATACCATTCCAAAAGTACACAATTAGGTCATTCATGTAACATTTCAAAATAAGGAGTTGATAAAATCAGAACTCTATCCATCCATTCTCCTTGTCTGTGGCTTGCTTGAACTTTTTTTGGATACTGCAATCTTCTGGCTCCTTGTTGTAGTTTGACTGCTAGATGTATTGGTGTAATTTATTATTGCAAGTATTACATTGAGAGTTTCATTAATTGAGTACTGACTTAATTATTAGAGTGTCTTTCTGCCAACAAAAGACTAAAAATTCTTTACGATTTATTGTCTTGTAGAGATTAGATCCATTTCAGATGAATTTAAAAGATTGTATATTATGGTCACAAATTAAAAAACTAATTTTTTCAATAAGAAGTTTTACTTGCTCGCACCAATAATGCCAGCTACATATTTATCCTCCCCATGTAGCATCTTGAAAATAAATGGGTATGGTGTAGCTTTACCATATTGGTGTATGTGATTGATGTGTTAGAGATGAGCTAGTACACCTACAAGTAATGATTAATTAATATGTGAAATGCACATGGTGATTTTGGTGGGGGAATATGTGGAGGGGACATCATGTGCCAAAAATGGGGGCCTGATAGATGGATGATATAGCATGTGAAGATGGTATACCACTTAACTGCCATTTTCTACAGCTATATGATCTGTCCTTAAGATCCACCACCACTGAAACACCTAATTTCATAAATTTGGTTGCTAAATGATGATGCAATGCAATCGATGGCTGCATTCCTCTTTTCATTCAATGCTTCAATTGCACTGGGACACAAAAGTTCAAGATGGCCACTCATTTTATCCCTCCTTATTCGTTGTCTTGTCATAAGGTAACACATACTGTCCTCTAACATCAGTAATATGGTTTCTCCCTAGCCTCTAGGATACACTTGTTGAAACTCTCACACATGTTGTTGTTAAGGATATCACACTTACTTGTAGTGTTGAAATGGGATTTGGAGCAAAAACTTGGATCTGCCTCACAAAGCCAATTGAAAGTAGCTTCATCATTTTTTTTCAAGTCCTCCACATGGTCGTCAAATCTCTGCACAATACATAATCTCCTTGAGGTGCAATTTCTTAAATTGCTCTCTGAAATTGTTGTATAAATGCCTGGTGCAGAACCTGTGCTCAACCATGCGAAGAACCACAGCAAGGGCAGGTAACAGACCCTATAGTAAAACAAGGTCAAATGTTAAGTTGTAGACTAAGTACATCTCAGTGTATACTCAAAAGTTAAGTACATACTTTCTCTGACAGCATCTTTGAAAATTTTACTAGTTCTAAAGACCATGCCAAGTATAAATTTGGGGTGGTCCATGTCATCCTTACTATTAAATTAGGAAAAAAGATTCTTTTATCTTAGCTTTGGTGTCACTATCAGAGGATGTGGACCCATCAAAGCTTTCCAAATTGTCAGAATTAATGTCATCCTCCCAAACTTACCAAACTTACTCTTCAGGGATTCTCTGCCCTTGGTCCTTCTCCTTTCCGTTCTCCCTCAAGTACATCTTTCATCAATTTCATTACACCATAATCCTAAATATAAAACATAACGTCAGGTACATCTATCTTCAAAATTTTAACAACTCAAACATAAATTTTACAGGCCCACAAGCTCTCAAATAACAAAGTTAAAAAGGAAATAATGAACAACAGATATAAAAAATCCCAACAATTGAACTTCATCAAAATCTTTCTAAAACTCTAATCTACAATTCCTGTAAAAATCGTACAGCAATATAAGCCAAAACTCGAGTAGAAAAACACATAGCCACCATGATAATGCAGAATAAAACAGGACCGCATCCATATCATATCACCACAAGCATGAAAAATGTATAAACTCATAATATCATGCTCAATGCAACACACACATGCTAATGAGACTCCGCCACCAATGGCAACTCATGCAACTATGTTGAAACCTACATCTCATCCCAAACTCTAAAGCTATGATGAGACCTAATCTCGTCCAAGACTCCAAGTGAGTTTACAAGCTCCTTCCATCCGTCGGGGCTCCTCACATCCAGTAGAATTTTAACTGTCTCTCACCGTCAGAATCACAAAGACACCGAATAGGGACATCAGAATACCAATGCATGATCATATGAACATGTAACTCACTATTCTAGACCCAAACAGTATGCACAATCAGACCAAAAATAAAGTAACTGATTGAGTTTTAGAAATATAATTTTTTTAAATTTCAAGAGGTCGTTCGAGTGGCCAAAGCTATATAGTTATGTTCAATCTTAAAAATTCTAGAACGTTCTATAAATGTGTTGGGTCAAACATTGATAAAAACTACGCTCCACAAGCTTTACAATGATGGATTTTAGGTTAAAATGGAGTTCGAACGATGCCGTTGTGTCGGTTTAAAATTGGATGTCTCATTTTGAACATCAAAACTGCTTTATCAACTTCAATTGCAAAACTAATTTTGCTCAGGTAATAATAAGTCACAAAATCTTTTTCAAAGTTCTACGTATCTAATTTTAAATAAAATAAATAATGCGCAATTCTAATGCCCGTGCTAAAAGTTGTAACCATTTTCTCAACATGTGTCAGTGCATTCTCCACAATTACGATGAATTTTTTGTAGAATTTTCTACTTTGAATTAGGTTTCAAAATTTTAACTGAACACAAAAAACACATAAAGAAACTATCAGCAACAATTTTAGAAATTTTTATGAAGTTTTAGAACAACCTTGAGAAAAATTCCTAAAATCAAGTTATCGCGATATTTCATTTTTTTAGATTTTGTTTTGCGGAAATAGAACATGGACAACTCTCATTTCTTCGTCTAAACGGTCCAAAACTCATCTAAAATATGTCTAATTATACATAAACTTGATCCACACATAAAAGATCATATACATATGATCGGAACATAAACATTAAAACTATGCACAATCCTACCTCGAATACGAGGGATGGTAGAAAAAACCTAAGACTCGTGTTACTCCTCGAATCTCCCTCATACCCGGCTGATCCAAGGTTGCACTTGAAGCTCTCGAGATTGAGATCAATCCTCTAGTTATGCATTTCATAAGATTCCCGCTTGTACTTGTCCGTTTATCCCTGTCAATCAACCGAACAAAACTAAAGGTTAGGAAAAACATAATGAACATCCTAATTTTTTTTCTAAATAATCTATTTTTAAGGTTTTATTAACCTTATATACTCATTAGTTCAATAATTGCACTAGAACCCCTAAGTTCTAATGTGTTCACTCCAAGCCCAACACTTCAAAATTACCTTAAACAAGCCACAATCACACAAGTAATTATTAAATCACTTAAAAAACATTTAATCAAAATAAATTAATTAATATCCTGGACCGAGGTCATCACATTGACATTCCACCTCACAAGTACTATCATCCTTCTCGAGCTTTCAGTGGTCGTTGTACCTCCCTTACATTCAGTGCATTTTTTAGTCGGAAGTAGCTTTGCATATACTCGATAGGTTTGGAAATTGCAAGTGCATCTTTTGAGTCACATGAAATGTTAAATTGTCTTCTTGCATGAACATGAACCATTTTGAACAACTTGGGCTATGAAGTGTTTTTGAGTGAGTTAATCATATAAAACGGAGATTTATTTTACCACATCCCATGATGTTGTTTGCAATCTCTCGTCATTTTGTTTCGATGAATGCCATGCTCTAGATGCCGTTGATATCTTATGTGCATCATTTTAGATTGTCTGTTGTGCTTGGGAAAGGGATTCAAGGCATTATTTATGTTATTAGACCACATATGAGTCCCCTATTTCATGATGTTGAACCAAGTCCAAATCCCATATTGTGAAAGCCATAGGGAACCGGATGTTTAGAGGTGTTTGGGAAGTGTTCTGAATGATGTTGTGGAGTTGGATTAACTTGAGCAAGAAACATTTTTGGGACAAAAGTGGAAAGAATTGTTTTCTACCGATACTCTACTAGTATCGGGCTTCAAACAAAACAATTCCCAAATTCAATCTCCACTATATAACCAAAACCTTAACCTTTCTCTGGCCTCACCAAGTAAACAGAGAGTCCACAGACCTATTGCTAAGCCATTCCCACTTTCATTCAGACCTAAGATAATATCATGCAAAGACAAAGTAAAGGAGCGACTGAATATTATCTTCTTTCATCAATTGAAAATCATAAAAATGCAGAAGAGGAAAAAAAAATGGGCTGAATTACTGTGAGGAAGATACTGGGGAACATCTAGAGAATTGTATCAATCTGAGAGAGATGAAAAAGGAATTCGTAATAAGGTGGAAAGATTCGGTAATGGAGACAGTGAGTGGGGGTGATTGTGAATAGATATTTGTAGCGGTTGGATAGACAAAATGCAGTGCCCGACCAATATAGACTAGTACTAATTTTCCTTCTCCGTCCTTTAAACCCAAGGTCATTATATGCTTGGAAGTCCTTTGTTGATCCCTGTGGCACTCTGTAGATTCATCTTGATGCATGCACGATATTTCATGATATTCAGTGTGGCAAGCTATTCTTTAATTTCACATGGCTTGATGAATAAATGCATAACTTAGCTTTAGATTGAGCTTTGAATTCTTGGTTGCGTAGTTGTTTCATTCTCCACTAGCATATCTGTTGCGCTATTCATGAGATGTATTTTTGTGCTTCAATTGAGTAAATTCATTTGCGAGGGCAATCTGTGAGTCTTGAAATCGAAGCTCGCTTTGGTTTCATTACTTTCTCACACTCGTCGTCTAAATTTGTTAAGGGTTGTTCATGGCTTAATTGTGGAATCAACATGGTATGTGTATTGAACTTGCACTTTTCCTCTTGTGTCATTTAGAAATTGAGCATATGTTTGTTGGGTTACGAGTCCAGGGGAAGTGCCTTTATTTTTATTTTATTCTACATGCTGAGTTGCTAGAGACTAGCACCCTTCTCATTCGGGGGTGTGTTGAGCGTACTATATTGCATAACTACATGGTTCAATGTATCTATTTTGGTACAAGTGCATTATCTATTCCATTGTTTTATCCGATAATTCACGCAAGATATATTTTCCTTATTCGCAAACTTTTTGTGTTAATTGGGTGATCAGGAGCAATCTTTAATGGTCGAACATGTCCGTCTGATCCCGACACCCTTGAAGTTGAGTTGACGTCAAATGGGAGAAGTACCGAAGACCCGAGGATGTTGTGAAGTCGGAAGGAACCAAAGTTTGAAGCTACAGAAACAATCTCAGTTCCAAATTTGACCGACCAGGTTATAAGTAGTGACCGATAAGGATGGAGAAGTTAAGAACTCCACTGATGAAACCTGACTAGTCACCTCTACCAGTCAGGATTGAAGGAAAATTTTCAGTAGCTAGAAGTGATCGGTCGGCTTGTCTGGTGACCAGCCAGGCTTGAAAGTTAGAAATATTCCAGTGGCAAAATGTGATTGGTGGGGATGTTCTGGTGACCGAGCAAACTCAAAGTGATTGGTCGGGATGTCCTAGTGACCGAGCAAACTCAAAGCGCAGAAAAATTTCAGTAGGTTAATCTGACCAGTTAAGCTATTTGTTCGATCGGTCAGGATTACGCACAAGATAGAATTTTTAATTCTTCTATTTTATTTTGTTTCCTTATCTTTTTAGAAATGTTTCCTAACTTTTCTAGGATTTTTCCTTATTTAAAGCCGCGTGAGGCTTACATTAGGATCATTTTCACTTTAGTTTTGCCTTCCAGTTTTTCTTCTTCCGTTTTGCATCCTTCAAGAATAATTTTAGGGTTTTACTATTCTTGCAATGGTAGTGTAATTTCAAGATTCAATTCAAGTTTTCTTTCAATATGCGTACGAATAAGATCTGATTCAATTTCTATACAATGCCTTTCATTGTGTTTGTTGTTCTTCCAATTAATATGCTAGGCTAAACTTTTTCAAGCAAGGTCCTAGGATGATATTCATCCGGTGATACAGGTTTTCAACATCTTCTCCAAGATTTTCACTATTTATTACAAATCGGTTCAAGTTATTGTTTTTTTTTTTAACCAAACAAGTAGTGTTAAATTCTTGATCAGGTGTCGCCATTAATTTGGTACATCTAATTCTTGGATCAATGTCCTCATACGTTTGACCTAATATTCTTGAACAAAAATCGATTCGGTAACACATCTTTCAGATTAAATTATTTGCATCAAAATATTTTCCAATTAAGATTTTATGGCTTAACTTCTTGATTGAGTTATAATAGTGGAGATCTTGATTACCAAAGTCAATGGTGAATTGACTCCAAAGATCTAGCCTGATCTCTTAATTGATAAATTTTCTCTATTAGTTATTTACAATTTTATACTTTAAAATCTTTCAAAAATTGAGTTTTGCGTCTGAAACGCTACAGCCGCAAATTCTCGTCTCCCTGTTCATACTATTCTTCGTGGATAATACTTTGACCTTCCACTTTATTAGTTTTACACTGTTGAGGCCATGTTCAGTTTTAATTAAATATTAATTTGATCAGCGCACCAGTCGATCATCAGGTCAGGTGTCAACGAACCTTAATTGTTTCCCTTTAACCAGTTCCAGGATGCCGAAGACACTAATCGTCACTCTTTCGGGGTCGAGAGTTGCCTTCTCAAACATACTCAAAAGTCACTCTCAACCATCTTCGACAACTCTTAGTTAGGGTCCTTTCAACATAGCCACAATATCAAACACGGATCGACCCCTAACAACTAACTTTTCATGGCGAGGCCACCTAAACTAATTTTATATTCCATTAAAATACACTTAGGTGTCTCTACACATGCCACTAAATACAATGTGCACACACCCTCCTTTTCTTTGTTCAAGTGTCATTCGAACTGGTCTCCCTTACGGTTATACTATGTTTTCCCAAAATTACAATTAGTTATCCATTTATCAGAACTTGGGCAATATAACGACCATACCCAGGCATATCCAACAATTTCTAAAATGTATTGAAGTCCCAACAACACAACAACAACAACAGTTCTAGGTATAGCAAAGTTATCAATCTCATATTAATGGTGAGTGTATTGGTTTTGTTACTGATACGGTACGTACCCGTACCGGTACCGGTAGATATCCGATGCATACATTTCAGATTTATCGCTAAAAAATAATATTTTATTTTTTATATTTTATATTTTCTAACTCTATTTACGCACCGTTTTCCTCCAACATTTTTATTATTAGTTTTACATTTTAAAGAAAAGTTCTAATTTCTTCATAGGTTCAGCCCTAAAACAATTTCTATATTATACATGCCCTTCACAACTCCTCACCAAAGAAATGTAAATAAGATGGCAAAAATGGTTAAAACTTTAAATTTATGAGTTACTATAAATTGAGGGGTTTGAGGCTTTTGAGCAGCCACTTCTCTAGGGCTGTGTTCACAATGAAATTAGACATTAGGGATCTTAGATTTTCAGTAGTTGCGCCGCCATTGCCGTGATTTCTTCTTCAAAATCAACAACCCTCTTTTTTTACTCTTTCTCTCTTTGTATGTGTAACACCAAGGGTTTAATTTTGCATATCATGATTTATTAGTACAAATTAGACCTAATTAAGTGCATGTTTTCTATGTGTAATGTGACACGCCCAAGTTATATTTGCATTATATGTCACGTGCATGATTTCCGTGTTATATGTTAAGGTAATGTATAAATGTTGTAATTAGGCTATGGGTCAATGTATAAATATGTTGGGTCTTTTATGTGATGAGCATGTTATGTGAGGGTCTAGTCCACAGTTTCACCACCCATATTCTGGAAACATCCTTCAAGGGGAGAGAAGAAAATATCAGCCCTCTCTCCTCTCATTCTCATCCAACGTTATATCTCTCTCCCTCTTCTTCTCAAGAACCCTAGAAAGCTCCATCTTCTTCCTCCACTTCTAGGGCTGCCATCTAAGGTTCAACCAAGTTCCTAGGACAAGATTACCTCCCAAATCCATCTCTCATCCAAGTATTTGAAGCTCTCCATCCATGGATTAAACCCTAAAAGAGGTAAGTTTTCGTGTTTTTGTTTGAAGGAAATCTGTCTGGAAATTTACTGGATTCTGCACCCGTAAGCCACGAATTTTTAGATATAGTTAATCATCTCCAAAACTTATGAAATTTTTATGGTATGTTCCTCTACGAGTCCTCTACACTCTGTAAAATTTTCAGGTCGAAATTCCTTGAAACGAATCCTATAAAAATCACGCACTAAGACGTACTCTATTTTACTGTAGACGCTGAATCTCTGTTTTTGTCTTTGGTTTTGGGTGAATTTGACCTAGTTGCTCATCTTATTATTTTCTGAAATTTTTATGAGAGATACCCACATGTGTCTGCTTGATTGTATCCAAAATTTGGAGAAAAATACAAAGAGAGTATATTTAAACAATTCATGCACTAAACTGTGTTCTGTAAGTGATGATGCTGAAATTCTGAGGTCTTGGTTCTTATTCTTCTAATTTTTAAGCATAGTTCTTGACCTCATAAATTCTTGGGTATTTGTGACACCATACTCATGTGAGTTCTCTTTATGTGATAAAATTTACAAAGCCTGTTTAGTTATGGTTTGTTCTTAAGAATTCTTAGAATAGGTGTTAGTTAAGTTGTCATTTTTTTTAGGAATCATGTATATGCATTCTTCCTTTATGAGTTATTTGAGTAAATGATTCATGTTCACAAACAATATGTAGGATTCGGTGAGCAAGAGAAGGATATAAGAGATACAAGTTGAAAGTTACGTGAGGTGCAAAGGAAAGTGAGTAACCTCATACTTTGAAATGGGAATTTTATGAACTCTCTTTTTATGAAAATGCAATTAATTATGAAGTGCTATGTCTATGTGTTTGTGAATGATATGTTAAAATGTGATATTTTTATGAAGTACGTATGTATGCCATGCCCTTGCTTTATCATACGTGCCCGCTGGTGGGTTCCATAATAGCCAGTATTATGTGCCCGCTGGTGGGTTCCATAATAGCCAGCATTATGTGCCTTCCTGGAGGGTTTCATAATATCCAGGTATGTGCCCTCGCCGATGGGTACCACAATAATCGGCCGGGATCCCGATATATGTCATGTATGTATGTATGTGGTTGGCATTGTGGCATTGGCTATGTAAATGTGTTCAAGTTTCTCAAGTTTTTACGTGGAATGTATCTTGATTCTTTTTAACTGCTCACAGTCATTTTGCTATATGTATGGTATACTCAAAACCCAAATCAGGGTATGAGCTTTACTCACTGAGCTTTCAGCTGACAGTTGTTTACCAATTTCAGGCGATGGAGCTTGATAGTCGAATACTTGAAGTGAAGCGTTTTGAGTAAAGCTGAACTTCATGGGATATTTTTTGCATATGGAGTAGAAGCATTAGAAGATTTGCATTTTGGCTTGTTTGTAATAGTCTCGCTTATGGACAAAGTTGTACATATTTTTGCAAGTGATGTATGTAGCTATATGTTATGGACATGTAATGGATGCCTAAATGGGATGTTTAATGTATGTATGCTCTGGACCAAATGGGTAGTGCGAAATTCTCTTAACTGAGTTCATGCTTCTTTTATTATGAGACCCCATGAGTTTAATCAAAGTTTTTTTTTTTTACGCTTCCGCAAATGTTCATTTATGTAATTAAATTTTTATTTTTGAGCACTTTATTTTGTCGCCCATTTGGTTAAGTATGAAGGCCTTGTTGGCCGGTCACGTGTCGTGATCCCTAATGAGGGGTCTAGGGATGACGGGACGTGACAGTATGTACATGTATATAATATATACATTGTGTGTTTCTGGTGCTAGTGGCGGGATCTGATGTCGTCCGATGGTCTTCTTAGTTTGTTGTTTTTCGTATATGATTCAACCGCTGTATTTCGCGATCCACCATTATCAGTCTTCTTCTTTTGCTATTTTTTTCTTTATTGCTTGGGATCCGGTATACCTCCGGTATCGCCAGAATGGTACAGCCTCACAAGTGTCCCAATTTCTCACCGGTACGGAATGTACTGCCCAGTACCCGGCGGTACGGGATGGGATTAATTACTTTGAGGTATAATAGTACTATGAAGTAAAACATAGATAAGCATTGAAATATGGTCTCAAGGGCAATTCTGATCTCGTAGGATCCCACGGGGATTCGTGGATGTAAATAAAATACATGTGAATGCTTATGTAGAGTGTACATAAACTTGGGTAGTGATTTGAACTTTTTGAAACTGGAAGCCAAATAATCTGGGAACTATTTTGCAATTCTGTAGTTTCTGGATAAGTCACTCGAGCACCTAAGCTCACTCACTCAAGCTACTATTGAACAAGTTCAGACTTCTGACTTTTCCTGCAAAATTAGGTCTAGGTCTGTTGCCTCCTATATCCCACATGACAAAATTGATGCGCAAGCGTGCCAGAAAAAAAAGTGTAACTAACCTTTTCAGAGAAAAACTTATAATTGTGATAGTTAAATCAACAATTACCAGGCATTTTGCGTTCTATGTTCTCTTACCTCAACAAAGAGAATTTTTCTTAACAGGTGGAAGTTTACAAATACAACTACAATTATGACTACGGCTATGATAAGCTAAACTAACTAGGTGGAGGAAAGGAAAGAAAAGGAAAGGAAAAGAAAGATAAACGCGAAAAAACACAAGTTGTATGGGAGTTCGTCCTCTTTTTTCTTTTCACCTTTTATACTATTTATAGACCACTAGTGTTGGATGCCATATTCTTTGAATTTTCTCGCCTGCTTTCTTGCATGATCATTCGATATAGGAACACGTCGTGGTTGTTCCACTTTAACCATCTCCCCATTTCCCTCCTATGTTCTTGATGCGCATTATGCCACCAGCTTTGCCTCTTATTCATGCGCATGCATGGCAATTGAAATAATTGCCCGTGCATGTGAAACATCGTTGCTTCGTACTTTGCATGTGTCATTATCGTGTTAGTTAATTAACTGCTCTCAAAGTTTGAATGGCCTCGTTTAGAATTCTTGTACATTTTATTGCGTGCGGGTACTCCCAAAATGCTATGCCATGTGTTGTATTCTTATTGGCAGAGCTATTAGAGTGTCAACAGTGTCTGAAATTGATCAGGTCGCTCGAGCAAGCCATCTTTTTTCAAACTCGGTATTTTTTTTTGAATTTTCTGATTTCGTGCACAAGCAAAACATAAAAAGCCGATTTTCTTGACCATAAACTTATGATTAACAACAGAAAATAAAACTTAAGGTTGAAGGTATGAATCCCCTACCTCAATTGTGTGAATAACTAACAGAAACAAGGTTGATACGACGGAGTTCTAATTTTGGCCCAAAGCCTCTTCTCTCCTCTTTAGTTTCAAAATTTGTGCAAGAAGAGTGTGATTGAAAATGAAATAGCTGGCCCTTTATATATTACTCCATGGAATCAACTCCATTATTTCTCTATGAATGTCATTTATTCCCTCTATTAAAGCTGATAGAAAATAACTCTCCCCTCATCAAATACCACATTATGCTACCATCAACAGCCTTAAAAACCCAAAGAAAAATAGATTCATTCTTATTACACCCTATGATTTTCTAACATTTGGGAAAATCGAAGAAGAAGAAAGGATTACCGTGTGTTGAGGCTCAAAAATAGGGCCCAACTATCTTTCATACACGAGTCGGACTAGGCGGAGGATTATGGGTCGTGTTGGCAGCATGGGTCATGGGTCGATGCAGTGCGAACGGGCTCTCTTCCGCGCAGGTCGGCATAATGAAAATGGATCGAGTTCGGCACCATTGGGCTTTGACCTAAGTTGGCCGAACGGGCCTACCACTGAACGTCCAGCCGTCGATTGAGGTGGTGGGAGCCTTCTGCATAGTCGCAGGTCCCAAATAAGAAAGTGCAAACATAGCAGTAGCCAAGTTTGGGAATGCACTATGTTTGGAAGGTTGATTCATTGGAAAAGATAGCGATATGATATCAACAAATAACAAAAGATTTCCTAGAGGTTATGTTACCGAATATTGCACTCGATGGCTTATAAATAAGATATCATAGGTCATTAATTAGGGATCCTATCATTCATTGTACAATTACAATTGCGCTTTGATCTCTTGTAGTTCTGACTTTAGCATTGGAGTGCCATCAAGTTGGAAACAACCCAATTGGCACTAATTGGCTGTTGACTGTGCATGATCTTGGAGCAGTTCAGATTAGGAGAATATTCACACACGCACAATTTGTTGGGGAGAATAGTCTCATCGTAACTGAACGCTCAGATGGATGAAGTCAAAACCGCTAGAACAAATGGGGAGGGATAGGGGGCGCCCCGATTTCCAAAGACAAGGGTCCCCTCTTCGTTAATGATGTGCGGTCAGAGGAACCTCCGCGTCTCCTCAGAAATGGACCACATGAGAGTACATAAAGCAGCTAGAACAAGATTTGGACAAAAGGAATAAGGCCCTGACCAGCCTACACTTGGAACTCATTCAGTTGAGGGCCGACATGTGTAGAAATCGGGGCCCGGTAAAGAACCGAACATAGGACAAGACTACACCTGAACCCTTACTCCACCCTGTGGGGAGCATTCCGAACGTGAACATGGGTCAGAAGGATAGGATCTAAGGTATTGGCTTGTTGCCGCAGCAGTGGAAAAATGGCGTGCCAAGCACGAACCCCATCGCCTGAGTGGCAACTTCGCAAACGAAAGAACGATGCTAGAACCTCAGCATTCGACTGGTTGGGCGACTAGTAGGCAGACAGCTATCCCCCAGGCGACCCACATGCTGCAGGCCGAAGCAAGAATTGGTACCGAGAGGACATGCGAAATAAGTTGGATAAAAATAGGTGTCAGGCCGGGGACATTCGACCAGCAGCACGACCTGAGGCTTTGGCTCGGTCTCGGTCAGAATCTATAAACTATTGTCTCATCACAACCCCATTCACGTGACAGATTAAGTCGGTCAGACCATCGGCTGGGTTCCACCACCCCAAATTCAACAAGTAAGAGCTGAAGACCGACTCCTATACTCACCTGGTTCATTACAAACAAATGAGGTCGCTATACCCTCCTAACGACGCACTCATGTGCAAACTCTTCTCGTCTAGCGTTGGCGAACTCAGCATCTGGTGGTTTGATCAGCTCCCGGAGGGATTGATCGGCAATTGGAAGGACTTGTGTATGGCATTCTCTGCATGATTCATAACGAGCACTAAGGTGAAAAAGGAGGTAGATGCCTTGCTCGGGCTACGGAAGTCCAAATCTGACCCACTTCGGGAATATGCAAGTCGGTACTGGGAACTATACAACAAAATTGAAGAATGCGATCTCAAACTCACTGTTACCTCCTTCAAGCTCGGCCTCGACCTAGAAAGCAGGACCTTTGAGGGCTTGCTTCTGGTCCCACCTACACACATGGATGAGTTGATGGATCGAATCGAACAACATGCCAAATTGGAAGAAGCCAGAGAAGAGCAAACCAGGGCCGAACAGGACAGAATGGGTAGGATTGATCCCACTAGTGGAATGCCAGAGGAAAATCAATGTTGTGCAGACGGGAGAAAAGAAAGAAATTCGCCCGTTCGAGTACATGGCCAAACGGAAGGTGTTCAAAATCCCCTTGTACTAGCTCGCTCGAAAGATTGATCATGAGTCATTCTTCAAGTGGTTGAACAAGTTTATGGGAAAACCAAAATCAAGAAACCAGACCTTGCGTTGCTCGTATCATAGAGACCGAGGGCACATGACGACAAATTGTAAACATTTCAAAATATTCTGGGAGAAAATGGTGGCCGAGGGCCGACTAAAAGAATGGATTGATGAAAAAGAAAACCCCAATCAACGCACCAAGAGACGATGGGGTTCAGGCAATGGAGGCCAAAGAAGTACGGACCATTAATGTTATTCACGGCTTGATGGACCTAGAGAAAGAGGAAAGGCTTAAGGCCGAACTGCAAGTTATTGCAGGACAAGAAATCATGAGCATGGCGCTAGCCCTTGGGAGGCACCAAAGAGAGCCATAAGGGATCATCACTGAAAGGTCACCTAGAAGTGGGTGAATAGGGTGACGTCTATTTTTTTTTTGGTTGTTTCTTGATCAACTTACAATGACTTCAATTGCAACAGGATAATCAATAGTAAATATTAAAGAAAGATAGGAGACACAGAGATTTTTATAGTGGTTGGATGATGTGCTTAGTCCACTCTTAGTATTTGTTCCCTTGAACAATTACCGTTTCCACTATGATCCAGAAACTAGTACAAGATTGATTTTACGAGGTCCAATTCCTTAAACACATAAAACCTCACCGCTACATGCAAAGCAGTAATCTCTTACTTGATACAAGCAGACCAAGTGGTTTCCAACCTCCTAGTTCTCTCAGCCTAGGCTACTGATTTTTTTCCTTACACTCCTAGTACAAACAGGCTAGCTTCCACAATCCAACTTGTTCAAACCCACTCAAACAAGATCAATCCCAGAGATTGAGTAGAGAAGAGAAACCTAACTGAAATCACAGTGGAAAAAGGTTCACTCTCTCACAGGGTTGGGTATGTGGTGTGTGATAAAATTTCTTCGGAGAGTTACACGTGATGGCTCAGAGACAAACTAAATAGTAAACGACAGTCGATGGAGAATATGTCTAATGCAGAGAATCAGTCGCCTTTTTAACTCTGTGTAAAACTCTTTCTGTGAAATCATTGATACTTGAGGGAATGAAGCTCCAATATATATGCAACTATATTCTCTTAACGAATGAATTTCTCAGAGCATTAAACTTCATTCCAGAATCATTCCCTTTCCGTATCTGGTCATGTTCACCATGGCAACTAAATCTCAACGGACAAAAAGTTCTTTTAGCACGTGGAAAATATTCAATTAGATTGGGCAATCAACACATAAATATGTGTATTAACGTTCCTGCAATAACTTGTAGAAGGAAACAAATTATAGCAATTGAGCATCAAATCAAATCGAGACAGAAGATCATCCGGATTTAAGTCCGGTAGAGGATCCGGAAGAGGTCTAGATTTCCAAATTGACTGCCGGCTTCCAAGCCGGATGGGCAACCGTCAAAAATTGAACAGACTCCCTCGTTCTGTCCAAGGTTGCACATACACTTCACAGAGACCAAGTAAGATAATTCGTGCACTTTGTTACCTATGAGCCATTTTTCTATTTCAACACGTACACTTTCAAAGTATTAAAATAAGCATAAAAAACTAAGTTACCTTTCAATCACCTTCATGGATAAAGATCTAGAGCAGGTACGGCATCCACATACCGACGCCTTGGTCATCAAGTTGAAAATTGATGCTTGGTTCGTGAAGAAAATCCTAGTGGATCTTAGTAGTTCGACCAAGATCATGTTCTACAATCTGTTTAGAAAGATGGGGTGCAAAGAAATCGATCTTCAACCAATAGAAGTGCCGTTGGTCGGCTTCAATGGTGCCTCGATCTAGCCGCTCGACAAGTCTACCCTCCCCGTGGTGGTAGGATCTATGACTGTGCTGACAGAATTCATTGTTGTGGATGTCCTTTCAATGTACAATGCCATTGTCTGCAGGAAATGGGTACAAAAGTTGGGAGCAGTGGCTTCCACTTATCATGAGGTGCTTCGGTTCGTCGAGCCAAATGGGGTGGAAAGCATCTACGTAGCCAAGTGTCAGCCAAAGAATGCTACATTGCTGCAGTGAAAAGTAAGTCTACCTTAGAACAAGTCAACTGGGTTGACGTTACTGACCTGCCAGTTTTAGAAATGTTGATACACCAGCGGTTGATAATGCGGTGGAGGAGTTGATCACTGTTCCGATCAATGAAGATCCAGGATGCTTTTTCCTCGTAAGCTCGTCCTTAAGCGAGCATGAAAGGGAAGACATGGTGAAGTTTCCGTAATATATCTGTCATGAGTTGAAGGTCGACCCAACCCGTCGGCCAGTTGTACAGAAAGCACGCCGATCGGCTGTTACCCATACGGATGCGGTGATCGAAGAAGTTCATAAGTTATTGGAAGCAACTGTCAACAGGGAAGTGCAGTACCCGAGTTGGTTAGCAAACACAGTTCTGGTAAAAGATAAGAACGACACGTAAAGAGTCTGTATTGACTACACCAATCTAAACGACGCCTGCCCAAAAGATAGCTTCCCTGTGCCAAAGATCGATCAATTGGTGGACGTCACGGCCGGACATGAGCGCATGAGCTTTATATATGCCTACAAGGGCTACTGATAAATCGCTATGTTCGGCCTGGACCAAGACAAAATAGCGTTTATTACACCAAGGGGGCTTTACTGTTACAGGGTGATGCCATTCGGCCTGAAGAACGTGGGGGTGACATACCAACGGATGGTAACCAGAATGTTCCAAATGCAGATCGGCAAAATAATTGAAGTCTATATCGATGACATGGTGGTCAAATGCACCAAGGCCGAACACTACCTGCGGGACCTGCAAGAAGTGTTCGATATTCTCAAAGTACACAAGCTAAGGTTAAATGCATCAAAGTGTGCCTTCGATGTCGGCTCTAGAAAATTTCTCGACCATCTAGTGACACGAAGAGGAATCAAGGCCGACCCAAACCAGATCCAGGCTATCCAGCAGCTCACCCCATCGACCACCATAAAAGAAATGCAAAAGCTCACCGGTATGGAAACCGCTCTCAAATGTTTCATCACCCGGTCATCTAATAAACGCAAACCCTTCTTTGAATGCCTGAAGAAGAACGGCCGTCGTCACTTCTTTTGGAATACAGAGTGCGACGAAGCCCTCATTTAGCTCAAAGAATACCTTACCTCAGCTCCTCTCTTGAGTAAGCCCGCCGTCGGCAAAACAGTCTACCTCTATGTGGATGTCTCCCCGCATGTTGTCAATTCGATGTTGGTCCGACACTCCGAATCCAGGGATAGCCCGGTATACTATGCAAGTAAGACTTTGCTTGGCACTGAAACCAGATACCTATCGCTTGAGAAACTTGCCTTAGCCCTGATAGTGGTGTCAAGGAAGCTTGGCCCTACTTTCAAGGGCATCACATCATCGTCCTCACCGAATATCCACTTAAGGCCATCCTCACAAGAGCTGACCTATCAGGGAGGATATCTTGATGGGCTATCGAACTAGGCAACTTCGACATTAGATATTAGTCCTTAACGGCCATCAAAGCCCATATACTGGCTAACTTTATGACTGAATTGACACCGCGATCGGATTTGGATGCAGCACCTGCCGAACGTGCGAAAGGGCTTGGACATAAAAAGGCGGGCTTCAACGAAAGTGAATGGACATTATACAGGACGGAGCATTCAACGAAAATGGTACCAGAGCGGGAGTTCTCCTCGTCTCTCTAGAGGGTGTCCTCCATGAGCATGTCATCCTGCTAGGCTTTCATGGCACCAACAACGAAGCCAAATATGAGGCCCTCCTGGCCAAACTACGAAGGTCGAAGCCGCTGGCGTTGAAGAGTTTGTTATCCGTAGTGATTCACAACTGGTCGTGAACCAAATTTTGGGTGAGTACAAGGCCTGGAATGCAGGGATGGGCTGGTATATGAGCAAAGCAATCGAGCTAATTGCAAAATTTTGCATGGTCAAGGTCAAGCAAGTCACCAGGGAGCAAAATTCACATGCCGACACACTGGCAGGCGTGGCTTCAACTGCGGAAGTCAACGGTCATCCAACAGTTTCCATTAACACACTCGCTCGGTCGAGCACCGAACCCCTGCAATCCGTAGAAGTGATGATGAACGAATATGGGCCGAGCTGGATGGACCATATCATCGCATACCTGAAGAAAGACAGACTACCCGCTGACAGAAGGAGACACATCGCGTATTGCACAAGTCGGCCCAATTTTGGGTCTCCCTAGACACAAACCTTTATCGTTGGTCGTTCACCAGGCCTTACTCTACTGTGTCCATCCCACCATGACAAAGTAGGTGTTGTACGAAATTCACGTCGACAATTGTGGCTGCCGTTTTAGGAGGACAATCATTAGCCTACCGAGCAATCACACAAGGCTATTGGTGGCCAAAAATGATGGACTATGCATAGAAGTTTGTGCAAAAATGTGACAAGTGCCAGCATTTCTCTCCACTCATTCGGTAGCCTGTCGAAGCGCTCACACCTTTGACAAGTCTATTGCCATTTGCGTAGTGGGTACTAGATATCGTGGGGAAATTGCCCACCGCACCAGGAGGATTCAAATTTCTCATCACCGCCACCGACTACTTCACAAATGGGTGGAAGCTGAACCGCTCATCACCATCGAAGAAAAGGATGTCAAGCGCTTCGCTTGGAAAAATATAGCCTCCAGGTTCGGCATCCTCTATGCCTTCGTCTCGGACAATGGGGCTTTGTTTGTGAGTGCCCTTTTCCCCGACTTCTACGCCGAGCACCAGATCAAGTTCTACAACTCCACCCCTTGCTACCCACATAGCAATGGATAGGTCGAAGGCTCCAACAAGACGGTAGTGTTCGGCATCAGGGAAAGGTTAATGGCGGCATCAGGGAAAGGTTAATGGCAGCAAAAGGAAGATGGGCCGAGGAGCTCCCAAGTGTGTTTTGGGCATACCGAATCACGCCACGGCATTCCACAAGCCAAACACCATTCACCTTAGCGTTCGGCATGGAGGCCATCATTCCATTACAAGTAGGGTTGTTGACCTTGAGGACCGAACATTTCAATGAGGACCTAAATGACCAAGAAATCGCCAAGGATCTGGACTTGGCTGAAAAAAGATGCGACCAAGCCTGCATCTGCCTAGCTGCCTATCAACAAGAAATGGCCAAAGGATACAATGAGGGGGTCCGACAGCGGACGTTTTGACCGGATGACTTGGTGCCACGGAAGGTGGTGGCCAACACAAAGAAGCAATCCAACTAAAGATCGGCCCCACTTGGGAAGGGCCGTACAAAGTTACTGAGCAGGTGGCACAGAGGCTTACCGGTTGGAGCACATGACCGGCAAAGCTGTGTCGAACCCTTGGAATGCAATCAATCTTAGAAAATATTACCATTAGCTCGTTTTGTTCTTTTTCTTTGCAAGTCTTGTGGCAAAAAATCCTTTATTTATTAATAAAATTCTAAATTTTTATCTCCACAAGACAATCGTCGACGTTCGTTATGAACAAAAATAATCAAGGTTAGGGTCCTCGTCCTAAGGACCCTAGACCAACCTCGAATAACCGAGGAGCTCATGAAAGGCTAGGATCCATACGTGGAACCCTAAGGCCGATAGCTGGGCAGCCAAGATACTCTAACCACTAAGAGTTTGCAATAATTTGCCAAGTTTTCAAACCTTTAGTGGGGGAGATTGGTGAAGTGGCACCTCGACCATTGCAAACTAAAAGAAACAAAAGGCACATTGACCGAAGTAAACAAAAGACAGGCCTAGCAGCTATTGAAAACGTGCAAGGCAGATTTTCTGAAACAAACTAAGACAAAACAGGCGCGTCGGCCGAATGAAAAAGTATAAAGAACATAAATGAAGAAGTGCAGAAACGACAACGCTGTTATAACAAAACATAAGTACAGTAAAAAGAAAAGTACAAAACGAGCCGACCTAATGCACAGCTCGGCGTCGATTGAAGAAAAGCCTAGTTACAAGTCCTATAGAAAGAAAACCAAAGCGCGCCCTCGGCGCAAGCTTCCTCCCCCTCAACAGCTGCAGGCACCATCTCCCCATCCTGAGCTGACAAGAGGGAGCACCCCTCGACCGTAGAAGCGACAGTCGGGGTGACAATCGAGAAGGGAGGAAGGTCCTTGAACAGGGGAGAGTCGACCGGAAGATCAACGACCTTCAGCACATGGACCCAGCCACGCCAGTAGATGATGTCCTGCGACTTCACCAGCTCGGCTTCGCATTGAGCTTCAACCTCATCGAAGCCAACATTGAAGGCACAGTTTGCCACCACCTTATGTTTTGCCCTCAGCTCATCGGCCTCCTTGACCAGGTTGGCGTTGGTGCTCTAGACGACGCCCAGGTTGGAGTTGAGTGTAGCCACCTTGTCCTTGAGCTGGGCTATCTCCAGCTCCATCTTCTTGCGAAGCTCCTTCTCGAAAACCAGCTTCGCAATAGATCGGCTGGAAACTTTCATGTACTCCTATAGGTGCTCATCGAAGGCCGAGAGCACCTGTACGGTCTGCAAGAGGAGACAATCAGTAGGATAGTAAGCAAACTTGGGGTTTTTAAATGTTCAAACAAATAAAAATACTTACCTAGAGGGCTCTTCGGTAGAGGGGCTTCACAATAGTTGGCATTGTGTCTGCATCCTTCGACAGAAGAACTGAATGGGCCAGAACCCGTGCGATCCCTGAATATGTGATTGAGCTGTCAGTCATGACTTTGACTCTGTCGACCTTAAGCTGGGGCTTCCAAGGCTCAATCACGACAGCGACCTGCTCCTCGCTAGAGGCAGCCAACCGAATTGGGGAGAAGCATTTGACCTCCACCTCGGTTGATGCTTCACGAGCCCTCTTACTGCTTGTGGGAGGAGACACGGTCGACATTGTGGATCAAGACAGAAATATAGCCACCGGAGGCGAAAGGGTAGCCGATGTAGAAGGGTTGGAAAAACGAGAGGAGATGGATTTGGCTGTTCAGCGGGAGCAGTTCTCCATGGCTTGATGGGAAGTTCCAGCTTGGAGGTCTGACTGATCCAAGTATTGCAGGAACTTGCTCTACGAGGCTCGCTTGGCGCGTTGGTCCTCGAGTGTGTGCTTGTAGTGGGGCTTAAACTCTAAGATTGCTGGCACATCTCGGTCATCAACGAGAACCTAGAAAGCTTGAACGATCTGTGTTGGCCGAGACTTTGAGTTGAGACAGTCGATAGCGTCCTTGTTTGTAAAAGAACAAATACAATAAGTTACACGTCGAACATATGAAAATAATAAATTGGCCGAGACGAAATTACAGCCACTGAAGGCGAACGGAAGGAGATAGATTTGCCATTCGGGGAGGGAAATTCTCATGGCTTGATGGGAAGTGTTGGCTTGGAGGTTTGACCGATCCAGGTATTGTAGGAACTTGCTCTACGAGGCTCTTTCTGTGCGTTGGTCCTTGAGTGTGTGCTTGTAGTGAGGCTCAAACTCTAAGATTGCTGACATGTCTTGATCGTTGATGGCCCAAACTCTGAGTTGAGACGGCTAGCAGCGTCCTTGTCTGCGAAAGAACAATTACAAAATGTTAGATGCCAAACCTACGTAAATAATAAATTGGTTTAAGGGGAACTTGAAGTATCCCTAAGACCCCTGGAACCGAGGGGATGGGGTACTCATCCTCACCAGGGTCGAACTCGAAGTTGCCGATGACTTGGAGCACGTTCTCGGCATATTTATTCGAGTCTGGAAGGCCGACGACCAAGGATCCGTATCTCGGCCGACTCTAGAGATGATGCCTTTTGGACTTGGCATTTTGGGCATTAGTATAAATGTCAAAGATGTCATAGAATTTGAAGTCCAGATCGAACAACTCCTTTAGCCGAACGATCGACATGATGATCCTAAAGAAGTTGACTGATACTTGGAAGGTGGCGAGATTGAGCTCATAGAAGGCCCGATGCAGCCAAGGATGAAGAGGGAACTGAACTCTCCCTTCAATAATAGCCATCATTGGGATGTGGATGCAATCAGGCTGATAGTTAGGAGTCGCGTCGAGCTCAACGAGGGAGAGATGCACGTCGTTGGGAACGCCGTATCTGTTCAGTATACTTGCTTGTCGACATGTGAACTGAACCGATCCAGGAAATTGCTTCTCTTTAGCGCCATAAGAAGACCTAACAAAGATTCAAGTGTTCAAAGGCCAACAACAATGACTAGAAGGCCAACGCCAAAGAAGTTTGGCAAAAGTGCTGAACGGATGGAATAAGGTCCTATGACTAATCGACGTGACAGGACAGGGTCGCCGAAAAAGGTTTATCAATGTATATACTCACTAGAAAAGATGATGGGACGGTATTAATAGCATTATTCATACGCGAACAGTGCCAGGAAGGATTAAAGTTAGGTGTCCTAGGTGTTTACGGACGGAAATATGAATCCACACACAAATGGATATAAGACATGCATAATAGTTTGAGATTACTACGTGGAGGGCAGAAGATTCAATAGGAAGAAAGCTTGGCAAGAAAATTTTGGCGAGGGCTCTCGAGTAGTAGCAGCAAGGCGAGAAGGGAAATGAGATAAAAGTGATCTCTCTCCCTCTCTCACCCCTTATATGTTCAAAACAAAGTGTCAAACGGCGCACGAAAAATAAAGTGATGCGAGGTTGGGGCCGTTCAATGGGTGACATGTGGCTGAATCTGGCGCCGTCAGCAATTAATACCTTTGATACGACATGTGCAAAGGCGAAGCGACGGCCTGACACACGGTGAATCAACAAATGACGCATGTCCAAACCGTTACAGTTTTTATGCATTTGGCCACTCGAGTCAACCAATCACCAGTCAAGCCGACGCTTGGCTGAGGGGCTATTGTGGAGGCCGAAATATAGGGCCGAACTATCTTTCATACATGAGTCAGACTGGGTAGAGGATTTATGAGTTATGTCGGCAGAGTGGGTCCTGGGCCGATGTAGTGTGGACGGGTTCTCTTCCGCACAACTCGGCATGATGAAAATGGATCGAGTTCGACACTGTTGGGCTTCGGCCTAAGTTCGCCAAACAGCCTATTGTGAGGAGGATATGGGCTTTGCTAAAAGCTGACCAAACGTCCGGCCGTCGATTGAGGCGGTGGGAACCTTTTAGTATAGTAGCAGGTCCCAAATAGGAAAGTGCCAACATAGCAGTAGCCAAGTTTGGAAATGCACTATGTTTGGAAGGTTGATTCACAGGGAAAGATTGCGATTTGATATAAGCAAATAAAGAAAGATTCCTTGGAGGTTATGTTACCAAATATAGCACTCGATGGATTATAAATAAGAGATCATAGGTCATTAATCAGGGACGCTATCATTCATTATGCAATTACTATTGCGCTTTGATCTCTTACAATATTTTGACTTTAGCATCGAAGTGCCATCAGGTTGGAAGCAACCCGATTGGTGCTAATTGGCTGTTGACTATGCAGGATCTTGGAGCAATTCAGATTAGGAGAATATTCACACCCCCACACCGTGTTCTTTTCACCTTCAAGAACTCTCGACCTCAATCGTTAATCAAAAAACAAATGTAAATGGATAAATCTATCAATTAAACATAAAAAAAATAGTTTTATTAGATACTAATTTTTATTTGTAATACATTAATGTCCGGTTATTACACGAAGCAAGCCAATAGTGCATGTGATTGAAATCAGTGATACAACACACTTGAGAAAGAAACATATTATTTCAATTAAAGATAGTCCAATAATATCCTATGAAAATAATCTTACATGAATCGCACAAATAAAATGTAGTTAGATTAGAGAAGATAGAACAAAACACATTTCATCTATATCCGTTGATATGCAAAAACTTTTTAAAAAAATAGAGACATTGATGGTAAACAAATAAGTTTAAATGACAACTTGACGAATGTATTTATCAAAACATTGCCGACTGCAATGTTCAATAATTTGGGACACAATAGTGGGATAAGTCAACTCAAAGACTTGTCATGTGCCATTGAGTCGAAGAACTTCGTCTAAGGTTTTTTCCAACTAAGTTTTTATTCGTAAAGTTTTAACGAGGCAATCTAATGACACAAGTCATTGTCAGATAGGATGCAAGAGTACCGTATTCTTTTTCTTTCGCCAAAGATTTTACTTTCACTAAATTTTTCTTGACACGATTTTAATAAGACATGTTCTTATTGTCCAATCAGCTAAGCGGAAGCATTATGATATGGCTAATCTTCGTATTGAAGAAAAGTATTGCACGTAGCACAATGTGTAATTAATACAACATGCATGACAAAAGATAATAAATACTACTAACACATCACGTTATAATTTAATTGTTCATCATGCCTACATGACATGCTACATAATTCATGAGATCCAGTAATTTAAACATGCTATCAAAATTCATAGGACTCGCTTGTACACCTTATACTTAAAATATGAATTATGTGGCATGCTACATAAACATGATGTACAATCATACGCATTCACTAGTGCATGCCCATGCCCGAAGTCACGGCTCAAAACTTTTGGCATTTTAACTTCTATCTTTTGCAAGGGTTGAACAAAAATAACTCAAGGTTGTCACAAGGTGTCTTAATTTTTTCTTCCTCTATAATTATTCTCAAATCTTCCTGTTGGATTTAAGACTCTAGATCTTCTCAATGTCCTACTTCACTATCTATTTCGTGGACAAATGAAAGTTAAAATAAATCATATGCTCTATTTTGCCCAAAAAATTTGTCTTTTCAAAAGTCGAACATATTCCCTTATTGGTAGTCTCCCAAAAAAGCATGGGCAATTTAATTGAGGAACCTATCATCCAGAGTGGAAACCGCCATACAATAAGACAAAGAAGATGGTCTGACCTCAAGCTCAAGAGATGGTGTCTTTACATGATAAATACAGTAAAATTGGTGTTGGCACATTAAATGAATTGTTAAGACCCTATCTGCACTTTCAAACCTCGCAAATAGCTATTATGAAAATTCATGTTGAAATTGAGAACTATTTGAATCAAGTAGCTAGTTAACACAATTAGAAGGTGCAAAAGCAACTAATTCGTCAAGAATCAAATAAGTTACTCATATTATCACGGTTGAAACGTCATAATAATGGAAGTAAATTAGCCAATTTAAGATAGGTATTGACGAATACTACGAAAGATGTGTAGCCTACGAGTCCTTTGCATTCTGACGCGGAGATGGTGGCACGTCATATCCGTGTCGAGAACGCTGGGACAACCCCACATGGCGCGTCAACTACTTGTTTATATTTTTAAAGGAAAACTAACAATTTATTATACTGACATCCAAGAACAATCAATTCTAGACTAAATTGAAAAACAGTCTCACTAAAAGCACATTGAACTACAAGTAAAGCATTACGATAACAACTATGTCGAATAATTGAGTAATTAAAACAATCCAATGACCTATCAAACCATATCATTTGCATACACCTAATATGAAGAAGCTTCCACAAAAAAAGGCTTAACATTGCCTGTGTAAATAGAAATGGTAAGAAGGCTTTACAGAAGTGTTAGTTCAAAATGGTGTCCACTTTACAGAACATGTGTATGCTTTATAAGAAAACGCCCCCGATATAGCCTTGATGCTGGCTCAACGAAAGAAGTCTTCAGATGCCCTTGGAATGGAGTATCTCCATCAAGGAGAATGCACGACAATATACTTATTTACACGAATGACAAGTGTGTTAGTAAGGAAAAAAAACAAATGAGTATTAAATTTGATAGAATTGGGGCAGGTGCATTTAGCAGTATTTTCAAAAAATCATCCGAAAGCAAGCATCTAACCGCATACTTTGGCTGCTTCTCGAGCTCATGTCCAAATCCAAAACTAAGATCGTCTATATAATTGTTAGTTTCATTGAGCCAGACTCAAAACATTTCATCTTCATAAATCGCCAACATAATTCTTGTTAGTCCAAGGCAATCAAATCCTATATTTTTTTCAGCTTAATCACAATATAAATCGAATAGTTGATAAACATAGTTCACCAATAATCCAAATAAACTGAAA
This sequence comes from Arctostaphylos glauca, assembly GCA_019985065.2. Lineage (NCBI taxonomy): Eukaryota > Viridiplantae > Streptophyta > Magnoliopsida > Ericales > Ericaceae > Arctostaphylos > Arctostaphylos glauca. Next base: position 22,420,942 of record JAHSPW020000003.1, read on the forward strand.
AATGTGGAATCTACTCATAGATAATACTTTTTCATCTAACCTTACAACAAATTGACATTAAGATTTGGATAACGACAAACACATAGCTTTACAGTTTGAAGATTCAAAGCCCGAAGAGTCACTGTTATAAATTTCAATCAGAAGCCTACATTTGAGAAATCATTGAAATGTCCTCGAAAATAATCAAATATCTGGTTAGCCAAATTAAATTTCTAACATCAACATCAACTTCAACATCAACATGATTACTACCTGGAACCAAAACATTTTGAAAGAAATGAACATACGTAGGGGTCCAGAAACATAAGATTTGTTAGATTCTCAGATCAAAATACGGGAAGTAGCAACTAAAGAATCTCATCAGTTGAATTTGCTGGTATCATAAATAAAGAAGTAGTGGATCCCATTTCTCGGTCATCCAGAGGTGTATATTGTCAAGAAAAGCAAGTAGCTTATCTACTAGCACAAAGCTTGTCTCTACTCACTAGCAAGCCAGTCTCTAGTCTACTAGCAAGGGTAGAGTTCGATCTGCCGCAACGAGCCTACTCTGCTTGAAAATAAGACCACTTAGATCGAAATAGCATTAGAAATTCTCATAGGAGAAGCAAATCAAATCTACTAAAAGCAGGAGAGACTATATATACTTCCTTGCGGGAGAGGTTTTTCTTACTTCTCTGGGATTTGATGAGGATGAACTTCTAGAGAATAGAGAAAGTTTGCTGCTTTAACTAAGCCAAGCAATTGAATATAGGAGAGAGAGTCAGAAAATTAAGAGTGCTTATGGGTTTTAAAAAAGAACTCCATTTCAAGATATTCCTAATTTAATCTCTTTCAAACAAAGAACTTCTCACTCATTGGAAGTATATAATTTTTTTGCATTCTACCCTACGTGATTGGCAATTTCGAACACCAAGGGCTTGTTTGGTAACACTTCCTGTTTTCTGTTTTGTGTTTTCTATTTTTGTTTTCTAATTTTTGTTTTTGTTTTTAAAAAAATAAAAATAAAAAACTTGTTTGTGTTAACCTGTTTTTAGTTTGTTATATATATAGACTCTATAGTGTGTGTATTAAGACTTATATATATATATATATATATGTGTGTATATATATATATGTATATATATATACATATATATTTGTATATATAAGTGTGTGTATAAATATAATATACTTATACTTATATATATGTATAAGTATATGCATGTATATAAGTATATATCAAAGGGTGTGTATATATATATACTTATGATATATATAAGTATGTATGTATATATATATATATATTTATATAAGTAAAATATACTTATAATATATATAAGTACCTATATGTATGTATAGGTATATATACACATGTATATAAGTACATATATATGTATATATAGGTACATATATATGTATATATAAGTATATATATAATATACTTATACTTATATATATGTATGTATGTATAAGTATATACATGTATATAAGTATATATCAAAGTGTGTGTGTGTGTGTGTGTGTATATTATAAATATTATATATGTATATATTATTAGTATTATATAGATAATATCATATATAAATATTATATATATATATCTATATATTTATGTACATATATAAGTACATATATACATGTATATAAGTACATATATATGTATATATAAGTGTGTGTGTGTGTATATATATATATCCATATATATATATATATCCATATATATATGAATATATTATAATATATCTATGTGTATACATATATATACATACTATTATAAGTATGTATATATATGTATATAAATATATATACATTATACATATACATTATATATGTATGTACATATACATTAGAATACATTATACATATACATGTATATACATATGCATTATACATATATATATGCATATGCATATAATTATACATATACATTATATGTATATACATAAATATTATAATACATATGTATATGTATATAAGTATGTACTTATAAGTATATATATTATACATATTATATAAATATATATACTATATTATACATATTATATAAATATATATATTATACATATAATAAATATATGTGTATATATAAATACATGTATAATACGCGAATATATAATTATATATACGTCTAGTGTATATATATACACATACACATACATTTGATTTTTGAAAATAATGAAAACTGTTTTTGAAATAAATGAAAGCTCACTTTTCATACTTTCACTTTTTTTGAAAATAATGAAAACTGTTTTCAGTTTTTTGGAAATAAAAAATCAACCAAACGTGTTTTTTTTTCAAAAACCAGAAAATTCAGAAAATAAAAACAGAAAACAGAAAACGAAATGGTTACCAAACATGGCCCAAGTGTTTCACTTCACATCAACATAACAATTTGCAAGTATACAAATTTTCTCAAAATGCAAAAGAGTAAACCTGCCCAACAAAAGCTGTTGGAGGCTTCAGACAACAAATATAACTGAGGTGTGTTAGCCCTGAGTTCAACTACCTCAACATTGTCTATTGAAAGAGTCCAACATTAACTTGGAATCAAACAATCTTATCTTTTTCCTCCACATTTTTTCAGCCTAACATTGGGTTAGAATAAGATATTGTATTATGTGAACCTTAGAGTTATTGGTCCTCTAAACATGGTGCCTGGAGCTAAACATGGGTAAACAGCTAGAACTGAACATGTATGCTAGAACTAAACATGGGTAAACTCTTGGCAAACCTTAGAGTTGTTGGAGAGGTAAGCAGCTTCACCCATTTATGCTAGAACTAAACATGGGTAAACAATTCAATCCGTCAAGTGAGGAGAAGGGAAACCAATATTGGCTATAGACATGCAAAAGAGAATCAAGAAGTGTGTGCTCTAATTGAGGAGCACCCCATGCTTGAATAAAATGTTGTATCGAACATGTAGAACCAAACGTTGTATCGAACATGTAGAATGCTAGAATAGGGCTATCACTCAATAAAGCATTTATTGAAAATTGAGCACTATCTAAAAATGATTGTTAAGAGTTTCATGGTCCCTAAACTTTTTAAAAAATAGGGAGCATAGAAACTTGTGCAGAAATATTAATTTTATTGAACAATTAGCCCTTTGACAAATAAAAAATCCTACTATTTGGTAATGCAAGAAACAAATGCTGCCAAAAATACTAAACACAAATTCTTAACACCTCTTAAAACCAGATTGGGGATTTTCCACATTACCCAATTCCATACCAGAGAAAAATCAATCTTAGATTGACAAATGATACAAAACTTCAATATCTCCCCTTCAGTCCTAAATCTCAGTGGGTTTTGTATCCACTTCTTTTACAACCACAGCTCTTATGTAGCCAAAGTGCACTTTTAGCATAATCCACTTCAATATAAGAGCAAAATCAAGGTTTAGATTGGTATATGATGTAACATCACTCCAAAACGTCGATGGGTTTTGAATAAAGTTCTTATCCTAATTCCATAAGCAAAATCATTGAAAAAAGAGCATAACAGGGAAGATTGGCTGGCCTTGAGAGTGAAGAAAGTGTAATGAGGCCTTCAAGAGAACTTTTTTTCCAATGCAGGTGGCCCTATTCAACATTCTTTTATGGGATCTGTAAAAGGGAAAAACAACATATTAGTAGAAATTGTTAAATGGAATCTTAAAAAGGGAAAAACAACATGTTTCTCATCAGATTATTAGAAAGGTTTCAAAGCCGAAGAAGAGAGAGAGATGCATGTTTCTCATCAGATTTTTAGCTTGGAACTCAAATTTTAAAAAAACTAAGAACTGATACCGAGCGGAAGAAGCAAAAATTAAGCATGAGGATTTTGGACACACATAGAAGCCCAAATGGGTAGGAATCTACCTTTTTTTCATGAACTGAACTTGGGAAGAAGGAATGGTTCAAGTAAAATTATACAGAGAGTATGAAAGCCAGCAAGAGCAGTGAGTTCCTGCTTGATCCAAACGAACCTAAAGATCATCATCAAAAACCTATTGAATTTTTTCATATTCTCAGAAGTTTCCCCAGTGTAGTCAAAGTCACCAATACTATTGTGGAAATAGAAAATAGAGGTAAAATAGCTAAAACCACTGCTCTTGCGATAACAAATACTATAATAGGTAAAGTAGAGGCAACACAAAATACTACTATGCTTGTTTAAACCAGACTACTAAAATAGCTAAGATTTAACAAATCGCTTATGGTCTAAAATAGCTAAAATAGCTAAGATTTAAACCAGACTACTATGCTTATAAGCGAGAGGTAATCACTATAAAGTACCTCTACTAAGATCTTTATGGTCTTCAAATTACAGAACATAGGATTTGCGCCTACGAAATCAAATCCAAAAGATAATAATGTGTTAGAAAGACAACCTTTTCTTAAGAATTAGATTTAACAGGACACCACAAAGGGAAACAAAAATAAATAAGGCGGGTAAATAAATTTAAATCTTGAATCAAGTGAATAAACATAAAAGTGGCAAATCAGAAAAAATCAAATCTTTGCTACTTTAGGTCTTGAGTCACCAAAGAGGAAGAGGGTTGCAACGGTGTGCCATTGTGTTGACGGTGAGCTGAGCTACAATGTGGTTTTGATGGGTAGGAGGATCTCTTATGGTGAGAAGTAGTGTTGATATATATGCAATGACAAAAGCAAAGTGTGCAAGAAAGAAGAGGAAGAGACATCCAACATATCATAACTTAAAAGTCCTAAAAATCAAAAGAATTAACCAAAGAGTGGTAGGGGACCAAAACAAAGGGTGTTTTGGCTCCAGTGGCAAAGCAACATTGGTACTGAGGGGTCACGTGCACGGATTGTTTTCATTCATTCTTCCTAAAAAAATGCAAAACCAAAGTTTTGAGCTACAAAAGAACCACTTAAATGTGAGACAAAGCTGAAATAGATTTTGAATTCTTGACTGGACTCTTGAATCAATCTGATCCATTCATTGCCTTTGAGCTGTAGATTATCTTACATTTCACCCAAGTATTTGGTCTTTTTATTGTCTCCTACATGTATGTGTCTCTCACACGTTTATTGAACACGTAGAATGCAAATAGACCCCTATCTGAAAATGGTAATTAGGAATTTCATGGCCCTAAACTTGTAAAGCATCAGACATTTAAGAATCTGCTAGTTTAAGAATCTAGCTTCCAATTCATAGAATTCGAATTTAAATGTCTTAATAACTTCGAATCGATTTTAATTAAATGTCTTAGTTACTTATATTTGGTAATGCAAGATACAATTGTCAAAAATACAAAGCACAAATTAATACCCAGAATAGGCTTTTCTTCTGCAAAGAAGAGAGAGAAGTACCCAGAAAATTTCAAAAATTAAACCCACCAAGCTACAACTTTTCTTCGGCGAAAAAAGTACCCGCGCACTCATAGCCAAGGGAAGAAGGAATAGTCAGAGAGAATAGGAAAGCCAACCATTTATAGATTTAGAAGGTAATTAAACCAATTGAGCCTTGGGCCCAGTTCAAACTGCAGCGACCAATCTGATCTCCAGATATACTCTAATATACCCCTCATTTCAACTCCAAATTAAACCAAACAGAGCATCTATATCACAAGGGAGGACGGTGTAGACCCCACATATTTTTAATCCAACGGTTAAGATTGATTCGATTCAATGGCTGAGATTAAAAGACATTTTCACAACAACGGTTGAGATTAATTCAATCCGACGATGGAGATTAAATAGAAGTTGAAAGAACACGAAGGGTGGGCTATTTGACGGTCTCTTTCTCACGCTCAAAACTTTGGAACTGTAACACTGGTTGTGCTTCTCACTCTCAAAACTTTGGAAACACAAGAGCTCATACTGATTGTGCAGTTTGAAGCTACCAAACACGGAAGAGGAACCAGAGCTCAAAACTTAAAAACCAGTTCTTCTCTCCAACAATCAGTTCCTGCGTTAAGCTTTTCTCTACCATTTAGTTCTCTCTAGCAATCGTTTCTCCTTGGTGAGTTAAAACTTCTAATGCTTAAAATTGAAGATTCTAATCAGTTCTTTGAAACCAGTTTTTAATATGTAAACCCCATTATTTGAATTGATTTCATTGTTTACTCAATCGGTGAATTTTTGCATAGATATCACGTTAAGCATCAATTTCCAGTTGTTTTTTTATACTGTTGTTTACCCCATATCTATTGAATCCCGTTGGTTGCGTGCTGAATGTTTTTAACTATGCTATGTATGGGGTTTCGGGCCCTTTTTCTTACATCTAAGAAATGGAAAAATGAATTTAAGAATACATAGAGTTATAATTTGGGCTAATGACACGCATTCTACCAAGTTGCATTCTACTTGTTCGATAAAATTACACACGTTCTACGTGTTCATCAAGGCTACCTCCTATTTAGTTGAAAGCATGGTTCTTCTGAAAATGGTTCTTCTACCATTTCATTGGATTTAATTTTGTTTTTGAGTGCCGTTGATTTGGAGGAGCTGTAATGCACTTTTCTGTAGTGCACATGTAGTACAGATAAAATGACATAACTTTGTACGCTTTGTCATCAAAACTACATCGTTTCAGTGCACTACAATTTTCCCGAATTTGAGTGCCGTAGGCACGGGTAGTACGCTAGTCTATATAAAAAACAAGGGTGCTTTTTCAAACTATATAGACACAAACTAACTTTTTGAGATTTTTAATGGTTGTGATTGAATCTCAATTTTGATCCAAGAGTTAGGATCATTTTTCTCCTCCAAGTTCCCCCCTAAAAATGTCAAGTAACAAGAGTTAAATAAGTGTGGTTAGGTCAGCACTATGGTTAGCAATTTGATCCATACCACGCATTCCTTTTATTTTCATAGGTTGTATACGCTAGCACTAATATTTTCATGTTATGGATAATTTGATCCATACCACGTGTTCAACATTAGGGTTTTGATGAATGATTGGAGATGGCCTGAGCGCATGAAATGAAGAGTATTTTTCCTTTTTCTTCACTTTAATTTTATTATCGACCAAACAAAATAAAGCAAGATAGAAACAGACCTTTAGTGTATTGGCATTGTGATCTCAAAATCTTCTGATCTTTCCATGGGTGAGGCAATAAACGGAGAATTCCTTCGGTTCGCCCACGTGTCCCTCATCGTCGACGGAATTCCCATTTCGGTTCTGAACTTTGAAGCTCTGTTTCGATCAAATTCAAGTAGTGAATAAAAGATGACGTAAGTGAAAACAGAAGAACCGCTAAGATGATATAGTGTATCAAATTCAATTTCGATTTTGAACACTTAAAAACCCAGCACGAGGAGAGACAGAGAGAGGTGGTGTGAAATACACACACACACACACACACATCTTTTGGGCATTGAATGATATACTAATACTGGGGACAAATTGGATAGATATTTTATCACAAATTGGCCTTAGCTTTTATGGGTTGATCTGGTTTGTCATATATTGGATTGAACAACTCTCTTTGCATTTTACTGTATTAGATTTCAATTTTTGGTCCTGAGGAAAATGTTAAAAAATAAGGAGGAAGTACGTTGGAGAGTACTCGGAATCACTAACAATGCACCATTTTCAGAAGAACCATGCTTTCAACTAAATAGGAGGTAGCCTTGATGAACACGTAGAACATGTGTAATTTTATCGAACAAGTAGAATGCAACTTGGTAGAATGCGTGTCATTAACCCAAATTATAACTCTATGTATTCTTAAATTCATTTTTCCATTTCTTAGATGTAAGAAAAAGGGCCCGAAACCCCATACATAGCATAGTTAAAAACATTCAGCACGCAACCAACAGGATTCAATAGATATGGGGTAAACAACAGTATAAAAAAAAACAACTAGAAATTGATGCTTAACGTGATATCTATGCAAAAATTCACCGATTGAGTAAACAATGAAATCAATTCAAATAATGGGGTTTACATATTAAAAACTGGTTTCAAAGAACTGATTAGAATCTTCAATTTTGAGCATTAGAAGTTTTAACTCACCAAGGAGAAACGATCGCTAGAGAGAACTAAATGCTAGAGAAAAGCTTAACGCAGGAACTGATTGTTGGAGAGAATAACTGGTTTTAAAGTTTTGAGCTCTGGTTCCTCTTCCGTGTTTGGTAGCTTCAAACTGCACAATCAGTTTGAGCTCTTGTGTTTCCAAAGTTTTGAGAGTGAGAAGCACAACCAGTGTTACAGTTCCAAAGTTTTGAGCGTGAGAAAGAGACCGTCAAATAGCCCACCCTTCGTGTTCTTTCAACTTCCATTTAATCTCCATCGTCGGATTGAATTAATCTCAACCGTTGTTGTGAAAATATCTTTTAATCTCAGCCATTGAATCGAATCAATCTGAACCATTGGATTAAAAATGTGTGGGGTCTACACCGTCCTCCCTTGTAATATAGATATAGATGGAATATAGATGTGATGTGTTAGTAGACTTATTCTTTTTTATGTTGTAAGGACACGTTTTTTGAAATTTCGACAATAAATAAATGTCTTAGCTCACAATGTCATTCATTTAAACACAAACAATAATACCGTACAAAAATAAATAAAGAAGAAAAAATTAGTCAAAACTTCAAATCTGGGGTTAATTAACTTATTAAGTCCTATTAATTTGTTTATTGAGTTATAATCTACTATTTTAAAAGTGTTAATAGGCCAGGTCATTTGGTTGACAAAATTACACTTATTACAAATTTATTAAATTTTAACAAATCTTAAAATCGTCACCACATTTTGGTACATCAATTTTTTGTAACTTTTTATCTTTTATTTATTTTGTATTAATTATTGGTTCGTCTTGATAAGAAATTTTAAAAATTTTTAAAAATTGTGTTCGAAAATTTAAAAAATATGAAAAATAAGTCAAAATATGATTTGTACACTCAGGACCTTTTGGTACGCCAATTTTTTTTGTAACTTTTTATTTTGCATCTTATTTTTTTATTGATTATTGGTTCATCTCGATAAAAAATTTTAAATAAATAAAATACTACATTAAACAATTTTGAATAATACAAAAGATATGAAAAATAAGTTAAAACATGATTTGTTCTCATGACCTATGTATCTCTGCATGAAATATAATAATAAACAAATAATGTTATCAGTTGTAAATTATCCTATGTATTTATGCATAACATATTAACAGATAATGTTATCTGTTGTAGTTTCATCTTTATATCTTTGCATGGTAGTAAAATTAAACACAATAATAAAACAAAATAGATAAGGTTATTGCTATAACTTATTTTTTGTATCTCTGCATAAGATAACATCTGATAAGGTTTCTAATTTGTACTCTATATTTTGACATAATATAAAAACCGATAATGTTGTCTATTGTAAATTGGCATGTATTTATACACATATCAACAGATAATGTTATTTGTCGTAGTTTTATTATGTATCGTTACATGATGGTAAAAATACAATAATAAATCAAAACAGATAAAGTTATCTGTTGTAATTTTTGTACAATATTTTTTTTATATTTTTATTGATTATTGGTTCATCGAGATAAAAAAATTAAAAAAATAAAAATATGTTCAACAATTAAAAATAAAATAAAAAAATATGAAAAATAAGTCAAAATATAATTTGTCCTCACGGTCTTTTAGTACACTAAATTTTTTTGTGACTTTTTATTTTTTCTCAATTTTTTGATTGATTATTAGTTTTGATAAGACATTTTAAAAAATTAAAAATTAGAAAAATATCAAAAAATGTGAAAAAAGTCAAAACATAATTTTTTCAATAATTATCGTGACTTTTGCATTTTCGGTCTCTTATTAATTTTATTTAAATTGATAATGCTTGAATCAAAGTTGTGAATCCCGTCCTGTACCGCCCTCGTAATGGTACCGGACCACCGGAGTACCGTTTCAGCGATTGTTCCGCCCTGGTCCGGCATGTTTCGTGCTGGTCCGGCATATTCTGAGCAATACCAACCAGTACCGTATCGTGCCGGTCTGTATTTAAAAAATTAAAAATAAATTAATATTTTTTTAGATAATTAGGCATAATTTGAGGCTAAATTTTTTTTTATATATTTGGTGATTTATTTTTAAATTGTGATGCTTTATTTTTATGTTTAGTATGATTTTTTGTTATAATATATTATTTAAAATATGTATATTAATTTTAGCGATAAATTCGAAACGATACACCAGTACACGCCGGTACTATTATGTACCATACCAGTAATAAAATCAGTACGCTCGCCGGTACGAGATTGATAACTTTGGTTTGAATCTTATTATTATATTGATGCAATAATACATATAATATATAACTTTTGTATGAATGAGATAGAAGTCAACAGACAAAGTTATCTGATAACATTTTGATATAGTTAAAACAAAATAATAAATCAAAATAAATAAGGTTATTTGTTGCAACTTGTACTCCGTATTTTGACATAATATAAAAACAGATAAAGTTATCTGTTGTAGTTTCGTACTTGTATCTCTGCATAATAGTAAAATCACAGTAATAAACAAAAATAGATAAGATTATCTATTATAGTTTGTTCTCTGTATATCTACAAAAGATAACATTAAATAAGATTGTCTGTTCTAATTTATATTATATATTTTGACATGATATAAAAACAGATAATGTTAATTTGTACTCTGTATTTTGACATAATATAAAAACAAATAATGTTATCTGTTGTAAATTGACCTATGTAATTATGCATAACAAATCAACATATAATGTTATTTGTTGCTATTTCATCTTTGTATCTCTACATAATAGTGAAAGGGCAATAATAAATCAAAACAGATAAGATTATCTATTGTAATTTATTTTTTATATCTCTGCATAAACTAACATTAGATAAGGTTATCTGTTTTAATTTGCACTTTGTATTTTACATAATACAAAAATAGATAATGTTATCTGTTTTAAACTGACCTCTATATTTATACACAACATATAAATGGATAATGTTATTGGTTGTAGTTTCATCTCCGTATCTTTGCATAATAGTAAAAACACAATAATAAACCAAAACAGATAAGATTATCTGTTATAATTCGTTTTATGTATCTTTAGATAAGATAACATTAGATTTATTATCTATTGTAATCTTTGTGTCTTTAACAGAAATAATGACATTAACAACAATTAGAATGCATAATGTTACCTGTTGTATCGAAATGGTATTTGTATTTGTTTTCTTTATGTTTTTAACAAATAATTTTATATGTGTTTTTATTCTAACGGATGATTTTTTCTGTTTTACAATCTTCATGTCTTTCCATTTGTTTTAAGTCGATTATTTTTAAGCACGTTTTGCCTTTATTTAATTTTTTCACATTTGTTGTTTTGGATTAATATTTTGTGGATTATTGGTTTGTTTTGATAAGACGGATTTAAAAAGTATCTAATTATATCTAAAATCTTAAAAAAAGTAACTAAAGATGACAAATAAGTAAAAAATATTATATTTTTGAAATTATTTGTCTTTTCTAAACTTTTTTTTTAAAATTTGGATAATTATTTATAATTTTTCTAAAATCTCTCGTCGAAATGAACGAATAACCATAAAAAATTGACGAAAAACAAAAAATTACAAAAAACAGTTATACAAGGACGAAAATAATTAAATAATAAAATTAATACTTTTATTTGCAATATTTATTTTATTTGATTATTTTTTATCCTTATTTGAGATTTTTTTTTTAATTTTTTGTTTTGCTTCAATTTTTTAATGTTATTAGTTTATTTTGACAAAAGATTTCAGAAAAATATAAAATTACGTCTAAAAATTAAAAATTAAAATCGTAAAAGACAAAAAATAAATCAAAATAACATTTGTTTGGGTTTAGTGATTTTTTTAAAATTTTGAACGTATTTTTATACTTTTTAAATTTTTATTGTCGAGATGAATAAATATCTGCAAAAAGTTAATGTAAAACTAACAAATACAAAACAAAAGAAATAAAAGAACTTACTATGGTGTATAATAAGAGTATTTTTATACAATTTAATATAATAAACTTTAAAAGTTTCGACTTATTTTCGTATACTAAAGGTATTAAAAACTGTCTATGGAAAACTTTTAGCATAAAGACCCAATGAAGAAATAATGAAAAACATCTCAATGATATTCTATATAGCGCTATGCATTTCCTTATTTGTCTTATTTTTGTTAAAAAAATGGAATAGTTTTTCTTCTAATTCCACGTACCCCCATTATAAAAGGATCCATGGAACTGGCGGGAATGTCATTCCCCCCCAATTCCCTCTCACTCTCTGTAATCAGCTGTTATGAACAACGGCAGCAGCAAGAAGCGGCCGTCAGCGGCTTCCGCCAATCACAACCACCCACAACCACCCACAACCACCACCGCAACAGCAGCAGCAGAAGAAGCACCACGCGGCCATGGAAGAAGAAGAGATGGATGAGGACGTTTTCCTCGACGAAACCCTACTCTACGATGTGGAGGAGAGAGAAACCCTAGCCTTCCGTCTCTCCAAATGGAAACGCCCCCATTTGTCTCAGGACAAACAATCCCAGTCCCAGAGCATTGGTAATTTCACTTTACACTGCAGAAATTTAAGGAAAGGGCCGTGTTTGATATATAGGGTTTGAATTTATGATTTTGGGTTCGTAGTTTTTCAGCAGCTGGAGATTGATTACGTGATCGGAGAGACTCATAAGGAATTGTTGCCTAATTGATCTGGTCAGGCTGCTATTATCAGGATCTTTGGGGTTACCAGGGAAGGTATGCTTTTCCCCTTCTTCCATGTCTACATTTGCTATTACTCATGTCTTGAACACGGCAGTGCTTATCATTTTATTTTAGTTATATTATTTATGGCCAGAGGCTATATTTGTTTATCATAGGCCACAGGCTTCTTGCCCCTGTGCTCGTGGTGGTGCTGTGGTCTTAAGGCTCAAGCCCAGCTTGAGAGAGGGTCTGCAATTCCGTGGCTGCGATAGCCCCTTTCTCTGGCCCATCTAAGCCCTTCTTGTTCGGCACTCCTTTGGCAATGATCAAAGAGGGTTGCCATAAGCGGATCACCCTTTCCTCCTTTATCACATAAACAGAAAAAAAAATTATAAATTTTCTGTCCTTGTCTTTTTAAAGCATCCCAACCCTCAATTTCTTAGTGCAATTTCGATTGGATTTGGAATATTTTCTTTACTTTATAGATGGAGACAGATATTTCCATGTAAATTTCAGCAGCCCCAAAATTATGACTGCACTTTTTCAACCATTCCCTTGACTCATATTGATGAGAATTTTACTGCTTGAGAAATTGGTTAAAAAACTGCTGAATTGGCCTATTTCTTGCGTGTACCTATTGAATTTTTTTTTTGATAAAATCAATCTTAAGAATGAATGCTTTCTAACTTGGAGAGAAAACAAAAAGTAAAGAATTCTTTTTTTTCTCTAACATAACTTAACTGTTCTGAAGAACATTCACTCGAGACCAAGCGGATGATGCATAAGGAACATCCTAAACAAACTCTTTTCTTGTTTTTTTTGTCTTTGAATGTTTTAACTCTTGTCAAATACCTTTTCTTTATGGTGTTTGGTGTTGCTACACTTGCCTTTTTCTTGGTGGTGGTTTTCTATTGTAAGAATTAATTTCCACCCAAAAACTAATTACCTGTTGAATTTTAGTAATCTATTATAATCAACGGGTATCTGTAATCTTAACGTGGGGAGATTAATAAGTATTTAATAACTTGGAGCTCGAAATATAAATTGAGATAAGGACGGGAGTGCAATTATAATTCTTTAGTGGAATGAATTATAATTTGTGAAATAAGAAATATAGTCTTAGTAGGATTAGGGTTTCTTATTTTACACAAGGAGCCCAGAATTATTTCTCCTGAGGTCCCTGCCCTAGCCCTATAAATATACCGCTTCATTCTCTAGGTCAGCCACACATTACGTTATTGAGAGACTCGAATACGTGGGTCTGAGAGAGAACAAGACGATCTCGTTTGATCCCACAATCGGCACGAGAATCGAGGTATAAGGGAATACGGCAGAAGATCTTTAGGCTTACAGCAGACGGCTGTAACAAGTTCTACCAGCGATCGTTGTTCTGTAGGAGTCGAGGTAAAACCCTAATTCCGCCTTGTAGGGTTTTTCGATCTGTTAACGTTTAATCTGCACGCATATTGCTGGGTTTTGGGAATGGATTCCCAACAGTGGTATCAGAGCAGGCTGTAATCATGCGTATAGATTAAACAGACCATGTTGTCCGGAGTCTGTAGAGGGTCGATCGTATGAACTGTGCTAACTTTTGTTTTGCAGAGTTCTAGAATATGCTAACCCTTATTTTGAAGGAAATCTTATCCCACTATTATGGTCACGCATGAATGTTTGTGTGATTGGATCCCACGTTTAATTTTAACGTGGTTACTGCTTTTATCTGGGGTACCACGAGTATTTTTCGTGGTTGTAATATAAGAGTAGTTTGTGAACTCCGGTATGTGGGAGGCATAAGTTTTGAATGTAATCTCTATTTTTCCAGTTGTATCGCTTACAGTGTTGTAAGATTACAAATCATGCAGTGTATTTTGTATAATCTAGATTATGTGAACTCTGTAATGGAGGCATAGGATTTTGTATAAAATCACAGTTTCTGCATGGGAGAAACACAGTTTTTGAAGGCACGGATGCATCTTTTGATGAAGCTCGACCCCCTTCGACCCCCTGTGTCTGCATCAAACTTTTACTTGGTGGGCAAGACGTAGCTGCGAACTTGGCTGTTTTTTTTGGAAACAAAATCTGACCATAATAGTTGAGATTCATATTTATCTGACCATAATAGTTGGGATTCATATTTATCATGTTTCTTTATTTATGTTTATATTTGTTTCCATAAGTGTTTGCATATGTGATAGTTTACCATTTTAGGACAACATGGTAATAATTGGCTTTTGACCTAGATCACTATTTTTTGTAAACACATATATTTTGATAATCCTCACAAAAATTTTAAATAACTAAGTGGGAGAAGGAGTTTATTTTGAATAAATCCTACGGTTTCCATTACTAGTTTGTAGGTGATATAATTAATTTTGTGTGATGGTTTTAGAACTTTCCTCCCTATCGGACAAAATTGATTATGGCATCATCGGTACAAACTTCCATGAGTGATAGTTTTAAGATAATTGTTGTGTGGGCCACTTCTCCATCTGAGGTGGTTCATAACGGAACAATGGGTCTAAAAGCTAGGAAATGGTGTACACTTAGCTATAAATAAAAGTATCCCCTCTATCTGGGTCACTGCTATTATTTATAGAACCAAAGCTATATTGGCTATTTAATTTTACCTAGCACGGTTTGGTGTCTAGATGGTAGAAATTAAAAGGTTGTGCCTATCTACACGAATGATGGAGAGTAGAGGACCTTCCATCGAGGCATGCTCTTCACGGTGTGTAGGGTTGCCAATGTTTTTCTTTTCAACATGTGGTTGAGGGAACCAATATTGAATTGAAATTCAAACTTTTTATTGCCCATCATAATTCTTGTTATTATGTGATTCTCAGATTCAAAAATGGCATCTTTCAATCCACTTGCTGTTATTCTCAAAGAAAACAAACTTACTGGCGAAAATTATATTGACTGGAAAAGAAACTTGGACATTGTCTTAACTGCTGAAGGGCACAAGTTTGTGCTAAGTCAAGAGTGCCCTCCGCAACTCTCTGAAAATGCCACTGAAGAGGAAGCAAAACCTTTTAAGCAGTGGAAGAAGGCTGATGAGATGGCGCGGTGTTATATTCTGGCATCTATGTCGAATATATTGCAACATCAGCATCAATCTATGGAAACTGCGTACGATATGATACTGAACCTCAGAGAAATGTTTGGGGAACAGAATCGTGCAGGAAGGCTAGTTGCTTTTAATGAATTGGTGAATATCACCCATGTTGAAGGGACCCCAATTAGAGATCATGTTCTAAAGATGATGGCTCTTTTGAATGAACTAGAGATGTTAGGAGCTGAAATTGATGGGGAAACCCAGGTCGATTTTGTTTTTAACTCACTGAAATCTGAGAGTTTTAAGCAATTCCGCTTAAATTATTCTATGAACAAAATGCATTTATCTTTGTCGGAATTGCTTAAGGAACTCCATGCTACTGAGGGTCTTTTGGGTGTGAAGAAATCATCTGTGTTAGTGACTGAGAAGGCTTCTAGTTCTAAGCCGAAAGGCAAGAAGAAGCAGAACAAGTCTCATAAGAAGGTTGTGGGGGCAGTTATAGCGCCTCGCGATGGAGTGAAAAAGCCTAAGGGCAAGTGTTTTCAATGCAACCAGAAAGGGCACTAGAAGAAGGATTGTCCGGTTTTTCTCAATAAAGTGAACAAAGGAGGTAAATCTTTTTCGCTAGTAGTTGAATCATGTTTAGCGGTGTTATCTACCAGTACCTGGTGTGTAGATACAGGTGCCACTAATCATGTTTGCAATTCATTGCAGGGGTTCCAGGAAACCAGGAAACTAAGTGATGGGGAGATTTGCTTACATATGGGAAATGCTACCACAGTAGCAGCAGTTGCAGTAGGAAACGTTTTTCTTAATTTCAGTAATGATAGGAGTTTAATTTTAAGAGATTGTCTTTATGTTCCTAGTATTAGAAGAAACTTGGTTTCAGTTTCTAAATTGTTTAAGGATGGATATTCAGTTTATTTTAGTAACTCTGTAGTTATTAAGTTAAATAAACATTTTGTCTGTTCTGGTTCATTGGTGGATGATCTCTATATTATTAATCCTATGTTTCCTACAGTGCAATTGAATGAATTGAATAACACTAATAATTTGCCTTGTAAGAGAAAGAAGCCTTCTAAGTTGAACCAAACGTATCTTTGGCACTTACGTCTTGGCCATATTAATCTGAATAGGATTTCTAGACTGGTTAGAGATGGACCTTTAGGTTCATTGCAAGTAGAGGAACTTCCAGTCTGTGAATCATGTTTAGAAGGTAAGATGACCAAGAGGCCATTTTCAGCTAAGGGATATAGAGCCAAAGAACCGTTGGAATTGGTTCATTCTGATGTGTGTGGTCCTATGAATGTCCAAGCTAGAGGAGGTTTTGAGTATTTCATTACTTTTATTGATGATTACTCAAGGTATGGATACATTTATTTGATGCGCCGTAAGTCCGAATGCTTTGAGAAATTCAAGGAGTATAAGGCAGAAACGGAGAAGCATCTAGGTAAATGTCTCAAGACACTACGATCTGATCGTGGTGGCGAATACCTCTTGGGAGAATTTAAGGATTACTTATCGGCTGAAGGGATTGTATCCCAGTTGTCAGCACCAGGTATGCCACAACAAAATGGTGTAGCAGAAAGAAGGAATAGGACTCTTATGGATATGGTGAGGTCAATGATGAGTTATTCTGATTTACCAATTTCGTTTTGGGGACATGCACTAGAAACGGCTGCATATATTCTTAACTTGGTGCCATCTAAGTCAGTACTGTCTACACCCACAGAATTGTGGACTGGGCGTCAACCCAGTCTACGACATGTTCGGATTTGGGGTAGTCCAGCACGTGTTGAAGGGGAACGCAGATAAATTGGAATCAAGGACAAAAGTTTGCTTGTTTGTGGGGTACCCTAGAGGAACGAAAGGTGGTTTATTTTATAGTCCTAAAGATCAGAAGGTTTTTGTTAGTACAAATGCTCGATTCTTAGAGGAGGACTATGTAATAGATCACAAACCCAAAAGTAAGATTGTTCTAGAGGAATTGAGAGGAGAGGGACAGACACAATCTTTTATACCACCAGTAGTACATGAAGAAACACCTCAAGAGACATTTATTTTTTTTTTTGAAAGGCCTCAAGAGACATTTATTGATGCACCTATTGACACACCTGAACCTCGTCGTAGTGGGATGGTTATTGTACGACCCGCTCGGTATACGTTATTGGGAGAATATTATGATATGATCCCTGACGAGCAAAATGCTGAACCCTGTAACTACAATGAGGCATTACAAGGTAAAGATGCAGAACTTTGGCAAAAGGCTATGCAGTCAGAGATGGAGTCCATGTACTCAAATCAAGTTTGGGATCTTGTAGAACTACTCGATGGGATTAAACCCATCGGATGCAAGTGGATCTACAAAAAGAAGAGAGGAGTGGACGGGAAGGTGCATACCTTCAAAGCTAGGCTTGTTGCGAAAGGGTATACTAAAAAAGAAGGGATCGATTATGAGGAGACTTTTTCGCCAGTAGCCATGCTTAAATCCATTCAGATTCTCTTATCCATTGCAGCTCATCTTGATTATGAGATTTGGCAAATGGATGTCAAGACTGCGTTCCTTAATGGAAATCTGGAAGAGTGTATCTATATGGTGCAACCAGATGGTTTCATATCAAAAGGTCAAGAGCACATGTTGTGCAAGCTTAAGAGGTCCTTATATGGGCTTAAGCAGGCATCTAGGTCTTGGAACATCCGTTTTGATCAAACAATCAAGTCTTTTGGTTTTGATCAATGTCCGGATGAGTCTTGCGTGTATAAGAGGCGCAGCGGCGAAGTGGTGGTGTTTCTAGTGCTATATGTTGATGACATTCTGCTCATCGGAAACGATGTGGGAGAGTTGTCTGCAGTGAAAGTGTGGTTGTCCAGCCAATTCGAAATGAAGGACTTGGGAGAAGCTAGTCATATCCTTGGGATTAAGCTTATGCGAGATCGCAAGCGTAGGATGTTGGGTTTATCACAAGCTTCTTACATCGATACGATCCTTGCTCGTTTTAGCATGCAAGATTCCAAGAAAGGATTTCTTCCTTTTAGACATGGAATCAGTCTGTCTAAGGATCAGTGTCCCAAGACAACTGATGAGATGGAAAAGATGAAGGCAGTTCCTTATGCTTCAGCAGTAGGAAGCCTCATGTATGCTATGCTATGTACTAGACCCTGATATTTGTTTTGCGGTTGGCATGGTCAGCAGATATCAGTCTAATCCTGGACAGGAGCATTGGACTGCGGTGAAACATATAATCAAGTATCTGAAAAGAACTAGAGATTATATGTTGGTGTACCAGTCAGTTAATCTTGTACCGTGTGGGTACACAGACTCAGACTTTATGTCAGATAAGGATTCCAGAAAGTCTACCTCAGGATATGTGTTTACCCTAGGAGGAGGAGCCATTAGTTGGAGGAGTGTCAAGCAATCATGCATTGCTGATTCCACCATGGAGGCAGAGTATGTGGCAGCGTCTGAAGCAGCCAAGGAGGCCGTTTGGCTCAGGAACTTCTTGATGGATCTAGAAGTGATTCCTTCAGTGCAATCAGCCATTACGCTCTATTGTGACAATAGTGGTGCAGTTGCTAATTCAAAGGAGCCAAGGGCTCATAAGAAGGGTAAACACATTGAGCGTAAGTATCATTTGATTCGAGAGATCGTACAGAGAGGTGATGTTACTGTGACTAAGATTGCATCGGCGAACAACCTGGCAGATCCATTTACGAAGAGCTTACAACCCAAGATTTTTGATAATCACGTAGAAGGAATGGGAGTCAGATGTGTGGCCACATGGATGTGAGTCTCAGTGGGAGTTTGTTAGAGAACTATGTGAAACGTTATGGTTTTATGTAATGGATTAATATTATTAATCAGTTTTATCCATTTTGATGAGAATCTTCTATGGGCAATAGTTGCATGATATTATTTTATGTTGTGCATATGTGTCTTTTATTCTACATAGTAGATGATCCAGTGTGTAGAGTGCAACTTACACACAGAAGATTGGATCATCGGTTCTTGTGGAATATAAGTTATGGTTCACAGTCTTAAATGGAATTTGACACACCATTGGTAAGACTGTAGCATAATGTTTTAGTGGGTCTATCTTGATCACGGGAATGGTATTAATTTTAATACTACTTCCAACTCATTGTGCTAGTACACTTTGTGTGTATTGAACGGGACCATTTTTGAGGTAATTATCTTTATACTGACTTTATAAGATGATTAAAACCTCATGGTTATTATGAATACTTGTGCTCTTAATCCAAAGATAATTAATAGATATATACATATAATGTTGTTGACTTTGACTCATTTAAAAGTGAGATCCTCTTTGGGGTCAATATTCTTGATGAATTGGGTCACGATATTATATACAAGACATGTATCGATATTAATTATTAATGGAATCCACATCCCAGTAGGGAATGATGATAACCCCTTGAGTAAGCTTATAAGTTTCGATGATGTCAAACCCTGCAGGTGGATATTTGTATCCGACATATCGAATAAGTTAAGCAGATAGTCTCAAGGCATTTAAAGATGTTGATTAAGTGGGAGATTGTTAGTAATCTATTATAATCAACGGGTATCTGTAATCTTAACGTGGGGAGATTAATAAGTATTTAATAACTTGGAGCTCGAAATATAAATTGAGATAAGGACGGGAGTGCAATTATAATTCTTTAGTGGAATGAATTATAATTTGTGAAATAAGAAATATAGTCTTAGTAGGATTAGGGTTTCTTATTTTACACAAAGAGCCCAGAATTATTTCTCCTGAGGTCCCTGCCCTAGCCCTATAAATATACCGCTTCGTTCTCTATGTCAGCCACACATTACGTTATTGAGAGACTCGAATACGTGGGTCTGAGAGAGAACAAGACGATCTCGTTTGATCCCACAATCGGCACGAGAATCGAGGTATAAGGGAATACGGCAGAAGATCTTTAGGCTTACAGTAGACGGCTGTAACAAGTTCTACCAGCGATCGTTGTTCTGTAGGAGTCGAGGTAAAACCCTAATTCCGCCTTGTAGGGTTTTTCGATCTGTTAACGTTTAATCTGCACGCATATTGCTGGGTTCTGGGAATGGATTCCTAACAGAATTGGCACTCTTTTAATCTTTTCCAGTCAAATATACATGAGTAGTTTGCTAAGGTTTTTACAAAGCTCTAGTACGCCTAGGGGCCATGTCCATGGAGCTTATGAGCAAGGCATGAGACGAGATCCACACCTCATCAGGGCAAGGCGCAAGTTGTAGAAAATTACGTAAGATAGTTGTATAGACAACATTTAACCTAAGTATAAAATATTTCTGGAGTTACATAAAAGATAACATACCAAAGTTTCAAATCACCACATGCTAATAAAACATAACATAACATACATAAAAAACTAATAATGTAGAGTTCAGCTTTAGATGCATAATAAAATGGATAGTGGCAATCATATATCTTATTATGCATGCCTTCTAATCATCCTTTACACCAATTTATTCATCCTTTTTCTACATCAGATTTATAGTCCCCCACATATTCCTTCTCATCTATAATTGCCAGTTTTCTAAAAATTGAATTAATCGGCGATTAATCAGTAGTTGGTTGGTCACTTAGGCGACTACACCCAAATTGCCGAGGGAAATCGGCTGGTTACCTAGTCGGAGTCTAATCACCGACTAATTGGACCGTCGATTAGTTGGCTAATGGGAAAATGGAAATTGGGCGATTAAAATGACGTAGTATAGATTAAGTATTACTAGTGTTATAAGGACTGTTACAGAACTTACAGAGCTACGGTTCTCTCCCTCTCCCTCCCTCCCTCCCTTTCCCTCCCTCTCTCTCTCTCTCTCTCTCTCTCTCTCTCTCAGTCTTATAGTCTCATTACACTTTACAGTTTATGGATATATATGTATTATAGAATATCAGTATTATATTATAGCTTATATTAGTATAATGGTGTATAATATCTGTATAATGGTGTATTATATCAAAATAACCTTGAACTTTGTAGAAATATTTATTAAAAAAGGAAAAAACCCAACTAATCGTCCTAGGCTGATTAATCCCGATCACTAGGTCTAGGCATTAAAAGGTCCCCTACCGCCCGACTAGCGCACACCGATTTTTGAACATCAACAGTTGCATCTTCAAATTCGTCTTCCTCATTTATGAGCCCAAGCAGAATTGATCATTCTGAACTTGTTGCCGTTGCCTTTGAACAATTCCTTTGGGCCTTTGAACAATTCCTTTGGACCTTTGAAGCCTTTGGTGTACGACAAAAACGAAGACAAGGAAGATACCTGAACTTGGATCCAAAGTTCGCTTCTAGAGTTGACGTTTAACGCTCCAATCTTTCCTTTTGTTTTGTGTAGCTAGGGCTTACGATATGAGCCTTTTCCTTTGGAAAATTTTATTCCGTTTTTTTCGAACTTCTAATCCCTTATAGGTCAATGGTTACGATGAGAGCTTGTATAGATCTGAAAAAGACATTAAGGGTCACATTTCATGGGCCTAGAGCCTTACTTATGCTTCACGAGTCGCGCCCCTGATCTTGCTTATTGTAATTTTAATTGTTTTCGCTCTAGTAACGTAGCAAAAACTGCACAACAAGTAGCTTGAAAAATACATATGCATTACAATATGATACTCAACCATTTGGTAGGATCTTAACCAATTTCTTAAATATCTCAATTACAAATGTGATTTTGACTCGATCTTAATTTCAGTGTTAAAACCACTCTGGAGATGTACCATTTAACCTGACTGTTAAGTTATAACTGTCTTTTTTTGTCAGAAGTTACCAATGGGAAACTGGTGTTCTGCATGTTTATCACTCTATAAGGATGAGAAAAAGAGATAAAAATGAGTGCTTTAGTTATGCTGGTCAAAAGAGAATATTCTATTTCCGGGATAGAAGAGTGTATCTTTCTAAACATAAACAAGTTTGATTGGAGCAGTCCCTTCCTGCTTTTATTTGTGAACTTAATGATGCGTCTAGGGGTTAAATACATGTCACATGCTATTCTAAGCACTTGCCTATGGCTATTGTCCAGGACATAGCATTTGCTGCCATGTTCATGGATTTGAACCGTATTTCTATATCAGCTGCCCTCCAGGAATGGGTCCTGATGATATCTCTCATTTTCATCAAATTCTTGAGGTATTTCGTTTTACTAATTGAGCAATATGGTTTGAATACATGATTCAGTACTTTTGGAAGCATAGTTGCATCAGTTCACATCCTTGTTAAATCTGGTGGTTATTGCAGGGAAGGACGAGGGAGACGAATAGAAACAATAAGGTTCCTAAACTTGTTCGCCGTGTAGAAATGGTGCAGAAAAGAAGTATTATGTACTATCAACAGCAGGGTTCTCATTGTTTCCTTAAAATTGTAGTTGCATTACCCACAATGGTTACCAGCTGCCGTGGTAAAAATTTGGACATTCTTAGTATACTTATTTGAGTTCATGTAACTAGTCACATTCCTTGATGGTTTGTGCTGAACTAGTCTTTTATAGTTGTACTTTTTGCTTATTTTTGCTCATACTTTGTGCATGTGACGCTCTATGTAATGGCATTGGTGGTGCCCTCGGTCCATTGTCATGCATTTCCTTGGCCAAGTTACCTCTGACCTTGCTTTTTCATGGGCATTGGGTAGTCATGCCTACACATATTATGTGCTTATGGTTTGGTAGCCTGAATCCAATTCACTCTTTTTTTTTTTAAATTCTTTGCCTTCAGTTGAAATGATGATAGTATATGCATGTATCATGTATGCAGATATAGTTGGATGTGCATAATGCAAAAGCATGCCATTTTTTATTAGTGTCATGGGGTCTGACTGTTATAGCAGTTTGTATATTGCTTTCTCCTGCCCATTTTATAGTTTTTGAAACATGACAGGTATCCTCGACAGAGGCATACACATCGATGGTCTTGGTATGAAGAGCTTTATGACATTTGAAAGTAATGTTCTTTTTGGTCTTCGATTCATGATTGACTGCAACATTGTTGGTGGCAATTGGATGGAAGTTCCTGCTGGAAAATATAAGAAGTCAGCAAAAAATCTGTCATATTGCCAATTAGACTTTGATTACCTGTATCCTCATGTAGAGAGCACAATACATCCTCTATGTCGATGAGTCCCACACTCCCACTATGTTCACTTGTTATTGAGTATTTGCCTATGAGATTATGTTCTGTCCTTAGCATTATTTTTAGTTATTCAGAATTGATCAGCCATGCCCCAGAAGGAGAGTTCTCAGAAATGGCTTCATTTCGCATATTGAGCTTTGATATTGAGTGTGCTGGTCGTAAGGGTCTTTTTCCCGAGCCTACTCATGATCCTGTTATACAGGTATAATTTCTACTTCTGTATCCTAAATCTAAGTAGAGTAAAATTCAAACAGCTGAAAACAGTGTTTGTTTTGCTGACAAGATTTCTCTCTTTGTTCTAGGTTTCTAATCTGGTAACGTTGCAAGGACAGGACCAACCATTTGTTCGGAATGTTATGACCCTTAACTCATGCTCACCAATAGTAGGCGTTGACGTGATGTCATTTGATACAGAAAGAGAAGTGTTGCTGGCTTGGAGGGTAATATATAGTATGATGAGTATCTCCAAATTGCAGTGACTATGCAATGTTTCTTACTTACGTGGGAATAGTGATTAATTGTTAAGTTTTGTAGAGTTCATCCTTAAAAGAACTCACTTTTGGCGGAGATTGTGTGTGAATGAAATCGTGATATTTTTAGTATTCATAGCACTATAGTTTTTCTGTTGAACACTTAGAAAACATAATTTCTTGATGAAGCATTAGGTGGAGGTGCAGTCATTTGTTTCTTCTGTACTTACTCTTCATTTGGTTCCCTTGCCTTGATCGTGTGGCACTTTTAGAAGAGTTCAATTATTGGTGTTAGTTGTGATAAGGAAAAAAGGAGCATAGCGCGGGGTCAAAGTAGCACAGACACGAATACTAGATATGGCTTTTTGTGTTAATTATATATCACGTAGATGAAATTGTTTTTCAAATGTAAAAAAATGCAACAAATCATCTCTATTTTGAATTGTTTTGTCACCATGCACAACTACGTGGTACATATTCTCAAACAAAATACCCAACCTTTAAAATTCCTTCATCCCGTTGTGTTAGTCTTTTTTGGGGGTTTGAACTTTTCTGGGGAACAGGCTTAATTCTTGTACCACTGATTCCAACAGTGCAAAATTCCTGAACTATTAGTTCCAACATGACCCTTTTATTTGTCATTTGCAAATTTATTTATCTCCACTTACTAGGGTTTGTTTTGGAAATCCAAAAAACTTGTCTTTAATTTTGCCAGAGAGTACTAGTATTCCAAGACAGAGCAATATAAAACACAAAGGACCAATAAGTGCAATTCTATATTGTTCTTATTTTATTATGGCATCCAAGTTTCGCACCTGTCTAAGTAAAGTTCCAAAAGAGTGTTTGGTTCTGAAAATAATAAATAGAATAATGAGACGCGCTTGGGCAAGTATCCGACATGGATGCTAGACTTTCTTCGAAGTGTCCTTTTTGCTTAGTATTGGTGGTAGCCAATGTTGTTTTGACTTTTTATTCCTTCCGTTCTAGTTCGTGCATCATGTTATAGCAATCTTAAGTAAACAGCACGTTTTGGCATTGCAAGAGAATCTACCCCTTATAGTTTTTGCTTTTTTGTAGCTTTACCTAAGCTAAGTTTTTTTGCAGGACTTTGTTCGGGAAGTTGATCCTGATATTGTAATTGGGTATAACATCTGCAAATTTGATTTGCCGTATCTCATTCAGGTTATTGGCCCTCCTCTACATTTACTAGGTGCTCAATTACCATCAAAGTTCTTTATTTCATTTTATCTACTTTGTGCGGGAATTAGCAATGCACAAAGTTTCCCTTTTTTTGACCAGCTAGTTAAGTTCACTTGAACAATGTTTGCTCCTGCAGAGAGCTGAGGTCTTGGGAATACCAGAATTCCCAATGCTTGGTCGCTTCAGAAACAGCAGGATTCGTGTCAAAGATACAACTTTTTCTTCAAGGTAATTTTTTAGATCGTTCATCCATCAAAATACCTAAAACAGTGTAATGTTTACTGGTTCTCATTGGTGCAAATTAACTTTGTGGTTTTTAAGCAAAGGCTTGCCCAAGAGAAAGATCTGTTAGGAAGTAGATTAAATTGGCAAGCAAACTTTTGATACAATGCTATGTGGGTTAGTGTTTCATTGTTAAATATTGGTATGACATGAATTTGAGATCAATGAGATTTTTAAGACCAGAACTCAAATTCTAGGGTTGGTTAGTAGAGGTCATGAGAAAAATGGTCATCTTTAGCTTGCAAGCAATTGCGTAATTATAATATTTGATGGTAAGATTAGCCTAGATTAACTTGCTTATTTGAAATGTGCATGGTTTTTTTTGGGTGAAAATATGTGAATGGTATTGTAGATTGATTTAGGAGGAATTTACTGACTTTAAAGTTTTCCTGTGGAAAATCTTACGTTGATATATGAACCAATTTTGTTATTGCTTCCACCATTATCCTATTCTCTCTTTGTCAATTGGTAGTGCTCTGTCTTGCTTGGTGCTTTTATCTTTCTGCTAGTAACCTGTTACCGCATTTCTTGTTTTCCATGGAAGAATGGCATGCTTTTTAAAGTGATGGACTGCTAACTTGTAATTGTTTATAGATTGAGTCAGTTATTTTATATTTCCATCCATGAGATACTTATGTTTTCTATTGAAACAACTGGACTACTGGATTGCGGATTTCATGTGTATGTTAAGCTGTTGGCTATGAAGCTCAGATACGGGTTTGGCAGGAATACATTTGTAGATAATTAGGCTAAGTTTAGACTAAATTATTTTTGTTAACCGCAATCGATATTATTTGATATTTCGTGATTTTTTTGTAAAGTTTTTCATTAATTTTTTTTGCATTTTGGAAAAGTTTAAAAATATGGACTAGAACTCAAAAAAGTCCATATAAGACGATGCTAAACTTTTTCGTCTTTAGTGATCATTTTGGCATTTTTGCACATATTTTTGCATTTCCTGGATTTCTCTCATCAAGACATATGGTTAATCCAGGAATTCTAACGCGGAGTTGATAAAGATTGATAAAAAATGTCCAAAAAGATAGTGACGTACTAATTAATTTAGGCCAAAGGGGGCCCTTGGCTTTATTATTTTTCCTTTGCTTAAAAAAATGTAATATCGCAAACCTTTTTCTTGGTAATTAATTCCCCCCTTGATCTTAGACACACAAAATTGAATCTTGCTAAAAAAATAATCTATCAGAGTATACGAAGACAAGTAAGTCCCCTTTCTTCTCCTGCTTTCTTCATCGTAAAGAGGGAGGAAAGGGCCTCATCTTCTTTCTTCTACTTGCTCCTCTCTCTCACAAAGAATATATTGGAGCAAGTATTCCCTTCTTCCTCAGAGGAAAAGCCCAGCCTTCTTTGTTGCAGTGAAGATATAATGTCTCTTTCAAGTTGAAAAAGAATATATTAGAACAATGGAACCCCAATTAAATCTCTATAAGATTTATGGTTTTGGCCCCCACCGCATGCTGAAAGTATTTTGTTGTCTCTCATCCTAGATGTGTCTGAAAATAAAAAGTCAAAAGGACAATTGCATTTTAGGGGTATTTGTGCCTCATATATTGGTGGTGGTTGAAGAAGAATTGCTTTGTGATCTATATTTTCTTCCTTTCATCTCTTGTTATTCTGAGACCTAAACTGTGTTCTCTATCATTTGCCTTAAACTATGAAGCACTGTTACTCTGAAAATGTTGTCGTGCGAGTACCGAGTATTGCAACTGTAACGAGTAAGGTTTCGGTACAACAAAATATGTACCTGGTATTGCAAGAATAAATCGGGTACATTTTGATTTCTGGGTACGACATCGGTGATGGATATTTCTGTGGGTATGGCTTCGGTATGCCTGTTTTTTCGTTTCCTTTTTTTTCTTCTTCCATATGTTCTAGAAGCTTAATATGAACAACTAATAATTTTTTTGCTCCTTCCCTTTAAGATATTTTTTCATTATTTTTCGTTATTTTCTTTTTTGCAAAAAAAAAAACTATTTTAAAATAGCCCCTCAAAAAAGAAATTGAGTATTTGGGAAGTTTAATAACTAAAAAGAGGAAATGAAAAATACCATGTTTGTCTTTCGAGTTATGTTAGGTAAATACGAAAAAAGGATAGAAAGATGATTAATTATGCATAAAAGATACGATGGTGAATTCTCCAAACTACCAAAAATTAAAGCAGAGAATATGAGTTCTAGTATAAAGTAAGGCATATTTGCTTAATTCTTGGAGAATAGATCAAATCATTCCTACGAGGGTAAATAAATGCTAGAGGTTTAACATTCCCTAGATCAAAATGAAGTATTCCTAAAATTTGTTGTTAATTATAGGGGAACTTAATTTTTGGTTCTATTTATTAGTGTCTAGTAGTTTTTCATCACATCCTCTCTTTTGGGTTATGATTTGGGCCCAAAATTGAAAAAATATCAAAACTACCCTTAATTCTATTTTTTCACCTATTCAGCTTGATTTATAGAAATTGCGGGATTCGGGTCTGAAAAATTTCGTGATTTCATTGCCATAGATGTTTAGGCACCAAAAATTGGGATCTATTGTTGAAACCCTAAATTAGGGTTAGGAACGAATCAAAATAGTAGAACATGGCGACTGATAGTTGCGACACAGGGTATGCTTGCAAATCCTTTGGTACTTGGATGGTAAATTTGCTGTTCTTTTATAATTGTGATGATAAATTTGCATATCTAATTATAAATTTGCTGCAATTTTTTTGGTACCTGTGGTGGTCAATTTGCGGCACTTATGGCAAATTTGCTGTTCTTTTGTAATTATGATAGTAAATTTGCTGCAAATTCTTTGATACTTGTGATGGTAAATTTGCTGCAATTTGTTTTGTACCTATGATGGTAAGTTTGTAGTAAGTGATGACAACTTTACAATTATATCTCAACGGAAGATTCGGTATTTTCGTAGTGTTCAATCACTATCATCTTAAACGGATGTTAAAAGGATGGAACAAAAGTAAAAATAAACTTTATTCATTGCGTAATAAGAATTGTCTTTGAAAAAAATCGCTTACATTTGACGGTAAAATCTTCCTTATTAACTCGTGGAAATTGGTCTTCTTCTTAATACGGCTGCAATTTTAAACAATTAGTTTCTAATTCATTGAATATGAGCAATTTTAAACCTAGTTGTAGGATGAAAACAATTAGTATATTTTTCACTAATTGTTGTTCTCTTCCACGATTCTAAACAATTAGTATATTCAAACAGAAAATAGAAAGAAAGGGAATCCTTGTAGGATTGAATACTTAAAATAGAAAATTCGTAATTTACTGACTTATTTTACTGACTTCCATTGTTGGCGTCACAAGGAGGCCAATATATTTTACAGACTTTCACCGATGGTGTCACCAAGAGACTATTATATTTTACGGACTTTAACTGACGACGTCACCCATAGATCGGTAGATTTTACGGACTTTCACCGGTAGCATTACAAAGAGACCAATCCATGATAATCGCGACACAAACCCATGACCATATGTACATTACTCGATTTGTTCCAGACCCAAATCGCATTGACAAATAAATAAAATAACCAAGAGACGTGCAGGAATTTATAAGATAATCTTTGTCGCTCGAGTGGCCAAAACTATATAATTAGGTTCAATCTTAAAAATTCTAAAATGCTATAATATGCAAATAGAGGTATTGAGTCCAACTTAATAAAAACTACTCTAGAAGCTTTTCAACCTTAGGTGATAGGTTAAAAACGGAGCTTAGATGACACCGTTGTGTCGGTTTAAAGTTGGATACCTTATTTTGGAACACCAAAACTGCTTCGTCAACTTCAATCGGAAAATTGATTTTGCTCAGGTAAAAATAAGACACAAAATATACATATTTTTGAAATTCTAGGTGTTTAGTTTCAAACAAAACAAATAGTGCGCAATTTCGATACTCGTGCTAAAAGTTATGACGGTTTAGCCAAAGTGTGAGTATAGCCTGCATAGTTACGAAACTATGCCGTTAAGTCACAGATTTTTGTATTTTGAATTAGACTCCGAAATTTTGACCCAACAAGAAGACACAAAGAAACTCTCAGTAAAAATTTCAAAATTTTTCGAGTCTTGGTACAACCTTAACCTCATTTTTCAAAATCAAGTTATCGCTATGTTTCGTTTTTTTCAGATTCTATTCTCTATAAATAAAACTTGGACAACCCTCGTCTTTTTGTCTAAAGAGTCCAAAACTCATCCAAAATATATCAAATCATGCATAAACTTGATCCCACACATAAATGCACACATGCTCATGATTGAAACATGTTTTAAACAGCATTAAAACGGAAAAACTATGTGAGATTCTACCTCGGATACGAAAAACTGCATAAAATTTCTAATACTCGTGTAACTCCTCGAATCTCCCGTGTATCCGGCTGATCCTAGGCTCTACTCGAAGCCCTCGATACCAAGATCAACTCTTTAGTTGGGCGAGATTCTTACGTCTACTCGTTCGTTAGTCCTCCTCCATCGAAAATTAGGTTTTAGGAAAATATAAAAAGCTGTCTAACTTTCTTAGAAATCTGATTTTAGGGTATTTTCATTATCCTTTTATAACTTATTAATCCGGTAATCGCATTAACACCTCTCTAGTTTCGACAAATTCACATTTGGCCCAAAACTACCAAACTTCACTAAAACGCACTCCGCAATCCTCCAATAATCCGTCAAAATCATAAAAAAATTAAAACGACATACTTAAAATCACGGACCATGGGTCCTCACATATCTTGTGACTAACAAGTGTCAAATACTTCGTGTTCTTAACTTTTTACGTCCTCCTACCTTCTGTGTGTGTAAGGCCTTCTTTAATGAGGTGTTATTCAGATTTGGACAGACTCACCAGCATTAGAAATGGTTAATTGCTTCTAAAGACCCATATTCTGTCTGACTCAACTAGTCTTTTCTCTTCGTGGTGGAAAATCTACTATAGTTTCTTTTCTTCAGCTCTATGGTTTCTTTCGTGGAGTAAGTATTGGCCGCTGACAGTTGCTGTCTTACTTTTGCACAGAAAGAGGATGTCCATCATTCAATCATATCCGACCTTCAGAATGGGAACTTAGAAACAAGGAGGCGGCTAGCTATCTACTGTTTGAAGGTGGGATTTTTATTTATTTATTTCAGTGTGTGTTTTAGTATGATCAAATCCCTGCTTTCTCTAATGGAATTGCAACCATAGGGGCTCTGATTGGCTCCCCAACGGTTCTAAGCTTCAACAGCTAACCTCCTTTTCCTTAATATAACTTCTTTTTGTTGTTAAGAAATGGTTCAACCACTAACCTTATGGACGAAATGGTCTCTGATTGTGAGGCCAAGTGCCAACCATAAGGGCCTTTTGTCTTTCTGGCTGCCAAAATGGGTAAAAATAAAATGCACAACCAGCAATGTCCATGTCGTAGATATTATTAAATGTCAATGGAATATCTGTGTGACTATGGTCCTAATGACCGATGTCCTTGCGTGGCAGATTTGTTTCACTTAGTTGTGGACTTTTCTCACCTAAAACAGAGTTGTCTTTAATATTAGGATCGATGCAGCATTATTTTGGGTTCCCTATTCTTCTTTTGTTTTTTATTGTTTTTATTAGGCTCTCAGCCTTCACCAATCTTCAACACGTCCACAGTTAAATCAAGGATTTGTGTAGTTGACTCCCAATACTCACACCAATGCCCTGTGGATTTTGAATTTTGTTTTGTTAATTATTTAACTAGTACAAGAAAAGGAGGCTCATGATGGGGGTCTTACATATTCAGTGGGGGATCTTTGCGCAACAAATACTTAACAAACCATATTGAAGTGAGCCGATCTTATGTCCTCTGTCTACCTTTCTATGCGCAAGTGGTCGTTGTATATGGAGGGGTGTTAGAGTGTGGCTCGCGTTGATACTGTTGCATGTCCCAAGTTAGCATACGGGCCTTGTGGGCCTCTCTACTCATTGCTAATTAGTTTTAAGTTGGTTGCTTGAGACTCTATTATATGCATGTATCTTCACATTTTTTCGCGTTTGGATACTTTGTGTTTTCTTGTCTGTTGATCTTCCGATAGTTTAGAGCTCAAGAGTCCACAACTTTACTTCTTAAGAAGGAAATTTATCAAGCTTGGCATGATCGATGCTAAAATTAGCAAGGTTTCATTTTTCTAGAACGTACTTTTTAGTTTACTACCTTTGTTACTCTATTTCATTTTATTATCCACCTTGGAAAATTCAACCTATTTAAGAAGTATTTAATGTGTTTACACTTACTGGTTGTGCACAGATGTTCAGCGATATTGCTCCATCCAATATCTGGTAAGCATTTGTCAAAGCATCCAGCTCTAAACCAGGTGGGAAATAAGTGGAAAGGCCGCTCATACTTGTATACTAATTTTGGAGGTTATAATTAACCAAAATGAGCGAGCTCTAACATTTCTCGGCATGTGCGACCCCTGATCCGTATGTAGAGAGGTAAACAAAAGATCCATAAGATAGGAATCACGACGAAACATGGTGCACTTAAGGCACAAACAATGGGGCAATCAATAAATTGAGTCTTGTTTAAAAGCCTTCAAAAGTCTAGCTGTGATACCATATTAAAGCATCCAACTGAAAAGCAACCAGGAATGAGTGGAGAGGCTGCCTAGGCTTAGGGTGTGTTTGTTTTGTTGTTTGGAAAACAAGTTTCCGGAAAAAGTTTTCCAAACATTTTTACTTTTTTTCCAAACTCGAAAGCACCAAAACAAATTAACTCCCAGATTTTTTCTAAAACACTTACACCAAACAACATCTCAGAGTTTTTTTTTTCAAAAATTGTTTCAGAAATACTCAACCGAACACACCCTTATATACAAGTTTTGGAAGTTATGATCAACAATTGTGGGACAAGCTCTAACAACGTCCATGCTTGTGTTGTAAAGATGATATTGTGCAATCATACACTATGATGCGCAATACCTTTGTTAGAATAGTTAGAATAGCTTTATTGCTTTATTGTTATTAGTCCCACATCGGGTATCTACATATTGTATCCACCACTCTCATTATATAAATAAAGTGTTGAGTGTTAGGGTTGGTTAATACCTTACACACTCTTCTCTCTCTCTCTCTATCTCAAACAACATGGTATCAGAGCCATATTCTACCCTAACCCTAGCCCTCCTAACCCTAGCCTAGATAAACCCTAAATCTAAACCTTAAACCCTAAATCCCTCTTCCACCGTTGCCAACCGCTGCCCAAAGGTATTTAGGGTTTAGGCTTCAGTAGTTTCTGGTGTTGTTGGTAGTTGTAATTCTGGTGGTCGTGACTCTCGTTCTGGAGGTTCTAGTTATGGTCGCATGTCAGAGGAAGGTGGTTTTGGTTTTCGTCGTGGTCATGGCACCCGATTTTGTACTCATTGTGGGGGTACAAGTCATTCAGTGGAGTATTGTTATGATCTTCATGGTTTTCCTCAGGCTCATCAGGTTACTATTTCTGAGGATACTAGACAGTTTACTCATCCTTCTGCCGACAGTAGGGTGACTATTTCTGCAGAGGAGTACCAACGCCTAGTGTCACTTCAGACAGGTTCTTCTACTGCTACGCTATCTCAGACAGGTTCTTCAGTTGCTTGCATTGCATCTTCTCGTTCTTCTAATCATTGGGTTATTGATTCTGGTGCATCCGATCACATGACTGGTACTTCTAATGTTCTTTTGGATCGTCAGTCTCTCGGTAAACCATCTCGTGTTACCTTAGCTGATGGTTCTACCACTAATGTTACTGGTCTGGGTTCTGTTCATGTTACTCCCTCTCTCACTTTAGACTCCGTACTCCAAGTTCCTCGTTTTCCATTAAATCTAATGTCTGTTAGTAAACTTACCAAATCTTTGAATTGTTCTGTCACATTCTTTCCTAATGGTTGTGTGTTTCAGGATCTAAAGACGGGGAGGAAGATTGGTGGCGGTGTTGAACGTGGTGGCCTGTATTATTTTACCGATGATGTTCACCCCAACTCTGTTGCTCTTCAGTCATCAGTGTCACCATATCAACATCATTGTCGTCTTGGTCATCCCTCTCTTCAGAACCTTAAACCGCTAGTACCTTCATGTAGTCGTGTTGATGCTTTGCCATGTGAAGTATGTGAGTTTAGCAAACATCATAGAGTGTCTTTTTATCCTAGGATTGAGAATCGTGCGTCGCATCCATTTGAGTTAGTTCATTCTGATATTTGGGGCCCCATGCATGTTCCTACCATTTCTGGCTTTCAGTATTATGTTATTTTTGTCGATGATTTCTCTCGTGTTACCTACCTTTATCTTATGAAAGAGAGATCGGAGTTATCTTCTATTTTTAAGTCGTTTTATATGGAAGTCAAAACCCAGTTTGATACTTGCATTCGCGTATTTCGTTCTGATAATGCCCGTGAATATTTTAAAAATACTCTTTCTCAGTTTCTTGATGATCACGGTATTATCCACCAGTCCTCTTGTGCTCGAACTCCACAACAAAATGGAGTTGCCGAACGCAAGATTCGACATTTATCAGAAGTTATGCGTGCACTGTTATTTCAAATGCAAGTTCCTAAGTCTTATTGGAGTGACGCGGTTCTTACCGCCTGCTATTTGATTAATCGTATGCCCTCTACTGTTCTTAGAGGTCAGATACCCCATAAGGTATTGTTTCCTGGTCGTCCCCTCCACTCATTACCCCTTTGAATTTTTGGGTGCACGTGTTATGTTCATGCTCTGGATCTTGACCGGAGCAAACTTGACCCTCGCTCCATTAGGTGCATTTTTCTTGGTTATTCTCGGACTCAGAAAGGGTATAAGTGTTATTCTCCATCTTTACGTCGTCATTTTGTGTGTGCTGATGTCACATTTAATGAGTCACTCCCGTTTTATTCGAAGTCTGTTACTGTCAATGATCGGCTTGCATTTGAGTCAGTGTTTCCTATAGCTGTCCCGTCAGGTACTGGTCCTCCACCAACACCTCCTCCACCAAAACCTTTACAGGTATATGTTCGTCGTCCTAAACCTCCAATATTGTCATCTCTGCTTGAGCCACCAGTGTCATCTCAGCTAGCACCATCTCCGTCTGTACCATCTGAGCACACAACCCCACCTTCACCCACCGCTCCGTCTTCTCCTCCGTTGCGGGATCCTGACGACCTTGCTCTTCCTATTGCTCTATGTAAAGGTACTCGCACTTGCACTTCTCATCCCATTTCTCACTATGTGTCGTATGATCACTTGTCTCCTTCCCTTCGTGCCTTTACTTCATCAGTTTCTTCTATATATGTTCTTAACACTGTACAGGAGGCCCTTTCTTTGTCTGAGTGGCGGACAGCAATGGAGACTGAGATGAATGCTCTCCATGACAATGGCACTTGGGAGTTGGTTCCTCTTCCGTCAGGAAAGTCTACTGTTGGTTGTCGATGGGTCTTTACTGTCAAGTATAATCCGGATGGCACTGTTGAGCGCTATAAGGCCCGTCTTGTGGCCAAAGGCTATACCCAGACATATGGGGTTGATTATGCCGAGACCTTTTCCCCAGTTGCCAAGATAAATTCTGTTCGGATTCTTATTTCTCTTGCTGCTAATCTGGGTTGGCCCTTATTTCAATTGGATGTCAAGAATGCCTTCTTACATGGTGATCTGCTCGAGGAGGTCTATATGGAGCAACCTCCTGGGTTTGTTGCTCAGGGGGAGCGTTCTAGAGTTTGTCGTTTTCGCAATGCTTTATATGGTCTGAAACAATCTCCTCGAGCTTGGTTTGGTCGGTTTAGTGATGCTGTGCTGCAGTTTGGTTTGCGTCGATCCCATTCAGATCACTCTGTCTTCTCTCTTCAGTCAAAGCGTGGGAAAATAGTGTTAATTGTGTATGTAGATGACATCATTATTACTGGAGATGATCAGAAAGGTATTGATGAGTTGAAGCAGTTCTTACAGCGTCAGTTTCATACTAAAGATTTGGGTAAGCTACGGTATTTTTTGGGTATTGAGGTAGCAAGATCCAAGAACGGAATCAGTTTGTCCCAACGTAAGTATGCATTGGATATTCTTGAGGAGACAGGTTTATTGGGAGCAAAACCTGTGGAGACCCCAATGGATCCTAATGTGAAACTTTGTGTTGATCAGGGGGAGATATTTTCTCATCCAGACCGGTATCGTCGCTTAGTTGGTAAGTTAAATTACCTTACCAATACACGTCCTGCTATTTCTTTTGCTGTGAGTATGGTGAGTCAGTTTATGTCAGCTCCTCGGCTTCCACACTGGGAAGCTTGTCTTCGTATTGTGAAATATCTTAAGGCTCATCCTGGACGTGGTCTGTTTTATCGATCTAATGGTCATTTGCTTGCTGAAGCTTTTACCGACGCAGATTGGGCAGGATCACTATCTGATAGGCGGTCCACTACTGGGTACTGTACTTTTGTTGGAGGCAATTTGGTCACATGGAAAAGCAAGAAACAAACAGTGGTCGCAAGATCCAGCGCAGAAGCGGAGTATCGCGCCATGGCACACACATCTTGTGAGATTGTATGGTTAAGAGCCTTTCTCGCGGAGTTAGGTTTTGATGTGGAGTTGCCTATTCCTATGTTTTGTGATAATCAAGCGGCTATACATATTGCTTCAAATCCGGTATTCCATGAGAGAACGAAACACATTGAGGTAGATTGTCACATTGTTCGTGAGAAGATAGATGGTGGTGTGTTATCTACTCCATTTGTGTCTACAGGAGCTCAGTTGGCTGATATTTTCACCAAGCCATTGTTTAAACCCCGTTTAGAGTTTATATGTAACAAGCTGGGATTTTGTGATATTTATTTTCCAGCTTGAGGGGGAGTGTTAGAATAGTTAGAATAGCTTTATTGCTTTATTGCTTTATTGTTATTAGTCCCACATCGGGTATCTACATATTGTATCCACCACTCTCATTATATAAATAAAGTGTTGAGTGTTAGGGTTGGTTAATACCTTACACACTCTTCTCTCTCTCTCTCTATCTCAAACAACAACCTTCAAGGGAGAACTCATGCCAATGCCAAGTACATGTTGTGGCACTGGATATTGATATTTGGTGGTTACTCCTAGAAACAGATCTGATACTTATGCAAATTCGTCTTCACTATAAACCTTGTTCCATAAAGTAAAGTACCAAAAAGGCATCCTGAAAATTTACATTTCATGTACACTTCTGGAATGTTCTCTGAGAATCCTGCATGGCACTTTTACATGAATGACCGACTGGGCTTCAAAGAAGAGCAAAAGTTATGCACCACAAACCAATCTGATGTCTTTCCTTGTAGGATGCCTATCTTCCACAGAGGCTTTTGGACAAGTTGATGTTCATTTACAATTATGTTGAAATGGCTAGTGTCACGGGTGTCCCTATCTCATTTCTTCTGTCCAGAGGACAGAGTATTAA
This sequence comes from Arctostaphylos glauca, assembly GCA_019985065.2. Taxonomy (NCBI): domain Eukaryota; kingdom Viridiplantae; phylum Streptophyta; class Magnoliopsida; order Ericales; family Ericaceae; genus Arctostaphylos; species Arctostaphylos glauca. The sequence goes on from JAHSPW020000003.1 coordinate 22,458,135, forward strand.
GGTTGTGAGCTTTTCTAGTTCTTTTGTTTATTCATTGTTGTCAAAGAGTAGATATACTGAAAATGAACACAAACAACCATCATCTATAGGTGCTCTCTCAACTTCTTAGAAAGGTGAGACAAAAGAATCTGGTTATTCCGAATGTGAAACATGCAGGATCTGAACAGGGGACTTATGAAGGTGCAACTGTAAGTTCATTATATACTTATCTTCAGTAAATGCAGTTTTTATGGGCAAGTATTCAACTATTTCTATTTCCTGTTCAAAAATTAGAATATTGCCTTCATTGTGTTCAAGTATGATGTCAAGTAAAGTTTTGAAGGGGATCTTTCCTTGGAGAAACAAATACTGTTAGGAAGTTGAATGACAACTATCTCCAATTATATGCATTGCTAGATAGATGGGCTTATTGTACTAATGGCAAGTAGGGAGTAGGACCAACTTGCCAGTGATCCATGTAATTCACTTGATACTTTTGTTCTATGAAGATCGAGTTATGACATCCACCGTAATTGGTTGAAGAAAATTTACTCATTGATATTTGAAGGAAAACCATGAAAATGACATAACAGAAACATTGAAAATGGATGATGAAATATGGCAAAGAGCTAGTTAAATGATGTTTGTATGTGCTTATGCTTTAACTTAGTCTTGTGAATTTCATGTAATCACAAAGCAATGTAAGTGTTCAGTAGTCTTCTGTTTCATGGTACTAGTACTAAGGTGTATTTTATGTACAGACATGGTGATGAACTTGAAAATTGTTTCTTGGTGCTTGAAATTTGCCAGGCATAATCTTCATTAAATTATTTATTCTTAACTTATTTTGTTCTTAATGTTTACGACTTGACCCTTTGGTTTTGAAGGTTTGGCTACAGTGACTATTTTGAATTGTATTGCTGGAACTCTTTCAATTACCACTGATGGCCATTATATAAGGGGCCTAGGGCATCCTGTTTCTTCTCTTTTTAACCTCCTGGGTTTTACACAATGTAGGTTTTGGAGGCCAGGGCAGGATTCTATGAGAAGCCAATTGCGACATTGGATTTTGCAGCTTTATATCCATCGATCATGATGGCGTATAATTTGTGTTACTGCACTCTGGTGAAATGCTTTTCCTACTGCGATGAACTGTTTCTTCAACTTATCTTGACTCAGAGTTAAATTTATTTGCTCTCTGGGCATGACTTTTTTCATCAAAGAAGCATGTAGGTTTAACGTTATGTTTAATGTCTTCCATGAAGGTAACACCCGAAGATGTTCACAAACTCAATCTTCCGCCAGAATGCATTAACAAAACTCCATCTGGTGAAACATTTGTCAAATCGAGTTTACAGAAGGTCAAGCCTTTTCATTGATGTAGTGTTGGATGATATATATTATCCATGTAGGTGACAGTGTTATTGTATCAGGGAATACTTCCTGAAATTCTTGAAGAACTGTTAACTGCTCGTAAGAGAGCTAAGGCGGATTTAAAGGTGTTCATTTATTTTCTTTGTTTTTACTGCGTTGAAATTTCTTCTTATTTTGCCAAGTTTATTGATATTAATTGGTTAATTCATTTTATTGTTGCTGCGAGGGGTGTGATTTTTTTGTTCAATTGGTTTAGTTTGTTAGTCACAATGGGGCACCTGAAATCAAACTGATTTAAAGCTAATCATTGTTCATCAACCCAGAATCATTTCCAAAGGCTCTGACAAGGCTGTCCAAATTCGCCTTAATGAATTTGTCTTTTTTTTTCTACCATTTTGAAGGGAAAGGTTCACATAAACACACATGGTCTATAGTAGTAATGGCATCATTTGAATCTGGATTAGTTCTTTCTGAGATAAATAGTAGCTGTTACCACTTACCTACTATACACTACCATAGGAGGGAAATCTTTCTTAAGTCACTGAGTAGAGTTTACATTTGTTAGAGACAAATAGTAAATGCTTCAAGCTAGTAGAAGCCTTTTCCAGATGTGTGTTCTTCACAGAAGTATCAGCGGACGTGGTTCGTGTGTGCATCATTTCTCCAACTTGTACGCTCTATCTGAAGGAGTGTCTCTTCTGAGAGTTTGATGTAATCAAGGTGAGGGAGTTGTACTGGATGTAGATACTTATTGTGATGGCATTAGCTTTGCAGTTACCCTTCTTGGGTTTATGGGTGTTACTTTGATGGGTTTATTTTCTTGAGCAGTGTGTTTGATTTTCTAAGCCCACTGCCCAAGCAACTAGTAATAAGCAATAAGGGCTGAAAGCATATACATGTTGGAATGAACATCATCTTGTCTCACTAGTCCTACATGGACTCTTCTTGGACCTTATTTTATGCATATGAGCACTCTTCGACTTTTCTATCATTGGGAAGAGTTCATAGCTCTGGATACTAGTCAACACTTGAGTTAAACAGCAGAAAATAGGGATTATATGTTGATAACAGAAGATGGCAAATCTGTTTATTAAATACTCTGCCCATAGATGCTGTGGAACTTCATCATCGAAGTCACTCCATTTCAACACTACGTCGGTGTTTCCTTTAGGGCACCCCATTTATTGGTTCAACCTCCCTTGAACTAGAGACCTGTTGTGCCACGTCTGTCTAATTGATAAAAATCTGATTCTTTTCGGACCATACAATTCTTTCCATTTTCCAATTCCATCCAATCCATTCGTTTGTTAGTATCTTTGCGGCACCTTAGGGACAAATTGTCAATTTTTTAGAGAACTTATTGTCAACATCTTTCAGATATAAATATTTAGAAGGTGTTGGTCATGTAGATCTTCTATATCTGCGGAATTTGTTGATTGCTCCATACAAATTTACAATGGAAAAACTCCTGTTTGCTGTAGAGAAAGGTTGGTCATAAGTTTGGCGTGTCACATGAAGTATTATTACTTTCTAGTTTACTCAAGTCATTCAATGAATTGGTTGATTGAAATTAAGGTACAGGTAGATATCACAGATGATGAATCAGTTTCTTTTTATTCACCTGTCTCTTGATCTTTTCTTTTCCAATGCCGTCTTTGATGATTGATGTCAGCCTGTCAATAACCTTAATCACTGGAATATGACTTTCTTTTCCTATCAAAAGCATGGCTGTCAAGAAAGATGCATTTACCAATTTTAGAGTTTTCACTTTTCAAAATGACTTTGGGGTCGAATAGAAAGGCTAATCACAATCATCTATATAAGAAAACAATGGGGTGTTCTGAAAATGTCTCCTCACATACTAATTTTTTGTAGATTTTAATGGTTGGGATGAAGTCTTAAATTTGATCCAGTGGATAGGATTAGAATAAGGAAGTGCTATTGGGGTAATTTTTAATCCCACATTGCTAAAGAGATAAAAAGAAATACAAGTGTATAAAATAAAATGGGCTAAGACAAAACAATTCATATCCGTCTTGATCTTTTGACTAAGATCAAGCGTAGTATCTATTCTTATTAGTTTATTATTTGATATGCTTACAAATTCTAAAAAGTTTAGGAAGGGCAAAAAAATAGTCAAACAGTGTCTTTTTTTGGCTTATTTTTCGTATTTAGTAAGTTTTTTTTTATTTTTTTTATTTTTGAACATCTATATATCAAAAGAAGGGGGTATTTTTTCTCTTCACAATAACTGGTATTTTCTTTAATAAGTACGACAGATTTTTATCTTTCTTTAATAATATTGAAACTTCTTTGTGAACAACATTAAATTGGTTTTACCCAATTTTGGTAATCATAGAAAAAAGTAAATGAAAAACAGGCATAAGTATGATATCGAAATTGTGCTCACACAAATATTCTTAATTTTTCATTTGCTAAAATCATGGAGTTGACCTCCCTCACTAGAGTTTTCCAGATTTAACTATAATCAAAATTATAATAGGAATTTGTTAAAGTGTTTGGATGATACGTGTAAGGACCCGCATTTTCAAAAATAGGATTAACCAAACTCGCTGAAGAAGTTAGGACTGATTCACTTCTTGGATAGCATTATGAAATTAATAAGTCTACTAACACATCACCTTATACATCAAACTGTACATCGTGCCTATGTGGTATGCCATGCAACTTATGTTTTAGGTATAAAGTGTACAAGCAGGTCCCATAAATTTTGATTATGTGTTCAAATTAGTGGATCTCATGAGTTGTGTGGCATGCCACATAGGTATGATGTACAACGTGATGTGTTAGTAGCACTGCTCTATAATTTAATATAAATGTGTTCTCGACGTAGCATGGGAAATTACTAGTGTGTCTATATTCTATAGACATGCCTATAATCTAATCCATAGTGGAGTAGTCTTGCCGTGTTTGTATCTGTGCAGTTGACGATTGTTGATTTCCGTCGTTTGTAAGTTATATGGGTGTTATATGTATAAGCACAAATCATAGTGCATGACTAGAGAATAATATTCATCAGCATAATACAAATTTATCCTATGCTGAATGGTCTTATACCATACTCTTTTTACCAGTCGTGCATTCATGTCCACGTCTGTGCATCGTAGATCCAGGGTACTATTGTGAAGTAGCTTTATGCTCACTTACTTGGTGGTGAAGTTTGCTACAGTTGTTCATACATAGCAGCTGCAATAAAGACTTCTGATCGCTCTCAGGGACAATGATTAGGAAAATACTAGTCTTATTTTATTCCTCTATGACCACTTTTAGCACTCATGGAGAGCTTGTATGCCTAAATCCAGTAGTTACCAGGTTTACCTTCGATGAATGTTGGCATCAGAGCAACTTGTATGATAGTCACATTTGGGCCGTCTTAATATGATTATTGTTGCCAATCGTGAGGAAAATATCCAAAATCTCACTGGAAAAATTGTGTTTTAACATGTGATTGAAAATTTCAGAATTTCATTAAGAACATGGTGATTGTCTGTGAGAATATAATAGCCTGAGACTTCGTTGTCTAGTGTCCCCACTCTCAAGTGGCAAAAAAATAGGAAATATTGTCTTGGTATCAGAATATCATTTAGGGTCCCACACGAGAGTCAAAACTATTTTGGTTCCATTTTACTCTGCTGTTTGTATCCGATTGATGTGTAGATACCCATATTTGGTTGTAGACCTTAGGTGTTCTGTGTCTATTGGTCTAAACAGCTAACCTAACACAGGAAAGACGATTTATCCAAAATAAAAAACCCAGGAAAGATCGTTTTTTTTTTGAATTACTGTTCTAGCGATTGGCAATACAAAGGGACTAGTCATAGTAAAACCTTTTCACTAAAAAGTATAACGGGTACCATTAGCATCACACACGAATTGCAAATTAAGGATTTCAAAATACTGGAACCACAAAAAAATGATTATCCATCCCTTTCAAGCCTCACCCAACAATAGCCCAATGGCCGTCAACAAATCCATTATAAAGCTTTGATTTGAACTCTGAGCATAGAGGAATGCTGCAAAACTGCATTGAGGAATGCTGAGTTTTGCTTTTAGTTTCAATCAATTCAGATTTTAAACCCTCACATGTCAGTGCGGTGATAGGTAACTCTGTGTATTTGTTTAAATCACTATGTGTTAGCATGTACCATACTTAGCTTGATAGTGTTACCATAATTATCTTGATAGCGTTACCATTCTGATTGATTCTGATTGTGTAAATAATAGGTTGTAATTAGGCTGATTTTATTTCCGTAATTAGGTCTCCTCTACCTGTATAAATAGAGGACCCTTTTGTACAGTTGAATTATCAATACAATACATAATTTTTCTCCCTTTGTTAGTTTACATGGTATCAGAGCATCAATAGCTCTTCCGCTGCCGCCGTCAGGCCTTCTCCGACTACCCAGGGTTTACCCGTAGTCGTGATTCTTCCGGGTTTACTCGTCGTCCGCCGGTGGTCGCCATCACCGGCCCTTTTTCTTCTTCCAGTCGTAGCTGTTCCAGACGACCAGAAGCCTTGCCTGGTTGCTGGTTGCTAACTGGTCGTTGTTCGTTGGTCATTGATCGCCATCACCAGACGCCGCTCCGGTCGCCGTTCCGCCGCCGTTCCGACGCCGCTCCGGTCGTTCCTCGCCGCCGTTCTGGTCATTCCCTCTGGTCGCTCCGGATCCCTGGTTTGTCGTCCAGCCGCCGTTCCGCCGCCGTTCCGACGCCGCTCCAGTCGTTTCTCGCCGCCGTTCGCCGCCGCTCCGGTCGTTCCTTGGTTCGTCGTTCTCCGTTCCGGTCTGATCAGCCGCTGTTCTTGCTGATTTCATCAGACGCTTCGTTACTTTGTGTGATCTCTGTTTTTTGTTTGGACTGGGCCTCGTTTGGGCCTTCTGATCTGACACCTGGACTGGGCCTCGTTTGGGCCTTCTGGTACCAGGCCTCCTGGTCTGACCTCTTGGTGCTTTGTTTGCCCAGACTTGTTGGATTGGTGTGGCTGCTGGGATTGGTACCTCTTTCTCTTAATATTTGTTTGGTCTAGTTATCTCAATTTTTTTTTGGTTCGCAATTATTCTGTTGGAAATTATGACTGAGGCACTAATTGATGCACCGAAAGTAGAGATGAATGAAGCATTAGGTACACAGTATACTCCTGGCCAGTTTATTAAGATCTTGGATAGTGCCCCTGTGGATATTTGTCCAATTAAATTGGATGGAACAAATTATATGCTTTGGTCACGATCTTTTACACTGGCCATTGAGTCCAAAGGCGTGTCAGAGTTTATTGAGGGTCCTATTTACCCACCTACAGATGCATTGGACCTTAAAAGGTTTAAAGCTCAGCGGTCCCTGGTTATGACATGGTTGTTCAATTCCATGAAACCCGATATCCGTAATCCTTTCTTGTTACTTGAGAATCCATACAAGGTATGGACAACTGTTTCTGATATGTACTCTCAGCAGGGTAATGATGCTCAGTGTTTTGAACTGAGAAAGAGGCTTCGTTCTATGGAGCAAAATCATCGCCCGGTTGCTAACTATTATGCTGAGTTGTGTGGAGCATGGCAGGAATTTGATTTTTATCAGGGATTTCAAGCTGCGTGTGGAGCTGATGCTGCTAAGTGGCTCCAACGGATTGATAAAGAGCGGGTTTATGACTTCCTGGCTGGCCTTGATAGGGAGTATGATCAGATTAGAGTTCAGGTATTGGGCCGGGTTCCGTTTCCGTCCCTGGCCGATGCATATGCTATTGTTCAGCAGGAGGAGAGTAGGCGCAGTGCCATGCTTGCTTCATCTACTTCTGAGCGTTCTGCTTTAGCTGCTATCCCTCATACTAGCGTTGGGCGAGGATTCGGATCCCCACAGAATGAAAAGGTACAGTCTGGCAGTCATGGTGGATCTAGTGGACAGCGTAAATGTGATTATTGTGATGGGATCAATCACACCCGAGACACCTGTTGGAAACTACATGGGCGTCCTCCTCGTGACACAGGAGGTGGACGACGTGGTGGTGGTGGTCGAGGCCGTGGTTATGGGCGCTATCATGGCCAGGCTCATTTCACAGAATCTGCAGCTGTTACTGTGCCTGATCCCGGACCGATTATTGGAGTTCAGCCACATGGTGAGTCTCATGGGGGTCTTTCTCAGGGGGAGTTGCAGGCTATCAGGCGTCTTTTGTCCGCGAGGGCTGATTCTTCATCTACTGTAGCCCCTACTTCCACCGCTCCTACATCCACTCCGGCCTCATCATATTTTGCTAATTCAGGTATACTGTCCAGTGCTTTCACAGCGTCTTCTTCTTCCACTCCTTGGATTATAGACTCCGGTGCGTCAGATCACATGACAGGTTGTTCCTCTGTTTTTGATTCCTACTTCCCTTGTTCTGGTAAGGATAAAGTTAGAATAGCAGATGGCTCATTCTCTGCTATTTCCGGCAAAGGTTCTGTTTGTTATTCTCCCTCCATTTCTCTATCCTCTGTTCTACATATTCCAAAATTTGCCACCAATTTACTTTCTGTTAGTAGTTTTACTCGTTCTGCCAATTGCTCTATAACTTTCTTTCCTACTCATTGTGTATTTCAGGAACTGAAAACGGGGAAGGTGATTGGCAGTGGTAAAGCACATGGTGGCATCTACTATCTGGAACATGCACCTTGTCCTCCACCAGCACTATCATGTGGTCAAGCCTTACAAGCCGATACGGGTTCTGCTTTATCCTTACTACACCAGTGGCATCGTAGATTGGGTCATCCCTCTTTTGGGATTTTAGAGAAACTTTTTCCTACTTTAGTCAAGTCTTGTCCTAGGAGTCAATTTTTTTGTGAAGCATGTGAACTTGCTAAACATAAACGCTCATTTTATGCACCTACTAATAAGAGAAGTGATTCTTCTTTTTCAATCATTCATTCTGATGTTTGGGGTCCTTCCCCCGTTACTTCATTAAAAGGTTATCGATGGTTTGTTACTTTCATTGATTGTCATTCTCGTGTTACCTGGGTGTATTTGCTCAAAACTAAAAATGAAGTCTTTTCTTGTTTCCAATCATTTCATAAGATGGTGAACACCCAATTTGACACAAGCATTAAAATTCTCCGTAGTGACAACGGTACTGAGTACATTGATAAATTTTTTCGTGCATATCTTGATGAACATGGCATTCTTTTCCAAACAACTTGCGTGGATACTCCATCCCAGAATGGTGTTGCCGAACGGAAAAATCGCCATCTGGCTGAGGTAGCCCGCTCTCTTATGTTTACCATGAAAGTCCCTAAATATTTTTGGGGGGAGGCTATTTTGACTGCTGCATATCTCATTAATCGTATGCCCTCTAGTGTGCTTCAGTTCAAAACACCCATTGAATGTTTACCTAGTACTTGTCACGCCACGTTTATTCCTCCACGTGTTTTTGGGTGTGTGTGTTTTGTTCATGCTCATCACCCTTCTGGGGGAAAGCTTGGACATAAGGCACACAAATGTGTTTTTGTTGGGTATTCTCCTTCCCAAAAAGGCTACAAATGTTATGAGCCCCGGTCTAGAAAGTTTTTTGTGTCCATGGATGTTACTTTTTGGGAGACAGAGTCTTTGTATATTCCTTCATCTCTTCAGGGGGAGAGTGTTGGTCCGGAAGAGATGAGAGAGGAAGGAAGGGTGTTCCAATCTCTGGAGTCATCATGGTCATTGTTGCCTTCCTCTTTTCATAGTGAGGGGGAGAATAAGGAAGAAGACGAATTGGTCTCTGCTGAGAATGTTCAACCACATGATGGTGATGGGCAAGTGGATGAGAACGTGCATAGATTGCCAAGAGAGTGGCCTGCCACCTTGGCAACGTATCAAAGGAGAACTAAAGCTCCATGTGCTCCACCACTTTGCCAATCAGCAGATCCTACTTCAGTTCCAGAATCACCTTCAGCCTCTTCACCAAATTCATCGGGTAATGAATCCTTTCCTCATTGTGATGACCGTCCTATTGCTATTCGGAAAGGTGTCAGATCATGTACTCAGCATCCCATTTCACATTATGTCTCTTATAATCATTTATCTCCTTCGTACCGTGCCTTTGTTGCTTCTCTTTCTGCTATAACTGTTCCACAGAATTGGAGGGAAGCATTTATGATACCTGAGTGGAAAGGGGCTATGGTGGAGGAGATGAAAGCTTTAGCAAAGAATGGCACCTGGGAACTTGTAAATCTTCCGGAAAGAAAGAAACCTGTAGGCTGTAAGTGGATTTTCACTGTTAAACATAATGCTGATGGTTCAGTTGAGAGATATAAAGCAAGATTGGTAGCCAGAGGTTTTACGCAAACTTATGGCATTGATTATGAGGAGACATTCGCACCAGTTGCAAAGATGAACTCAGTGCGTACATTACTTTCATGTGCTGCGATCTTGAATTGGCCACTTCAACAGTTTGATGTGAAGAATGCTTTTCTTCATGGTGATTTGGAGGAGGAGGTGTATATGGAGGTTCCCCCAGGATTTTCTTCCCCAGTTAGTGCAGGGAAAGTGTGTAGGTTAAAAAAGGCTCTTTATGGATTGAAGCAGTCACCTCGAGCCTGGTTTGGCAGATTTTCAAAAGCTATGGTGAGCTTTGGGTACAAGCAGAGCCATGCAGATCACACAATGTTTGTAAAGAGAGGTACTGATACAATTGCTGTCCTTATTGTTTATGTTGATGATATAATAATGACAGGCAATGATGTGAAAGAGATCCAGACTCTTAAAACTCGTTTAGCTCAAGAATTCGAGATAAAGGATCTAGGATCAATGCGGTACTTCCTTGGCATGGAAGTGGCACGGTCTGATAAAGGGATTTTTATCTCTCAACGGAAATACATTCTTGATCTATTGGAGGAGACAGGTATGTTAGGTTGCAGGCCTGCAGATTCACCTATTGAGGTAAATCATCACCTGAAAGGAGATATGGGAGAACGTACTGATAGAGAGAGGTACCAGCGACTTGTGGGTAGATTAATCTATCTAGCTCACACTAGGCCAGATATTTCTTATGCAGTGGGGGTCGTTAGTCAGTTTATGCATAATCCTTGCACCGCCCATCTTGATGCGGTTTACCGCATCCTGAGGTACCTAAAGTCAACCCCTGGAAAAGGTATCCTGTTCTCTAATCATGGTCACTTGTGTTTGGAAGCATTCACCGATGCTGACTGGGCTGGCTCTGTGGATGATAGACGATCGACTTCGGGCTATTGTACTTTTCTTGGAGGAAATCTGATTACATGGCGAAGTAAAAAACAATCTGTGGTTGCTAGGTCCAGTGCAGAAGCCGAATACAGAGCCATGGCTCATGGTGTTTGTGAGCTTCTTTGGCTTCAAACATTGCTGCGTGATTTGGGTTTTAGCAATAGTGGTCCAATGAAACTCTACTGTGATAATAAAGCTGCCATAAGCATTGCTCATAATCCAGTTCAACATGATAGAACGAAACACATAGAGATTGACAGACACTTCATTAAGGAGAAACTCAGTAAAGGTTCGATATGTATGCCTTTTGTGAGATCTGGAGATCAACTGGCTGATATTTTCACAAAAGGACTCGGCAGCAAGAGTTTCCACACTATTGCATCCAAGTTGGGCTTGAGTAATATCTTCGCACCAACTTGAGGGGGAGTGTTAGCATGTACCATACTTAGCTTGATAGTGTTACCATAATTATCTTGATAGCGTTACCATTCTGATTGATTCTGATTGTGTAAATAATAGGTTGTAATTAGGCTGATTTTATTTCCGTAATTAGGTCTCCTCTACCTGTATAAATAGAGGACCCTTTTGTACAGTTGAATTATCAATACAATACATAATTTTTCTCCCTTTGTTAGTTTACACTATGCCTCTGTTTTTGCATATTGGAGATGGAAATAGGTAAAACATAATAATACTAAGTTCTAAACATTCCTCTTATTATGAAGAAACCGCAGTGTAACTTTGGAGATGCCCAAGAAGGTTATGCTGAGAAAGAACAGTAAATTTACCATCTTCAGTTGATCCCATACTCAAGAAAATCAAAGACGAGCAAGATTAACCCAACGTCAAGTTGTTGCGTCAAAACTCCTTGGCCCTTACTGAGAGGCCAAGGAGGACTAATAGGAAAGAGAATTTTATAAAATTTCTTTCATTTTCATGTTGAGAACAAGTCGGGATTTGATTACTTCAGTGATTTTACAAGCGTAGATTGATCCCCCAGCCTATACCCTATTGAAGAGAAGATTGACTTCTTGAGTAAAACAACCAGCATTGGGCCTATAAGCCTTTAAGTTCCCGGACTCCGGACTTCAATGACTAATGGTTGACCTACCCGCTTAATCTACTTTGCCCTTTGAAAGCCTCTGATATTGAGAAAGACCCCCAAGCAATTGACATCGACTCTCTTTACATTGACTCTTCACTCTAGACTTTCCACTTTGATTTATAGAGACAACCACTTAGGCTCGGAATGAACAACTTGTTGAGTTGGCAGTATGTTGCATAACTTGCATTAAAGCAGTGTTGATGATTATGTCTTGATTATCATTTTTGTTTGTGTTAAAGGTACCTGGATAACTATTTTAGTCTTAAGATAGACTCCTTCAAAGGTTGCTAGTCAGGACTTATCTTTGGAAAGCTTGTAGAAATTCACGCCTATGTTGTGAAATACAGCTTCTGACCAAAATGAAATTTTATGTAGCCTTAGTCTGAGAGTCATTGACTCCTCCTTTTTACTATTGGTTATAAATTCTCTACCAGTGTATCAAAATCATCAGGTTGCCCCTTGGGTATGGACTTTCTGCCTTGGTAGGAAGGAGTAAAGATTTATTTGTAAGCCTATTCCTAGTGGAGATAGTTTTGGTTGAAAGAAAATATCATGATCTCCAAGATAAGCAAATTGGCTGAGGTTACTTTTTGTTTAGTGCTTTTGTGTAATTTACTTTCTGCTTCTTCTCTTCAGGTTTGTTAAAGCTTCCATAAAATCCAAACTAAGCAATAAAGTACCTCGTATTTTTCCCACTATCCAACCAAAAGCCATCCCCATTCTGCCCCTCGCCATGAACCCAATTCTCGAAATTTTCCCAGATTTGTGTGTCCCTCTATTTAATAGGCTTGCAACCCAAAATTGAACTAGAAAAAAGAATGAAGGGAAGTTAAAGAAAGGAACGGGCCTGATATTACCAATATTACTTAATTTCAATTTCACGAGATTATGTCTATTAGATTGAGTCTGATAACCAAAGCTCTGACAACTTAATTTTGTAGTTTGAATTGATCCTTGTCAACGCTTTTGGATTTCTGTTTTTTACTACTTTTGAATAGCGTGGATGTCTGCTGCAAGTGAACCCTTCTTCGAAATGGAAATCATTTTTCAGTTTGATGGACGTGCTCTAGGAAACTAGGCCGATGTGCCATTGGAGGCACCTATACTTGAGATACCTTTGTGTTAACCTGATGGGCAGATTGGGATTACAATTGAAGTGGAGCTTCTAGTTTCCCTTAAAACGCCTTGTGATGATTTTGTTTTCCTTATTGCTTGGTTGAAAGGGTTTCTAAAATGGACTCATGTCCGGGACAGTTGACTCTTTATTGCCTGTTTCACTGCATGCTTGAAAGTATAACTATTTAATTTTGTAGGAGTGAGATTAGTTGAAGTTCTTGATTCTGTAATGAATATTCAGGAAGGCTACGGGCACTACATTCTTTCCATTTGATGTCTTCCACATTCACTTCATGATGCCTTTGGGTTTTTGTTTCCCTTATTGTAGTTAGATTTGAGATGGACTTATGATCCTCCCAATTTTTGTAACCATCTGGTTTTTACTAAATATGCTGTTGGTTCGTATGTCAAGAACCATTATTTGTCAACCTGTCCAACTTGTTCTAGTTCCTGGTTCTCTGAGCTGGGGCTTGGTTCAGGGAAAGCTGTCTGTCCACCCTCGTTAGAAGTTCCCATGGTGGTGGGTTTGGTTAGGAAGCTTCTGCTCTCTGGTTGATCTATCCCGAATCATATGCCAAGTTTTGATTTGCTATTTCTGCTTGTGAATGATACTATTTGGTTCCCAGGAAGCAAAGGATCCTCTTGTCAAGGCTGTGCTAGATGGTCGCCAGCTGGCTTTAAAGGTAAAGCATGTTATTGTTTATTTGTCATCTTCTTCTTTAAGCTTCCATTATTTTTGTATGACGTTTGAAAGGTACGGTTGAGGATACAAATCATATGATCAGGATATATGATTCAAACCCTACAATTAGATACAACTCAGTCAGTAGTTGATACAAACAGGTTGCATGAGTGATGAATCTGAGAAATCGTGGGTGAATCCCTGAATTGGAGATCAGAATTGGCAAATCATGAATCGCTTCATTCACGTTTTGATTTGCTAACTTCCAACTTTTGACCATTTTTATATCTTTTGTATGGAAAGCGGTTAAACAATCCATTTTAACATCTTTAAGTTGTGCTATCCTTGTCTTTCCCTCTGTGGTTCACTTTGAAAGACTGATCCTAGAAAAGACCAACTTTCTTTCTTTTTACTATAGTTGAGGCTTAAATATTCAACTTATCAAAGTGGTTGAACTTACAAAAGGAGTCTTTTGAACCTCAAGTTACATTTTTTATCCGCCTTTTCTATTCCTTTAGTTGTGAAAAAAGAATTGTCTCGCTTATTGTTGCTCGGGCATTAAGAGTTTTCTTTCTTTAAAAAGAACTAGAAATTGCGGCACATGCATTAGGATGGGTGTGTATGGTTCCTCAACCTAAAAAAGTTTATGATTTCATCAAGCAAGTAGAATTCCAATCATAACCAAACTGTCTCGCTTAAAACCAACACACTATCTTGTTCTTGCTCCACTTTTTCTATAATCCACACAAAAGTTCTAGAACAATTCATCACTTACTGTCAGCGATCCCAAGTCCTCTTATCCTTTTTTTTTTTCAGTTAAACTTAAAATCCTCACTCAAAGTTTCCAACAATTAATCACAGATTCACAGGTTATATGGGCCAATCATTGGGAGTAATTTTGTGTTGCCCTAGATTGGAAGGGGAAAATGAAAAAGAAATTGCTGGAAGGAAATGGATTTGAGTAAATGGGACATAAAATATATGCATGTTCATCTGTTCACAAAACTTACATTTAATTCCTCCTGAATTCATGTTGTGAAAACAATATAATTTCCTGCATTGTGATACTGTGGCAATAGCTCTGAATTTATGACAATTGGTTCTCTTTTCTTTATGGTGTTCTCTCCCTGGGTCAATCATTGCTGTGGTATGATGGAAAAGCAGTTGATTTTGGCAATAGCAGTTCAAAATATGGGAAATAACTGCTCCATTCCTACACGTGTTGAGTGGGGTGTTCTTTTGGACTAAGAGAGATTAACTTCTTTTACCATTACCATTATTCGGGAACTGAATGGTATTCCAATGGTATTTGGGTGATTCAATTTGGTAATTTAGGAATAACGAAAGTTGACACAATGACAAATTCGGGAAACATGTGTACATTATGATGTGGGTTATCTTAAATCAGAGCATATTAGATACCATAGTATCTGTTTATAGATAAAGTTGGGGTTCGACCTGTGTTTGTTAGCATGGAAGCAAATGTCTTACCTATTGAAACATTTCATTGTTTAAGTCCAAAATATTTGTATAGGACTAAATGTGTAACATGGATGCGCATGGATACATTTGTTTACATTTCTTATGTATATTGAAAATCATGACCAAATCTTTACAATTTCATGGTTTGAAAAATGGAAGTTTTGATTGACTATTTAGTCAGGATTTGACATGTCTGTAAATGGTTTTGTACTCTTCTTTTTTTCTGATAAGAAGTCTCTTTAGTTCTTAACACGGTGAAATCGTGTTTATCTTCTGTAGTTTAAGCTCCATTGTGTCTGTTGGCATTTCAGATAAGTGCAAATTCTGTATACGGGTTTACAGGAGCTACTGTTGGTCAGTTGCCATGTTTAGAGATCTCTTCAAGTGTTACAAGCTATGGTAATATCCTAGTATTTCATCTTGCTAGTTCGGTCCTTGAACCCTTGAGTGGGGTAAAACAATTTGTGAGTGCTTGTATTAGAGTTGTGCTTATGATTTACCCTTCCTGTAAAGGTCGACAAATGATTGAGCACACAAAGAAACTTGTTGAAGATAAGTTTACAACACTTGGGGAATATGATCACAATGCTGAGGCAAACCATCTGAAATGCCTTGTTTTTTGTTTGGCTGGGTAACTATAATGTTATTCATAAAACACCATACACAATCTTCAATTTTCAAACCGTACCTTGAAATATGGTAATATTGCTTTCTAAAAATTTAATCACCAGCTAAAAAACTCTGTTCATTTTTCAATGATTTTTCTTATTTTTTGATATTATACTTCCATTGAAGCTAATGAACCCAGAGAAACAGACAGAGATCTTCAAGGCAATACATATGCAAGGCCAAACAAGAGCCTAAAAGAAACAGGAACTAGTTTACTAGTTTCTTTTGTTTTTAAAGTTAATGTGACTTCCAAACGGTTTTAATTTTTGATTTTTCCCGCATATCCACGTCCTGTTACGTTGAAGATTGATCTTTCTAGTGGTGCTACAGTGCTACTATTCACCAGCATTTTTGTGCTTTTAACGTTGAAGTGTAGATTCGATGGTCTCCTTATGTGTGTATCCGAATCTAGAGTGTCAAAGATTCGACAACAGTATGACTTGTTGACTTAGTTCAACAGGTCAAAATTCTTTGGAATACTTGTCTTGGTTTATGCAGGGGTGCAAATAAAATACACGTCTAACTCATTGTTATGCCAATCATTGCCTTGGACTTGCTATAGTTTCTACTCTGTCAGACTTCTGTTAAAAGTTATTAAATATCTATTTCCTTGCATTTTTAATTGTTTGGAGCTATTTGTCTCACGTTGGTATCTGTAATGAAATTCCGTAAACCGAAAAGCTTGAGACATGAATACGAAATGGGCATGTATTTTATCAATCTTTTGTATTGATGTAGATGGTGCTCTTATGAACATGTATTTGTTTTCTTTGCCAAGTTCATTCCTTCTTGTGTAGATGGGTTTGGCAATCATATTATCATGCACTCTATCTATGAATATTTATTAGTTGAATTGAGTGCATCATTTCCCTGCAGCCAATATTGTTCATAACTGAGCTATATTAGGACATTGTTATTTTGAGGCTGTTTCTCCATGAGAAGTGATTATTGTACATGTCAGGTTATATATGGAGATACAGATTCTGTAATGGTACAATTTGGTGTGCCCACTGTTGAAGCAGCAATGAACTTGGGGAGGGAAGCTGCTACATTAGTGGGACTTTCACAAAAGTAAGTTTATTGTTTGTGTTCTTTCATTAAATTAGGTATCATCTTGGTCCGAATACTCATGTCCGTTTTTGTCCCCTCCTTATTGTGATTAAGGTCGTAGGCTTGACAACTGGTTTAATATATACGACAGAAATCCTTTTAAACCAGGAGAAACGGGTAAAGTTGTGTCCAATACCATTTAAAGACGAAGACTTTTTTTTTTCGGGGGGGGGGGGGGGGGGGGGGGGCACTAAAACCATGTAGTCCTGTTGCTCAATGTCTTAATGGGGCATTGAGAGGGAAAAAGTGTATAGGGTTTTTTTGGTTTATCAACCTAACGCTAATTAATATTTGTTTATATTATGAAACTTTATATTACATTGCATGATTAAGCAATGTGGGATAATAATACTTTTAACACCCCTCAGGATAGAGAATAAATATCACAAAGATCCAGCTTATTACAAAACAAATCTAACCGTGGTTTAAACAATGACTTAGTAAACATATCAGCTAGTTGAGCACCCGTAGATACAAATGGAGTAGCTATTACACCATTTATTAACTTCTCACGCACTAGATGACAATCAACTTCAATATGCTTGGTCCTCTTCTGGAATACTGGGTTTGATGCAATGTGAATCACTCCTTGGTTATCACAGTATAGAGACATAGGCAAATGCACACTAAATCCTAGCTCGTCAAGAAACGAGCGCACTCATACAATCTCACACATAGTATGTGCCATTGCTCTGTACTCTGCTTCTGCACTAGATCGGGCAACTATTGTCTGCTTCTTACTCTTCCAATTGACAAGATTTCCACCTAGAAAAACACAATATCCAGTAGTAGACCTTTTATCAAATGGTCCTCTAGCCCATTCAGAATCAGTAAATGCCTCCAGATGCAAGTGTCCATTAGCTCCATAAAATAAGCCACGGCCCAGATGTGCCTTAAAGTACTTCGTAATTTGGAGAACTGCCTCCCAATGTGGATGGCAGGGAGCAGACATGAACTGGCTCACCACACTGACTACAAACGAAATATCGGACGTGTAATAGTAAGATAATTTAACTTGCCAACTAACCGGCGATACTGATCGGGATTGGGGAGTAACTCCCCCTGGTCAACATATAATTTGACATTGGGATTCATAGGCGTTGCAATAGGTTTAGTTTCTGTGAAACCCGAACCATACATTTAAATAATTGTTTGCATTGTCATATATATATATATATGTATATATATATAATTGCATGTATAATCACTGTTAGTTGTCAAAAAAAAAAAAATTGTGAGTATTTGTATGAACATATATTAAAGGTTGAGTGAGATTTATTACTTATGAGTATTTAGGGGAAAATAGCGTAATTTTGTTTATTACTTGATATTATCTACCCAGCATGGTTAGGTGGGTTGCTTGAGAAGCACCCACCTATTTCTATCCTGACCACGTGGGTTTCAAAAAAAAAAACAAAACAAAGAAAAGGGGAGGCAATCCCAAATACAACCCATCTTTCTTTCGTTCTTCTATTCAAAAAAATCCAGACAAGGGTTTCTTTGATTTTGGAGCAAAATATTTAGGAAATCTGAGATACAACTTCTAAGAAGGTTTTTGTTAGGAGGAAGATTATTTGGTAAGACTTCATGTTAATTTGCTATTGCTGTTGTATGGTATTTTCTTTTTTATGAATTACAATCATATTTTAAAAAAAAAGGAAACAAAAGGTGCTGCATACCCTATAAGGATTGAGATTTGCTGGGTTTATATCTTAATTGTTAGTCTCTTAATTTCTATTAAGTAGGTTTGTTGATATTAGTAGTAGATAACAGAACTATTGCTATGCTAGTTATTTAAAACCAAAAAAAAAAAATTAAATTAAGTGATGAAAAGGGGTTGAGAATTTTGCCTAATAGCTTAAACTTAATTTTTAAGCTTGAAATTATATATGTAATTGTTGTATTGCTTGAGTTTATAGTTAGAAGTTGAATTGAGTGTTTGCTGGGTTTGCATAGCATATACTAAAGTTTTACATTAGAAAGCTCATAACCAAATTTTACACATTAAAAGAATTTGTTAATGATCACTAAACTTTAAAAGTTTAATTGCTGTATTCTTCTAATAAGAATAAATTATGTATTCTAGCCATGAGTTTTCAATGAAAAAGCTAAAACAATTATTCAAGAGTTATTTTAAATTGCTAGTTGTTGGAAACTAGTAAACTGATTTTCCTAAGTGCAAAAGAATATTTATAAGTCAAGGAATTGACTTACTGGTGGACCATGGTTCAAATGATGGGAGCTTTGATGCTAGAATTCACTTGAGTAGTAGTTTCAAATAAATACATGATAAATAATTTCAATGTTTAATATGCATTTTTATACATGGAATATGTGGTTAGTTTTGAATACTCATTTGCATCATGGTGTGATCCGTGCTAGATCCAGAGAGGTCCACGCCTACTTCAGCTCCGTCTAGAAGTTAAGTTGAGATCCCGGTTAATTCGGTTATTTTCGGAAGGTGAGTACAAGAATTATATAAATTAGAACTAAAATATCTTGCTTGCAATTTTAAATGTGTTATCTTTTTATGAACTGTGATTTGAATAGTTGAGATATTATGGATCGAGAATATTTGTAAAATATGTTTTGAGATTCATGCTACGATAGCCTTGCTGGCCCTGCTCCTGGGCTAATGTGGGAGTGTTTGCCCTGATTCTGGGCTTATTATATATTGCTCACATATGGGATATGTGGGGTTCCCCTACCATTGGGATTGAAATAGCCCCTGACATCACCAATGTACTTATTTGCGTTGATTTCTCAGGGTAACAGTATTGTCTTAACTTTGGTCGAAGGTAAACGACCCTTGGCTATATGGGATGAATTGTTAGACCTTGTGCTGGTCTTTTTGAATATTCTTTTGCTGAAAGAGTTATTTTAACTTAACTTGATCCATAAATATTTTGCTTGTTCTTATTTATATGATTCAGTTGTACTCACTGAGCATGTGGTTAGCTCACGCATATTTATGCGATACTCTTTCAGGTGTTCAAGAATAGAGGGTGGTCCACTGTACAACTGTTGTCGTAGTTGTTATTATTTTGTTTTTAGTAAGTTGTTGTACTATGTTGTTGACACTTGTTGTGGGATGTGGCTTAGTAAGAGGGATTGTTGTTTTCTGTGATATTGGCCACTTCGGGTTTTTAATATAAGAGGTTTGGTTTAAAGCTTGTCTTTTATTATTTATTTTCTTGGTTTGGTATTAGAGGTATTGCCACGTCACTTTCTTCGGTGGTTCCACATTATCATTGGGATTGGGGCGTGACAGTTTCCAACAAACCAATATCCTCAAGGATATCTAGTACATACTTCCGTTGAGATAAGCTAATACCGTGCTTGGATCACGCTACTTAGATCCCTAGAAAGTATCGTAGTTTTCCCAAATCCTTGGTGTGGAATTGCTGGTGTAAGAAGGACTTGAGTGCATTAATGCCTCGTTGGTCATCACCGGTAATAATAATATCGTCCACATAGACAATCAATAATATTTTCCCTCGATCAGATTTGAGAGAGAACATAGAATGATCAGACTGACTGCGATGCATGCCAAAACGTAATACTGCATTAATGAACTTCCCAAACCAGGTTCTAAGAGATTGTTTAAGCCCGTATAGTGCTTTACGAAGCAACAAACCTGATGTGCCCCCTGAGCAACAAACACAGCTGGTTTTTCCATATAGACTTTCTCTTGTAGATCCCCGTGAAGAAAAGCGTTTTTGACATCCAATTGAAACAATGGCCAACCAAGAGAAATAAGTAACAGAGCAAAGTTTGGCGACAGGCGAAAACGTCTCCGAATAGTCCACACCATACGTCTGGGTGTAGCCTTTGGCGACAAGACGCACTTTATAACGCTCAATTGTACCATCGGGAAGATACTTGACAGTGAAGACCCAGCGGCAGCCAACAGTAGTTTTCTCAACAGGAAGAGGAACCAGCCCCCTAGTGCCATTACGATGAAGGACAGACATTTCATCCTCCACAGCTTGCCACCAGGTAGACATCGATAAGGCCTCCTGAACAGTGTTAGGAACAAATATGGAGGAAATAGAGGAGGCAAAAGCACGAAGAGACGGACATAAATGATCAGAGGAAAAAAATTGAGCAATAGGATGAGAGGTGCAAGACCAAATACCTTTGCGAAACCAAACCTTATGTGTTAGGGTTCATTAACACCCTATACACTTTCTCTCATCTCTGATAACATGGTATCAGAGCCACCCTTAATCCATACTCGAACCCTAACCCTAGAAACCAAACCCTAACCCTAGATAAAACCTAAATCGAAACCCAAGTCACAAACCTAACCCTAAATCTCGCCACAGCCGCCTACAAGCCCCTGGCGTCTCAAGCCGCCTACAGCCCCTGCTGTCTGCCGCCGCCATCACCCTCAGCCGCCGCCGCCGCCATCAGTCTTCAGTAGCCGCCGCCATCCCCTACTGGCGCCTTAGACCTCACCGCTGCCGCCCCTGACCGCCCCTGGCCACCCCTGGCCCCGCCGCCCCTGGCCGCCCCGCCGCCCCTAGCCGCCCCGCCGCCCCGCCGCTGGCCGCCCCTCTGTTTGCTGTTTAAAGGTCAGTCTACAGCACTGATCCTCTTTTGCTTAGCCTCTTCGTTGATGCCTCTGTTCGCTGTTGCCTCTGTTTGGTAGTGGGCCTGTTTGCTGTTGCCTCTGTCTCTTGTGGTATGGCTGGTTCCTGTTTGCTGTTGCCTCTGTCTTTTGTGGTATGGCTGGTTCCTGTTTGGTGGTTGTGTCTGGTGCATTGATCAGTTAAAGTGGTGGTCGTTGGATTTCGTTTGTTACTAGTTATTTGTATTATTGCCTCTTCTTCTTTGTCAACATGTCTGTCGAGCAGTCTGCTTCTAGTTCTGGTTTGAATCCTATTTCTACTGTTGTTGGTACTCTGTCTGGTTCTGACTCGACAGCTATTGGTAGTTTATTGGGTGGCTCCCGGTCTCGTGATCGGCGTTCTATTACCTCCACACCATTAAATGGGGGCAATTATGTTTTGTGGGCAAAAGCTGTTGAGGTATACTATCTGGGTGAGTCCGAGGACTCTTATTTGACTGATGATCCCCCGCCTGCTGATTCTCCCACATATCGGGCCTGGAAAGCAGTTGATGCCCGTGTTCGCTCCCAACTCTGGAATAGTATGACGGAGCAGGTTGCTAGTACATTGATGTTCTGTGTGACAACAAAGGAAGTGTGGACAGAGGCCAAAGAATTGTATTCAGGTGTAGACAACCTCCGCCGCACATATGAGCTTTATCGGTCTTTCTTTACTATATCTCAGGGTGATGCTTCATATGAGGAGTATTATGCTAAGTTTCGGCGCATTTGTAATGAATTAGATATTTGTGAGCCTCTTTCTGTTGATATTCAGGTTGTACGACGCCAGCGAGATCGTATGTGGGTTACTCGTTTTTTATCTGGTGCGTCATCGACCTTTGGCCCCGTGAGTAATCAGATTTTGGGATCTCCTGACTTACCTCCTCTCAGCGAGGTATTTCGTC
This sequence comes from Arctostaphylos glauca, assembly GCA_019985065.2. NCBI lineage: Eukaryota > Viridiplantae > Streptophyta > Magnoliopsida > Ericales > Ericaceae > Arctostaphylos > Arctostaphylos glauca. Next base: position 22,480,373 of record JAHSPW020000003.1, read on the forward strand.
GTCTCCGTCAGTCATCATCTATTTCTACACCATCTTTGACTTCCGCTGCTTCTGATAGCTCTGCTTTCTCTGCCAGCCGTGGCCGCGGCTGCGGCCGTGATTCTGGGTATAGCAGTTGTGGTCGTGGAGGATGGGGTTCTGGTAGCCATGATTCAAGTCCTCATTATGGTGGTCGTGGTGATTCTGGGTCCAATGGTCGTCATTCTAGTCGAGGGGGAGCTAGTTCTGGTCGTGGCCGCGGTACCCGATTTTGTACTCATTGTAAGGGTACAAGTCATACCGTGGACTATTGTTATGATCTTCATGGTTATCCCCAAGCTCATCAGGTTGCCTCTGAGGATACTGGACAGTTTGCTCAAACTTCTGCCAATAGTGTGGTTATTTCAGCTGAGGATTACCAGCGTTTCTTGTCATTTCAGGATGGGACAGAATCTTCCACTGCTACGCTTGCTCAGACCGGTCCATCTGTTGCCTGTGTTGCCTCATCCTCATCCTCTCCTTGGGTTATTGACTCGGGAGCTACAGATCACATGACTGGTACACCTACCTTTTTCCTTAGTCAACAGTCAGTTGGTAAATCATCACATGTCACCTTAGCTGATGGTTCTACCACTGCTGTTACTGGTTTGGGCTCCGTTCCTGTCACTTCTTCTCTTACTTTGACTTCTGTCTTACATGTTCCTCGTTTTCCATTTAACCTTATGTCTGTGAGTCGCCTTACCAAATCTTTAAACTGTTCCGTCACATTTTCTCCTCATGGCTGTATTTTTCAGGATCTCAAGACGGGGAGGAAGATTGGTGGGGGCATTGAGCGCGGCGGCCTCTATTACCTGACCGTTCCTCAGCCTGTTGCTCTTCAGACATCCGAGTCCCCATACCAACAACATTGTCGCCTTGGCCATCCATCTCTCCAGAGTTTGAAGCGTCTTGTCCCCTCGTGTCGTTCCCTCAATAAGTTGGTGTGTGAAGTTTGTGAGTTTAGTAAACACCGACGAGTCTCTTTTCATCCTAGGGTTGAGCGTCGTGCATCGCGTCCTTTTCAGTTGGTTCATTCAGACATTTGGGGGCCTATTCATGTGCCCACTGTTTCTGGTTTTCAGTATTATGTTATTTTTGTGGATGATTTTTCTCGTCTCACATATCTTTATCTAATGAAAGAGAGGTCTGAATTGCAACATGTGTTTAAATCTTTTTACATGGAAGTTAAGAATCAATTTGATACCTGCATTCAAATATTTCGTTCAGATAATGCCCGTGAATATTTTCACAGTCTTCTTTCTCAATTTCTTGATGATCATGGCATTATTCACCAATCATCGTGCGCTCGGTCTCCACAACAAAATGGAGTTGCCGAGCGCAAGATTCGACACTTGTCCGAGGTTATGCGTGCTTTACTATTCCACATGCAGGTTCCTAAGTCATATTGGAGTAATGCTGCTCTCACTGCTTGTTATTTAATCAACCGTATGCCCTCTACGGTCTTAGGTGGTCAGGTTCCCCATAAGGTCTTGTTCCCTAGTCGGCCTCTCCATTCATTACCCCCTCGAGTTTTTGGGTGCACTTGTTATGTCCATGTCCTTGACCCTGATAGGAGTAAACTCGATCCTCGGTCTTTTAAATGTATTTTTTTGGGCTACTCCCGCACTCAGAAAGGATATCGCTGTTACTCTCCTACTTTACGTCGTCACTTTGTTTGTGCCGATGTCACGTTTAATGAGTCGTTGCCATATTACTCAGATCCTGTTACTACCAACGATCTTGTTACACTTGAGTCTGTGTTACCTATGACTGTCCCCACTGGTACTGTTCCCCAAAAACCTTTGCAAGTATATGTTCGTCGTTCTCCCGCACCAGCACCAAACCAGCCCCAGACATCACTTCAGCCTACCGAACCATCCCCGGCTGCTGCACCATCTTTGCCCACGCCTCCGTCTTCCCCCTTGTCGCCAGATCCACCTGCTCGTCGATATCCTACTCGTGAGAATCGTCACCCACCGGTAAAATATGGTTTTTCTAATATCTCGAGCACTTCTCATCCTATTTCTCAGTTTATCTCTTATGATCATCTCTCTCCCTCTCTTCGTGCTTTCACTACTACTGTTTCCTCTATATCTGTTCCTAACACTGTTCAGGAGGCATTATCCCGGTCTGAGTGGCGGACAGCTATGGAAGCTGAAATGTCTGCTCTTCATAATAATGGCACATGGGAGTTGGTGCCTCTTCCTGCTGGTAAAACCACTATTGGCTGTCGTTGGGTTTATACCATTAAGTATCTTCCTGATGGTACTATTGAGCGTCATAAAGCCCGCCTGGTTGCCAAAGGCTACACACAGACTTATGGCGTTGATTACTCCGAAACATTCTCTCCTGTTGCCAAGCTTGGTTCTGTGCGGATTTTTCTTTCCCTTGCCGCCAATCTTGGTTGGCCGTTGTTTCAACTTGATGTTAAAAATGCTTTTCTCCATGGTGATCTTAAGGAGGAAGTCTACATGGCGCAACCACCTGGGTTTGTTGCTCAGGGGGAGCATCATAAGGTATGTCGTCTTCGCAAAGCCCTTTATGGACTTAAACAATCTCCCAGAGCGTGGTTTGGCAAGTTTAGTGATGCTATTATGAGGTTTGGCATGCGTCGAAGTTAGTCTGATCACTCTGTATTCTCCCTCATGTCATCTCGAGGGAAAGTGTTGCTCATTGTTTATGTTGATGACATTATTATTACTGGAGATGATCAGAGAGGGATTGATGAGTTGAAACAATTCTTACACAGTCAATTCCACACTAAAGATTTGGGTAAGCTACGATATTTCTTGGGTATTGAGGTGGCAAGATCCAAGGATGGGATTAGTTTGTCCCAAAGAAAATATGTGTTGGATATTCTAGAAGAGACAGGTTTATTGGGAGCTAAACCTATGGAGACTCCAATGGATCCTGTTAGAATAGTTATGTTTGTGTTATGTTTATCCCACATCGGATACGTCAAGTAATGTAACACTCTCACGGTAATATAAATAAAGTACTCGTGTGTTAGGGTTGGTTAACACCCTATACACTTTCTCTCATCTCTGATAACATGGTATCAGAGCCACCCTTAATCCATACCCTAACCTAACCCTAAAAAAAAAAAAAAAAAAATTAAACCCTAAGCAAACCCTAAACCCTAGCCGCCACCAACAACCACTCTCAGCCCTAAACCTACCGCCACCTACCGCCACAAAACCCTAAACCTACCGCCACCCTCAGCCGCTCCTGCCGCCGCACAAACCCTAGCCGCACCTCCTGCCGCCGCACAAACCCTAGCCGCCGCACAAACCCTAGCCGCACCCTCCTCCGCCTTCTCGCGCAGCCTTCTCCATTACCTGCCGCCTTCTCACGCGCTGCCTTCGCGCGCCGCCTCCGCCTTTTCACACCGCCTTCTCTTGCACGTCGCCCTTCCAAACAGCTGCAGCCACTCAAGCAGCCGCAGCCCAACCAAGCGCACCCAAGCGCAGCCACCCACCCAAGCTGCCATCAACCCTTTGGTTCGACCTGCTGTACACGCCATCATCAGCCACATATGCCAATCCTCAGCCGATCTGTTGTACACGCCATCATCAGCCGATCCGCCTGGTAGTCACCACCATCTGCTGCTTGTTTTTCACAAGCCGATCTGCTGTACACGCCTCATGTTCTAGCCATGTTCCTCAGGTCCGCCGATCAGCCATTGCTCGTGTTCTAGTGGTAGCCTCCTATTCTAACCATTGATCAGTCTATGTTTCGCCTCAACAACAGATCCGACGCCACTGATCTAGTCCCTGTTTCGCCTCCTGTTCAGACGCCACATGCTGCTTCGTCCGCCTGTTGTTCAAAGTCTGGTGTGTTCCCTTTTTCGTTTGATCCGTTTGTTTGATAGCTGGACCCTCAGCTACTGGTTTGGTCTCTGATCTTTGGTTTGGTCTCCTCTGATTGCTGATTTTTGAGTTCTGCTTTCTATCATATCGATGGCTGGTGTAGTTGATTTGGTGAGCTGTGGTTCGCATATTGTGGGTATTTGATAAAGTAGTGGTTGGATGTGTGAATCTTACAGTATCTGGTTGGTGGTTGGTTATTGCTGTGTTGGTTGATTTAGTTGCTCATTGATTTGTTTGTAGTCGTTGATTTCTTATGGTGGATAATCACAAAGTTGATTAGTTTGTCGATTGTTTGGTTGCTAGTGGATTCCGCGTTGGTGTTTGGGTTTGTTAAAGATGAAGTCTACTTCAGTTGTTTCAGGTGTTTTTGGTCGCAACCGTGATATCCGACTGTGTACCCATTGTGGGGGTACAAATCATACAGTTGAGTATTGTTATGATCTTCATGGTTTCCCTCAGGCTCATCAGGTTACTATTTCTGAGGATGCTAGACATCCGTCTGCCGACCGTAGGGTGACTATCTCTGCAGAGGAGTACCAACGCCTCGTGTCACTTCAGTCAGGTTCTGCCACTGCTACGCTATCTCAGAGAGGTCCTTCTGTTACTTGTGTTGCATCTTCTCTTCCTTCCACTCCTTGGGTTATTGATTCAGGTGCATCAGATCATATGACTGGTAGTTCTCACATTCTTTCTGATGGTTATCATAAGTCTATCGGTAAACCATCCCATGTTACTCTAGCTGATGGTTCTACTACTGCTATTATTGGTTTGGGTTCTGTTCCACTTACCCCCTCTCTTACTTTGGACTCTGTATTGCATGTTCCTCGTTTTCCATTAAATCTTCTGTCAGTTAGTAAACTTACAAAATCCTTGAATTGTTCTGTTACTTTTTCCCCTCATGGTTGTGTGTTTCAGGATCTCAAAACGGGGCGGAAGATTGGTAGCGGTGTTGAGCGTGGTGGCCTGTATTACTTTACCGATGGTATTCACCCTAGCTCTATTGCTCTCCAGTCATCAGTTTCACCATATCAACATCATTGTCGTCTTGGTCATCCATCCCTTCAAAACCTTAAAAGGCTAGTTCCTTCATGTAGTCGTGTCAACACTTTGCCCTGTGAGGTTTGTGAGTTTAGTAAACATCATAGAGTATCATTTTATCCTAGGATTGAGAATCGTGCGTCGCATCCATTTGAGTTAGTTCATTCTGATATTTGGGGCCCCATGCATGTTCCTAACATTGCTGGCTTTCAGTATTATGTTATTTTTGTCGATGATTTCTCTCGTGTTACCTACCTTTATCTTATGAAAGAGAGATCAGAGTTATCTTCTATTTTTAAGTCGTTTTATATGGAAGTCAAAACCCAGTTTGATACTTGCATTCGCGTATTTCGTTCTGATAATGCCCGTGAATATTTTAAAAATACTCTTTCTCAGTTTCTTGATGATCACGGTATTATCCACCAGTCCTCTTGTGCTCGAACTCCACAACAAAATGGAGTTGCCGAATGCAAGATTCGACATTTATCAGAAGTTATGCGTGCACTGTTATTTCAAATGCAAGTTCCTAAGTCTTATTGGAGTGACGCGGTTCTTACTGCCTGCTATTTGATTAATCGTATGCCCTCTACTGTTCTTAGAGGTCAGATACCCCATAAGGTCTTGTTTCCTGGTCGTCCCCTCCACTCTTTACCCCTTCGAATTTTTGGGTGCACGTGTTATGTTCATGCTCTGGATCCTGACCGGAGCAAACTTGACCCTCGTTCCATTAGGTGCATTTTTCTTGGTTATTCTCGGACTCAGAAAGGGTATAAGTGTTATTCTCCATCTTTACGTCGTCATTTTGTGTGTGCTGATGTCACATTTAATGAGTCACTACCGTTTTATTCGGAGTCTGTTACTGTCAATGATCGGCTTGCATTTGAGTCAGTGTTTCCTATAGCTGTCCCGTCAGGTACTGGTCCACCACCAACACCTCCTCCACCAAAACCTTTACAGGTATATGTTCGTCGTCCTAAACCTCCAATATTGCCATCTCTGCCTGCGCCACCAGTGTCATCTCAGCTAGCACCATCTCCGTCTGTACCTTCACCCACCGCTCCGTCTTCTCCTCCGTTGCGGGATCCTGACGATCTTGATCTTCCTATTGCTTTACGTAAAGGTACTCGCACTTGCACTTCTCATCCCATTTCTCACTATGTGTCGTATGATCACCTGTCTCCTTCCCTTCGTGCCTTTACTTCATCAGTTTCTTCTATATATGTTCCTAACACTGTACAGGAGGCCCTTTCTTTGTCTGAGTGGCGGACAGCAATGGAGACTGAGATGCATGCTCTCCATGACAATGGCACTTGGGAGTTGGTTCCTCTTCCGTCAGGAAAGTCTACTGTTGGTTGTCGATGGATCTTTACTGTCAAGTATAATCCGGATGGCACTGTTGAGCGCTACAAGGCCCGTCTTGTGGCCAAAGGCTATACCCAAACATATGGGGTTGATTATGCAGAGACCTTTTCCCCAGTTGCCAAGATCAATTCTGTCCGGATTCTTATTTCTCTTGCTGCTAATCTGGGTTGGCCCTTATTTCAATTCGATGTCAAGAATGCCTTCTTGCATGGTGATCTGCTCGAGGAGGTCTATATGGAGCAACCTCCTGGGTTTGTTGCTCAGGGGGAGCGTTCTAGAGTTTGTCGTCTTCGCAAAGCTTTATATGGTCTGAAGCAATCTCCTCGAGCTTGGTTTGGTCGGTTTAGTGATGCTGTGCTGCAGTTTGGTTTGCGTCGATCCCATTCAGATCATTCCGTCTTCTCTCTCCAGTCAAAGCGTGGGAAAATAGTGTTAATTGTGTATGTAGATGACATCATTATTACTGGAGATGATCAGAAAGGTATTGATGAGTTGAAGCAGTTCTTACAGCGTCAATTTCATACTAAAGATTTGGGTAAGCTACGGTATTTTTTGGGTATTGAGGTAGCAAGATCCAAGGACGGAATCAGTTTGTCCCAACGGAAGTATGCATTGGATATTCTTGAGGAGACAGGTTTATTGGGAGCAAAACCTGTGGAGACCCCAATGGATCCTAATGTGAAACTTTGTGTTGATCAGGGGGAGATATTTTCTCATCCAGATCAGTATCGTCGCTTAGTTGGTAAGTTGCTTTACCTTACCAATACTCGTCCTGATATCTCATTTGCTGTTAGTAAGGTGAGTCAGTTTATGTCTGCTCCTCGTATTCCACATTGGGAGGCTTGCATTCGCATTGTGAAGTATCTTAAGGCTCACCCTGGACGTGGCTTATTCTTTCGTTCTAATGGTCATTTGCTTGTTGAGGCATTTACTGATGCAGATTGGGCAGGGTCACCTTCTGATAGACGTTCAACCACTGGTTATTGTACTTTTGTTGGTGGCAACCTAGTTACCTGGAAGAGTAAGAAGCAAACCGTTGTCGCAAGGTCTAGTGCAGAGGCAGAGTACCGTGCTATGGCTCATACTACATGTGAGGTTGTCTGGCTGAAATCCTTTCTTGAGGAGCTTGGATTTCCAGTGCAGTTACCAATTTCTATGCATTGTGATAATCAGGCGGCGATACATATTGCCTCAAACCCGGTGTTTCATGAAAGAACCAAACATATTGAGGTAGATTGTCATATCGTTCGGGAGAAGATTGATAGTGGTACTTTGGCTACACCTTTTGTATCCACGGGAGCTCAGATTGCAGATATTTTTACTAAGTCGTTGTTTAAACCACGTTTTGAGTTTTTATGTAACAAGCTGGGATTTTGTGATATTTATTCTCCAGCTTGAGGGGGAGTGTTAGAATAGTTATGTTTGTGTTATGTTTATCCCACATCGGATACGTCAAGTAATGTAACACTCTCACGGTAATATAAATAAAGTACTCGTGTGTTAGGGTTGGTTAACACCCTATACACTTTCTCTCATCTCTGATAACAGATCCTAATGTCAAACTTTGCATTGATCAGGGGGAGGTATTTTCTCATCCAGATCAGTATCGTCGCTTAGTTGGTAAGTTGATTTACCTTACCAATACTCGTCCTGATATCTCATTTGCTGTTAGTAAGGTGAGTCAGTTTATGTCTGCTCCTCGTATTCCACATTGGGAGGCTTGCATTCGCATTGTGAAGTATCTTAAGGCTCACCCTGGACGTGGCTTATTTTATCATTCTAATGGTCATTGGCGTGTTGAGGCGTTTACTGATGCAGATTGGGCAGGGTCACCTTCTGATAGACGTTCAACTACTGGTTATTGTACTTTTGTTGGTGGCAACCTCGTTACCTGGAAGAGTAAGAAGCAAACCGTTGTCGCAAGGTCTAGTGCAGAGGCAGAGTACTGTGCTATGGCTCATACTACATGTGAGGTTGTCTGGCTGAAATCCTTTCTTGAGGAGCTTGGATTTCCAGTGCAGTTACCAATGTCTATGCATTGTGATAATCAGGCGGCGATACATATTGCCTCAAACCCGGTGTTTCATGAAAGAACCAAACATATTGAGGTAGATTGTCATATCGTTAGGGAGAAGATTGATAGTGGTACTTTGGCTACACCTTTTGTATCCACAGGAGCTCAGATTGCCGATATTTTTGCTAAGTCATTGTTTAAACCACGTTTTGAGTTTTTATGTAACAAGCTGGGATTTTGTGATATTTATTCTCCAGCTTGAGGGGGAGTGTTAGAATAGTTTATGCTTAGTTTATGTGTTTGTCCCACATCTCTTAAGTAAGACATGTAATGTGGTGAGCAATAATATAAATACAACTCTTATGTGTTAGGGTTCATTAACACCCTATACACTTTCTCTCATCTCTGATAACAGAAGCTAATGCGGAACGGTCAGCAGGAGGTGTGGATGATGCAGGGCCAGATACAGTAGACTGATGGAGGCGATTGAAAACCTCACTGAGAAAAGGTAGATCACGAGACCACAAGAGTTGGTTACTAACCGGGTCATAAGTAGACGAGACACTCGATAAAAATTGGGCAACCTGTATGCGCTCACGCAGATGTCGCATAACCTGAAGATCAGTGGAAAGTGGCTCACAAATATTGAGCTCGTCACAGATGCTCCAAAACTTAGCATAATAACCCTCCAAAGATGAATTTCCCTGAGAGAGAGAGAGAGAAGAAAGACTGATGAAGATCATACGTGCGACGAAGGTTGTTTACTCCAAAATACATCTCTTGAGTCTGGGTCCATAACTTTTTTTGGCTGTGGGCAACAAAATAAGAGAGCTAGCAATATGATAGACCATTGCGAAGGACCAGCAGGCGTGGTCGGAAGAATCCCAGATATTTTGGAGACGGTTGAGGCGTGGAGAGAGATGTGGCTTGCAGTGATGGATTTTGACCAAGTCTTTAGGAGCTAATAAGGATAATCTTTTTATCCCTTTTATTTTGAATAGTTGCTAGGATTAGGACTTTAGTTGTCAGTTCAGTTTTTACGTGGGCATGATTGCCGTTGTACATGTCCACGGGATTAGGCAAGTTGTTAGGCAAGTTGTTAGGCTCTGGTTTATTTATAGACCAAGGCAACATGAATAAAGGTATCTGGAAAAACTATTATCCAAACCTGTGGTACGATTCTCACCCGAAGAGAATACATTTCTTTAGCAAACTTATCAGTTCTGACTGGGACCTATCATTGGTATCAGAGCTGCGTTGTGATTATCATGTCAACAAACAAGGAACGAATTGAGCATCTTGAAGCGGGGCTTGGCGGAGTACAGGATGGCATGCAACGATTGGAGCTAGGAATGGCAGACAAGTTCAAACAACTGGAGATGACGCTCAGCCGCATGTCTGATGCTTTGTTCTCGAACAAAGATAGCACCAGCCACAGTACTTATGAACGTGCAGGAAATTCGCACAACACCAAAGATGAATCTGATGGTTACCGATTGGTTGTTTCATCCAAGACAGCCAAGCTTGAGTTTCCAAAATTCTCAGGCGAAGATCCGACGGAATGGTTGGCCCGAGTGGAACAATTTTTTGAATTTCAAAAGACTACTGAAGCCCAGAAGGTTTCTTTGGCCTCATTTCACTTAGAGGGTGAAGCCAACCAGTGGTGGCGATGGTTGAGCCGAACTTTTAAAGAAGATGGGAAGGAGGTGACATGGGCAATCTTTGAAGAAGAGTTAGGGGTTCGTTTTGGCCCCACTGAGGGGGAAGATTTTGATGAAGCTCTGTCACACATTGAACAGGTGGGCTCCCTGCGAGACTACCAACGGGAGTTTGAGAAGTTAGGCAACCGTGTGCACGGATGGACTCAAAAGGCGCTGGTAGGAACCTTTATGGGGGGACTCAAGTCAGACATAGCCGAGGGGATTCGAATGTTCAAACCACGGACATTGAAGGAAGCCATTAGTCTTGCTCGAATGCGAGACGGACAGCTCGCTCGCCAACGAAAGTTCACACGACCACAGCAAAATATACGGCCACAGCTTGCTACCCCAGCTCCGGCACAATCCAACCCCGCATCACCAATCAAAAGGTTATCATGGGACGAGATGCAGAGAAGGAGAGCCCAAGGGTTGTGTTTTAATTGCAACGACAAGTTTACTGCTGGCCATAAGTGTCGCGGTCCACATTTGTTATTATTGGATGCAGCCGCGGGAGCTGATTCTATTATTTGTGAAGAAGTGACAGAGGAGCAGTTGGTAGACCAAACGCCCAACGATCGACTCGAGCCCGAGATTTCCCTACATGCACTTACGGGGTGGGCATCACCAAAAACCATGAGGATAGCTGCCAAGATAGGTTCGATGGAGGTGGTTGTTTTGATCGATAGTGGCTCAACCCACAACTTTATCAATGATCGCATTGCTTCGTTTTTTGCGACTGCCCGTTGTGCCAACCGATCCTTTCACAGTACGCGTGGCTAGTGGAGAAAAATTGAGTTGCCAAGGAAGGTTTGAGAACGTATGTGTGAACCTGCAAGGCATCCCATTTTTTCTCACTCTTTATGCCCTTCCTGTAGCAGGTCTTGACTTGGTGCTTGGAGTCCAATGGCTTGAAATGCTTGGGTCAGTCACATGCAATTGGAAGCAGCTTACCATGGAATTCCAGTGGGAGGATGCACAGAGGAAGTTGAAAGGATCTGATATCCCACCAATTCAAGAGGCATCTCTCAAAGAGATGTCTAAGGAGCTCCGCCAACACCATTCAGCATTTGCGGTCTGTTTGCACTCGTTGATGGACGTGGAGCGCGGAGGGATGGAGCCAGACATGCTGAAATTATTGGAAGCATACGTGGGTGTCTTTGCAGAGCCAACCACGTTGGCCCCTATTCGAGATGTTGATCATTCCATTCCTCTCAAGGAGGGTACAGAACCTGTCAATGTTCGGCCATATAGGTATGCCTACTTCCAAAAGGCAGAAATTGAAAAACAGGTCCAAGAAATGCTCCAGCAAGGAATTATAAGGCCGAGTACCAGCCCCTTCTCATCTCCAGTGCTATTGGTAAAAAAGAAAGACGGAAGTTGGCGGTTTTGCACTGATTATCGCGCACTCAATGCAGTTACTATCAAGGATCGATTTCCCATTCCTACGATAGAAGATATGTTGGATGAATTGCATGGTGCTGCATATTTTACCAAGTTAGACCTCAGGGCTGGGTACCATCAGGTAAGAGTCCATTCCTCAGACATTCCTAAAACAGCCTTTCGTACTCACAATGGCCACTATGAATATTTGGTTATGCCTTTTGGATTGTGTAATGCACCCTCAACCTTCCAAGCCATCATGAATTCTATTTTTCGCCCTTATCTCCGAAAGTATATTCTAGTTTTTTTTGATGATATTTTAATATATAGCCCTACTTGGGAAACACATTTGTGCCATGTGAAAAGGGCTTTAGAGGTGTTACAGCACCATAAGTTCTTTATTAAGGCAAAAAAATGTGCATTTGGCCAGCAAGAGCTAGAATATTTGGGGCATATTGTTACGCAGCATGGGGTCAAGGTTGATAAGACAAAAATTGAAGCCATGGTAGCATGGCCTCGTCCTTCTAACATCACTGAGTTGCGTGGTTTTTTAGGACTCACTGGATATTACAGGAAATTTGTTCGGAATTATGGCCTTATAGCCCGTCCTCTCACCAATCTTCTCAAAAAGGGCCAATTCGGTTGGAATGAAGAAGCAGAAGCTGCATTTCTTACACTTAAGAAGGCTATGACCACCACGCCAACATTAGCCATGCCAAATTTCAAAGAATCATTCACTATTGAAGCTGATGCATGCGGAGATGGAATAGGTGCGGTTCTTTCCCAACAAGGAAGACCCATAGCATTCATGAGTCGGGCATTGGGGGTGACAAAAAAGGCTTGGTCAATTTATGCTAAGGAAATGCTCGCAATAGTGGAAGCAGTTCGTATATGGCGGCCATATCTTTTGGGGAAAAAGTTCATCATCCAGACGGATCAACGAAGTCTGAAATATTTTCTGGAGCAGCGTGTTGCAACTCCGGAGCAGCAAAAATGGGTGGCTAAACTAATGGGCTACGACTATGAGATTGTCTACCGGCCAGGCCGTGACAACTCCGCGGCGGATGCTCTCTCTCGCAAACCAAATAGTCCAACTCTTGATTATTTGTTTGTGCCGCAGGTCCGAGTATGGGAGGAAATTAAACAGGCTTCCTGTGGTGATTCATACATAAGTCAAGTGAGCCGCCAAGCCGAAGAAAAGCCAGAGGGGCCTTACAAGCTGCGAGATGGGCTGGTTTTCTACAAAACGAAAGTCGTGGTGCCCATGGTTCCCGAGATTCGCAAGAAATTATTGGTTGAATTTCATGACAGTAAACCAGCAGGCCATTCAGGAGTATTACGCACGTACAAAAGGCTGGCCCAACAATTCTATTGGCCCAACATGCACAAAGAAGTCCAGGACTATGTTTCATCTTGTGAAATTTGCCAGAAAAGTAAGTCGCAAGCTCTCGCACCGGCAGGACTTCTCCAACCTCTGCCCATTCCATGCCAAGTTTGGGATGATATCACTCTTGATTTCATTGAAGGATTACCTACGTCCCACGGCAAAGATAAAGTGCTGGTGGTCGTTGACAGATTGAGTAAGTACGCTCACTTTATGTCATTAACTCATCCTTTTACAGCTAAGGTGGTGGCAGAAAAGTTTGTGGAAGGCGTGGTCAAGCTTCATGGGATGCCGCAGTCAATAGTGAGCGACCGGGATCCCATTTTCATTAGCAAATTCTGGGAGGAGTTCTTTACCATGTCTGGCACTAAACTTCAGCTCAGTACATCCTATCATCCACAAACGAACGGGCAGACCGAGGTGGTGAATCGTTGTCTTGAGCAGTATCTCCGTTGCTTTGTCCATCAGTACCCAAAGAAATGGAATGAGTTTCTTCCCTGGGCTGAACTATGGTACAATACCACTTACCATAGCTCTACGGGGATGACGCCATTCAAAGCTCTTTATGGTCGTCTACCACCAACAATACCATTCTATCAAGCCAGGCTCTCGCCGGTAAATGAGGTGGACCAAAGTCTGCTTCAACGAGATGAATTACTCACGCAGCTGAAGAGTAATCTGGGAGTAGCAATAAATCGCATGAAACAGATGGCTGATCAGAAGAGACGAGATGTGGAATTCCAAGAAGGTGACATGGTGTTCTTGAAGCTGCAGCCTTACCGCCAACAAACAGCTTTCAAGCTTGCCCATCAAAAGCTGGCTAGTCGATTTTTTGGGCCTTATCAGATTCTACAACGAGTGGGTAAGGTTGCGTACAAGTTGCAGCTACCTGAAGGAGCACGCATACATCCCGTATTCCATGTCTCGCTACTTAAAAAATTTATTGGGGAGCGCATCGATGCCAGCTCGGAATTGCCTCCAGTCACCGATGAGGGAGCCGTCGCATTGGAGCCAGAGCAAGTTATTGACACTCGTTGGGTTAAGCAGGGTAACAAGTTCATTCAGGAGAGTTTGGTACAATGGCGGCGATTACCGGCCGAGGAAGCAACTTGGGAAAACACAGAATCCTTGAAGCAGCAGTTTCCTTTCATGGACCTTGAGGACAAGGATCCACTCCACGGGGCAAGTATTGATAGACCATTGCGAAGGACCAGCAGGCGTGGTCGGAAGAATCCCAGATATTTTGGAGACGGTTGAGGCGTGGAGAGAGATGTGGCTTGCAGTGATGGATTTTGACCAAGTCTTTAGGAGCTAATAAGGATAATCTTTTTATCCCTTTTATTTTGAATAGTTGCTAGGATTAGGACTTTAGTTGTCAGTTCAGTTTTTACGTGGGCATGATTGCCGTTGTACATGTCCACGGGATTAGGCAAGTTGTTAGGCAAGTTGTTAGGCTCTGGTTTATTTATAGACCAAGGCAACATGAATAAAGGTATCTGGAAAAACTATTATCCAAACCTGTGGTACGATTCTCACCCGAAGAGAATACATTTCTTTAGCAAACTTATCAGTTCTGACTGGGACCTATCATCCTCCATACTATTCCACAACTCAGAACGAATGCAGGCGTCCTCAGCGACCCATACAGAATATCCAGAAGCTTTTGAGTCGGGAGGGTCATCGGTCAAATAGTGATATTGGGACTCTCCCAAATAATAAACATCAACTGCTTTAGCCCACACGGCATAATTCCTCCCAGTCAATGGTGTGGAAGTAATAGATAGCCTATTTCGATACCGAGAAGGACGAGTCGGGACAATGGTCACAGGCTGACTAGGACCAGTAGCCGAACCGACAGGACCAACATCTGAATCTGCCGCAGACATCGTGGTGACGAAATAACAACCAACTGAGTAAATACACAACTATCACTAAAAGGGAGAAAGCAACCACAACTGAAGCGAATCCTACTTCGTAACACAACTCAAAGAACAAACACCATCAACTGGGGACACATATCAAGTCAACACGATAGCCGAAATAAGAATCATCTATTAAATAATGGTGCATGTAAACAGATAGAAACCACCAATTACCAGGAGACAACTACAGTGAACCAATACCAGAAACAGATCGCCAATACCTTCAGGAGACAACTACAGTGGCTGGAAATATGGGTTCCTGACTGTAAACCAAGGGACAGATCTGCAGATGAAAGAGAAAGAGAGAGCGCTACACGATCTGGATAGATCTGGACATTAGAACCAACAGATTTGGGTCTGGAGATCAGAAAGCACCAACTCCGATAGCACAGATCGTGACACCGATAGCGGCAAGGGTGGACGACCGCAGCAGAGGCGGCGCCGGAGCGCGGCGGCTGTGCTGGTAGCAGGTCAGTAGGGTTTTAGGGCTTGGATGACTTTGATACTGTAAATAACGAAGGGAGAGAAATATGTATTGTATTATTATCACAAGCTGTACAAAAGGGTTCTCTATTTATACAGGTAGAGAAGACCTAATTACGGAAATGAAATCAGCCTAATTAATCTATGATTTACACAATCAGAATCAAATCAGAATCACGCTAATTATGGTAACACTATCAAGCTAATTATGGTACATGCTAACACTCCCCCTCAAGTTGGTGCGAAGATATTACTCAAGCCCAACTTGGATGCAATAGTGTGGAAACTCTTGCTGCTGAGTCTTTTTGTGAAAATATCAGCCAGTTGATCTTCAGATCTCACAAAAGGCATACATATCGAACCCTCACTGAGTTTCTCCTTAATGAAGTGTCTGTCAATCTCTATGTGTTTCGTTCTATCATGTTGAACTGGATTATGAGCAATGCTTATGGCAGCTTTATTATCACAGTAGAGTTTCATTGGACCACTATTGCTAAAATCCAAATCACGCAGCAACATTTGGAGCCAAAGAAGCTCACAAACACCATGAGCCATGGCTCTGTATTCGGCTTCTGCACTGGACCTAGCAACCACAGATTGTTTTTTACTTCGCCATGTAATCAAATTTCCTCCAAGAAAAGTACAATAGCCCGAAGTCGATCGTCTATCATCCACAGAACCAGCCCAGTCAGCATCGGTGAATGCTTCCAAACGCAAATGACCATGATTAGAGAACAGGATACCTTTTCCAGGAGTTGACTTGAGGTACCTCAGGATGCGGTAAACCGCATCAAGATGGGCAATGCAAGGATCATGCATAAACTGACTAACGACCCCCACTGCATAAGAAACATCTGGCCTAGTGTGAGCTAGATAGATCAATCTACCCACAAGTCGCTGGTACCTCTCTCTATCAGTACGCTCTCCCATATCTCCTTTCAGATGATGATTCACCTCAATAGGTGAATCTGCAGGCCTGCAACCTAACATACCTGTCTCCTCCAATAGATCGAGAATGTATTTCCGTTGAGAGATAAAAATCCCTTTATCAGACCGTGCCACTTCCATGCCAAGGAAGTACCGCATTGATTCTAGATCCTTGATCTCGAATTCTTGAGCTAAACGAGATTTAAGGGTCTGGATCTCTTTCACATCATTGCCTGTCATTATTATATCATCAACATAAACAATAAGGACAGCAATTGTATCAGTACCTCTCTTTACAAACATTGTGTGATCTGCATGGCTCTGCTTGTACCCAAAGCTCACCATAGCTTTTGAAAATCTGCCAAACCAGGCTCGAGGTGACTGCTTCAAACCATAAAGAGCCTTTTTTAATCTACACACTTTCCCTGCACTAACTGGGGAAGAAAATCCTGGGAGAACTTCCATATACACCTCCTCCTCCAAATCACCATGAAGAAAAGCATTCTTCACATCAAACTGCTGAAGTGGCCAATTCAAGATTGCAGCACATGAAAGTAATGTACGCACCGAGTTCATCTTTGCAACTGGTGCGAATGTCTCCTCATAATCAATGCCATAAGTTTGCGTAAAACCTCTGGCCACCAATCTCGCTTTATATCTCTCAACTGAACCATCAGCATTATGCTTAACAGTGAAAATCCACTTACAGCCTACAGGTTTCTTTCTTTCCAGAAGATTTACAAGTTCCCAGGTGCCATTCTTTGCTAAAGCTTTCATCTCCTCAACCATAGCCCCTTTCCACTCAGGTATCATAAGTGCTTCCCTCCAATTCTGTGGAACAGTTATAGCAGAAAGAGAAGCAACAAAGGCACGGTACGAAGGAGATAAATGATTATAAGAGACATAATGTGAAATGGGATGCTGGGTACATGATCTGACACCTTTCCGAATAGCAATAGGACGGTCATCAAAATGAGGAAAGGATTCATTACTCGATGAATTTGGTGAAGAGGCTGAAGATGATTTTGGAACCGAAGTAGGGTCTGCTGATTGGCAAAGTGGTGGAGCACATGGAGCTTTAGTTCTCCTTTGATACGTTGCCAAGGTGGCAGGCCACTCTCTTGGCAATCTATGCACGTTCTCATCTACTTGCCCATCACCATCATGTGGTTGAACATTCTCAGCAGATACCAATTTGTCTTCTTCCTTATTCTCCCCCTCACTATGAAAAGAGGAAGGCAACAAAGACCATGATGACTCCAGAGATTGGAACACCCCTCCTTCCTCTCTCATCTCTTCCGGACCAACACTCTCCCCCTGAAGAGATGAAGGAATATACAAAGACTCTGTCTCCCAAAAAGTAACATCCATTGACACAAAAAACTTCCTAGACCGGGGCTCATAACATTTGTAGCCTTTTTGGGTAGGAGAATACCCAACAAAAACACATTTGTGTGCCTTATGTCCAAGCTTTCCCCCAGAAGGATGAGGAGCATGAACAAAACACACACAGCCAAATACACGTGGAGGAATAGACGTGGCGTGACAAGTACTAGGTAAACATTCAATGGGTGTTTTGAACTGAAGCACACTAGATGGCATGCGATTAATGAGATATGCAGCAGTTAAAATAGCCTCCCCCCAAAAAAATTTAGGAACTTTCATGGTAAACATAAGTGAGCGGGCTACCTCAGCCAGATGGCGATTTTTCCGTTCGGCAACACCATTCTGGGATGGAGTATCCACGCACGTTGTTTGGAAAAGAATGCCATGTTCATCAAGATATGCACGAAAAAGTTTATCAATGTACTCAGTACCGTTGTCACTACGAAGAATTTTAATGCTTGTGTCAAATTGGGTGTACACCATCTTATGAAATGATTGGAAACAAGAAAAAACTTCATTTTTAGTTTTGAGCAAATACACCCAAGTAACACGAGAATGACAATCAATGAAAGTGACAAACCATCTATAACCTTTCAATGAAGTAACGGGAGAAGGACCCCAAACGTCAGAATGAATGATCGTAAAAGGAAAATCACTTCTCTTATTAATAGGTGCATAAAATGAGCGCTTATGTTTAGCAAGTTCACACGCTTCACAAAAAAATTGACTCCTAGGACAAGACTTGATTAAAGTAGGAAAAAGTTTCTCTAAAATCCCAAAAGAGGGATGACCCAATCTACGATGCCACTGGTGTAGTAAGGATAAAGCAGAACCCGTATCGGCTTGTAAAGCTTGACCACATGATAATGATGGTGGAGGACAAGGTGCATTTTTCAGATAGTAGATGCCACCATGTGCTTTACCACTGCCAATCATCTTCCCCGTTTTCAGTTCCTGAAATACACAATGAGTAGGAAAGAAAGTTATAGAGCAATTGGCAGAACGGGTAAAACTACTAACAGAAAGTAAATTGGTGGCAAAATTTGGAATATGTAGAACAGAAGATAGAGAAATGGAGGGAGAGTAACGAACAGAACCTTTCCCTGAAATGGCAGAGAATGAGCCATCTGCTATTCTAACTTTATCCTTACCAGAACAAGGGAAGTAGGAATCAAAAACAGAGGAACAACCTGTCATGTGATCTGATGCACCAGAGTCTATAATCCAAGGAGTGGAAGAAGAGAACGCTGTGAAAGCACTGGACAGTATACCTGAATGAGCAAAATATGATGAGGCCGGAGTGGATGTAGGAGCGGTGGAAGTAGGGGCTACAGTAGATGAAGAATCAGCCCTTGCTGACAGAAGACGCCTGATAGCCTGCAACTCCCCGTGAGAAAGACCCCTATGAGACTCACCATGTGGCTGAACCCCAATAATCGGTCCGGGATCAGTCACGGTAACAGCTGCAGACTCTGTGAAATGAGCCTGGCCATGATAGTGCCCATAACCACGGCCACGACCACCACCACCACGTCGTCCACCTCCTGTGTCACGAGGAGGACGCCCATGTAGTTTCCAACAAGTGTCTCGGGTGTGATTGGTCCCATCACAATAATCACATTTACGCAGTCCACTAGATCCACCATGACTGCCAGACTGTACCTTTCCATTCTGTGGAGATCCGAATCCTCGCCCAACACCAGTATGAGGAATAGCAGCTAAAGCAGAACGCTCAGAAGTAGATGAAGCAAGCATGGCACTGCGCCTACTCTCCTCCTGCTGAACAATGGCATATGCATCGGCCAGGGATGGAAACGGAATACGGCCCAATACCTGCACTCTAATCTGATCATACTCCCTATCAAGGCCAGCCAGGAAGTCATAAACACGTTCTTTATCAATCCGTTGAAGCCACTTAGCAGCATCAGCTCCACACGCAGCGTGAAATCCCTGATAAAAATCAAATTCCTGCCATGCTCCACACAACTCAGCATAATAGTTAGCAACCGGGCGATTATTTGGCTCCATAGAACGAAGCCTCTTTCTCAGTTCAAAACACTGAGCATCATTACCCTGCTGAGAGTACATATCAGAAACAGTTGTCCACACCTTGTATGGATTCTCAAGTAACAGAAAAGGATTACGGATATCGGGTTTCATGGAATTGAACAACCATGTCATAACCAGGGACCGCTGAGCTTTAAACCTTTTAAGTTCCAATGCATCGATAGGTGGGTAAACAGGACCCTCAATAAACTCTGACACTCCTTTGGACTCAATGGCCAATGTAAAAGATCGTGACCAAAGCATATAATTTGTTCCATCCAACTTAATTGGACAAATATCCACAGGGGCACTATCCAAGACCTTAATAAACTGGCCAGGAGTATACTGTGTACCTAATGCTTCATTCATCTCTACTTTCGGTGCATCAATTGTTTCCTCAGACATAATTTCCAACAGAATATTCGCGAACCCAAAAAAACCGAGATAACTTGACCAAAAAAAAAAGTGAGAAAGAGGTACCAATTAGATGAAGAGGCCCAAACAGACAGGCCCAGACCAATACCAATCCAACGAGGCGTCAATCAGATGAAGAGGCCCAAACAGACAGGCCCAGACCAATACCAATACAACGAGGCCCAGACGGCAAACAAAACACGACGATCGATCAGATGAGATCCCAGCCGGCAAACCAAGGAGCCCAGCCGGCAAACCAAAAGAAGGAGACTAGTCGGACGGCGAGAAGATCGGCAAGCCGGAGAGAAGGAGACTAGTCGGACGGCGTCAGATGATAGGCGATCGGCAAACCAAAGAGAGGACACGGCGGCTGAACGGCGGCTAAACGGCGGCTAGTCGGACAGCGTCTGGTCGGCAAACCAAAGACCAGACGAGGCAACACCTTGGCAACGGTAAATGACGAACTTCTGGAACAACGACTACGGTAAACGAGGCGTCTGGTCGTCGGCGAACTTCTGGTCGTCTGGAACAACGACTGAAAAAAAATGGCCGGTGATGGCGAACACCGGCAGGACGACGGTAATGGCGAATACCGGAAAAATCACGACTCCGGGTAAACCCTAGGTAGTCGGAGAAGGCCAGTCGGAGAAGTCTCTGACGACGGCAGCGGAAGAGCTGTTAGTGCTCTGATACCATGTAAATAACGAAGGGAGAGAAATATGTATTGTATTATTATCACAAGCTGTACAAAAGGGTTCTCTATTTATACAGGTAGAGAAGACCTAATTACGGAAATGAAATCAGCCTAATTAATCTATGATTTACACCATCAGAATCAAATCAGAATCACGCTAATTATGGTAACACTATCAAGCTAATTATGGTACATGCTAACAGATACTATGTGGTTTGAGGGGGAAAAGTGTAGGGTTTTTTGGTTTATCAACCCTAACACTAATTAATATTATTTATATTATGAGACTTCATATTACATTACATGATTAAGCAATGTAAGATACTAATACTCTTAACAATACTTCAATATTGATGCATTCTGTTAAACCAACTCCAATGTTTATTTAATGACTTCGGCTATATCATTAGTGATCTTGCAATTTGTGGAAAATTCAACATGTATTGTACTTGACCATTTTGTTGGTCATGGAACACTGAACTAGAACACTCTCAAAAGCGGTGTATTTATAGGAAATTACATTTCCATTCGAACCTAATGAAGTCTAGATTAGTTGGATTAATAGAAAAACATTTGACTTGTTACTTGTTCTATTTCAGTAGAAGTAAAAAGTGAGCTGCTCTTTATGGCTGAGCTCCAAGGGCTGGTCGTCATCGTGTTTTGTTTGTGGAATTTTCCATCTTGCAACTTCAGAGTACATTTGCATGACCTTGTATTAAGACTTTGTACTCATGTTGTTTTATTCTGAATTGAGAACCGTCTCTACCCCCTTTTTGGTTTTTTCCCCTGATTCTTTTAGTGGAATGTTTCTTTTGAAGCCCATCAAATTAGAGTTTGAGAAGGTGTATTACCCATATCTTCTAATTAGCAAGAAGCGGTATGCTGGTCTTCTATGGACAAAACCGCAGAAGTTTGACAAAATGGATACTAAAGGTGAGGAATTGAGTTTTTTTTTATTTGCTGTCTAAGCTTCAGTATACCGTTGAACTAATCTTGTGGTTTACCAACAGGTATTGAAACAGTTAGAAGGGACAATTGTCTGTTGGTCAAAAGCCTGGTAATTGAATGCCTTCATAAAATACTAATAGACAGGGACATTCCTGGTGCTGTTCAGTATGTCAAAAATACCATCTCAGATCTTCTTATGAATCGCATGGATTTATCTCTACTGGTTATTACTAAGGTAAGAAAAAGGTTTTGGTAAGAAATCTTCTCCTTTCTGCTTGCCATGTTTTGAAAATGCTGGTGGCACATGTTTCACTCTTTAGATTAGCGACTGTTGTTTTACCTAGCACCAACCACTTCAATGTAACAGGGTCTGACAAAAACAGGAGATGATTATGAAGTAAAGGCTGCACACGTTGAACTTGCTGAGCGGATGCGTAAGGTTGCCTTACTTCAATGACTGGATAATGCAGTTGATTTACTTCGAATGATTACTCTTGTCTATAACATTTATGACATATTTTTACATTATTGTTGCACGTGCTTGAAGTCTGCACAGTACAATGTCTAGAGGTTCACACTGAGATGTCCATATGCCAAGATGACAGTGTTTTCCCAATATTTCCTAGTGCAATGAGCTTTGGTTGCGTATGTAAATTCTTTTGTTGCTGTCTCCGTGGCCTGAAAAAGAAAGGTCACTCTTCAGCTTCAGTTAGTTCTTACATTTGCTACTACAGAAGCTGTAGTTAAATAGTGACTGGAAATGGTGTCATGATAAAATCAACACTTTTGTGCTCCGTCTCTCGTATTTTATCCTCTGTCCTTGTTGCCAATTGTGACATGATATGGTTCTTATTTGTATTTACGCTGAAATTATATTCATATCATTTTAGCGACTTAAGCCCACCATTGTATCAGGAGTCTGAATTTTGCCTTTTTGTAGAAGTTTAATAGAAGAAGCCAAAAGGAGTCACAACCTCTGCACAAAAGCTATACATATTGCAAAGAGTTCAACTCAACATTTGATAGGTTCACAAAAATTTATTACAACAGAAATGTAAATAATTCAAGAGAGACATTTAAAGCTTTTGGATAGCTAGCTCTACTTCTTCAAACTTCTCTCAAATGCAAAGGAGCCACTACCCAAGGGTTTTTTTTTTTTTTGTTCCTTCTCATCTTGCATCACTGCCAACCTGTGTTTACATGGAGTTTTAAGAATATAAAGTATTCGTCTTGGACACTCAACACTCGAATAAGGGTATGAGATCTATCTCTGACATGTTTAGTTGGACATTTCAGCAACCACATTTTGTGATTCGAGTTTCCTTTGAATTAGGATTCGAGGAATATATGAAGGAACATGGATATTTTCACTTTTCCAAGTGGTCGAACATTGAGGATAGAACACTTGGATACACTTGCATACGACAACCCTTACATGATTCGATGTAGCATAATCCCAACATCATCCACTGAATGTAAAAATGGCAAAACGCCAACTTCAGAGACCATAGCTCTCTACCTACATTGCGGTGGATCAAATGATATGATTTATTGACCGACTCTGCTTAATGGCACACAAATAACAATTGCCAAGCATAAAGCCTCTTTTCAGCAAGTTAGTAACGCTGACACTGAAGTGCCCAAACAAAAAAAGCCACCTTGGTTTGGTGCGTGACCATATCTCCAATTTCCAATCTATTTTTGAAGGGAAATGATTCCTCGCTCTTTCAAATTATCAAAGAATCAAAGGCCGAGACACAGACATTTCATTTTAGTTGACATAGCAGTTTTTGACACGGACAATTATCCCGCACGTTGCGTACCATTTTGTTTGTGATTGATTTTGTTTTTTCGATAAGTCAGGGATACGGCTCGGTCATGTGCCTCCAAGACACATGTTAGGATACACGAGGGATGTTACATGTATATCTGCTCGTTCACAATTTATTTTTATAGGAAGTTTTAGTGATTTTGGTTATGTTTGTTGTGTTTGTAGTTAGTTTTTTCTTTGTTTTACCATGTTGTGTTGCTCTACTCTGTGTTTGAAATAGTGTCATTAAATTTATTTTGGGTGGTTTGGGTATGTCATATTCTTGTACACTTCAAATAAAAAGGGTGACGACTATAAAATCATGTATATTCTTTTTTATATTTGCTAGATGAAGTTACAAAGAGGTCATTTTGTTCATAATTTGTGGTGTATTTTTGCAAAATTGCCTTAACTGCATAGAAAGGCATCTTTTGTAGTTTCACAACCACATAATAAAGGTAGATATGAAGTTTGTTTGGAGAAGTAAGCGTGAAACTATCTGCCCAAACGCATGGAAGATATTTTTTGTCGTATCCTTGCTGTGTTTGTATCTTTTATTTTTCCAAAATAAATCAGTGTCCATGTTCGTACTTGCGCTGTGTCCATGTAATGTATGCATGTTTGCTTCTTGGACATTACGATTTGATTGAGAATGCCCCATTACCGTGCTTTCACCTTATAATGTCCACCCCATCCTTACAATCTGCAACTGCAACCTTGTACAAGAGCTCAAAACTCATCCAGGGCCTACAAATTCCTATCTTGAGGAGATCTAAAGAAGATAGGCTTCCATTCCATCTCGGGGTTAGAAGCTCTCAATTGGTCTACTAGCAAAGGTCGTCGTTACTCTTAATGCTATAAAGGTCCATGAGTAACATAAAAAGGAGCAGTTCCACACCAAACACAAAGGGTCCTTTGATGGTGATACTCTGATAGAGGAGCAATTGACACCTAGGGTATTGGAGGAAGGCACACAGGCCACTTGTGATGTATCTTATTGGTCCAACCCCTAATCGCTTCTATCAAGTTCCCCAACAGCAGACAAAACCCTAATCCCACACTTAACCCTAATGTCCCACGTTAGCCAATACACCAACCGTCAACATCGACAACCAGCATCGGTGGCGTCGTTGCCGTCGAAGATCATCATCTTCGTAGAACTGATCTTAGAACTTGGTATCTCAAAACCCTAACCCCCTTTTCGTAACTCTAATCGAAACCCCAAACCCAAATATTTCAAAACCCTAATACCTATTCGTAATCATAATCGAAACCCAAAAAGGACTAGATCTCGAACCCTAAACTCTAGGTGAACTCCATAACCTAGAATCCTAGTCGAGCCCTAGAACTCTTTTGATCCGTGTGTCTAACCAGATCCTTCGATGCCATCATTCTCGACCGTCGGTCTTGATCTCGCCGGCGTTCGTGATCGGTGGTTTGAGTCACAATCTGATTTCCTGATCTGTTTTAGACGCTATTTGATTTCGCGATCTTTGATCTCGCAATTTGTTGATTTGTTTGAGTTGCGAATTGATCTCGCGATTTGTTCCATTCGTGATCTATTTTGGTTCGCTAGTGCACTCGGATTCAGATTCGTTTCTCTATCAATGCCCTCTGAACAGTTTAAGCTTATCTACTTTGTGAGGTTATTTGCTGCAAGTTTTGAGTGGTGATTGTCAGTTAATGGATTATTAGTTGGTTGTTGGTTGTTGATGACATTATTATTACTGGGGATGATAAAAAAGGTATCGATGGATTGAAGTAGTTCTTACAACATGAGTCATACCAAAGATTTGCGTAAGTTGCGGTACTTCTTGGGTATTGCGGTGGCAAGGTCAAAGGATTAATTAGTCTGTCGCAAAAGAAGTACGCATTAGACATTCCAAAAGAGATTGGTTTATCAGGATCAAGGATTGTGGAGATGCCTATGGATCTGAATGTCAAACTTTGTCTTGATCAAGGGGACATTTTCTCTCATCCGGACTAGTATCATCGCTTGGTAGGCAAGTTGAATTATCTTACCATGCCCTGATATCTCATTTGTCGTTAGTATGTGAGTCAGTTTATGTAAAATCCTTATCTTCTACATTGGGAAGTTGCTCTTTGCATTGTGAAGTAGCTTAAGGCTCATATGGACGTGGTTTATTTTATCGATTCAATGGCCATATGCGTGTTGAGGCCTTTACAGATTCTAGTTGGGCAAGATCACCATCTAATAGACAATCAACAACCGGAGACTGTACTTTCACTGATGGAAACCTTGTTTCCTGGAAGAGCAAGAAGCCAACGGTAGTTGCAAGATCTAGTGCATAGTCGAGTATAGTCATGACTCACACTACATTTGAAGTTGTATGTGCGCAGTCTGTAATCGAAGAGTTGGGGTTTGGTGTGTACCTATACATATTGATGTAGTATGTATTTAGGAGTAATTGTATCTTTTAATATCTTTAATAGTAGACTGTAAATAAGTATATTTTAATGTTTTGTGTGACCTTTTATCAATATATTAAGAAAGTATATTTTTATTTCCCAATTTGGGAGTTTCTCTCTCTACAAACCCATTGTGTAAATTGGTTTGCATCATTTGGTATCAGAGCCCTGAGCTCAGATCCTAGCCCTTCATCTCGTCGGAATCCTAATACCTCACCGTAAGATCTGGCCAGAAAAGTTGTTGGAACCCTAGGAGGCACCGGAAAACTTCACCAGAGCTAAAAAATATTCAGAAAACCACTCGAATCACCCTAACAACCCTCAAACAGCCTCAAATCACCAAAACGACCTTCAAACAGCCCTCTTATCGCGTAAAAACCTTCTAAAAACCTCCAAAATGGTCAGATCTATACTCGGTTGCGATTCCTGAGGGCGACCCAGCCCTATTTCAAGTCGTCCCAGCCTTCGGTGGTTGGGACAGCCCTCGAAGCTGTTCGAAATCAAGGTTTTGGAGCTTCAGTAGTGTTTTTCGAGCTTGACCCAGTGGTTTTAATCCTTTATATTGCTGCTACAGGTTCGATTTCACTCAGATTTGTTGCGATTAGCCTTGTTCGTTGCGATTTTGCGTTGATTTGTACAATTTGTTGCTGTTTGTTGGAATTTGTTGCTGTTTGTTGGGATTTGTCATTAATTGGAGGCGATTACTTGTGAATTGTTGAAGTTTGGGGTCCTAGTTGTCTGGGTATGTCGTATTTGGCGTTGGATTTTTTTGTAGTTTTTTTGGGTGTTAATGGCTTATAGAGGTGGTAGAGGTAGGAGAGGAGATAGAGATAGAGGCTTCGTGATGAATAATGGTGAAGAACCTGAGTTTGGCAACCAAAACAATGAGGTAAATGAGTTGAGACAACAGGTTGCTACCCTACGGCGATGGTGCAAAGCGTGTAAGTGTCTGCGTGCGGGTAGTGGAGAATCCGAGGAGTCACAAAGTTATTTTGAGAATCCATTTGGTGAACCAAATTGGCGAAGGTGACCTCCCATTCACGTTCCTTACAAGTTGGAGAACAACTTTAAGATTGAGCTTTCCGAGTTCAATGGAGGCCTTAATCTGAACGAATTTTTTGATTGGTTGAATACCGTTGAAAGGCCATTTGATATGGTGAAGTCTCGGAAGAGAAGAAGGTGAAGTTGGTAGCTATTCGTCACAAAGGAAGAGCTTCCGCTTGGTAGGAGCAATTGCAACTTAGTAGGCAATGGAGAGGAAAGTGAAAGATTAGAGAATGAGAGAAAATGAAGAAGAAGCTCGAGGCACAATCCTTGCCTTTCAATTATATGCAAAACCTCTATAAGGACTTACATAATTTCAAACAAAATGTTAGTGTTGATGAGTATACGAAGGCCTTCCATCAACTTGTTGCTAGAGTTGAATTGAATGAGTGAAGATCAAATGGTTGCGAGGTACATTAGTAGGTTGAACTCCACGATTGTTCTTGACCTATAAACTCTGTGAATGGTTTCGGAAGCTTACAATAGGGCCTTAGTGGCTGGAAGGCAAGCGAAGAAGAAGTTCTTGAGGTTCGGGCAGCCATATCAATGGGGTTCCAAATCCGGGCGGCCTTTCCACTTTGGTGGTTCTGCCTCTAGTGGTGGCCAAGTTGCTTCTCCATGGACTAGTGAACAAAACCGGGTAGATACAGCTTCAATCCCTTCTTAAACTCAACCACAATCTGGTGCTTCGGGAAATAGAAATCAAACTCAAGGTGGGGGATTCAAGTGTTTCAAGTGTGGGGAGCTGGGTCACAAACCTTTGGATTGCCGAAAGTCTTCTGGAGGTCGAAACAAGTCACTTTTTATTGAGGAAGTAGTGGAGCAAGGTTTTGAAGATGATATTCCCGTTTATGATGAGGCCTTATGTGAAGAAGTTGGGGATGATGGTGAACACAAAGAAGGATTTGCCTTGATGATCAAAAAGACTTTACTCACTCCTAAGCAAGAAAGTAAAGTAGATTGGTTGCGAACTAATATATTCTATACCACTTGTAACATTGGGGGCCGAGTTTGCAATATGATTATTGATAGCAGAAGTTGTGAATTTTTTTTTCTCAAGAAGTGGTCGACGAGCTTCAACTCAAGGGCGAAGAGCATTCCCATCCTTATACTCTCTTGGTTCATGAAGGGCAACGAGATTAAGGTGACTAAGAGGTGTTTGGTATCATTTTCCATGTGGAAAAAGTATTTTGATGAGGCTTGGTGCGATGTAGTTTCTATGGATGCTTGTCATATTCTACTTGGGCGACCATGGCAATATGATAGGCATTCCATCTATGATGGCATGAGCAATACTTACACTGTTCTTAAGGACAAGCGGCAATTCACTTTGTTACCTATGAAGGAGAAGGCGGCTCTAAAGTTGCCTCCTACAACTCTAAAGCCGCCTCCTACGACTTAGCTTGCTTCTAAGGGATTTCTCAAGGAAAGTCAAGAAATCGGGTATGTTCTAGTATTGGTCCCTACAGCGGATATGGGTGTGTCGGCTATTCCCGAGGCCGTTTGTAAGCTTTTGAAAGAATATGCCGATGTGTTTCCTCAAGAATTGCCTTTCGAATTGCCTCATTTGCAAGATATTCAACATTGTATTGACTTAGTACCAGGGGCTCCTCTTCTTAACAAGCCCGCCTATAGGATGTCTCCAAGGGAGAGGGAAGAAATTCAAATGCAAGTTCAGGATCTCTTAGACAAAAACTACATAAGTGCAAGTCTTAGTCCTTGTGCGGTACCGGCTCTGTTGACTCCGAAGAAGGATGGTTCGTGGAGGGTGTGTGTGGATAGTAGAGCTATAAACAAAATCACTATCAAGTACCGATTTCCTATTCCAAGGCTAGAGGATTTGTTGGATTGCCTTGCTAGATTAAAGTTCTTTTCTAGGATTGATCTAAGAAGTGGTTACCATCAAATCCGCGTCCGCCCAGGAGATGAATGGAAAATGGCTTTCAAGACCCCTCATGGTCTCTTTGAGTGGCTTGTGATGCCTTTTGGTCTTACCAATGCTCCTAGTACTTTTATGTGGGTCATCTCAAATGCTTTAGCCTCTTCTAGGCATATGTGTAGTCGTGTACTTTGATGATATCTTGGCGTATAATCGGTGTCTTGAAGATCACTTATCCCACCTCCGACAAGTCTTTGAAATCTTGAGAAGAGAGAAGTTCTATGGGAATTTGAAGAAGCATAGTTTCGCCGTCGATAATGTGGTGTTCTTGGGTTATGTTGTATCTTCAAACGGGTTCACACGGATGAAGATAAGATCAAGGCAATCGTTGAATGACCTACCCACTAATGCTCAAGAAGGGAGGAGCTTTCATGGGCTCGCCACATTCTGTCGGAGGTTCATTTGCAACTTTAGTAGCATCGCGGCTCCTCTTATCAATTGCTTCAAACAAAAGGTGTTTGTATGGACCCAAGAAGCTACTGAGAGTTTCAAGTTCTTGAAGTCAAAACTTACTGAAGCTCCTATATTAGCATTATCGGACTTTGACAAGATCTTTGAACTTGATTGTGATGCTTCGGGAGTGGGAATTGGTGGGGTACTTAGCCAAGGAGGTCAACCTATTGCCTTCTTTAGTGAAAAGTTGAATAAGGCTAAACTTAAGTACTCTATTTATCACTTTAAGAGTTCTATGCTATTATCCAAGCCCTCAAGTGTTGGAGCTACTATCTTGCCTATGAGGAGTTCATTCTCAATACCAATCATGAAAGCTTTCAAGCACATCAGTAGCCAACAACACTGTTAGATTATTAGGAATCCCACATTGCTTAATCATGTAATGTAATATGGAGTTTCTTAATATAAATAATATTAAACAGTGTTAGGGTTGATTAACTAAAACCCTATACACTTTTTCCTCGAATCACATGGTATCAGAGCAAAGTCAAACCCTAAAACCCTACTGACCTCTACCGTCGCCGCCGCCTCTGCGGTCGCTGCCGCCGCCGCCGTCCTCGCGGTCGCCGCCGCCGCCGCCGCCGCCGTTGTAGGCGCCTTGCTGCTGTCGCCGCCGCTGCCTCACCGCTACCGTGGTCTGCTGATCCAGACCCAGATCTGCTGATCCAGACCCAGATCTGCCGCTGCCACCGCCGCCGGACGCCGCCGCCGTGGTCTAACCCAGATATGTTTTTTTTCCAGATCTGTTGATGGTTTTTGATCACTAAAACAGATCTGTTCGCTCGCTGTTACTAATGTCCAAATTTGTTCGTTCACTGTCACTCATGTCCAGATATGTCTCCCTCTCTCTGATCTGCAGATTTGCCCCTACTTAAATTCAAGAACCCATTCTTTTTAGCCATTGTAGTTGTCTCCCGAAGGTATTGGCGATCTGCTTTTGGTATTGGTTCACAGTAGTTGTCTCCTGATCATTGGTGGTTTCAATCTGTTTGCATGCCCCTTTATTTGATAGATGCTTATTGTTGTGGCTATTGTGTTAGCTTGATGTATGTCCCCCATTGATGATATTTGCTCTTTGAGTTGTGTTACGGAGCAGGGTTCACTTGTATTGTGTTTGTTTTCTCCTTGTTCGCGATAGTTGTTTAGTCAGTTGGTTGATCTTTAGTCACCACGATGTCTGCGGCAGATTCAGATATTGGTCCTATCGGTTCGGCTACTGGTCCTAGTCAGCCTACAACCATTACCCCGGCTCGTCCCTCTCGGTATCGAGATAGGCTATCTATTACCTCCACACCATTGACAGGGCGGAATTATGCCGTGTGGGCTAAAGCAGTTGAGGTTTATTATTTGGGAGAGTCCCAATATCACTATTTGATCGATGATCCCCCCGACTCAAAAGCCTCTGGATATTTTGTATGGGTTGCTGAGGA
This sequence comes from Arctostaphylos glauca, assembly GCA_019985065.2. Taxonomy (NCBI): domain Eukaryota; kingdom Viridiplantae; phylum Streptophyta; class Magnoliopsida; order Ericales; family Ericaceae; genus Arctostaphylos; species Arctostaphylos glauca. Next base: position 22,511,064 of record JAHSPW020000003.1, read on the forward strand.
CGCCCGCATTCGCTCTGAGTTGTGGAATAGTATGGAGGACCATATTGCTAGCTCTCTTATTTTCTTGCCCACGGCTAAACAAGTATGGACCTAGGCTCAAGAGATGTATTCTGGAGTTAACAATCTTCGTCGGACGTATGATCTTCATCAATCTTTCTTCTTTCTCTCTCAGGGAGATTCCTCTTTGGAGGCTTATTATGCTAAGTTTCGGAGTATTTGTGACGAACTAAATATTTGTGAGCCACTTTCCACTGATCTTCAGGTTATGCGACGTCAACGTGAGCGCATGCAGGTTGCCCGATTTTTATCAGGTGTCTCATCTACTTATGACCCGGTTAGTAACCAACTCCTGGGGTCTCGTGATCTACCTACTCTCAGTGAGGTTTTCAGTCGTCTCCGTCAGTCTACTGTATTCGGGCCTGCATTATCTGCGCCTCCTGTTGACCGGTCCGCACTAGCTTCCACTGTGTCTGGTGGTCCTTCTTTCACCTGTGGCCGTGGTCGTGGCCGCGATTCTAGCCCTAGAGGCCGTGGTCGCACCGCTAATGTTGGTCGTGGTGGTCGTACGATTCGCGGTCGTGGTTCTCGCTTATGCACTTATTGTGGGGGTACTAATCATACCGTGGAGCACTGTTATTATCTTCATGGGTTTCCTCAAGCTCATCAGGCTGTTACCTCTCCCGATATTGAGCAGCTTCCTCCCATTGCTCCTGACCGTGTGGTGACTATCTCTGCGGAAGAATACTAGCGCCTTGTGTCCCTTCAGTCTTCCTCCGCTGGCTCTAGTTCATCCTCCACTGCTACGCTTGCTCAGGCTGGTCCTTCTGTTGCGTGTGTTGCCTCCTCTCTCACCTCCACTCCATGGGTTATCGATTTTGGTGCCTCAGACCACATGACTGGTACATCTATTCTACTTTCTGGCCATCACTCGGTTGGAAACCACTCTCATGTTACCTTAGCCGATGGCTCTACTGCAAAAATTACCGGTTTTGGTTCAATTCCTGTTACCCCTACTATTACTTTGGATTCTGTTTTACATGTCCCTTGTTTTCCCTTTAACCTTATGTCTGTTAGTAAACTTACCAAGTCCCTGAATTGTTCAGTAACTTTTTTTCCGCATGGTTCTGTGTTTCAGGATCTCAAGACGGGGAGGAAGATTGGTGGCGGTGCTGAACGGGGTGGCCTCTACTATCTCCATGACGTTGCTCATTCTCCGTTCGTTGCTCTTCAGTCTACAGCATCCCCATATCAACAACATTGTCGTCTTGGTCACCCATCACTTCAGTGCAACAACTAGTGCCTTCATGTCGTCATCTTTCTGTTTTACCTTGTGAAGTCTGCGAGTTTAGTAAACACCGTAGAGTGTCCTTTTCTCCTCGCATTGAGAGTCGTGTCAAACATTCTTTTCAGTTAGTACATTCTGACATTTGGGGTCCCATGCGGATTCCCACCATATTTGGATTTCAATATTATGTTATCTTTGTGGATGATTTTTCTCGTGTTACTTATCTTTATCTTATGAAAGACCGATCTGAGTTGCAATCTATTTTTAAATCCTTTTATATGGAAATCAAGACCCAATTTCATACTTGCATTCGTATGTTCCGCTCTGATAATGCCCGAGAATACTTTCATACTTCCCTCTCTCGCTTCTTTGATGATCATGGCATTCTCCATCAGTCTTCCTGTGCTCGGACTCCCCAGCAAAATGGCGTTGCTGAACGCAAGATTCGCCATTTATCCGAAGTTATGAGGGCCTTGTTGTTCCAAATGCAAGTATCCAAGTCTTATTGGAGTGATGCTGTGCTTACTGCGTGTTACTTAATCAATCGAATGCCTTCTACAGTCCTTGGTGGTCAACTACCCTACACGGTCTTGCATCCGGGTCGCCCACTCCAGCACTTATGCCCCCGCATATTTGGGTGCACATGCTATGTTCATGCTCTCGATCCTGACCGGGATAAACTTGATCCGCGATCCATTCGGTGTGTCTTTTTGGGATACTCTCGCACTCAAAAAGGTTATAAATGTTACTCACCCTCCTTACACCGTCATTTTGTGTGTGCTGATGTTACCTTTAATGAGTCCTTACCCTTCTTTTCCACCTCTATTACTCCTCCTGATCCTTCTCTCCCTGAGTTCGTGATTCCTATGGCTGTGCCGTCTGGTTCTTCTACTCCTAAACCCTTGCAGGTCTATACTCGTCGTTCTAAGGTTGTGTCACAACCATTGCCGCCGCCGGTCCCCCCTCAGCCTGCCGCTCTGTCTTCCCCTCCGTTGCAAGATCCAGACAACCGGCCTATAGCTCTTCGCAAAGGTATTCGGTCTTGCACTTCTCACCTTATTGCTCAATTTGTTTCCTCTGATCACTTATCTCCGTCTATTCGTGCTTTTGCCTCCTCTATTTCCTCCATGTTTGTCCCTAACAATGTTTAGGAGGCTCTATCGATGTCTGTCAGGCGGCAAGCTATGGAGGATGAAATGTCTGCCCTTCATCACAATGGCACTTGGGAGTTAGTTCCTCTTCCGACTGGAAAAACTACTGTTGGCTGCCGTTGGGTCTTCACTGTCAAGTATCTTCCCGATAGTACCGTTGAGCGCTATAAAGCGCGCCTTGTCGCCAAAGGCTACACCCAGACATATGGTGTGGACTATTCGGAGACATTTTCCCCTATCGCCAAACTTGGCTCTGTTCGGGTCCTTATTTCTCTTGCTGCGTCTCTTGGTTGGCCATTGTTTCAATTGGATGTCAAAAACGCCTTTCTCCACGGGGACCTTCAGGAGGAAGTCTATATGGAGCAACCACCTGGCTTTGTTGCTCAGGGGGCGCGTCATCAGGTTTGTCGTCTTCGTAAAGCACTATACGGGCTTAAACAATCTCCTAGAGCCTGGTTTGGGAAATTCAGTGATGCAGTATTATGGTTTGGTGTGCATCGGAGTCAGTCTGATCGGGGAAAAATATTATTGATTGTCTATGTGGACGATATTATTATTACTGGTGATGACCAACGTGGTATTGATGCACTCAAGTCCTTCTTACACCAGGAATTTCACACCAAGGATTTGGGAAAACTACGATACTTTCTAGGGATCGAAGTGGAGCGATCCAAAGACGGTATTAGCTTATCCCAACGGAAGTATGTACTAGATATCGTTGAGAATACTGGTTTATTGGGAACTAAACCTGTTGCTACACCTATGGATCCCAACGTCAAATTATGTGTTGACTAGGGGGAGTTACTCCCCAATCCCGATCAGTACCGCCGGTTGGTTGGCAAGTTGAATTACCTTACTATTACACGTCTGGATATCTCATTTGCAGTCAGTGTGGTGAGTCAATTCATGTCTGCTCCCCGTCATTCACATTGGGAGGCAGTTCTCCGAATTACGAAATACCTTAAGGCACATTCGGGCCGTGGCTTATTTTATCGAGCTAATGGACACTTGCGTGTGGAGGCATTTACTGACTCCGACTGGGCTGGAGGACCATCTGATAGAAGGTCCACTACTGGATATTATGTATTTCTAGGTGGAAACCTTGTCAATTGGAAGAGTAAGAAGCAGATTGTAGTTGCCCGATCTAGTGCAGAAGCAGAATACAGAGCAATGGCACACACCACGTGTGAAATTGTATGGGTGCGCTCGTTTCTTGAGGAGCTAGGATTTAGTGTGCAGTTGCCTATGTCTCTATACTGTGATAACCAAGCCGCGATTCATATTGCATCAAATCCAGTATTCCATGAGAGGACTAAGCATATTGAAGTTGATTGTCATCTAGTGCGTGAAAAGTTAACAAATGGTGTAATAGCTACTCCATTTGTATCTACGGGTGCTCAATTAGCTGATATGTTTACTAAGTCATTATTCAAACCACAGTTAGATTTGTTATGTAACAAGCTGGGTCTTTGTGATATCTATTCTCCAGCTTGAGGGGGAGTGTTAGATTATTAGGAATCCCACATTGCTTAATCATGTAATGTAATATGGAGTTTCTTAATATAAATAATATTAAACAGTGTTAGGGTTGATTAACTAAAACCCTATACACTTTTTCCTCAAATCACAAACACCTCAAAGAACGTCATGCCAAGTGGGTGGCTTGCTTACAACAATTCACATTCTCCTTGAGACACAAATCGGGGATTCTCAACAAAGTAGTTGATGGATTGAGTAGAAGGGTGGCCCTTTTGATAGAAATGAAGACTAATGTTGTAAGATTTGAAGAATTTCGTACTTTCTATGCCGACGACCCTTACTTTACTAAGATTTTTGAAGCTTTACAAAGAGGTGTGACACTTACCTATCCATATTGTATGTTGAAGGATGGCTTCCTCTTTCTCAGGCTTAAGTTGTGTGTTACTCAATATGAGGGACCACTTATTGGCCGAAACTCCCAAGTTGGGTCATTTTAGCAAGAATAAGACCCTCGGGTTATCTCAATATGATTACTATTGGCTGGGAATGAGTAGAGATGTGAGAGCCAATATGCAAAGGTGCCAAACATACCAACGAAGTAAGGGGACATCAACTAATGTGGGGCTTTGTATGCCTTGACCGGTGCCGGGCGGTCCTTAGAGATGTGTTAGCATGAATTTTGTCTTGAGGCTTCCTCTTACACAAAGGCATAGTGACTCTATCATGGTTGTAGTTGATTGTTTCGAAAAAATGACTCATTTTATACTTTGCAAGAAGACTATGGATGCGACTAACATTGCCAATCTCTACTTCAAGGAATTGTATAAGTTGCATGGAGTTCCTACTTCAATTGTTTCTGACCGCGATGCTAAGTTTCTTGCCCACTTTTGGAGAACTTTGTGGAAGAAAATTGGTACTCACTTACACTTTAGTACTTTTTTTCATCCTCAAACCGATGGACAAACGGAAGTGGTTAACTGGAGCTTTGGAAATTTATTGCGGTATCTAGTTGGTGAACATCCGAAAGGTTGGGATGGCATTCTTCCTTTGGCAGAATTTGCTTACAACTCCTCTCTAAACCGCACCATTTGCGCTTCCCCGTTTGAAATAGTTTACGGGTCGAAACCTTCTAGTGTGGTTGATCTAGTTCCTTTACCAACCCCTAAGAAGGGCATGTCAAGGCGGAAGAAATGGCTACATTTATGAAGAATGTCCACACTCAAGTGAAGCTCCAAATTTGAGAAGTCCAATGCGAAGTATAAGGCGACAGTTGATGCACACAAGAGGGAGATTTTATTTAAAGAAGGGGATCTTATATAGGTAATTTTAAGCAAGGAAAGACATCCTCATGGGGCTTACATGAAGTTGAATGATCGGAAAGTGGGTCTTTGTGAAGTCTTGCGTAAGGTCAACGATAATGCATACCAAGTCCAATTTCCCCCTCATTTGAGTATCTCCAACACATTCAACGTGCAACACTTGGTGCCCTATTTGCTGGCGGATTCTACTATCAACTTGAGGACAAGTTCTTTTCTTAGTGGGAGAGTGTAATGTAGTATGTATTGTGGGATGCCTGTGTCTTTTAATGTCCTTAGTAGTAGACTATAAATAGGTATGTTTTAATATTTTGTGGGACCTTTTATCAATATATTAAGAAAGTATATCTTTATTTCCAAATTTTGGAGTTTCTCTCTCTACAAACCCATTGTGTAAATTGGTTCGCGTCACATATGCATTGTGACAATCAAGCAATAATCTATATTGCTTCAAACCCAATATTTCATGAGAAAACCAAACATGTACCAAACATATTGAGGTGAGTTTCTATGTTGTTTGGGAGAAGGTTGAGAATGGTGTGTTGGCCACCCCCTTTGCGTCTATTGGAGCTCAGCCAGTTGATATCTTCACCAAACCGTTGTTCAAACCGATATTAGAGTTATTGTGTAACAAACTGGGACTGTGTGATATTTACTCTCGAGGTGAGGGGAGTGTTAGATATACGTATGTACGTTAGTGTTAGTGTGTGAGGGTGTTTTAATCATTATGTCTATATGTAGTCTCTCTCTATATGACTCATGGGTGTATTGGAATAATAAATTAATGAAATACAATTTTTGTAATCTCAATTATCAATCTCTCTATCCCTTTCCGAAAGTCCACCCCATGCCTGTTCCTGGCTTTCTTTGGTGTCGTCTCTGATTAGTTTCAAATTTATATTGCTCCATAGTTGGTCGTCCACTTCAAGGATTCTACCTCTTTCCCTCAAATCTCATTTAAAATGTGTGAACTGATGATTACCAGGCCACCATCTGCAATGGGAGTGTACACTCTATACAAATGTAGGTTAATTTTGAAGTCCTTCCGCAAACCTCCTCTAAGGAAACTCATCTTCAGCTTATTGGATCTTTTGTCGAAGCAAGCATGGTGAAGAGGGACAAAAAGTAAGTTGGAAAGCCAACTACAGTGCTCTTATTAGATTAACTTTTCCCCCCTCAGGCAGGTGTGTCCTTTTCTACCTGCATTCCTCTTGAAACTTTCAACACCTCTCTAAACTGCTGTGGCCTTGAACGAGGATTGCAGAGTTTGAGTCAAGTACACCAAAGCAAGAGAGATCCCCCTTTAATCTACATCTCCAATCTTGTGCATGATAAACCTCTTTGATTCGGATAAGTTCACTTTTCCCTATGCTAACCTTCAGCCAAGACATTCCCTTGAAAAATGAAATCAACACACTTTAACCCTCACAGCTGCTTCTCTTCTGCCTCAAAACAAGTTAGTTTCGTGTGTGGAAGAAAAGAAAAATGAAAAACAAGAGACCTTCATTTCTTGCTCTCCTCTTCTACCTGCCTAAAATATTCTGTTTATTTCTTACTGTATCATACACTTCATCATTCTGATTGTGCAAAGTGTTGTTTGAGATAGAGAGAGAGAGAGAAGTGTAGGGTATTAACCAACCCCAACACAAAAGATCTTTATTTATATTATGAAATGACTAGAAACATCAGTTAGCTAACCAATGTGGGACAAGTACTAAATAAGCTATTCTAACACTCCCCCTCAAGCTGGAGAATAAACATCACAAAATCCCAGCTTGTTACATAAAAACTCTAAACGTAGTTTAAACAGTGGTTTGGTGAATATATCGGCCAACTGAGCTCCTGTAGGAACAAACGGAGTAGATAACACACCACCATCTATCTTCTCACGAACAATGTGACAATCGACTTCAATATGTTTTGTTCTCTCATGGAATACTGGATTTGAAGCAATATGTATCGCTGCTTGATTATCACAATACATAGGAATAGGTAACTCCACACCACAACCTAACTCCTCGAGTAAAGCCTTCAGCCATACAATCTCACAAGATGTGTGTGCCATGGCTCGATACTCTGCTTCTGCACTGGACCTTGCGACCACTGTTTGTTTCTTGCTTTTCCATGTGACCAAATTGCCTCCAACAAAAGTACAGTACCCAGTAGTGGACCGTCTATCAGATGGTGATCCGGCCCAATCAGCATCGGTAAAGGCTTCAACACGCAAATGACCATTAGATCGATAAAACAGACCACGTCCTGGATGAGCCTTAAGATATTTCACAATACGAAGACAAGCTTCCCAATGTGGAAGTCGAGGAGCTGACATAAACTGACTCATCATACTGACAGCAAAAGAGATATCAGGACGTGTATTGGTAAGGTAATTCAATTTACCAACTAAGCGCCGATACCGGTCTGGGTGAGAAAATATCTCCCCCTGATCAACACAAAGCTTCACATTAGGATCCATTGGAGTCTCCACAGGTTTTGCTCCCAATAAACCTGTCTCCTCAAGAATATCCAATGCATACTTACGTTGAGACAAATTAATTCCATCCTTGGATCTTGCTACCTCAATACCCAAAAAATACCGAAGCTTACCCAAATCTTTAGTATGAAACTGACGCTGTAAGAATAGCTTCAACTCATCAATACCTTTCTGATCATCTCTAGTAATAATGATATCATCTACATACACAATCAACACTATTTTCCCACGCTCTGACTGAAGGGAGAATACAGAGTGATCTGAATGCAATCGACGCATACCAAACTGCAGTACAGCCTCACTAAACCGACCAAACCAAGCTCGAGGGGACTGCTTCAGACCATATAAAGCTTTGCGAAGACGACAAACCCGAGAACGCTCCCCCTGAGCAACAAACCCCGGAGGTTGCTCCATGTATACCTCCTCGAGCAGATCACCATGTAAGAATGCATTCTTGACATCCAATTGGAATAAGGGCCAACCCAGATTAACAGCAAGAGAAATAAGAACTCGAACAGAGTTTATCTTGGCAACTGGAGAAAAGGTCTCGGCATAATCAACCCCATAAGTCTATGTATAGCCTTTGGCCACAAGACGGGCCTTGTATCGCTCAACAGTGCCATCTGGATTATACTTGACAGTAAAGACCCATCGACAACCAACAGTAGATGTTCCTGACGGAAGAGGAACCAAGTCCCAAGTGCCATTGTCATGGAGAGCAGTCATCTCAATCTCCATTGCCGTCCGCCACTCAGACAAAGAAAGAGCCTCCTGTACAGTGTTAGGAACATATATAGAAGAAACTGACGAAGTAAAGGCACGAAGGGAAGGAGACAGGTGATCATACGACACATAGTGAGAAATGGGATGAGAAGTGCAAGTACGAGTACCTTTACGTAGAGCAATAGGAAGATCAAGGTCGTCAGGATCCCGCAACGGAGGAGAAGACGGAGCGGTGGTTGAAGATGGGGCTATTTGCTGAGATGACACTGGTGGCTCAGGCAGAGATGGCAATATTGGAGGTTTAGGACGACGAACATATACCTGTAAAGGTTTTGGTGGAGGAGGTGTTGGTGGAGGACCAGTACCTGTTGGTGGAGGACCAGTACCTGACGGGATAGCTATAGAAAACACGGACTCAAATGCAAGCCGATCATTGACAGTAACAGATTCTGAATAAAACGGGAGTGACTCATTAAATGTGACATCAGCACACACAAAATGACGACGTAAAGATGGAGAAGAACACTTATACCCTTTCTGAGTCCGAAAATAACCAAGAAAAATGCACCTAATGGAGCTAGGGTCAAGTTTGCTCCGGTCAGGATCCAGAGCATGAACATAACACGTGCACCCAAAAATTCGAAGGGGCAATGAGTGAAGGGGACGACCAGGAAACAAGACCGTATGGGGTATCTGACCTTTAAGAACAGTAGAGGGCATACAATTAATCAAATAGCAGGCGGTAAGAACCGCGTCACTCCAATAAGACTTAGGAACTTGCATTTGAAATAACATTGCACTCATAACTTCTGATAAATGTCGAATCTTGCGTTCGGCAACTCCATTTTGTTGTGGAGTGCGAGCACAAGAGGACTGGTGGATAATACCGTGATCATCAAAAAACTGAGAAAGAGCATTTTTAAAATATTCACGGGCATTATCAGACCGAAATATGCGAATGCAAGTATCAAACTGAGTTTTGATTTCCATATAAAACGACTTAAAAATAGAAGATAAGTCGGACCTCTTTTGCATAAGATAAAGGTATGTGACACGAGAGAAATCATCGACAAAAATAACATAATATTGAAAGCCAAACAAGTTAGGAACATGCATTGGGCCCCAAATATCAGAATGAACTAGCTCAAAAGGGCGTGACACACGACTCTCAATCCGAGGATAAAAAGACACTCTATGATGTTTGCTAAACTCACATACTTCACATGGCAAAGCATCAACACGGCTACATGAAGGCACTAGACTTTTAAGGTTCTGAAGTGATGGATGACCAAGACGACAATGGTGTTGATATGGTGACACTGATGACTGAAGAGCAACAGAACTAGGGTGAACAGTATCTGTAAAGTAATATAGACCACCACGTTCAACACCGCCACCAATTTTCCTCCCCGTCTTGAGATCCTGAAACACACAACCATTAGGAAGAAATGTGACGGAGCAATTCAAAGACTTGGTAAGTTTACTAACAGACATAAGGTTTAATGGAAAACTAGGAACTTGCAGGACGGAGTCCAAAGTAAAAGAGGAAGTAACATGAACAGAACCCAAACCAGTAACATTGGTGGTAGAACCATCAGCTAAGGTAACACGAGATGGTTTACCGAGATACTAATGACCGGAAAGAACAGAAGAAGTACCAGTCATATGATCAGATGCACCAGAATCAATAACCCAATGAGTAGAAGACAAAGAAGACGCAATGCAAGCAGCGGAGGAACTTGTCTGAGATAGCGTAGCAGTGGCAGAACCTGACTGAAGTGACACGAGGCGTTGGTACTCCTTTGCAGAAATAGTCACCCTACTGTCGGCAGAAGGATGAGTAAACTGTCTAGCATCCTCAGAAATAGTAACCTGATGAGCCTGAGGAAAACCATGAAGATCATAACAATACCCCACTGTATGGTTTGTACCCCCACAATGGGTACACTGTCGAGTACCATAATAAAAACCACCACGACTAGAGTTACCACGACCAGAACTACCTCCTCCTGACATGCGACCATAACTAGAACCACTACGACCACAGGACTTAGAACCACGGCCACCAAAACCATTAGAAATAACTGAAGCAGTCTCCATCATAAACAAACCAAAGCAACAACGAGGATATCACGGGCAACCAAACACCCAACAAAGCAATGAGCTACTAAATCAATCAACTTTTTACCAACACAGCAATAATCACATTGGCTACTAGCCTACCACACTAGCCAACAACCAACAACCAATGAAATCCTTCTCACAACGCCGAGAAGAGTTAGAAGAACTACCAATAACAGTAGAACCAGAACGAGCAACCAAGAGCTACCAACTAATCAAACAGCCAACATTAATGTACTGAATAAGACACACTGATACTCCCAACATAAGTTTAACACCATCCAGCAAACTTGAACCAACATCATCACTGGTCAACAAAGCAAATAACACCATAAACAGAACCTTGATGAGCACTGAAGCAATAGCGGAAGGACAAAAGCAACACCGTGGAGCATCAACCCGAGCAGAAAGCCAAGAATCGACCAATCTCGAAGCTGACTGAACTCGAAATCTCTGTAAATTGAAAGCAAAACAAACAAGTCCTACTGCACGGTCCTTATCTTCTCGGAACACGCGAAAGCAGAATGAATAGAAACAGATGGTCCTTCAACGCACTGAATACGAAATCATAGGGAGAAAAGCAATGGTGGACAGACCTGGATGTTTCGACGGAGATCTATCGCTCTGTCATCAATGAAAATACAGCTTGCTGGCTCAACATCAAGATGCCTCAGAACTACCAAGTAAAGGTCAGGCTCGGGCTTCCTTTTACCAGTTGTGCACGAACAGAATGACCAAGATAAATAGGTTGAGAGAGGCGGCGGCAAAACAGCAAACAAACAACACCGCCAGATTGAACAGAGATCAACAACCAGGCAGAACCGAGAATCAACAGCAAACAGAGGATCTGTGGATGGCGGTAAGGGCTGAAACAGTTGGGGCGCTGAAACAGGTGGGCGGCTGGTGGCTACAACTGGGGCGGCAGCGGCTGAAACAGGTGGGCGGCTGCGGCTGAAACAGGTGGGCAGCTGCGGCTGAAGCAGGTGGGTGGCAGTGGCTGATCAAGGGAGATAACAGGCTTAGGGTTACGGCTTGGTTTAAGGTTACGGCTTGGTTTAGGGTTTAGATTTAGGGTTTATCTAGGCTAGGGTTAGGAGGGCTAGGGTTAGGGTTTAACTAGGGTGGAATACGATCCCGCTCTGATACCATGTTGTTTGAGATAGAGAGAGAGAGAGAGAGAGAGAGAGAAGTGTAGGGTATTAACCAACCCCAACACAAAAGATCTTTATTTATATTATGAAATGACTAGAAACATCACTTAGCTAACCAATGTGGGACAAGTACTAAATAAGCTATTCTAACACAAAGCAATACAATAATGGTAAAATTAATTTGGAGGACTGATTTGTCAGCGAGATGCTGCCACTGTTCCAAATGTTGGGGATCAAGTGCCTCACGTCATTATTAAAGCTGCAAAAGGTGCCAAGGTAATCCGCTCCTATGTTGTCTTTTTGCATTGGTGTTAGTGTAATTGTGCAGTGTATTGAACAAATTGATCTTTGATGACAATCAGGCTTATGAAAGGTCCGAGGATCCAATTTACGTGCTAGAAAATAACATACCTATAGATCCTTAATACTACCTTGAAAATCAAATTAGCAAGGTTAGTTTTGTATTTGGTACTTGCATTTATTTATTACGGTGTACAAGTTGGTCTCGTTAACAACATGAACTTGCAGCCCCTTCTAACGATTTTTGAGCCCATTTTAAAGAATGCAAGTAAGGAACTTCTTCAAGGCAATCACACAAGATCTATTTCCATCTCAACTCCTTCAAATAGTGGTATAATGAAGTTTGCAAAGAAGCAACTTAGTTGCATTGGCTGCAAGGCTCTAATCCGGTAGGGTTTAAATTTTATCTCGTCTTTACAATTTTGGAATATTTTTTGAATTCTGTGCTCTTTCCTTGTTTCCGTTGTGTCTAAATCTTTGTAATTTTATCCTTTATCTTTTTCATACTACCTTTTGTTAGCTTTTTGTTTTCATTGGAAAGTAACCTCAACGCAGAAAGACTTTGTCTCCTCAATGATACCTCTTACTCAAAATGTTTTTTTCTAACTATTATTGACTGCACAATTTGGTTAACTTGTTGGAAACCTTAGAATGGACATTTTGGCTGGTATATCATTTAGGTGGAAAAGTGAAAAGCTTAGGGAAGACAAAGGGTGCAAATATGAGTGTTCAGTTTGAATGACTTTGTTGTAAAAACTAAAATCACAATACAGAATTGAACGGACTCATTTTGAGTGGGAGATGGTCCCTGCATTTTGAAATTGATAGACTCTAGCATGAGTCAATCAGTATCAAAACAAAGGAAGGTTGAAGATTTCATCTTTGCAAATTCATTTACGGGCTTTTAACTCGAGGGCTTCTCAAATTCAATTGAACAGTGACAATTTAGCAATGTTTATAGTTATCTCATGAATTTAAACAAGGTGTCTTTATTACCGTCAATGACTTTTAACACTTCATGGTGCTTTCTCCCCACTTTCTTAAAATTGTCGTGTACTAAATTTGTGAATCGTCGTATGGGTGTTTCCGTCTTGTGTCCAATGTTGGAGAAAATGGTTTGGCTTGGGTAATTTGGAGCCAAATTAAAGTGGCTCCCACACGTCAGTTGGGACAGACCCGAGATGTTCAACAATCTCCTATGTTAGGAGATTAACATCTTGCAAAAATTTCGTCAACCATTTACAGAGTGAAAGAAATTTGGCATAAGTTGGTGTTTAAGATGGGGAAAATGTGGGTTTGAAACCTTGTCAAACATTGGAAAAATGTTGGGAACAAGTTGGGTTCTATAAGAGTTGGCCCCTTTGGGTCATACAACTTTTGTGATTGGGCAAGTGCACACTATATTGCCGCTTTGACCACACGGGCGTTGCCGCCGTTGTCCAGCCGGGTCGAATTCAGGATCGGGCCTTATTTTTGGCCCACTTAATTTTTTGCCAGAAATTTAGACTTTAATTTTTCAGTTTTAATTCCAACAAATGCAACCCGAATCCCTACCCTTGGCATCCGGAACGTTCTGAGCCGAACTGGTTTTTTCGAAAGGTTGCGACCGGAACCCTTTCCAACGAAGGGTTGTGATCGGAACCTCTTTATCACCGAGTAGATGCGTTTGAACCATTTCATTCCGAATAGTCATGTCCGGTGGCTTTTCACCTGTTCTAAGCAGCCACTTGGAGCCCTATTTAAACAGCTCCTCCACTACCATTTCATTCATCCGGAAAAATACCCAAGCGCGCACACCACTTCTGCATATAGAGTCTTGAGAGTTCTGCACAATTTCCGTTTGCTGCGCACATTGTCGAAGTACTGCGACATTGTGCGGAAAGGTTGTTGTATCCTAGGAGGTGAGCGTTCGTTTTGTGAGCACCGGTGCAAAGGCAAAATCTGCCTTAAGGAAACAATGTTCGTCATTGGTCTCGATCTGTTTCTTATTTCGGTGTATTTATGTCGATTCTGTAAGTTCATTTTTTTCTTTTTTGTTTGTTTCAAGTTCGTACAAAACAAAGTGTGGTGTTTTTTCATATCCTTTATTATTTGCACATATAGTGTTTTGACATTGGACTACCTAACAGTTTTTTAGCATTTGTTTTCTGACACTTTGATTTTCTACAAAACGGTGTTTTCACATTTAATTTCCTAACATCCACTGCCCATGGCAGTACCACTGTGTATCAGAATAGGCTTTAAAATAAAATACATCTTAGTTGTACGTTGAATTACTTGTAAATGTAGGAATTTGTTGATACTGGCGAAGTATTTAGGGTTTTAGAACAAGCTGTAGTGTTTAGTTGGATGCTATGGGCATCTCCTATCTTTTACTCTTTTGTTGGTGAAATGTTTTTGTTGGAAATAATATCATTGTATATCTGTAGAGGAATATTATTCTATTTCTAATATTAATATAAAGAATAATGTTATTTCCCTTATTGTTTTATTTTCTTACATGTAATGTTTCTTTTCTTGTAATGTTTCTTTAGTTTTAATGTTTTCTTTTGTTACTCCATCTCTCCCTATATATAAGGGATTGTTTGTATCATTCATAAAATAGAATACAATACAATATGTTTCTCTCTACAGTTTTACTTGTTTGCTGGAGTGCACAATTGAGATGACATCAGTTTAGATGCCAGTTACATCTACTTCTGTCCCCGTAGAGAAAGAAGTAGAGAAAGAAAAGAAAAAGTGGCATTCCAAAGACTTTTTGAGGGTTAAAGCAGCTTAGTTAGTTCAGTGGTTTGCCTAAAAAAGATTAATTACATTTGGAAGTCATAATTACAGATGCTCAGAAGGCCGTCATCTCAATTACTCTAGTTTGTTCATGCGCTTATTTTTTCTCCCTAGTACTTCAGTTATGTGTATCGTATAGTAATAGCTGCTGTTTTTTTTGGACTAGTGAATCGTAGCATCTGTTCACATTGCAAGGAAGAGAAGCCGAACTCTATTGCAAAACTGTAGCTAATGGTATGCAGGAAATTTGTGTGGATTTCCTATTGCAATGTTAATTCTGAAGGTCTTGTGCAAGAAGTAATCTGTCCTTCAGTTCCAGAAATAACTGTTTGAAAAACTAATATTGGTTAACTTGCAGTGTCCGAATTAGAGAAACTTTTTGGGAGGCCGTGGACACAGTGCCAGGTGTGTCAAGGCTCTCTTCATCAGGATGTTTTTGCACTAGGTTCTCCTTTATTTTACTGATGCTTCCTTTTCTTCTCGTTTTGGGATTGTTTACCACAATTTTTTCTGAGCATGAAAATTTGCCGTCATTGGATAGACTAGCATTTGAACTATGCTATAGTTGAATGATGGCACATATTGATTGCATTGATATCTATGAATTCAGTATTTGCTTTGTTTTATCCTTCATGTGTCGTTTTCTGTTTAATTGTGATAACCTGTTTTTGTTTAGTCGGACTGTCCAATATTTTACCGAAGGAAAAAAGCGCAAAAGGACATGGCAGAGGCGAAGGTCCAATTAGATCGGTGGAGCTTTTAGCATTCTTTCGAGGCCAGTTTATATTTTGCAGAAATCCAGTCATGTTTTTGTAGCAGTGAAGAAGGTTAGTCATCATCATGCACGGAGTAGATTTACGTGAAGTTTTAGTACATTGTATGTCTTCATATTGGAAGGGAACAAAGTTTTTATTATTTGACTAGGCATTTTCACGATCACTCTCCCCCCCACCACCCATGTAACCATTTGGGCTTGTGCGTTTTTTGTTTATCCTTTTTGTTTGGTTATTTTTGTGCAGAGAGAACAGGCTACACACAGGTAAGAGAGTACGAGTAATACAGCCTGTATAACAGCCCAAATAGAGGAACAAAGGAAGCAAACTAGCTTAACTAAAAGACTATATAGGCCGGATCCGGAGACAAAAAAAATAATCTCATCCATTAAAATTAACAGTTGAGATTAAAGCACTTTTTTTTCTCTCTTCCCTTCTTTACACCTTAACTCTCTCTCCCTCCTCCCCCATCGATGTTTTCTCTCTCTTTTCATCTCCGGCAAACTTAACTTTGACGATGGTATTGGGTGTTTCAACTCCAAATCGAAGAAATCTAGTGACGTATCCAGCCAAGTACCAAATCCTCTCAATGAATCAAATAAATTCTTGTAAGTTGCAACAGAAATAAGTAAATTTTTTATCTATAATTTCAAGAGTGTTTTAGCCAGCCATGCATAAGAGTTCTATGGATTGGATCAGAATCCTTATGCAAGTCCAGAAAATAGGACCGGATCCCAATTTTACATAGGTCTCATCACCACAACCATGTAATGTTGGAAAAAGAATAAATCCAGCCAGAGAGTTTAGGAGATCTGTTGCCGATCTTACCGTATCCATGAGGCATCTGGACAGATCATACATACGATCATTGCATTGTCCTCAAAACAGATGAATTTTGTTTAGTTTCCTTACTTCTTACTGATCTTCTGGGCCTTTGCATCCTGCCAATCATCCACAATCCGAAACTTATGTTCGGTCACAAAATCTTCATCACGTTCTGTTTTTCCAAATACATGAATTGATTGCTGGAGTTGGGTTTGCCGAACAAGGTGATAAGAACCACTGGGTAGAACTCACCCCCAAAAGCCAGCTTAAGAGGGGAGGGTGCCCAGGGGCTCTTATACCCACTACCAAGGCCCAGTCTGCCCGATGTGGGACTCCACTGTTCTCATCAAGCCCACCCCGTCTGAGCCGACCGTCCACGGCGGCGGGTCGCTCAGTCTGCTCCGCCGACAAACCCGTGGCGGCCCAGGGGAGGCGGGTCGCTCTGATACCAACTGATAAGCTTCGAACAATTCCAAGAAGGAAAATGGTTGAAGCTTTATTGAATTCAATTGAAAGAATTACAGGAGAGAGAGAGACGGGAAAGAAGAGAAATCAGAAATGAGGCAAGAGCTAAAACCCACACCCCCCTCTGGCACGCAGGCCAGCTACATATAACCGACTAACCGACTTAACCATCTAACCGACTTCCAAAGGAAATACAGTAAGGCCCTTATACTATAAGGAAATGACAAAACTACCACTATGCTTATGGTCATGCCTTTTGGGTTGACGAATGCACCCTCCACTTTTCAAAGCCTCATGAACGATGTTTTCAGACCCTACTTCAGGAAATTTGTATTAGTCTTCTTTGATGACATTCTTATATTCAGTAAAACAAGGGCTGAACATCTTCAACATGTCTACCTGGTTTTAGCAAAGTTAAGAGAACACCAATTATATGCAAAGAAGTCGAAGTGTGTCTTTGGTACTCAGCAGGTGGAATATTTAGGCCATATTATTACTGCTCAAGGTGTGGTGGCTGACCCTAGTAAAATTGCAAGCATGGTTAATTGGCCTAGACCACATTCAATCAAAACTCGTAGGGGATTTCTGGGGCTTACTGGGTATTATAGGAGGTTTGTTCGAGACTATGGAAAAATCTGTCAACCCCTTAATTTGTTATTACGGAAAGATGCTTTTGGATGGAATGATGAAGCAGAAGCAGCCTTTAACCAACTCAAGACAGCTATGTCTACAGCTCCAGTGCTGAAATTGCCCAATTATGACAAACCTTTTGTTTTGGAATGTGATGCATCTGGGAAAGGAATAGGAGCAGTATTGATGCAGGATGGTGGACCTATTGCTTACTATAGTAAGGCCCTGGCACCAACCACTCTTGGACTATCCACGTATGAAAAGGAGCTGTTAGCTGTGGTAATGTCAGTTACCAAATGGAGACATTATCTGTTGGGACGTCAGTTTTTTATTAGAACAGACCATCAAAGCTTAAAGTTTCTTTTGGAACAGCGAGTAACCACACCAATGCAGCAAAAATGGCTATCAAAATTGATGGGGTTTGATTACCAGATCATCTACAAATCTGGAAAGACTAATGTTGCAGCTGATGCCTTATCCAGATTGGTGGAGGAGTCTGAAGGAACAGGTGCAGTAGCCGCTTTAACTGTGGTGTTATGTCAATGGGTCACAGACCTACAAAACAGTTGGTCACATGATCCTGAAATCCAAGGAATCATCAGTGATTTGCAACAAAATCCAGGAAGTCATCCTCACTATGTTTGGCAACACCAGATGCTTTACTATAAAACCAGACTAGTGGTGGGTGATAACCCCTCTTTCAGAACTAAACTCATCATGGAGCATCATGCAAGTCCAGAAGGAGGCCATTCGGGTGGTGAAAGGACTTATCAACGTCTTAAGCAAGCATTCTTTTGGAAGGGAATGAAGCAAGCTGTGTTGAAATTTGTGGCCACTTGTGATATATGTCAAAGGCATAAGACTGAAACAGTGGCCTATCCTGGATTACTTCAGCCACTTCCCATCCCCGAAAGGTTATGGAGTGACATCTCCATGGATTTTATCGAAGGCTTACCTGTGTCCTCTTCAAAGTCAGTATTATTCGTGGTGGTGGACAGACTTAGTAAATATGCTCATTTTATTCCTTTGGCACATCCTTACACAGCCACATCTGTTGCTCAGGCCTTTATTGACAATGTATTCAAGCTCCATGGAATGCCCAATTCCATTGTGTCTGATAGGGATAAGGTATTTACAAGCAACTTCTGGAAGGAATTTTTTAGATTGCAAGGTACTGATTTGAGGATGAGTACAGCTTATCATCCCCAATCAGATGGACAAACTGAGGTTGTGAATAGGTGTGTGGAGAATTATTTGCATTGTTTTACATCTGATAGACCTACAGCCTGGGTGAAGTGGATTGCAATGGCTGAGTGGTGGTATAACACAACTTTTCATGTCTCCACTGGTATCACTCCTTATGAAGCCTTGTATGGACAAAAGCCACCCAACCTGATGTATTATGCTCCTGGGGGAACAACAGTGGCAGCTGCTGAGTCCTTGTTGCTATCTAGGGATACCATCCTCAAGTTACTCAAGGAACACCTGCTAACATCACAGCATAGGATGAAGCAGATTGCGGATCAACACAGGACTGAGAGGGTTTTTGAAGTTGGAGACTGGGTGTTTCTTAGACTTCAGCCTTTGCGCCAAGTGTCTGTGGCATTTCGTCGAAATGCCAAACTTGCACCTAAGTACTTTGGCCCTTATCAAATTTTACAGAAGTTGGGACCAGTGGCTTACAAACTGAATTTGCCATCTCATTCGCGTATACATCCAGTTTTCCATGTCTCACTGCTTAAGAAAAAATTGGGAGATGGTGCACTGGTGCAAACTGATTTGCCTTTGCTGGGGGAGGAGGGTCAACTTCAGTTGGAGCCTCGTGCCATCTTGGATCGCAAAATGGTCAAGCGTAACAACAGGCCACATACCATGGTTTTGGTGCATTGGACCAACTCTCTACCTGAGGACGCAACATGGGAATCTTGGTATGATTTACACCAGAGGTTCCCTCAGTTTCAACCTTGAGGACAAGGTTATTTCCAAAGGAGGTGGTAATGATAAGCATAGTGGTAGTTTTGTCATTTCCTTATAGTATAAGGGCCTTACTGTATTTCCTTTGGAAGTCGGTTAGTCGGTTATATGTAGCTGGCCTGCGTGCCAGAGGGGGGTGTGGGTTTTAGCTCTTGCCTCATTTCTGATTTCTCTTCTTTCCCGTCTCTCTCTCTCCTGTAATTCTTTCAATTGAATTCAATAAAGCTTCAACCATTTTCCTTCTTGGAATTGTTCGAAGCTTATCACAAGGGTCGCTATCGTCAGAATTGGATTTCCTAGAGATGAGGAGGAAAAAGGTGTGTGGGGAGGGGAGAGAGAGAACGTCGATGGGGGAGGAGAGAGAGATGGTTAATGTGTAAAGAATGAGAGGGAGGAGAGATGGCGTGAATAGCAGCGCGATTATCAAAATACAGATTTACAGACACCTGCACTGGAAATCCTATTTCCTCAAGAAATGAACGAATCCACACAATCTCACAAGTCGTGTGTGCCATTGCTCTATATTCCGCCTCGGCATTAGATCGCGCAACAACTGTCTGCTTCTTACTTTTCCAATTAATGAGATTTCCACCGAGAAAGATGCAATATCCTGTAGTAGATCTCCTGTCAGTTGGGCTGCCTGCCCAATCAGAGTCAATGAAGCCCTCAACTCGCAAGTTCCCACTAGTAAGATAAAACAAACCACGTCCCGGATGAGCCTTCAGATACCGCACAATTCTTAGAACGGCCTCCCAGTGTGGAAGACGAGGAGCAGACATAAATTGACTAACCAGGCTAACTGAAAAAGAAATATCCGGACGAGTAACAGTAAGATAATTTAGCTTTCCAACCAAGCGATGGTACTGATCGGGACTAGAAAGTAAGTCCCCTTGATCAACGCACAATTTGACATTAGGATCCGTAGGAGTCTCGACAGGCTTTGACCCTAATAAGCCAGTCTCTTCGAGGATATCCAGCACATACTTTCTCTGTGATAAGTTCATACCTTCCTTAGACCGTGCCACCTCAATATCCAAGAAATATCTCAGTTTTCCCAAGTCTTTGGTATGGAACTGACGCTGTAGGAACATTTTCAGATCATCAATACCTTTCTTAATATCACAAGTAATAATAATGTCATCTACGTAGACAATCAACAATACTCTCCCTTGGTTAGATGTGAAAGAAAAGACAGAATGATCAGAATGACAGCGTTTCATACCAAACCGAAGGACCGCATCACTAAACTTGCCAAACCAAACCCTCGGATATTGTTTTAGCCCATATAGAGCTTTCCGAAGGCAACATACGTGAGAGGACTCCCCCTGAGCAACAAAGCCAGGTGGTTGCTCCATATAAACTTTCTCGGCAAGGTCACCGTGTAAGAAGGCATTTTTGACATCCAACTGGAAAAGGGGCCAGCCAAGATTGGCAACAAGAGAGATAAGAAGACGAACCGAGCCAAGCTTGGCAACTGGAGAGAAAGTTTCTGCATAGTCAACACCATAGGTCTGAGTATAGCCCTTGGCCACGAGACGAGTTTTATAGCTCTCAACCGTGCCATTAGGATGAAACTTAACAGTGAACACCCAACGACACACAAGAGTAGACTTTCCAGGCGGAAGAGAGACCAACGTCCAAGTATGGTTGGTATGAAGAGCAGTCATCTCTTCCTCCATAGCTATCCGCCACTCAGAAATAGATAGGGCCTCCTGAACAGTTTTAGGAACAGAAATAGAGGAAACATAACTAGAAAAGGCACGCAGAGAGGGTGAAAGATGATCAGAAGAAACAAACTGAGCAAGGGGGTGAGAAGTAGTACAAGAGCGAATACCTTTGCGGGGAGCAATGGGCAAGGAAGCGGGAGACGGAGGTACCGGAGTAGGAGACGGCGGCGAAGGCGGATCTCGGGACGGAGGAGACGAGTCAGGGACCGGTGGAAGCGGAGCCGGAGAACTTTTGGGACGGAGAACAGAGACCTGTAAAGGTGGTGGCAGAAAGGGGTCCAAACGGGGCATGGGGACAAACATATCCTCAGAAGAGGAAGGACCTGCAAAATAAGAGATAGACTCATGGAAAGTAACATCGGCACACACAAACTGATGGCGAAGGGTGAGTGAATAAAATTTGTAGCCTTTTTGAGTCCGTGAATAGCCCAAAAACACACACCTGGTCGAGCGGGCATCAAGTTTATCCTGATCAGGATCCAGGACATGAATATAACAGGTGCACTCCAAAACCCGAGGAGGAAAGGGATAAAGTGGGCGACCAGGACAGAGTAAAGTATATAGGATTTGGTCATCTAAGACATGAGACGGCATTCGATTAATTAGAAAACCAGCTTTAAGGACATCATTACTCCAATAAGATTTGGGAACCTGGATGTGCAATAAAAGAGCACGAGTGACATTTAATGTGGCCCAATTTGCATTCGACAACTCTATTTTGCTGAGGAGTCCGAGCGCAAGAGGACTGATGTAAAATTCCATGTGCATCCAAAAACTGTGATAAAGATTGATGAAAATATTCACAAGCATTATCAAACCGAAACAAGCGAATAGGCACACCAAATTGCGTTTTTATTTCCTCATAAAATGATGTAAAAATGGAGTACAATTCAGATCGATTTTGCATAAGATAAATATAAGTAGCACGAGAATAATCGTCAACAAATATAACAAAATACTGAAAGTGAGAACGTGAGGGGGCCCGCATAGGACTCCAAATATCTGAATGAACTAAATGAAAAGGACTCGACACACGACGCTCTTCTCGTGGAGAGAAGGAAACACAACGATGCTTACTAAACTAACAGGCTTCACAGGGAAGCGACTCAACACGGCTACATGAAGGGACCAGCTTTTTAAGGATGGAAAGCGACGGATGGCCAAGGCGACAGTGGTATTGATGTGGTGAAATGGTGGATTGAAATGCAACAGAGGGAGAAGGCTCGCCATCCAAAAGGTAGTATAGGCCACCGCGTTCAACACGCCACCAAACTCCGTCCTCGTCCGGAGATCCTGAAAGATACAAGAATACAGTCTGATATAAAGCTTTAGTTCAAGAGTACAGTCTGATGCAAGTCGTTATGGGCTTCCAGCACATGGGGCATTGTGAAATGGTCACACCACAATCCTTGCAAGTCTGAAATGAAGAGATTTCCAAAGATTACGAAAGATAAAAAGAGCAAGAATGACAGGAAAACATAACAAAGAAAATCCTACGTAAATATTTAAGAATAAGAATGATAGGAACACATTTCCAAAAAAAAACCCTCTATATAAATAAGGAAGATCTGTTTGCAAAATGCAAAGCCTTTGCAATGAGAAAAACCAAACACTATTTTTGTTGTATTCTCTTTCCACGACTGCCTATGGGGAAGGTGTTTGAAGAGCTATAAATAAATAGAGATATCTTATATCAAAAACAGTTAGGCCATATGGTTTCTTGTGCAGCAATTAGCATGCATTGGACTTTATTTCTGCAGCTGAAATTGGTTATTCCTGTGTCACAATGAAGATTATTTGAGGTACATGAAATATAATCACGAGTGTGGCAAGTTCTTCTAACGATATGTGGTAATGTTCAGACCAACAAGATAACTTGGAGTGAAATGCTTACCAAATAACCGCATCCAAACGCCTTATCCTTCAAATTTGTCAAGCAAATGGGCAGACCTTGTAAAACTCAACCAAAACAATGCTTACAACCAAATACAAGAATCTTGTGTGAGAAATGAGCACTTTCCTTTTTCCACAAATGGAAAAATATGAAATTTTACCTGTTCTGTTGGTGTTTGATCAAGTGACCCAAAGTTGGTCATGTATGGAATTGATTTAACTGCATTATTGCAGTCTATAACTTCACGTGGAGGAGGAAGAGGCTTTTCCCATTGAACTTCTACATTTGTACGGAGTAAATTAACAGGCTAGCATGTTCAGTAAATTCCTTGAATACAATCGACTATTATCAACAAAGACAACATTTTCAGCCTTACTCAGAGTATTGTCTGTCTTAGGGTAGTTGTGTACTGAAGTGGAATTTCCATTAGAGCAGCAAGAGCAAAGGCTGCTTCTTTCATTGTTATATCACCATTCCAGAGATGATTTATGTGAA
The DNA here is from genome assembly GCA_019985065.2 of Arctostaphylos glauca. NCBI lineage: Eukaryota > Viridiplantae > Streptophyta > Magnoliopsida > Ericales > Ericaceae > Arctostaphylos > Arctostaphylos glauca. The sequence continues at coordinate 22,534,648 of JAHSPW020000003.1, forward strand.
ATTCACAAACTGCAGGAGAGGGCACAAATTATAGTGAAGTATAGACAATATATACGTGGTAATCTTTTCTCCAGTTTGTTCTGCAAAAGAATAAAAGCTAAACAAAATTCTCTAGGCGGAAAGTACAACATGGAGGATTTACTACTAATGTTAACTATGCATGGCAAAACAACAACGCAGTAAATGCGACAAAATAGAAAAAGAAAAAAAAAATAATTGGGGTTGTTGTTTGGCTACTAAGGCTGAGATCATATAGGTTCACTTCAGTCCTGGGTGGGTACAAGTTACAGTGAGAAGTTAACTTGTTGACGGAAAGTAAAGGCTAAACAGGATGGAAAAGGAATATTACCGGGAGGATATCTCTAATCTTTTTCATTCCTTCCCGTGTTAGGTCAAGGCCAAAATTAACGAACATGATTTGAAGGCCAGAATTGCTTGAAGAACTTAATGTTCTATTTCACTCATTGGGGTTCGAGAATGACTAAAGCACTACAGAAGGGGGAAAGCCTGAGGCAAGTGAAGCAATTGACTAAACCAAGAATGAATGACCACCTAAGGAAGCGGGTAGGTTAAGAGCCCCTCTTCGCAAAAAAAAAAAAAAGCCTTTTCCTTTTTTTTCCCAGTACGCTAGCTCCGTGCAGGCCTCTTTTAACTCTCACTCGGTCTGACGATGCTTTTCCTTTGCATACTAGCTAGCACAAAGAAGAAGCTGGGAGTCCTTATTACTTTTATAAAGCAAAAGAATGCTACCTGACTAATATAGCTCCCTTAAAGAAACTAAAACAAAGGAACTCAGCCTGGCATCCGAACATGATTGTGATCGTTTGTCGGTGGTTTCTCACTACTTCGTTTGCACGGGTGTTCTAGTGTTGGGTTGGAATCGAACATCAAAATCTTTGGTCTTCGAAGAACGAAAAAAAGGAAGGTCAATCCTATTAGCGAGGGCTTCGAAGCGAGCCTTAGCTTGATTATATTCGCAAGAAATGAAGGGAAAGTGCAGGAACTAGGATTTCGTCAGATTTCTTGATTCAGGATAGGATTTCATGTTAAGTTTCAGTCTAAGGATGGTTATTTATTATTTCTATTGCGGTTATGTGTTTCAATGTTTATGTATTTACTAGTATATGGATCTGTGATATTTTTCGCATAAAACAAAACCTTTTTGGATGAAACTGGTAGCCTCCAACTCTACTGTTTAGTATTGGAACATAACTAGAAAAAAAAGAGGCCGCTTGAGCGAGCTCTTTAATTTTCAAGTGTTATTTTTGAGACAATAGGGTTGTTTTGGGGCTCGGGCGCCCTCCAGACCACTTGAGCGAGCTTGACAAAAACTATAAAAGTGTTTCTTAATTCCTGCACGTTTGTAGGGTATTCTGTTTGGTTCTGCATACTGTTTGGGTTTGAAACAAGTTGTTTGTTGTTCATGGGGACGCATCGTGTCGTGATTATCTTGAGACATATATCTGTGTGATTCCGTTGGTGCAAGTCCGTAAAATCTACTGCTAGGTGCCCTTGTGCGCATAGTCCCTCAATGAAAGTCCATAAATATACTGCTAGGTGCACCGAGTGTGGGTAGTCTCTTGGTGAAAATTCGTAAAACTAACGAAGGTGCTCTAGATGCGAGTATTCCTGTAGTGAGAGCCTATAAACATTGGAGATGGGAATGAGCTGGTACTAGGTTCTCGCATAGCTTGCATTGGTCGCCGATTGTGGCAAGGTCTCATGAGACGCATGTGGTTTTCACTTGTATAATGGTATTATCAAATATTTGCTAACTGTATATTTTTGTGCGAATGAAAAATCTATATATTTTGATATAAGACATGTTTTAATCCTCATGACATTGTTATTTAACATGTAGTTGTGAGGACTTGTGGTTTGAGACTTTGTTACTTATGTTCTTAATTTATTTTGCAGTAATGTGGTTTCAGTTTAGTCGTGTAATCGTGCCCCGTTTGCGAGAATTTTAAGTTTTGGACCTCATTGGGATTTGTCAGAACTAGAAGGCGTTTAGAGTAATTAACCTTTTGATGAGTATTTAAGGCTTAACAAAACCCTAATTTCATTTTTTTAATAAAGTTAGACAGCTTTTTAATAAATCTAAAAACCCAAATTTTGATTGATGAGGGCTAACGGGCAAGTAGACGAAGGAATTTTGCAAAACTTTCAACTAGAGAAGTGTTGCCAGTGTCGAGAGCTTCTAGTAGAGCTCAAGATCAGTCGTATATGTGGAGAGCTCAAGGCATTTTAATACTTTACAATGTTATTTTTTGTTCTTCTTGATTAAGGTAGGATTTAATGTTGATTTTCCTTGAGATATTACTTAGATCTTATTTAAATCATGAGTATATACTTTGTTTTTTAGTGTAACCGAGTCATGCATTGTGACGCCCTCAATTTTTAGCATAAATAAAACATAATAATTTCAACAATAAAGTCCTCATAAGACTGACCCAAGTGCCCAAATAACCATTCATGATGAGGTAATATTACATCATGGTTTAAAAATAAATTACAAAGGTGTTCATCTCAACCCAATGGCCATCATCGTAAATCAAATACTTAGAGTGTTACGTCATTTGAGTCAAAAGAATCAAAATGAGAGTTACAATACATCTTTCAAAAGACTAGTAAAAGATGCTAAATGATGCTAAATAACTTCTTCATGAAAGCTTTAAAAAATATGACAATCTAGACATGTCAAACATTCCATGCTAATGCTTTGAAGCAGTACCTGAAAAGAAAGAATAGTTGAGCCTCACTATGCTAGTTCTATGTGACTATGAGATGAAATGGCATGACAAATAAACATCAATATATAACTCTAGCGAGATCAAGTGCAAAGCGAAGATAAACACTAAAGGTACATCAACCCATGTCAATACATTTATACGTTCAATTTCAAGTCGTTTGTCACATCCCAAGTCTCATAAGTTTAGTTCATGTGTTTCATTACGTGTCGAATTGTTATGCCTAACATTTCGGAGGAGTCTAGTTCATTCTCCTAGTAATTTCCACATAGGAATCTAGTTTATGGTCTTACTAGCATTTTCAAAGGAGTCTAGTTCAATCATCCTAGCATTCCCTAAAAGATTCTAGTCCAAGTCATTATCCAAATGTCCACATAAATTACGTGTTTCATAGCTATCATCATGCATGATTCAATTATTGATATCAGTCACATATCTAAGATCAATCTTACTTATTTCGTAGCTCGTCAAATAGGTTCATATAAGTCCAGTAATAGCTAAGAGAGCAAGACACGTCAAGTCCTACGAACACACATTTAAATCCACACTATTCATCCGGATGGGGCTGGTCAGACCATTTGATTTAGCTCCACAAAGAGAAGAACCCATCAAGTAGGGCATCTGGTTGGGTGTCAAAAGGTATCCAGATGGAATTTAAAATTGAGCAGGCTACACACAGTCATTCGGATGGAAATGCTCAAGGCATTCGGACAAGATTCGTCCATAGTAGGCAGTAGTGAAATCCATTTGGATGGACTGGATAGTCATTCGGATGAGATCAAAATTGAAAGAGTCATAGCCAAAAGTCATCCGGATGGAACAAGAAATGGAATGTCATCAAGATGGGAGGTCATCCAGTGGAATAAAGATTCATCCGGATGGATCTCAACATCAAAACAAGGCAGTGGACAATTCCATCCGGATGGATCTTAAATTCATTCGGATGGATTTGGTCGCGAAGAACACAAATTTTGCAGATTTTGGGTTCTTGAGAAGGATTTTCCAAAATCAAACCAATACACCAACAAATACACCAAATCAAGTCATGTATAAGAGAGGTAAGAAATTCCTACCTCAAGGTAGAAATGTTGTGAGGACCCGAGATTCGATATTTGTTACCTTATGTTTTTAATTTATTTTTGGATTTTAGTGGCTTTAGTTTAATTGATTGGTTGTGACACGTTTGCGATTATATAGAGTTTTGGGCCTAATGTGGAGTCCCCTAAGGCTGCAGGTGGTCTTGGGCTCACATCCATCATAATTTGGAATAAGGCTATTGTAGCTAAACATATTTGGTTCTTTATTTCTGGAGGCGACCAATCCATGTGGTGTTAATGGGTAAATCCTATCTTCTTAAGGATAGAAGCTTCTGGAGTGTCAAAATCCCTTCTAATCCTTCATGGATTTGGAAGAAACTTTTTAGTCTTTGGGCTAAAATCCAACCCTTCATCTTGCACAAGATAGGCGACAGAGCTCGTACATACCTTCGGTACGATAACTGGCATCCGCAGGGGCCCCTATTGCAGTGCTACAATGATCATATTGTTTACGATTCTAGTATCCCTAAAAACTCCCATGTTGGCTCTATCATCTTACGGGGTACTTGGTCTTGGTCTGCTGCCCATTCTCCTGATCTCTTGAACCTCAAATAGGCCTCCATGAATATTCCTAACCCTTCTAGTGATTTGAAAGACAAGTGCATACAGGACTTGGCTGCTGATGGGAAATTTACCATTTCCACTCTCTATGATGAGTGGAGAAATCACTATCCTAAAATTCCCTGGCATGCTCTTATTTGGTTCCAGGCCACATTCCTAAATACAGTCTCATCTCATGGCTTGCTATTCAGAATCACCTTTCCACTGAGGGCAGGTTGGTTACTTTTGGCAGTAAGGTTGTCTCTCTCTGTGCTTTTTGCCCCCACTCTGAAGACCTCGACCATCTATTCTTCTGTTACCCTTCTACCAAATTGATTTGGGATCATATTTGTACCAAGCTTAAGGGTAATTAGCATGCTACAAATTGGCAGGATTGGCTCTCGGTTTTAAACCAGTCTTTTAAGGGTCAAAGCTAGGGCAGTTTGCTTAAGAAGCTTGTATTTACTTCCACTATCTACCACATATGGATTGAGCGTAACATGCGCAAATTTCAACACATAACTAAGCACCACCATTCGGTTATTGCGCTTATTATCTTAGATTCTCTCCTGAGTTCTCACTTTATCGAAGATTCCTAGCGGTAGTAAGCATTCTTGGTACATTGACAATTGCTAGCTCTAACTGTGCTTTTCTTGTTTCAGTTTGGATCATGCAAAGAAGATTTATGACCTTGTGAGCCCATTCTCCCCACACCAACATCTTGGAAGTTGGATCCATCCTTGGTTATTAGTGCTATGCTATTGTGGTTTTGTCTTGTTTGCTTCGGTAATTAAACTCCATTCTCCTTTATGTGGTATTGCAGAGCCTGGGGTATGCTCCTTGTATTATGTAATTTTATTTTGCTATATCTTTTGGCCTGGGGTATTGTCCCTTGTATTTTGTATTATATTCCACCTCAGATTTCATGTGGTCATCTTGCCTCAACATACATCTTAATGACATCATTATCAGAAGGCACCTCATCTTTACAAGTGTGGCATTTAGTCGGTTTCCCCCATCTTCACTTAGACGATGTAGGAATCTGTACCATACTTTATGTTTTCCTTCATTTCCATCGTTTCTTTTCTTTGTTGTTTCCTGGGGTATGTCCCTTGTAAACTTGTATCTTCGCTTAGCGACTCTGGTTTATCCCCCAAAAAAATCCTAAATTCAGTTTTTATAAAAGTTAGACATCTTTTTATAAATCTAAAACCCAGATTTTGATAGAAGGAGGCTAACAAACTAGTAGACGAAGGAACCTCGGGAAGCTTTCAACTAGAAAAGTTGTAAGGACCCAAAAAATTTTGAGTTTTTAAAATATTTATTTGCGGGATAATTATTTAATTTATTATTATATGTTTTAGATTTTAATTATAGGACCCGAGCCCGGAGTATTTTGTTTTGTTTCGTGCGTATCTTTTTACATGGTGTCTTACGTGGAAGCCCATTTGGGGCCTTAAAATTTGATTTTTGGCTTAAGGGGAGGGAAGAGAAGCCCCATTTCCCTCATCTCTTTTTCTCTCTAAGTTACCTCTACCTTCTCTCTACCTCCACCACCAGTCTACTCCACCATTTTCAAATTCTTTTGAGACATAGGAAGCTTGGATCGTGCTTAACATGGAATCGAAGACGGATCGTGATTTGGTGTTCGGGAAGTTCGGACTTGAAGCTTGGAGGATCACAAAAGCTAGGACTTTCACCCATTGATCAAAATTCATTCTTTTAAAGCTTGAGGTAGGGATTTTTTCCTTGCATTATGTGTATATGATGTGTTTTGGTCCATATTTCGTGCATATATTGTAGCCTTGGTGTGATTTGGAGAGTTGGCGAAGTTTGGAAATCGTGCAGAAATCTGCAGATCGCGTAGGGGCATCCGGACGGGGGACTTGGGGGCGTTCGGACGGCTGGCCCAGAAAATTTGGCAGAGAGGTGGTATTTTGGGCGTCCGGACGGGACCAGACGGGTCTGGACGGGAGTGTTAAATTCTCTTTTGACTGTCTAGTTATCTCATATTATGTCTTGAATCATCTTCTATTTGATAGTGTGACATGATCACGGGTTATTAGTACGTTTGTGTTGATTGAACGGAACATCATCGATATAATTCGAATATGGTATGAACATGCATAACATATGCACATGTAGTTATTGAACGATAGAAGTATAATGCTAGCCTCCATCGGGAGTGGTGCTAGGAAAACTATAGATCTAGCTTCCTTCGGGAAATGTGCTAGGAAATGCCATGAATTAGCTTGATTAGCCTCCATTGGGAGAAGTGCTAGGACACCAATTACGACTATTGATTGACATGGCTTGACAACTTGGCTAGCCTCCGTTGGGAGAAATGCTAGAGTATTACTTATCATGATATTACTTGATTGTATTTGGTTAGTATCTCTTTTTGGCTATAAGTTGGTAGTAGGACGTGGTTGTAATACCTGTATTGGTGAACAATGGATGTTGTGGAGAATTCCTCATGTGTGTTCCCTTTCTTCATGTTGTAGTGCTTAACACGTGAAAGTATCGCATTGCCATATAATGTTCATAGTGCATGCCATTCGTCTCATATGCACATAGCCTTGGCATAGATTTTCCTACTGGACTTGTAGCTCAACCCTTCCATCTTTTAAGTACCGTATCGGAGGAATAGCATGGAGTGAGTGATGTTAATGGTGTGACATCTTCTGGAAAGAAAATTGAAGAAAAGTTATTTAACATTTTTATGGACTAATTTTTGAAAGATGTATTGTAACTTCTATTTGTATTTTTGGGTGATGATGTATTAACCTTCTACCCTTTTTAGGTAATGAGTGATGTATTTCGGGCAGGTAGTGCCCCTTCCTTTTGAAACTGTCAGATACTTACTATTTTGGGATACCACATCTATGGAATATGTGAGATCCCTCACGTTAGAAATATTAGTGCGAAGAGGATTAGTGACCAATATGACACATCGGTCGGAAATAGAGACACATATACTCTTTAAAGTCGAAAGACCAGCCTATTTGAATCTTGATGTTTCGAATTTTATTTTATTTTATTTTTTTCTTTTTTTGAAATTTTGAGAATAGAAATATCCGTAGAATAATTTATTTCTGTTACTGCGCAAATTTCATATTTTTCTGAGTTCAGAACCTGAACAGCTTTTCGAGCCGCACGCAAACCTAGCTCCGAATTTAGCCATACGTTTGTGGCTAAATATCAAAGGAGAGAGAGAGCTGAGTCACTAGGTTTTGCCACTTGTAGATGTTTTAAGTGACAAGGGTAATAGTGCATATATATCTTTAGATAAATTATATACATAATTAAAAAAAATAAAGAAAAAGCAAACCATTCAGCTGGAATAGGAAGCACGGAAAAAAAAAGAAAAAGGAAATCGAAAGAACAACCAGAAGAAGAAGAAGGAAACAGAAAGAGGAAACAGAAAAAAATCAGAGGAAGAGAAGAAGGAAAAGTAAGAAAACTTTGGATTCAATTTGGTATTTTTTTTTCTCCTAACTAATTTTCATGTTATAACTGAGATTGAGACATTATGAATCTCTGTTTTCTTAGCATCTATGCATGATTTTAGGGTGTTATCAGTTCATTACCATGAAAGAAGTTTAGTTAGAACAATAGGAGTTTACAGGACAGTTTGAGACCTGTCTAGAAATTCGTAATTTAGAACCTCTTAAGCTATGAATCTAATTTTCATGTCTTCACAACTGTTATATTACGTTTCAATACGAAGATTTTGGTACCAAGAACGTGAAAATTGGAGTAACATGGAATTAGTTATGAATTTTTCAATTCTGACTGTATCTGGAAAACCGAATCTGGGGCTGACTGACTTATTTTTGCTTCTGGGAATTTTCTACAATCTGAATGAATATACTATTTTTACAGGAGCTATATCCTTAAATTAGGAGTATTTTCGTGTTAGAATCAAATTTTTTGGATAAATGTACAATTTTTGGTGAATTTTAAAGGTGAAGTTGTTTGGGTGAAAAACAGAAACTGACCAGGACCAGTTTGGTTCTAATTCCTGGGGAATATTCTTTGCACTTATGAAACTGAGATTTTACTGAGAATAGTCCTTTGAGTTATGAAATTCTGGGCTTTAGTTTCATGATTTTTGGACTTAGTATGAATAAGTTATGATTTTTACAAACAAAGGGTGCCAGATTTTTTTTAAAAACATATCAAGGAATGGTCTATGTTTTGATTGAATCTATGAATGAGCAACTGAATTGCTATACCTATGTTAATGTTCTGGACCAGATTTTCTAAGGTTAGAAAAGGAAGAGAATATGACCATTTTACCCTTAATGGACTAAGTTACTTGAAATCTTGAGATAGGAGAATAGTTGTTTGTGTTACCTTTGAAAGTAACAAATTTCTTTTATTTCTTTGTCTTAGGAACCATTGATCGTTGAGTTAGAAATAGTGCGAACGTGCGCCGTTAGCTTCGTCTCCAAGAACAAGGTGAAACATACATATCTTGTTTACATGTTTTCATTTAAAAGAACTATGATGTTGAAGTACTTTAGAAATGTAATTCCTTTCCTAAATAGAAATCATGGATATTACTCAATTTGATGAAATGCATATTTTCTTTCTTTTGTCGATACATCAGAGCAAGTGTCCTTACTTGAGGACGGTAAAAACACAAAGTAGATTGGAGTAATAAGGTTGGGGAATATTAACCAGATATTCCGATGGTTTGACGTCATTCCCTTTTACGCTTTAGAGGTCGCTCCTCTAGAATTCTGGTTGAAACTTGTTCGCGAAGTATGTGTGAAATCGACATTAATAGTGAAAGATGATATCTTGAATATCCTGAAAGAACATTTAACATGTTCGGAACTAGAAAACATGACAACGTTTTCTATATGAGTTAGTAGTATCCATGTTTTAATGTATTACTGGATACGGTGTGTTTCACACGAGCCTCGGCTTATGGAATTTTCAAAAATATATTTTTTAGGTCAACAAGAGTAGAAGGGCTTGGCTTTACGCTCAAGTTGAAGTCTCTATTTTTGAACGTTAGTTACAATGTGTATATGTGATTATGTAGTCTGTTAGACTTGTTTTTGTTAGCCGGTTTGTCCCGGTCAAGTTTGGTTAAACTATTGTATAATAGTGTTGTTATGTACTAACTTTGATCCTACACATAGAACTCTGGTTATCTTATGGAATAAATAATGGAGTTTTGAGATGTACTTCTTTCAACACAAAAAACAAAGAAGAGAAAGAGATATATAGACATGTATATTGGTAGTTTTTAAGTAAATGTTCCTCAACTATTTTATAATCAGGCCTAGGGTGACTTAAACGCACTGGCCGGTCATTGATCCTTTAACCTACGGGTTTCGGTCGTCACAGAATATTTGAGTCATTAAATGGTGTTTAGTGAGATTTGTGAATGGTAAATCGTATTTTATTATATTAAGAAATCAGGGCGTGACAAAAGTGTTGCCAGTGTTGAGAGATTCGAGTAGAGCCCTAGATCAACCGTAGAGACGGAGAGTTCGAGTGATTTCAATACTTGGTAGTGTTTTCTTTGTTCTGATTAATTAAGGTAGGATTTCAAGTTAATTTCCCTCGAGATATTGCTTAGATCGAACTTAAATCATTAGTATATGCATTATTTTTGGAGTGTGATCGAGTTATGCATGTTCTGTGTGAGTGTTTAGGTGTTTTCGACAATTAGGTTGGAGAAATGAAAGTTAAAATGAGGTATGTTCGAGCAGAACAGAATCTAAAAATCGACCAGGCTGCTTGAGCGAGCTCAGGCCGCTTGAGCTCAAGCCACCCGGACGACCTCCTTGATTTTTGGCGTTTTGTTAGAGGGCTGATTTTTGGCACTCGAGCGACGAGCGGCCTACTAGAAAATATAAACTTTATTTTTAATTTTTCAGCCTATTTCTTACCTTATCTGTTTATACTTATTGTTCTAGTCTGGAACTGTCTATTTTTGGTTCATATAATCATGCATGGATAATGATTATATTGGATTGATGTCTTTGTGATTCCAGCAGTGTCCATTTGAAATATTACCGAATTGGTGATGTCCTGACAATCGGAGGTAGGCAGTGAACTCTAAGGCATGGTGCTCTTATTTGGGTATACTCGCGTGAAAGACCGTTAGTTTAGTACTCTGTACCCATTGTCCGTGTGTATGGCCTGCAGTGAGAGACCGTTAAATGATTGCATGAATCACGTGTCGAACATGATATTGTTAGTTTATTCAATAGTTTAGTCCTATTGTCTATATTATTTTGTTGATACAAGTATACTTTAATCAATATGTTGATGGCTTAATATGACTTTCTACTCAAGCTCCGACTTATATTTTTTTATAAACTAATAATTTACAGGTGATGATATAGAACCAAGGACTTATGCCTCAAATTTTGGAGATATTTGGAGCTTCAACAGTTAGGAGTTGTTTCAGTCATAGTTTTCATGTTTCAGATATTGATTATTTTACTTGGGTATTGTGGGCCCGTAGTTGACTTCATGTTTTAGTTAGTATTGGTTATTTGCAGTTTGATAGTTGGTATTTATTACAGTTGATGTTTTAAGAGATATTTATTAATTTGATGAGATATTACGTTGAGGTTTTATTTTGTTGATTGTATCGTTATATTACTTATTTCGTACCACTGAAGTGTGATGTGTGACAAATGCAAAGAGCAAGCTTCCACAAGAAAATCCTAGCTCCAAATGTCAAGAAATCTTTGAATACTCCTCCACTTGAGTCAACACAATCAAGCTTGAGATATCCTATGGGAATGAAGGATTCTTGATAGTTCCACGAGAAATTTGATGTAGGAACAAGGATTTGAGTTTGGAGTTGGAGAGAAGAGAGAAACGTCAGAGAAACAGGGAGGGGTAAAATGGGTTTGATCTATTTTTCCAAAAACTATCCTGATGTTGTAAAAGATATAAACCCTAGCATTGCACTTACCCCATGCATTACTAACATGCTAACTACAAGTCCCAAACTTTCATTCCTTTACACATTGGCCCCCAAATTACATAATCATGCATAATTCAATGTCGATAGTGTTTCGAACATCTACTTATCAAAACGGAAAAAAAAAAATTCAAGTCTCTACATGCATGTTTTGTGTAGTTTTTGAGGTGTTTTGGACAATAACTTGCAGAATGAAGGCCAAAATGAGATATGTTCAACAAAACAGAATTTGAAATATTACCTAGGCGCTCGAGCGACCTTCGTAATTTTTTGGTTTTCAATTTTAGGATAGTGGACTTGTTTTTGGCACTCGAATGACCTCCAAGCTACTCTAGCACGCTACAAAAAAATAGAAAAATTATTTTAAAAACTTCGACCTGTTTTTTGCCTTCTGGTTCGTTTATGCTTACTATTTAGGTCTGGAACTGTATACTAAAGGTTCATACGATTATGCATTTATGGTAATAACATTGGATCGGTGTCTTTGTGATTCCGACGCTCAAAGTCCATTTGAAATATTATTGGGTTGGAGATGTTCTGACGGTTGTGGGTTGCTTGTGAACTCGATATAGGGTGCCCAACTCTTTGGGTAGGCCTAGGGTGAGAGACCGTCAGCTTATGCATGGTGCTTGTTGTCCGTGGGTAGGCCTGCAGTGAGAGACTATTAAATGATTGCATGAGTCTTATATTAAGCATGTTGTTGATAGATTCTATCAGTTATTCATTCATGTTGGTTATATTATGATATTGATGTGAGCATGATTTAGTCAATATATCGATGGTTCAATATGATTTTCTACTCGAGCTCCGACTTATATTTTTTTGTACATTGACCATTACATGTGATGATGTTGACCCAAAGAGTTCGACCTTGTAATGAAGATATATGGAGTTTTCGTAGTAAGGATTTCCTTTATGACAATTGTTTTCAAATTTAGATGCTTTTTAGAGATTGATTAGTTGTTTGGGCATTGTAGGCCAATATTTGACTATTTGTTAAATTTTTTAGATTGGATATATTTGTTGTCGAGATGTGGATTAGTAGTTTAATGGATATGTCCTTATGTTGAGGTTTATTTTATTGTATCGTTCTATTGCTCATCTTATACCCTTGAAGTGCGGGGTGTGATAACTTGGTACCAGAGCATGGTTTGAATACCTAGAGCCATGGAATGAGGTCTTAGAGGTCTACGGGTTAATGTGGAGTATACCTTGAGAGTACCAACCCTGTGCTCGGATGTCCATGCGACTACTCGTGAAATCTGATCAGAAGAGACACTTAATCACCGTTTCTTCTGATTGGAGGTCCGAGAAATTTAATTGGAATATGGGTTGGTGTTCTCGTAAGTATTGCTCAATATGTGCTTATGTGCTTACGTGCATTGAGGAGTTTTGTCCCTTTTTTGTAGAGAGATGCGGCCTCGTACAGTTCAGAGTAGAGGAAGGGGTGCCACTGTAGGGACACTAGATCCTGCTATTGGAGATGACGTTGTGAGGGTTATGGCCAAGGCCATACAATAGTTGGCATAGAATAACCAACTCATGAATGAGATTCGAGGAATGATTGCCATGCAGGAGTTTTGTCATATAAATCCTCCTGAGTTCATCGGCAGAGCCGACTCGTTTATGGTTGATAACTGGATTGAATAGGTGAAGAAAATCTTGGACACCTTGCAAGTTACCAAGGATGATTTGAGGGTTTTTCTGGCTTCGTATCAGCTTACAAATGAGGCCAACTAGTGGTGGAAAATAATGAAGGCAACTTATGAGGTAGATGAGCTAACTTGGAAGGCTTTTAAAGGCCTATTCGTTGATCGTTACTTGCCCAAAGTAATGAAGAGTCGCTTAGACAAGAGTTCTATGGTCAAAAGCAAGGAGGGATGATAGTGGTAGAATATTAGAACAAGTTTACTTCGCTACCCGTTTTGCTACTGAGACTCGAGGGGTGAAGATCTTAAAAGCAAAAGCTTGAGAAGGGTCTTCGGCTAGTGATCTGAGAGAGAGTTATACAGCTAAAGATCTGGGATTATGGGGACCTAATGGAACGGGCAATGATAGTCGAGGTAGACGCGACAACAAGGGATCAATGTACGAGTCGGGTAATGATTGTGGAGTTAGGGGATAGAACATAAAGCGTCAGAGGGCGGACCAGCTCCCAGTTTCAAGGTATCAGAGACAATCAGTATCTACTTTATTAGCTATCTGTACAAGGAGGGGTACATAGAGAGAGGTTGTCTGTTATAGGTGTGGTTAGCTTGGTCACAAGAGGTCAGAATGTTGACGGGGGACACAATCATCGCAAAATGCAAGTACTGCTAGGGGGCCACTCACATGTTACAAGTGTAATTAGGAGGGCCGTATTCAGCATTTTTGGCCACAGAATTAAGGGGGTGGTGGTACAGAGGGTTCAGTGCATAATCGTCCAACGCAGTCAGTTTCGATTCAGCAGAGTTTTGCACCGGCACAGTAGGAGCTCAATCGGTACAACAAGGACAAATGAATAGGGGATGTGTTTATACGATCGCAATACCAAAGGTGGCAATAGTGGGAGTCTCAGTTGTTCGAGGTACTTTATTTTTATCCCGCACCTGGGCTATTGTCTTGTTCGTCATAGGTGCTTCACATTCATCTATTGCTTCTAGTTTTGCTACTATCTTGGGTCTTGAGGTCTGACTATTAGATTATGTTTTGCAAGTTGAGATGCTTGTTGGGGGCGATGTGGCTTTTAGACATGTGTGTAACTCATGTGAGATGGTGTTCACCGACCACAGTCTATTCTTTAATCTCATACTATTAGATATGAATAGCTTTGATGTTATTTTAAAAATAGACTGGTTAATTTTTTTTAGAGCCACGATTGACAGTTATTGGAGTAGAGTGGCCATTTGTATTCCAGATGGGGACAATTTTCACTTTTAGAGAGGCCAGGAAGGAGTTCAGTCCGTGATTCATGGGTGATTCATTGGCTGTGGGGTCGAGAGATTTTTGGCCGTTTGTTTGCAGTGGCATGGGATGATGAAGGGAGTCAGAATCGTGGGGACTTACCTCGAGTTGTATGTGATTTTTCAGATGTCTTTCTAGAGGATATTGCGGGCTTACCTTTTTGACAAAAAGTGAGGTTCTCTATCGATCTCGTGCATGGAACTTCTCCAGTTTCTGTGACACCTTATCGATTGGCTCCAGCAGAGCTGAAAGAATTGAAGGTATAACTTCAGGAATTATTATACAAGGGTTTCATCTGACCTAATAGTCAACCGTCGGGCGCTCCATCTCTATTTGGTCAGAAAAAAGAGTGGGTCCTTGATATTGTGCATTGATTACCGACAGCTAAAGAACGTGGCAGTGAAGAATAAATATCCATTGTCGAGGTTCGACGATTTATTTGATCAACTCAGGGATTCTCAATTATTTTTGAAGATTGATCTAAGGTCGGGTTACCATTATTTAAGAGTCAAGGATGAAGACACTACCAAGACAGCATTTCGGACGCGGTTTAGTCATTATGAATTTAGGGTGATCCTGTTTGATTTTACCAACGTGCCTGCCGCTTTTATGGATTTGATGTACAAGGTCTTTCATGAATTCTTGGATCAGTTTGTTATGGCGTTTGTAGATGATATATTTTCCTATTTGCCAACAGAGGAGGAGCATGAAAAGCACTTGAGAATCGTATTATAAATTTTGAGGGATAATTCCTTCTATGCTAAATACTCAAAGTGCGACTTCTAGATTTTCAAGGTGAAATTCCTGGGGCATGAAGTGTCAAATGAAGAGGTGGTTGTGGATTAATCAAAGATAAAGGTTGTGTTGACTTGGGCATGACCCAAGAGCGTCTTTGAGATTCAGAGCAATCTGGACTTGGCTGGTTATTACCGGCATTTTGTTGGGAATTTTACACGATTGGCTGCTCCGATGACGTGACTTACTTGAAAGGGAATCGGATTTGTGTGGGATTAGGCATGTGAGCATTCATTCCAAGAGCTGAAAAAGAGGTTGACATCTGCTCCAATATTGGTGATTCTTGAGTGAGGACCAAAATAATTGGTATATTGTGATGGTACGAAGGATGGATTGGGATGTTTACTAATGCAGGATGTGAGAGTTGTTGCATATGGTTCTCGTTAGACGAAGAATGAGCACAATTATCTTACTTATGATTTAGATAGCATTTATATTTGCACTCAAGATTTGGAGACACTACTTGAATGGTGAGCGGCTCGGGGTCTTCTCGGATCACAAGAGCCTTAAGTATATCTTCACTCAGAAATATTTGAATACGAGATAGTGGATGTGAATGGAGTATATGGAAGATTATAACTTTGTAGTACTACTTCGGGTAAGGCAAATGCTGTGACAGATGCCTTGAATAGGAAGTCAATCCATAGCTTGGTTGATGTGGTTATGTGCGAATGGAAAATTATTGGGGAGCTTGGTAAGCAAAGTTTACAGTCCAGCATAGACGGTGATAAGGCTGTCTTGTAAAGACCCGTATTTTTAAAAATAAAAATAAATCGTGAATAATATTATTCTGAATATTAAAAATTCGTTCAAGAATTATTTTACATTACCACGTGTAGATTAGTATGGTAAATATATATGAATAAATTTAAAATCTAAAATCATCATGCATCATGTCAAGAAGTCTACATCCTGTTAAGATATTTTCGTATATACTCATTACACGTACACTTATACGTATATATATGAGGACCATATTATATACTCCCAAAATATAATCTAAGATTTTATACTAACCTTGTTCAATGAAAAATCTAGACTTTCTATTCATCCTAATTCAAGTATGATTTAAACTACAACTATTTGATTTTGTCTAAATTATTTTCCTCCAACTTATGCACTTATCTTATAAATCTAGAAACCATGAGTCATCATATCTCCTCTCTCCTAAAAAATCTTAGGTGGAAATCTAAAGGGTTGAGGTGGAAGTCTAAAGGCTTGAGGTGGAACTCTAAGTGACAAGTGTACACCTAATATCTAGATCCTCATCACTATTTCCTCCTTTTGTTGACTCTAATAGCCCATTTCACACCTACACTCAATTCATATGCCAACCTTATTCCTCCCTTTGTTGACTATATTAATCCCTTATTCCTCCCTTTGTTGACCTTAATAAGTTTCTTTCACATTTATTCACACTTATATTTATCCCATATGACAACTCTTTCCTCCCTTTATTGACCTTAGTAAGTCTCTTTCATACTTATTCAAACTTATAATTATCCCAAATGACACCTCATTCCTCCCTTTATTGACCTTAATAGTCCCTTTCACACCTATTCACACTTATATGTATCTCATATGCATAGAAATAGACATGTGGGGTTATATATTAAATCTAAATCATACAAGACATACTAACACCATATGAGTCAAATCATTTACTCCAAAAACCTACAACTTGTGCACTTAGTCTTCAAATCAAATCTAATGACTAAGCCTAGTGATCTATTAGACATCACATCTATTTAATGCTTGATCTTAACCAAGTAAGCTTCTAACCTTTTCTAGCCATTGATCTTGATGGATAAACCCTAACCGTTAGATGTGTTCTCTAGATATTTTTGTAAACTTTGCCTATAAATACAAAACTCCTTCTTCTATTATTTTACACACTTTGAAACCTTGAGATGAAAAAAATCTAGAGAGTAGTAGAAATTTCTCTAGTATTGTGAGAAAATCCTAAGTGAAGGAGAATCCACCATGTTTTAAACGAGACAACCCTATCAACCATCTTTTCAACCCTTAAGCTCTCACTAGGTAAGTTTCCTACAACTTACTTTCTGGTTGGATAATTAGTCTTAAACCCGAAACCTCTCCAAATATTATGGAGTATGGTGAAAAGGTGGAAGACATCGGTTTTAGCCCTTGCGGCTGCGGCATTTTACTAATCTGTCTGCATATGCTTGCTTGCTATTTTTAGTTTTGCATGTTAGGAGGCATATTAGATTATTTATGCTTACATGTTTATATGTGCACGTTAGTCAATCACTCATGCTATCCATGATATTTACATAAAGTGTTGTTTATTTTTGTTATACTTTAAATTTCGTCTTTGTATTTCAAATGATATGATTTTAGCATGATGTTAGAATAACTCGATGAACCAAAGCATTAATCTTGAACATAGAAATGATTATGAAATATTGATATGAGAGTATCCAATATATACCGATTGAAAACTTGAATAATTAAAAGATGACCCAGTTGTTGTGGATATGGGTGTCGTTAGCCGTGGATGCTGTCTTGCCGAATTTTGACTGAACCATAAGATGTATTAACTCAAATAGTGTCGTTTAGCCAAGTCGATGTCTTTAGCTGTGGCATGTAAGACAAGCTATGTACTTAGCCATGTTATATTTGGACGTAACGTGTCATTTTTCAATTGAGTCTGGTAGTCATGTACTTTGGTGTTGACACGTTGTCGGGAAATATAAATGTTCGGAAAACATTGTCTTTGGGAACATGCTGTACGGGATGCATGATGTTTGGGATGCACTTGGTGGGGAGCACGGTTAGCAAAATATCGAAAGCATATTCGTACGGGAACACCAGACTTGGAAAACTTGATGAGATATACACTTGAATAATTTGATAAAATTTGGATGAGATCACAATTGGAGACTAATAGATTTAAAGTCTATGTAAGCTATGGACTTTGAAAAATATCATCTACTCTGGGTTTGTGATGACGCCTGGGTACGAATGATGAAACACAAAAATTCATGCTCGGGTTTATGCCCACGACGCCTAGGTATGAATACTAAGATATTGAGGTTATGTCTATTAAACAAGAGAAAATTTAATGAGATATATACTTGAATAATTTAATGAGATCATAATTGGAAACTAATGGATTTAAAGTCTATGTAAGCTATGGACTTTGGAAAATATCATCTGCTCGAGGTTTATGATGATGCCTGGGTACGAATGATGAAACACAGAAATTCATGCTCGGGGTTATGCCCACGACGCCTGGGTATGAATACTAAGAGACTAAAGTTATATTTATAAAACAAGAGAAAATAATGTAATGATACAATATTGATTTAAATTTCTGTACTTGAGTGTTATCGCTTTCATATATTGCTCATGTCATAATATGTTACCGTTCGTTTAAAGTTTATAATTGTTCAAAAAGAAATTAAGGGTAGGATAACTTATTGGGCTTTCATCGGCTCATGGTGCAACTTTCTTCTGCTCCTGGTATTTCATAACCAGGTAATGACAAAGATGGAGCAGAACTAGACTATTCAAAGCATGAAGGCACGTATCTCGAAGAAGACTCGGTTGAACCGTGATTTACCTAGAATAGGCTAGTTTGCTCTGACTTTTGATAAAAAGTCTTTCGATGTAATAGTCTTTTGTTAGAAGTATTTTCATAATCAGGCTGTATCAAACTATATTTTAAATGAAATGATGTATTTTGTTATTTTATTCTTTATATTAACGTGTCCGAAAAATTGGGGCGTTACATGTCTTGTTTAGCATAGTAGTCCAACATTCGTTATTGGTAAGAGTGGGGAGGCAAAGTCAATGCGGGATCGTTTGGTTTCAAGCGAGCATGTGGATGGTTGGGTTCTTCATACAGATTAGGGGCGGAGATATGTTGGCTGAGTATATGTGCCCAAGTCGTGCCGCGAGACTGTACTTCGAGAGTCCCACCATTCTTGTCTCGTAGTACACCCTGGTAGTACGAAGATGTATTAGGATTTGCAGAGGTAGTACTGGTAGAAAGGAATGAAAGACGATGTTGCTGTATTCGTATCAAAATGTTTGGTGTGTTAGTTAGTTAGCTGAGTGAAAATGGAAACACGTGACCATAGACTTCATGACATGGCTTCCAAGGTCGCCAACAAGTCTTGATGCAGTATGGGTGATTGTTGATCGACCGACCAAGACTGCTCATTTTCTTCTTATCCGCGTGACAAATGCTGTAGAGGCACTCAATAGACTTTATATTCAGGAGATAAGCTAATTGCATGTGGTGCTAGTGTCTATTGCATCGGATCAAGATCCTAGATTCACGTTACGATTTTGCTCGAGTCTTCAGGAGGCACTTGGATAGATTTGCGTGTCAGTACTGCATTCCACCCATAGAAAGATGGGCAATCTGAGCATACAATTCAGATTCTGGGTGACATATTATAGGATTGTGTCCAAATTTTTTGAGGTTTATGAGAGGATCACTTAGCATTGGCGATGGTTGCCTACAATAATAGTTTTCAGTCAAGAATAGAGATGGCTTCTTATGAGGCACTTTATGGAAGGACTTGTAGATCGCTTGTACATTGGGCTGAGGTTGGGGAAGGTAGAGTGTTGGGGCTTGATTTAGTTCGGGAGACTACCGATAAGGTTGTCTGGATACGACAATGGTTGGTCACTGCTTAGAGTTGTTAGAAAAGTTATGCAAATCGCAGGAGACGACCATTAGCTTTCGAGGTGGGCAATTATGGTTTTCAAACCCTTGGTCGTAGCATGAAGCTTTCACCGAGATTTATTGGGCCGTTTGAGATTCTGGAGAAAGTAGGGGAGATGGTGTATCAACTTGCCTTGCCACCAAGATTGTCAAGGATTCATGATGTGTTTCGCGTGTCTATGTTGCGTAAATATGAGCTTGATGCGTCGCATGTGTTGGATTAGATTAATTGGAGATTGAAGATGACATATCCTATGAGGAGAGGCCAGTGAGGATTCTAGACACTTGAGAGCATATTTTTCACAACAAGGCTATTGTGTTGGCCAAGGTGTTATGGGACCATTACAGGTGGATGAGGCCACATGGGAGCAGGAGTCAGAACTTCGCTCTGAGTTCCCAGAATAGTTCCATCCTTGAGATGATAACTTTGAGGACGAAATTTCTTAAGGTGGGGAGGTTGTGAGGACCTGTTGTTCGAGACTTTGTTATTTATGTTTTCAATTTATTTTGGAGTCTACTTTAGGATTTTTTTGTTTTAGTGATAATTTTGCAATTAACAGTTTGCATTTTTTATCTTGAATTAACAATCCCACCCCCCCCCCCCCCCCCCCCCATGGAATAATATAATACCCCCTATAGGAATTATAATAGTCTTGTATTATTAATCCCAGACCATAAAATGGAAAGTAAATGAAGGAAACTATGGGATTAGGCACCTTTAGTCCAATCTCAGGTACTTAATACCTGAATCAAATGAGGCCCTGGTGAATCTTTGAGGCCTACTTGTCAATCTTTCTACCCAACCGCAAGAAACTGTGTTGTGGGGGTTGCAAATATCCTTTCATTTGAATCGCTCCAATCTCCTACACAACGAACAACCAATTAGTGCCGATGGGTTGTTTCCAACCTAAGGGCACTCCGATGCTAAAGTCAGAATACTTGAGATACCAAAACACCATAGTAATTGCACAATGAATGATAGTGTACTTGATTAATATCCTATGATCTCCTATTTATAAGCCATTGAGTACAATATTCAGTAACCCAATCTCAAGGGAATCTTCCCTTATTCAACGTAATGGCTTGCCTCGTGACCCCAACTGATGGAAGGGAGTACGAGCCGACACAGAACCTATGTGATCAAAGGACCGGTATCAAATCGCAATACTTTCATGTGACGAAGCCTTCCAAACATGATGCATACCCAACTTTAGCTACTGCCTTAATATGCAGTTTCCTAATTGGGACCTACCACCATTCCAAAAGATTCCCACCGCCTCGACCGAATGACAGGATGATAGGTCGACTATCGGCAAAGCCCGTGTTTCTCTCGTGATAAACCCATTCGGCCCTTCATTAGCTAAAGCCCCATGATTCTGAAATTGGATCAATATTATCATGTCGACCTGTCCAGAGAAAGGCTCATTCGGCAATGCGTTGGCCCAAGCCCCACGCTTTCGACACGACCCATGTTCCTCTACCCATCCAATTCTTTATTAATCAAAGATGGGTTGGCCCCTGTATTTGGCCCTCCACAATTGCCCCTCAACTAGGCGTCAGCTTAGTTGTCGATTGGTTGACAAGAATGGCCAAACTCATCAAGCTGCAACGGTATGGACACGCGTCGTCTGCTGATTTATCGTGTGTTAGGCCATCATTTCATCTTCGCACGTGTTGTTTCAGAGGCATTAATTGCCTAAACACGCCAGATTGTTTCACGTGTCGCCCATCGGATGACCCAAACTTTACGTCGCTTCGTTTCCCACATGCTTTCTAATGCTTCATTTCAAACCTATATATGGGATGGAAGGGGGAGAGAAACCAATTTTCTCTTCTCCTCACTTCTCTACTGCTGCTCGCGAACTGTTGGTGAAAAATATCTCAACTCACCTGCATTCTGTACTTTGATCACAGGTAAATACTTCAACTAATCCCATTTGCTTCTTGTTTTACTGTTTAGAACTTCTAGGTTTTGTTGTGCATTCTGTCTATTCGCCTAATTTTAGTTTTTCTGGCAATGTTCACGTATGAGCAGTGCCCATGACATCGTTCCATCACCTTTTCAACGAGCACATCATGTCAGTAGACACTTTTCGACGATCTTGTCCCATCACTCTGATAAGCCCCAGACCCTTATTCTTTTTGCTTGGCACTTTCACTAGTCTCCTTTGGTGTCGACCCTCATATCCTGCTTTTTGATTCCTTTGCATCCTTGTACCTTTGCTGTAAAGACCCGAAAAATTTTAAATTTTTTTATATTAATATATGGGTTAATGAGCTTAATTAATGTGGAGTATATGAAAATTGGTGTAAAAGTATGATTTGGGGTCAATGTGATATAACATGGTAATTTTGGGGGCTTGTGGTAGCATGTAATGAAATCCAGGGGTGTAAGTGTAATTTTTGGGTGTTGGAATTGGTTCATATCAGACAAATCCATTTGGTCCAAACAAACCCATTTCTCTCTTCTCTTCTCCCTCGCGTTGAGCTCTCTCTCAAAACCCTCCATCCGAAACTTGCTCCAAATTTCAATTCCTTCAAGATCCTACGCATTTCCCTCATCCTTGGTTGATATCCGGTAGTGGTTTGCAATCATTTGCTTGGAGGAGGTGTATTTGACATTTTACATCATTTGGAAGCTAGAGCTTGAAGTTGGGAGTTTGATTCTTGAATCCAGAAGTTGAGGTAGGGATTTCTCACACTTATTACGCGTATGGAACTTGATTTGGTTGTCATTTGATGCCTTGAAGTTGCGTTGAGAAACCCTAAGTTCATTGTTGAAAATCTGTTACAAATGCCTTTGTTCGTGCCCGATACACCGGTGCCTTGTTTTTGGTAACACCGGTGCCAATTGCTCTCTGTATCTCAGACTTGGTAATTGACACCGGTGCCTTGATTTTTGATACACCGGTGCCTCCCTTTCAAATTCTCAGATTTCGGACTAAGCACTGGTGCCTTGTTTTTGGTGACACTGATGTCATTTGCTCGCAGCATCTTGGCATTTCACTAAGCACCAGTGCCTTATTTTTGGGCACACCGGTACCTTCTTTCTTGAAACTTTCTATTGGTTTAGCCATGCTTTGGCACTTGTTTTGACGCATTCTTTTGCCTATATTAGAACTCCACGAACTCTAAAACTTACTTTTTGTTGGACATTAAATGTTGGCTTTTATTTATTGATTTAGATCATGTTAAGCATTGTATCATGCCATTAATGAGAACAAAGGAAGTGAATCATGTGACACACATTGATATCGTACTTGGTGGGTGAAAGTGAATTTTATGACTCGTGTGCACATTTTTACGATATGACACGAACATTATGAGACACGTGACATATGTGAACACCGTACTAGACTCCTTCGGGATTGCTAGGCAGGGCCATGTACTAGAATGCCTTTGGGAGTGCCAGGAATGTACTGGAATACCTCTGGGAGTGCCAGGAATGACACCTTGATACATAACGAGGACAATTTGGTGACACACGAAATTCGTGGATTTGAATTGAATGGGTTAAGGAACCATGGTACACAATAGAGTTAATCTATATGCTCTCTCTCAATCTAATATTGCTTCCGTTTGCTCTATCTCTGTTTGTGTTGATATAATTGTTCGTATGACTGATCATATGATGTCATATGCATGTAATACTTGTGTAGACTTTTCTACTGGGCTGTCGAGCCCAACCCTTCTTTCTTTTCAGGTACGACCTTGGAGTGATAGCATGGGGTGCTTGGCATGTATGGATCGACATGCATATATTTGAAAGCTGCATCAGAGGAGTTACTTAATATCTTTTATATATCATTTTTGGAAAAATGTAATGTAACTCGTACTTTATTTATTTTGATTCAAATGATGTAAACCACTCAACTCCTTTTTGGCTTTGGAGATAATGATCATTGGTCGAAGTGACCACTTTTCTAATCTAATTCAAACTTATTTTGATTTACTCTATCATCAATGTACCTTTTGGAAATTTTGGTGAGATGTTCAGTTTTTATTAATGGTAAATATATTATTAAATTATATTTAAAAATTGAGGGCGTGACATTTGCTAGGTTTTCTCATGGTGCCGAAGAGAGAGATGTTTCGATCGCATTTTGATTCTTATGCCGACAGGCAAGTCTATCAAATTCGACATAATATACCAGACGACATACAGCTTTCGCTCATGCCGATCGATGCTATTCCAGACTATCAGCCTGACCATATCCACATTCGTATGATGGCCATCATCGAAGGGGGGTTTCGGTTCCCCCTTCACCCGTGGTTTCAGCGAGCCTTTTGTGAGCTCAACCTTGCTCCATACCAAGTATAGGATTATTATGTAGACTGTTCGGCTGAAACAACTGCACGAACTACTTTGAGTTCTACGAAAGAACGCCAAGTCAAAGAGACACCACCTTCAAAGTCGGCTTCAAAACAAATCTTTGGTCATCAGTCTGCTTGATTTGGATAAATAAGACAGGGACATGTTCGAAGTTACCGGTAACTTCGAGTTCGGCCCTAGCGAACATGACTTCCCCATTCCCCGTGTCCCAGGGGCTCTAGGTATTGTCTATCTCTAGACTTGTCATTATATCATTTTGGCTTTTTGGCCCTAATATTTGCTTGTTTATTATAGATAAAGATGCCATTGGTCGCCTAACCACTGAATCTCGCCCAGCTCGAATTGTTGACATTTTTCGAGTTTCCGCCACTCAACGAGATGTCGCCAACATCCTAGAGTTCCTGCTACACTATAAGCATATGCTCAAAGATCGCTGTGTGCCGAATTCATTTCTAACAACAAATTTCTGCAATACCTTGATTGAACAGGGGAGCTAGCCGATGCTGCCCAATCGAACATGGAATTCATCTAATGTCGAACTGCAAAGTTCAGATTTGCCACTCCATCGGCTTCTTCAACTCCTCCTCCTCCTCCAATGGCCATTGTTTGGTCCCAATCCGCAATGCTGACTGCTTTCCCTCCTGCTTTCTGTAAGAGGCCTCGAGAAGGGTCGATGGATGAGGATGAGGAACATGTCTCCCCAAAGGACACTGAAGCGATGCCTGGGGCTATCAAAACTCTATATCGGACCACTCTTAAAGACGCTCTCTCAGTAAGTTGTTTTTGTATTCAACTCGGTCGTTTTAGTTTAACTGTTCTCTGACATTATCGTTTGTGTTTTTTCTCAGACCATCCAAGCTCTCACGGCCTTCAACCAGCAGTTCTCGGATTCAATGAAGATTGCTAGCTGCTCCATTCATTGGTTAGCCGACGAAAAGGCTTTGAGTAAGAAAGAGAGGGATCTGGAGACTGCCCATCTAAACGATGAAGCGGCCCAACTGACCTCCAACCTGGATGTTTTTCAGGGTGCAAATGCCGACTTGTTGAAGGAGGCTGAGAAGCTGAGAGAGAAGCACAACGAGGTAGTGAAGATGGCTTATGATGCCAATTTTGATGAGGTCGAAGCCCAATGCGAAGCAGAGCTAATAAAGGCTCAGGACATCATTTACCGATGCGGATGGATCGACGGACTAAAAGCGGCTAATGTTGTCAATGACTCCTAACTTCTACAGAATCTCCCTCCTTTTCCAAGTGTACTTCGGCTGTCACCATCTCCTCACCTTTAAGACCTTGTGCTCTCATAAGGGGTTGAACATTAGAGTCACCATGGCCTAACACTGAGTCTGTTCCCTAGTGACCAAATAAAGTCCCGATCTCACACTCGATTGTGTACACGGGCCACTCTGATACCATTTGTAGCGCCTCATGTAAACCACTGGCCCAATAACTTGTTGGAGCCCAACCACATGACCCAAAGTGTTTAAGTCCAAATTATTAGTAGTAGCATACATGGTTCATTATATACCCAAGATCACCCATGCAAACTTTCAATGTGGGACGGGATATCACACCGGTAGAAGTAGAAGCAGAAGCTCCTATAGGAGATGGCAGCCTCCCCATTGGTCAGGAAGAGGATGTGCGCGCTGTTGGCCGAGAGAAGGAGGCGCTAGCTGAGCAGTAGGCTTTTTTTTTGTAACTGTGTCAATTTTTCTTTCTACCAACACCAAACTGTGGCGTACTCTCGGTGATTTTTGTACTTTTGTCCCTCCATACTGTTGCTACTTTTATTTCATATGGATGCTGTTTGTCTGATTTTCTTTGTTTATTTACTTCAGACGATACGCTTGCATTTTTTAGTTTTATCATTTATTTCGATCGACATGCCTTCAATATTTTATTTGTAATGGCTGGTATGCTGCTTGCCCATTTCCTCCACCACTGAGGGTTTGAAAAATGGTGCTTTTGTTGAAAACTCTTTGTGGCTTGAGCTTCTCATTGGCCCACCTATTGGCCTTAGGGCTCTAGAGTTGGACCCTAGCCTTTCGCGAGCATTGCCTTGGTCATCCAAAGTTGGTCCAGGGCTCTTTTGCTCAAGGACCCTTTAACATTTTAGTTTCGGCATGCATTTAAAAGTTTGTTACAATTGTTGAGAAAAAATAGAATTTATTGCTGAATAAAGGAGTTTGAGCTTGCTACAAACGATGAAATAACAGAAAGGGAAATTACTACTGGTAATACTTTCTAAGTTTGATCGGCACAGCCTTGTCGGCCATATCTTCAAGTTCATATGCCCTGTGCTGATATGCTCGGTCGAAATGTTCATTGCTGGACTCTTTGATTGTAACCTTTAGCCACCTCTTATTGATAGGCGACACGACAGATTTGTGCTCTGTCACATTTCATTCGGCCAAGTCTAGGTCCTTGGCGATTTCTAGGCTATTCTGGTCTTCATTGAAATGTTCAGTTCGAATGGTCGGTAGTCCTGCTTCAAATGGAATGATGGCCTTCATGCCGAATGCTAGAGCGAATGGAGTTTGTCTTGTGGATCGTCTTGGTGTGGTTCGGTATGCCCAAAGTCTTGCTTCAAATGGAATGATGGCCTCCACCTCTTGTTAATTTCCTCTTTGTTGTTAGCAACCTTTTCTTGATTTCCAACACCACCGTCTTGTTTGATGCCTTGGCTTGCCCATTACTCTGCGGATAGCATGATGTGGAATTGTAGAACTTGATCCTGTGTTTAGCATAGAAGTTGGTGAAAAGACCACTGACAAATTAAGCTCCATTGTCTAAAACGAAGGTGGCCGGCCGGCAAATGTGCGTCGTTAGGGCGCCGGCCTAGGTCAAGATTTAATTTTCATAAAATAGGACTTCCCTCAAATAATTAAAAGATGTATAGTGGATAGTCCGGAGTATCGATCCACGGGGAAAAGATAGTTGAATTCAAAGATTCCGCAAATTAAGTTTTTCGACATTTCGGACGTCAACCTCAAAGTTTGTTTGGTGATGGTTAACAATTATACTACTAAGTGAGGGAAAAAAACTAAATTAAGGAGTGGGGTTAAGTCTACACTTCCGTTGGTCTATCTCTTCTCCTTATAACTCAATCTATCCCCCGGTCTCAGGTTTTAGATCGGAAAATACTTCGATGAAAATCAGGATTTTAATTCACAAATGGTTTGACGAATCCTTCCAAGTTCAAGAAAATGAGATCAAAAGATGAAGGTCATCGATCCAAGTATTAGATATACCAACTCTAAGGATGGCTATAACTAAGCAAGAACTTAACTCTTTATTTCTTTGTTTCAAGAAGAAGAACTTAGAAAGATCCATCAATGGGCATTAGATATATATTAAGAAGATGTAGACCAACATGGTTTAGAACAAACCTTACATTTAGACTTAACCCACACTTGTTTAGCTACTCATATTTGCCATAAACATGAGAGAAGTAGGAGAAAACATGATTAACATAATTATCTAAGGAAAATAGAGATGATCTAACCAACACTATACTAGAAATCTCTTAGAAAATCAGAAATAAGATAAGAAATGCAACATTAAGAGAAACATGGATGTAGATCTTACCAATGCTTGAATGAATCTTTAAGGGTAATGGATTCACAAGAACAAAAACACTAAGGATTAATAAACTACTCAAAACTTGAAGCTCAATACATGAAGAACAAAATATCTTAAGGAAGGCAAGAGCTCTCTATCTCTCTATAATCTGATGTATTCTATATGTGTTGTGTGTAGAGAGGCTCCTCTAGTGCAAAGGAATAAAACCCTACAAAATATCCTAAAATCTCTAGGTACTATTACAAGCCTACCCTACAAAGTTGGCTAAAGGAAGCTTCTTGTCCTTTTTCAGGCTAAAGGCCTTCTTTGTCCCCTGATTTTGTACAAAAATCATGGTAGAGTGGTCCCCAAGTGTCAGCCATCCCAGACCAAATGTTGCTCTGTCGCACTTGATACACCGGTGTAAAGGAAATGAGGCACCGGTGTCACTGATCTCTGTATCTTGGTATTGTTATGAAGGGAGGGACATCGGTGTAAAGGAAATGAGGCACCGGTGTCACTGGTACT
Organism: Arctostaphylos glauca; assembly: GCA_019985065.2. Taxonomy (NCBI): domain Eukaryota; kingdom Viridiplantae; phylum Streptophyta; class Magnoliopsida; order Ericales; family Ericaceae; genus Arctostaphylos; species Arctostaphylos glauca. Next base: position 22,562,852 of record JAHSPW020000003.1, read on the forward strand.
CTGTATTCTGGTTCTTCATTGAAATAGAAAGAGACACCGGTGTAAGGAAATAGAGGCACCGGTGTCATTGACACTCTGTATTTCCATCCTTCACTGCCATAGGAGGGGACACCAGTGTATTGAAATCAGAGGCACCGGTGTCACTTGTATTCTGCATCTTGGTTCGTCAGTGAAATAGGAAGAGACACCGGTGTGTTGCAAATTGAAGCACCAGTGTCAGTTGGCTTCTGGATCTTGGTTCCTCAACCAAGCTCGGGCTTTGACCACTCGGACCTCGTGTGACCTCTCCGGGCCTTCTTTGACTTTTGAGAATTGACTTTCGCACTTCAGGGTTCTCTTTTCTCTGTTTGACCTGCGATGGACATGAAATACCTTTTCGTGCATTATCGAGTGTAAACATGGAATAATACGTGCACGCAAGTTAAAATGGAAGTGTTGAGCCGTAGGATACACAATAACATGCGCTCATCAGAAGGCGTAGGGGATGCTGAATCTTGAGATGATATTTTTCCAGACGAACTTCTTGACATCATTCTCTTCAATGGTCACTACTAGAAATTACACATTTTGTGACTAAGCATTTGGTCACTAAAAGTTCGTATATAGTCACCAAAAGTCAATCGTGACCAAAAGTATTTTAGTCACCTAACCCTAGTCACAAAAAGATATTTGTGACCACCAATTTGTTGGTCACAAAAGCATAAAATTTAGTCACTAAACCGTGGTGACTGAAGGTGCGTTTCCGTGACCAAATCGATTTGTCACTTATAATTGGTCGTCACTGAATGTTTTTTCCAGTGACCACAAGTGGTCACTGTTTTTGTCTTATAATGACCAATTAATTTAATCACGAAAAACGTTTAGTCACTAAAAACATTTTGTTTAGTGACCAAACAGTGATCACTATTGCTATCATATAGTGACGAACTAAGCTGATCACAAAAAATGTCTAGTCAATAAAGACTATTTTTTCGGTGACCAAATTCATTACAAGAAAAAACACAATTCCCGACTACATGTTTAGTCGCCAATAGTCCACTATTTAGTCGCCAAAAGCATTTGCCGACTAAAAAATTTAGTCGCCAATTATAACATCCACGTGGCGCTGACATAAGCAAAAAATTTCACATACATTGCCACATAGGACCTCTTACATCTACGTGGCACTTACTGTACCAGAATCATGATAATATATACCCTAACAATATGTCACTACCAAGATTCGAACTCACCACCTCTTCCATAATAACCAAACACCTATCCACTAGGCCACTTACACACTTATATTTAGTAATGAAAATAAAAATATTTATTATATCAAATGAACTCACAAACTATGTATACATATATATATTCGTATATACAAATAGTATATATTCCTATATACACTATATATAATATATCTACAAATACAATATATGTATATTCCTATACTATATACGGTATATGTATATATATGTATACATACAATATTCATATATTACATACTATAATGTATACTATATATACTCATATATTACTATATATAATGTATGTATGTCTGTGTGCATATATATAGTATACACGTATGTATATATATAGTATACACGTATATATACGTGTATATATACGTATATTCATATACGGAGTATATATAATATATGTATATTCGTATATACAAATAGTATATATATGAATATATCTATATAATCGTATACTATATGTAATATATATGTACAAATACAATATATGTATATTACATACTATATACGGTATATGTATATATATGTATACATACAATAATCATATATATATATATATATATATATATATATATACTATAATGTATATTATATATATTCATATATTACTATATATAATGTATGTATATCTATGTACATATATATAGTATACACGTATATATACATGTATGTGTATATATAACTGTATATTCATATACGGAGTATATATAATATATGTATATTCGAATACATACATACATATACGTATATCTGTGTGTGTATCTGTATATTCGTATCTGTATATTCGTATACGAATATACAGATACACACACACACACAGATATACGAATATACGAATATATATAACATATATATACATACATATATATAATATATATAACACACACACATGTACATATACATACATACATATATATCCGTATATATAAATACAAATAGTATATGTATGTATATATATATGTGTGTGTGTGTGTGTCACATATATATATAGAGAGAGTACATGCAATCTGTATACACCCTACAACCATAAATACTCTATAATATATATGCATACATTCTTACATATATATACATAAATTATAAAGTAGACTATTAAGTGGCCAATTAGACACTTTCCGTGGCCAACAATTAAGTGGTCTCTAAAAGTATTTTATCCGAGAGGTCTCACACTTTCTGTGACTATTGATTTAGTCCCCGAATGTTTTTGACTCCCGCGTACAAATTTTCATCTCAAAATTTGGGGGCAAATTAGACACTTTTGACTAACAATTAAGTGGTCTCCAAAAGTATTTCATTTGAGAGGTCTCACACTTTCCGTGACTATTGCTTTAGTCCCCAAATATTTTTGACTCCCACGTACAAATTTTCATCTCAAAATTTGGGGGCAAATTAGACACTTTCTGTGACTAACAATTTTGTGGTCTCCAAAAGCATTTCATCTGAGACAAAAAATTAGTCACTAATACTTAACCTTTTCTTCCCTCCAAATTTTGGTGCCATTTATTCAGTGACAACCTCAAAATTTCAATGACCACCAAAAAAAAAAATTCCTACTTGCACCTAAATTGAGATAATTAGTGACAAAACGTCATTGTCACCAAAAATTAAATATTCTGTGACATCAAAACTTGTCATTAAAATCAAAATATTGTCACCATAAATTGCTTTCATTTGTCGCGCAGAACTCAACATCTTTGGTGACAAGGTCAGACGGCCTTGTCACTATTTGTTATATTTAGTGACAAGTTGTATTCTAAGGGTGTCACCGTTGATATTTTTTCTTGTAGTGCCAACTCAATTTTGACAATGGTCGATCTAAACCGTTAATACTTCACGTCTCGCTGATTTATTTAAGGTCACCAAAAATAGAGATTATTGGATCTCATATAATGCGTGATTGGATCATGCCTATTGCATTCTGATGAGCCAAATCTTCTATGACCAACAAAATTTATAATCACTAAATATCCTGTATTTGGTGAGTAAATACAATTTGGTCACCAATTATTTTCATTTTTCGTGACCAAAACGTGGTTGGTCACGAAACATGATCACCAAAAGTGTAATTCTAGCATGAATTATTTTTATGACTAAACAAGTAGTCACTAAATGTATTGAACCTCGCTCAAAATTCCCGCCAAATAAATTGGCGCACTTTTTAACATATTTTTGGTGACCAACAATAACTAGTCTCTGAAAGTATACTATTAGTGACCAAATACTAGTCCCCAAAACTATTTGTATATTCTTTCGTGACCAAACAATATTTAGTCACTCAAAATGCCTGTCATTGGTGACTACAAAAAGTTTGGTCACTAATGAGTCCATATTTGGTGACTAAAAAAAATTAGGTCACAAATTGTATACTTTTCCGTGACCAAAACGCATTTGGTCATGAAAACTAGTCACAAAATGTGTAATTTCTAGTAGTACTGGGTGACAAGCGGTTCGGCCTCAATCCATTTGGTAAAGTAGTTTGTTACTGTGATGAGGAATTTGAAACCACCTGGAGCCTTTGGCATTTTTCCCACTATGTCCAGTCCCTACTGTGTGAAACGGCCATGGGCTTGTCAGAGGTGAGAGCTCCTTGGTCAGTTTCCGAATTAGTGGAGAGAAGCACCGACACTTGTCGCATTTTTGCACAAATTTCTATGCGTCTTCCATCATCTTCGGCCAGCAATAACCCTGAGTGATTGCTCAGTGGGCTAGGGATCGTCCTCCTGAATGGTAGCCACAACTTTCAGCATGAATTTCGTACAATACCTTCTCGGTCATTGCCAGATGTACGCAATACAGGTACGTTCTGGTGAACAACCACAAATAGAGCTTGGTTTCGGGCAAAACCCATAATTGGGCTGACTTGTGAACTATACGGTGTGCCTCCCTCTTGTTGGCTGACACCTTGTCTTCTTTCAAGTATGTGATAATGGGATCTATCCAGCTCAGGCCATGTTCGATCATTAGTACCTCAATGGATTCTAGTGGTTCGATACTTGGTAGGGCAAGCGTATCGATTGAAATTGTTCGTTGACCATTGACTTCTGCAGCCAAAGTCACGCTTGCCAACGTGTTAACATGTGAGTTTTGTTCCCTGGCAACCTGTTTGAGTTATACTTTCGAAAATCGTTGGATGAGTTCGATGGCCTTGGTCATGTACTTGCCCATCCGCCCATCCCTTGCTTCGTATTCTCCTGAAATTTGATTTACTACCAGCTGTGAATCGCTGTGGATGACAAGTTCATCCGCACTGATCGCTGCGGCTGTCCTGTGCCCTACCGAAGAGCTTCATATTCAGCTTCGTTATTGATGACATAAAAATCAAGCCGGATGGCATGCTCGTGAAGTACGCCTTCTAGTGAAATGAGTAACACCCCTGCTCCAGCCCTCTTGTAGTCACTAAATCTTGTCGAGGTGTGAATTCAGCCACAAAGTCAGCAAGGATCTTACGTTTTATGGTCGTTCGGGATTAATATTTGATGTCAGAGTTACCTAACTCAATGGCCCATTAAGATATCCTCCCTGAAAGGTTGGGCCTTCTAAGTTTGGCCCTTAGCGGGTTTTCGGTAAGGACTACAATCGTGTGCCCCTGAAAATAAGGGGCGACCTTCTTTGACGCCACTACGAGTGCCAAACCGAGCTTTTTAAGCGGAAGGCACTTGGTTTCGGTATTCATCAGGGTTTTGCTCGTGTAATACACCGGGCTATCTCCGGAGTTACTGATGAGCGCACTATATTGCGTATTAATGTGGCTCAATTTACTCATTTTAGCAATTATGCGTAGGCAAGTATATTTATCTAGTTGATATTGCACGTGTAGTTGTTTTTGTACTCTTTGCAGGTTTTCAGGCATTAGAAGAATGTTGTTAAGCTCAAGCACGAACCAAAGGCTCGGACCAATTACGACTTTGTTTGAGAGCCAAGAAAGGCCTGGGAACGACGGAAGTGAAGTTGGATTGGAAAGTGAAGAAAACCAGAAAACCATCTCAGAAGGTTTGTCTACCGATAGAGACTCAAGTTCTATCGGTAGATAAGGAGAAATCACAATCACACTCGAAGAGGTTCTACCGGTAAAGGAACAATCTATATCGGTAGAAGAGAAAACAGAAAAGTCAGAAGACTTCTCTACCGGTAGAGGTTAAGTCCTATCGGTAGAGAGAAGGAACCAGAAAAGTCAGAAGACTTCTCTACCGGTAGAGGTTCAGTCCTATCGGTAGAGAGAAGGGAACCAGAAAAGTCAGAAGACTTCTCTACCGGTAGAGGTCCAGTCCTATCGGTAGAGAGAAGGAACCAGAAAGAGGCAGTAGGGTTCTCTACCGGTAGAGATTAACTCCTATCGGTAGAGACCCAAAATCGCCAGATTTTGTGGGGCCGACTCTACCTCGAATTCTGGCCAAATCAGGGAATAAGAAGCTTCTTTTAATGCCATTGTAGAGGGTAGGAAGGTACTTTCACCTAGGTTTGTTAGGATATTTTATTTTAGGTTGCATTTTCTTGGCAAAAGAGAGGCTCTCTCACCATACACACATATCAATATACCGTATATCAGTTTTTAGAGAGTTTGAGAGCTTTTCTTCCATTGTTATTGCTTTAATCTACTGTTCTTCATTTGTTCTTCAATATTTCTTCAAGTTTTGATAAGTTCTTAATCTCTTAAGTGTTCTTCCCCTTTGAATCTTTGAATTCTCTTGGAAGCACTTAAGTGTTAGCAAGTTTTCTTTACATTTCTTCCTTAAGTATTGTTCTTCTTACTTTAGAATCTGATTCCATTCTAGTTTTGCTTAGTTCTTTCTTATTGTCTTTAGATAAGCTTGTTTCATTATGTTTTCTTTCGTTTCTATATTGTTCATGTCAAAGTATGAGTAGTTAATTTAGTGTGGGTTAAGTCTAAATGTGAAGTTCAATTCAAAACCATGTTGGTCTCTATCTTCTCCAAATTTGTTAATGCCATTGATGGATCTTTCTAAGCTTTTTCTTATGAAATAAAAATGAAGAGTTAAGTCCTTGCTTAGATATAGTCATCCTTAGAGTTGGTATATCTAATACTTGGATCGATGTCCTTCATCTTTTAATCCTATTTCCTTAAAACTTGAAAGATCCGTCAAAACCATTTTAAGAATTTAAATCCTGATTTTCATCGAAGAATTTTCCGATCTAAAACCCGGGATCGGGGGTTAGATTGAGTTATAAGGAGAAGAGATAGACCAACGAAAGATTTGAATGAACCAAACTTTAGGACTTAACCCCACTCCTTAATCTAGTTTTAATCCTCCTTTTAGTTGATATAATTGCTTAACCGCACCAAACAAAACTTTGAGGTTGACGTCCGAAACGTCGAAAGCACCAATTTGCGAATTCTTTAAATCCAACGTTCTTTTCCCTGTGGATCGATACTCCGGACTATCCATATACTCATTTTTTACATATTTTGAGGAAAGTCCAGTTTTATGAAATTAAACCACTGATCTCGAGGCCGGCACCCTAACGACACACACCTTGCCGGTCCGGTCAGTTAGTATGTCTGGCAAGCACCGAACTGACAACATGAGGAGATACGGCCAGATAAAGATAGAGTATTTCGCCGATAGTGGGTTTAGTCGACAATGGGGCCGTGGTGAGACATTCTTTGAGCCAAATGAGGGCTTTATTGCATTCGTCATTCTATAGGAAGTTGCGATAGCGTTCTTCTTCAGGAATTCAAAAAATGGTCAACATTTATTAAACAACCAACTGATGAAACAGTTGAGTCCTTGACCGTGGTCGGTTGTGAGAGTTATTGGATTGCCTCGATTTGGCTCAGGTCAGCCTCGATTCCCCTTCATTTCACCAAGTGGCTGAGGAACTTCCCAGAGCCGACTCCGAACTCGCACTTGGATGCATTAAGTCTCAACTTTTGCTTCTTAAGAATGTTGAATACTTCTTGTAGGTCCCTCAGATGATGTTCGCCCTTGGTATTCTTGACCACCATGTCGTCGATGTAAGTTTGACCGTTTTGCCGATCTATTTTTCAAACATCCTGGTGATCATCCACTAATACATCGCTTCGTCATTCTTCAGGCCGAAAGGCATGAGCCTATAGCAGTAGAGCCCCCTTGGTGTGCTGAAAGCCGTCTTATCCTGATCCGGGCTGAATATAGCTATTTGATGGTAGCCCCGGTAGGCATCCATGAAGCTCATGTGCTCATAGCCGTTGCATCCACCAACTGATCAATCCTGGGCATAGGAAAGCTATCTTTGGGCTAGGCATCATTTAGGTTAGTGTAGTCCATGCAAACCATCATTTAGGCATTTTCTGGGAGCTAATTCCATGCTCATAACCTCTTGTCCTATAATGAGCTGCAGTTCCGCCTTAAGCCCTTCCTCTTTCTCATGGTCCACCATACCGTGAATGACATTTATGATACGTACCTCTTCGACATTCGTTGCTCTATTGCCATCATTCCTCTATACGCTAGCCTTCATTTTTTCCCCATTGATCATTCTTTTAGGCGACTCTCGGCCACCATTTCTTTTAGGAAGGTTTTAAAATGTCAGCAATTGTCTCCCATCAGTGATCCTCGCTCCCCTCTGGTCGGCTTTGCCCATTCTATTTTTCCCTGCTCCTCTCTTCCCTAGCTTCATCTAGATGAGCATGTTGTTCAACTTGGCTCATAAGCTCATCCATATAAATTGGCAGAACGAGCAGTAAATCTTTAAACACCCTACTCTTTACGTCGAGACTGAGTTTGAATGGGGTGACGACAATCTTGGGATCATATTCATCGATCTCATTGTATAATTCCCAATATTGACCCGCGTATTGTCGTAGCAACTCGGACTTTGATCGGCGCAGATCGAGCAAGACATCCACTTCCTTTTTTACCTTTGTGCTGGTGATAAACTGAGCCGAGAATGCTTAAAAGAGATCTTTTCAGCAGCTAATCAATCCTTCAGGGAGCTTTGTCGAACCACAAAAGGCCAAGCTCCCTAAGGCTTGAAGGGAATAGTTTGCACATAAGTGCATCATTGCTAGAGTACAGCGACATCATCTGCCAGTAGTGGACCAGATGGGTGTATGAGTCAGTCTTAGGTTCATACTTGTTGAACGATGGTTAAAACTAGGGGGAGGTATAACCGACTCAATATTTCAAGTGAATAAGGTAGAGATGAGACGTTCGTGTACAACTTTTGACCGAGATTGAACTGACATCTCGGATCGGGCTGCTGGTCGGCCCACGCCTGTTTTTGTCGAGATTATCACGTAGGTCCTTGCGGTACCGCTTTTTGGCTCGGCCTGTAACCTGATTGTTTGTCGGACACCTATCCACCTCCTAGTCACCCTGTCACACCCCAAACTTCGAGGGTATGAAATAAGCAATGGAATAACTCAAACCAAAACTTAACATAAACATAACTCCGATAAATTGAGATAAATTCCTAATAACTGATAATCAACTATCACATAACAAATAATTGATCCTAATTAATCTGAATATAAATTAATCAAAACAGGCCCACAATGCCCGAACAAATAAATAAACGAAGTCTGAAAACCTCCAACTGAACATCTAAACATAAATATTGTCAAAAATATAAATTCTATCTAGCATGCTGAAACATCTTCATAAACAAGGTCTAAGTCATTGAGTCCACGTCATCACCTGTAAATTGTTAATTTACAGAAAATACATAAGCTGGAGCTCGAGTAGGAAGTCATATTGAAAACGTCAATATATTGAGTAAAGCATGCTCGCATCAACAATATAATATGCATAACGATAATATAAACCATCGACCAAACATTCCTAACACTATCATGCTCTCATGCGACTCATGCATAATTTTAACGGTCTTACACTGCGGGCAGCCCACATTGGGGACCCTATCATAGAGTTCACCGGCTGCTCTGACCGGCGGGCCACCTCTTTACCCAGTTGTTTTACGGTCTTTTACCGGAGGAATCGCAAAGACTCCCATGTCGACTTTTCGGGCTTTCATACCAAGAGGCCATCCCTTACCCGAAGTCCAATGTCCATGCATGTTCATATGTACTATTACCAATCAAAATCAGACTCAAATAGTAACACTATCTGGAACGAAAGGCAAGAAATAGGCCGAGTGTATACAAATTCAAATTCTATTTTTCGATAGATTACTCAAGTGGATAAAACTATATAGTCAGGTTTACACTAAAAAATTCTAAAATATTATAATTTATAAGTAGAGACATTGGGTTTAATGTCAATAGAAACTACACTCTTCAAGCTTTCAAATGATACGTAATAGGTTAAAAATAGAATTTGGACAATATATTCATGTCGGTGTAAAGTTGGATACCTTATTTTGAGACACCAAAACTGTTTCGTCAAATTCAATCGAAAAACTGATTTTGCTCAACTAAAACTAAGATGCAAAATATATATATATTTTTGAAGCTCTATGTGTTCAGTTTCCAACAAAATAAACGGTGCGTAATTTCGATATCTGGACTAAAAGTTATGCTCGTTTTATCAAAGTGTGTCAATGCAGCCTACACAGGCGCGAATCTACTGCAGCTCGATCACGGATTTTTATAGAATTATGTACGTTGATTTAGGCTTTGAAACTTTAATCCAACCAACACTCAGTAAAATTTTCAGAAATTTTAGAGTTTTATAACCACCCTAACGAAAATTTTCAAAATCAGATTATCGTAGTGCTCTATTTTTTTCCATATTCTATTTTTTGCAAAATAACTTCGTTTTGGCATTCATTTCTACGACCTAATGGTCCAAATCATCCCAAAATATTTACAAAACATGTCCAACTTGATCACACATAAAAAACAACACATATATATCATCGAATTAAACATAATCTACGCAATATCTCAATGTAAATCAATATGAAATCATACATTTAACGATAAAAATACAGAAATGGAAAAGTAGTCGAAAGGCCTACAAATACTCCGTGTATAACGCTGTTCTCAGACTCTATGCGAAGCTCTCGATATCCTCTTCAACTCTCCAGTTGATCGCGTTACACGAATCTTTCGTCTAGGCACCCGTTCTCCCTTCTCAAGGGTTTAGAGATCTCCTTAAGAAAAAAAGCTGCATATTTTTAATATAAATTGATTTTAGGGTTTCCTAATCCTTTTATACTCATAATTAGATTAATTACATTAACCTCTCTCAAACTACTACAACTCTCGCATTCAGTTCCTACGTTCCAATCCATTACGATTAAGCCACAATTAAATATTAAACTCAAAGCTACGCATTCTAAAAACAATAAAAAAAATATCGAATCTCGGGTTCTCACACACCCAGCCTGTCAAATACCGAGGTCCTAGCCTGTTCTTTCATTTGCACGGTTGTCGGTCGAGCAATGGGATTCGTGCTTGACATGCCCTTTTTTCCCTGTCATGGCAGTCGAGCACAATTTTAGAGCCTAATTCTGTGACACGGGCATGCGTCCAGAGCGTTCTCCGGGGGGTGGAGTCATGGTTCTGGTGTGTTCTTTATCTTGAGTTCGGCTCGCTACCGGAGCCTAGTTTCTGCGCACGTCCGCCCTCAACTGAATGAGCTCCAAGGCAGACTGGTCAGGCCTTCGTCCTTTTTCTCCACATCCCGCTTCAGTTGCTTGATGTACTCATGAGTGGACGGCTTCTGAGGAGTATCTGGAGGTCGTTCCTCTGAACAAATGTCGTTGACAAGAAGAGGGCCCTTGTCTTTGGAAGCAGAGGCGCCCACTTGTCCTTCTCTGTCGATTCTGGTGGTTGTGACTTCAGCTATTATGCTTTTCAAACGAATGAGACTATCGGTCGTCAGTAGAGTCACCAATTATGGGGGTTGCGAATATCCTTTTGTTTGCGTCGCTCCAATCAACGAACAGCCATTTAGTGCCGACAGCTGTTTCTAACTTGAGGGAACTCCGATCTAAAATCAGAACACTTGAGAGATCAATAATAATTGCACAATTAATGATAGCGTACGTCATTAATGTCGTATGATCTCCTATTTATAAGCAATTGAGTATAATATTTAGTAACCTAATCTCTAGGGCATCTTCCCTTATTCAATGATATCAAATCGCAATACTTCCATATGAGGAAGCCTTCCAAATAGGTGCATACCCAACTTTAGCTACTGCCTTGATTTGCACTTTCCTAATTGGGGCCTACCACCATTCTAGAAGGTTCCCACCTCTTCGACCGAATGGCAGGACAATAGGTTGGCTCTCGGGAAAGCCCATGTCTCTCTCGTGATAAGCCTGTTTAGCATTTCATTGGCTGAAGCCCCATGGACCGAAATTAGACTAATGTCATCACGTCAGCTTGTCCAGAGAAAGACCCGTTCAACAATGCGTCAGCTCAAGTCCCACACTACCGACACACCCATGTTCCTCTACCCCACCAATTCTTTATTAATCAAAGATGGGTTAGCCCCTGTATTTCAGCCCTCCACATGTGTTGCATCCTAAATCCAATCAATTGGATTAAGATACAAAGACTCCTTTGTTGACTTCTCATTCAAGGGCAATATATATGCTTAACACAATTCAATAAATGGTCAATTCTTTTCTTTATTGTTTCAACATCCCAAGTTACTTTTAAGTGTTCCCCTCCCTGAGAATTCCCGTAATGATCATACTACTAAACTGTATTGTCGCGTCTATCGCTATTGATACAACTCATGCTAACATTTGATAAAGGCAATCCTAATCAATACTATCTTCCAAGTCTTAGCATTCATCCATTAATGTAGCATGCTTATCTCAGGTTGACACATTTTTCTAAAGTTTTGTTTCTTACACTACAACAAAAGGTAGTATTCTCGGTGTTTGTTAAACCCTGGTAAAAGTCACAAAAACGCCACAAAAATACGTTACCAGCGTTTTTTTCACAATTCCCGGCATTTGTAAAAAACGTTGCCAGTACTCCTATTGGGAAAAATTACCGGCGTTTATAAATGTCGCTAATATTTGCGATGTATTTGCCGGCGTTTGTTCGGCGACCGAAAAAATGAAGTATTGCCCGCGTTTTAAGAAACGTCGGCAATGTTTTTGCGGGATTTTAAGTAAAATCTTTCAGAAAACGCCGGGAATGCATTTGCGGGATTTTTAAAAATACTGATAAAAATTTCTTTAACCAACGCTAGAAAAAATACAAAAACGCTGAGAAAGATATTATTTTTAAAGACAATTTATTTTAGTTTTTTATTTGCCCATTTTTAACCTGTGATGCTTATACCGAACTCACATCAAAATAAATTTATAGTAAACAAGTTACGTAAACACACAAATGGCTTAAAATAAACCAACAAACTAAAAGATTCAAATATATTCTCGCAATATTCAAACCAAAAACAACAAATTAAAAGTCATGAATTTGAACCCATAGGCATGATTTCTTCATACATCAAAATGAAACTTTTTCCCATGCACATCATCTGCTAGCTCATAATATCCCTCCTGTTAACCAAATGGAAAGGAAAAAAACAAACAGTCAAAGTATGGTTGACACAAAAGGGAAAATAAGGAAACAACACCACCCCATAGCAGCAACAATCCCTACAGTAGCAAAACACCTTTCATCAGAAGCAGTGTCACGCCCTCATTTTCAAATATATGGCATAACCCTATTTACCATCTTAAAATCTCACAATTACCCAAAATACAATTTCCATAATCCATCATTGATAAAGTATTTCAAATATTACAATTCATGGATGGCACTCCCGGCCTGTCACACCAAAATATAAGTTTGAACAAATACAATACCGTTTGCTTTCAATTACAAAAGAAGGAACAAAAGAGGAGTTAGTTTACATCTTTCAAAAAATAGTTCTAAAAATACTAGGTAACTCCTAGTATGAAAGTCTTCTCAAAACATGCACCACCATGCATCCATACAATCCATGTCAAGTCTCCGGAACTATACCTGAAAGAATGAAGGGGTGAGCTAAAAGCCCAGTAGAGATATCTAAGCCAATATTATATGACTATGAATGATATGGCATGCTTCATGAACAATTCATAATAACACGCGGATGACAATTAATCCATTAGTCTAGAACGCAATACTGTATGTCAACCGTTTTGGTCAATTCGCGGTTCTCATATCGACTCAACTATCATATTCCAACTAGCACATCACCCTTTGGTGGCTAGACAATACTAAAATATACTAGCATATCTCCCGTCGGAGGCTAGACCGTTTACATAACTAGCACATCTCCCGTTGGAGGCTAGACATCACATAACTAGCACATCTCCTGTCGGAGGCTAGAAATCGCATCATGTCAATGCATTACAAAAATTTCATAGTTTGACACGTTACCGGCCATTCACATATTACGCCAATCACAATTTAATCTCATAGTGAAAGAAAAATGAAAGTATGAATAAAGGCGTAAAGACATAATTTCAACGTCATCGAGCCTTACGAAATTTATTGCCACACTAAGAGCCCGCTTGTGTGAAACGTCCCACATACCCCATGTATGAGTGAAAGTACTCTTAAAACGTCCATAATCTCAAGTTAGGGTGAAAACCGTCAGTAAAAATCGCCCGACAAGTCACTGGACGTGCCAAAAATCAGTTGAGGTCACTAGATGGTCGCTGGAGCGACTTCCATAAAAGCAAGGTCGCTGGAGCGACGCCCAAGCGACTTGGTCGATCTCTGGTTTCGCACAGACAGTTTGCAATTCTTCCAAATCGGTCAAAAACGCAACAATACCCAATCTAAACACGAATTCAACTACCAATACCATGAATAAACACATAATAAGGGTGAGACATCCCTACCTCAAGCTTTGAATCAAAATATTTGGCGAAGAGGTAGAAGCCCTAGGTTCCAAGCCTCGGATCTTTTCTTCCCAAGCTCCAAATCGCGATCCGTCTTCGATTCCACGTCAAGCACGATCTAAGCTTCCTCTATCCCGAAGGAATTCGAAAATGACGGGGTGGTTTGATAGTGGTGGTAGAGAGAAGGTGGAGATATGGTGGAGAGAGAGAGAGAGAGAGAGAAAATGTGTTCTTCCCCCCCCCCCCCCCCCGCCCCAAAATCAAATTTTAAGGCTCCCCATGGGCTCCCACATAATATACTACGTACGTAATGCGTGTGAAATAAAACCAAAGACCTCGGACTCGGGTCTTATAATCAAAACTCGGAACATATAATAATAAACTAAACAATTATTCCGCAAATAGACTTTCAAATAGTTATTTTTAAAAACTCAAAATTTTCCGGTTCCTTACAAGCAGCATCACCGAATCTCAAAAATATCATCACCCAATCTACAATTGACAACTTAGAAATAGTCACTTAGGTTCTACAATAAACCCAATAAGATACAACAGGAAAATGGAAAACAAAGAAAAAGAATAACTATTTTGAAGCATTGATAGCAATTTAAAAAATTATAGATTCACTAAGTCTTGCTTTCCATTGATAGCAAAAGTATTGCATAAATCTCTATATACTCTAATCTCCTTTTCCAGAACCTTCTTTATTTACTCTAAAAACTACTATAAGCACATTACACTCTATGCCTGGGAACAACAAGATAAATTGAAAGCAGCCAAGACCTTCCAAATAATCACTGTAAAAAATCAAAAATCCTCTAACGAAGAAAGACTGCGAACTGAGAGGGCAATTTTTCATAAGAGGGAGAAATACTTACAGTTTTGATCTGGTTGGTGTTTACCCAATCAACTTGAACCCTTTTGTAATTTTCTTTTCTTCTTCTTCTTTTGGATAGACTGATAAAAAAAATACAATACTTGAGCATTCCCAAATTCAGCACAAGGCTAGCCAACAAATTAATTTCCATTCAAAAGATACTTACATTTACCTCAACAAAAGAATTAGGCTGTTGTACCGATGGTTGGGCTCACAGAGCTATGTCCTCTTGATTATCTCGGTGACTATCAAGTGTCACTTGTCGGTGTGCACTAGGGACATTTGGTGGCTGTTACAAAAAAGAATAAAAAATTAAATTAAAAAGATACATATGATTAATAAGTAACAAACAAACACATTACATTATCGTTAGACAATGACTCATCTAGTTCATCGTCTGTGTCCTCAAATGTGTATCCCATAGAACGGAAAATTTTCTCCATCTTCTTAATTTTTGATTTCATCTTCTTATACTCTTCATCGTCATTGAGGGAGGGTTGGGATGGTGCTTGAGATGGTGCTTAGTTAGGCTTGTTGGCATCAACTAACTGGCTCGGAGTTATTCCCAAACCATGCCCGCGAACGCGACCAGGTCGCTAAGGTCCTAGAACTTGGGTGAAGATTTCACCCTCTGTCATAGAAGTAGAACCATCTTGAGATGTTGTCATCTCTTTCAATTTGTCCTACAAAAATTTTAAAGTTTGTTCCAGCACAAATCAAATAACTCACATAATCACACCACGCATGTTTGAATAAAATAATAGTATCATTGCAAAGGACAGCCTTATCACAAATATAATAGTAGCATTGCAATTCACCAAATTAAGACTACATTGTAAGCAAACACTCATTAAGAGTAACTTACATCATACCATATATTTTGGCAGCCACACCCACCAATGAGTGCATGACAACGCATTGATAACAAGAACATTAGAAATTACAAGAACATCACTCCATGAGTAAGTATAATGAAGATAACAAGAACATTAGAAATTACCAAAATACGACCAGTTTCTTCATTAACTGCTTCACCATTTTTCTTCGTATGGTTCTTGACAAACATGTCAACACGCGTTGGGTTTTTTTTTAGAATCCTCTCTTGTAATTTTCATTGAGAACACATAAGGTTAACATCAAGTCCTCAAATAAAAAATTTAGAATACAAGCAAATTGAAAAAATAATTGACTTAGCCATTAAACCTTATGCTCAACCAAATAATGTGGTGTCCTCCCAGAAGTGTGGAGTAATTTTTGGCCTGCCCTAATGGTTTGGTTCTTTAAACTCTTCGCCTATAAAATAATCAGTTTCAAATTTGTTCCAACACTAATAACAAGGCTATGGTATCCAATAATCAGTTTCAAATTTTATAACAACTTTATTAGTACATATTATTTGCATAGCTTTACATCTCGATCACCCCAATAGTACACCAAACATCGCCACTGCTGCTCTGTAACTCTATTCGGCTTATTTGCCAGCCTATCTACATCATTATGATATGGTTTTTATCCCTGTCTTTTGGCTTCGCATTTCCATCCAGCCCACTTCTTTGAAACAGATTGCATGAACCACTTCTCTATGGAGTTGTCCGCATCCGTATGAGCCTACAATATGTTTTCGAGACATTTTTTCTGTACCATATGAAAAATTTACAATAAATGTAAATTAGAATTGTTAGGACATAAATAAACATTAATTTATAAAGACACAACATTAAAATGCAAACTGCACATTGCTATGTTTACAATAGAAACAATTAAAAGAAAGATATTAACTCACTTGCAAAGTTGATCTCAACTAAAATTGATCTTATACTTCCAACCTAACACTCTTGAATTACAATCCATCAACATTATCATCTAGTGTTAGACCAGGCACGTCATCCCTAATCCACATATTGTCCTCATCGTGCATGTAGGTTGTATCATCTAGTTGTTGCTGATAAATTCCATCGATTTCAATGTCCGCTACAAGAGTATCACCAGAGACCATTGGTTGACACATTTCATATAGGTCTCTCGGTTTCATTTTGATTGCAATGCTCCAATCTTCTTTGGTTGGATCTTGCACATAAAAGACTTGTTGGGCTTGATATGCCAATATAAATGGTTCATTTGAGACATGTTCTGTAGTATACAACAAACAATTGAAATTGACAAGCATAAAGCCAAATTCATCTTCCGTTATTAGTCCATAATTGTTATCAATCCACTCACAGTTGAATAACACATATCTACGGTTGTGTGTATAATATAACTCCACCATGTCAATTATCTTTCCATAGTATGTGACATCTCCTTCTTTAGGATTCATATCTCTAGCGTTCGAATAACTACTAGTCTTTGGCTTCAACACAACTCCACTATTTTGCGTCTTCCTTCTTAGCTCGTGATCTTTGGTGTGATATCTAACTCCGTTGATGATATAGCCACTAAATTTAGTTGCCGTGTCACGAGGACCCAATGCCAAATCTGCAATCTCATCTGACACGTGCTCGGACCCCGCAAGTTGTAACTTATGGATCTATAAGAGCAAAGTTATATAAACTGAATAGTCAATAATCTCATTAATCATGTAATCTATACTAGAGTGAAAAATATGAATTACGTGATTTCGGAACCATATGTGAAATGTTTCATGGTGAAGGCGCTCAAGTTCACGACATCTAATTCGACGATTGCCTTGTTTAATGAAAACACGGTGCTTCCTACATTATTTAAGCAATTTGGTATTAGAAGGTAAGTTTTGAATAAACATAAACAAGATAATATTGAAAGAAAAGATTAAGTATCTTACTCTCGATAAAGAATGATCGAATCAGTGTTAAATATGATATATCGATGAGCCTATGTCTTTTGTATGAGATTAATAGCATACTTCTCCTCTTTTCTTAAAGGACGACCCCCTACTTGACCCGCATCACCTCCATCATAATTTCTTATAGGTCGAGTTAACTTGGATTCAGTGTCACCCAAGTACCTAGAACAAAATGTCATGCATTCTTCAACGAAATACCCTTTCGCAGTGGAGCCGTTGGGTGGGCTCGATTGCGCACATATGACTTAAGTGTCATAAGATGACTTAAGTGTCATAAGATACCTAGAAATGAAATTATTTGTGTTAAAGCATATGCATAGCATAATAAAGCGAAGAGTAAAGTTTAATTTCAAGCTTAGTACATTTCATACCTCTTAACATAATACATCCATCGGTATCGCACTGGACCACCAATCTTAGCCTCCTCAATTAAATGAATAGGCAAGTGCTCTATTATGTCAAAAAAAGATGGAGGAAATATCCTTTCGAGCTGACATAAGGTGAGCACTATTCGAGATTGAAGATGATCCAACTCATCAACCTTCAGAACTTTCAAACACAATTGCCTAAAGAAATTACAAAGCTTTATCACTGGCCCACTTACCTTTTTTTGGAAATGTCCTGCTTACTACTATTGGAAGTAATTGCTCCATCAGTATATGATTGTCATGACTCTTTAGTCCAAATATAGTGCGTTGCTGTACATTAACAACATCACGAAATGTTAGAAGCATAACCATCTGGGACTTTCACTTTTTTCAAAAGATTACAGAACACGGTTTCTCATTATTATCCATTGTAAAACATGCATGCGGCAAATACACTTTTCCAATTTGTTTTTGAGGATGCATCGCCTTTCGAATGCCCATTTGTTGAAGGTCAAGACGCGCATTTAAGTTATCCTTCCCTTTGCTATCAAGATTCATTATTGTCCCCAACAAGTTATCGCAAATATTTTTTTGAATATGCATCACATCAAGACAATGTCGAAGCAAATTATTCTCCCAATACGGTAGATCAAAGAAAATACTCTCCTTCTTCCAATTACCCTGTAAGCTATTTTTCTCATCATCATCTTCATCATTTGTCCTTCTCTTCTTTCTAACATGAGAATCCTCATCGCCTTCCTTTCCAAATTTATTCACATGGTTGGAGGAAAATATTGCTAACTTTAGCCCCAGATAAATGAGGGTCATGAGCAAAATCGGGATAAATGTTGTCAAGATGTTTCCACACACCAGAGTCAACCGAATGCCTCGATGTGCCAATGGGAGCTGGATTTTCAGAATGCCATCTCATAAAGCCGGCAGTCTTTCTCGACATGAACAATCTTTTTATCTTAGGTATCACTGGAAAATACCTAACAATCTTTTGTGTAATATTAGATCTTTTGTTTATCTCATCTGTTTGCTCCTCTGGTGGTGGTTTATATCTTGGAAGATGACAAACTTTGCAATCAACTCGCTCTGCATTTTCTCCCCAATACAACTTACAATCTCTAGGGCATGCGTGAATCTTATGGTAATCAAGGCCTAAATCTTGCAATAGTCTTTTGCTCGCAGCAAAAGAATCAGGCAATTGGTCACCTTCGGGAAAGGCGTCCTTCAATAACTTAAGCAACATGGTAAAAGACTTGTTACTCCACCCACCTAGGCACTTAATGTGCATCAATTGCATAATGAAGGAGAGCAACGAGAACTTCTGACACTCAGGATATAACTCTCACTCAGCTTCCTTCAACAGCTTAAAGAATTTAGTAGTCTCTTCATCTAAACCATGTCCACCACTTCAAGAAGAATTTGCATCCATATCATGGGCATGAATTGGCGGAATTCCAAATGCATCATGTATCATTTCTTGCACATCATCTTGCCCATTTAAACTACTTTCCTCACTACGCTCCACATCAGCAGCTATAGGCCGTGATCTTTTCCCATGAAAAGTCCAGACGGTGTAACTTGTATTAAATCCATCCACAATAAGACGTTCTTTTACTAAATCTATGTTTACTCTACACATATTACGACATTTCTTACACGGACATGGCATTTCTGTTTCACCGTTGCGAATGTTCTTACATGCGTATGTCAAAAAATCTATGACCCCTTGTAAATATCTTGGATCGAGCCTAGGCAAATTTATCCAACTTTTATCCATGTATGTTTCCTGAGTTGAACAAATTCAAACATAAATAACTAATAAATTTCAACACCGATTCAAATCAAATTCAATGGAGAGAGAGCAAATTCTAGCATAATTAAAGGGAAAAAAAGTCAAGCCCATATACATGAGATAGGGATTTTATATAGGGAAAAAAATTCAATCTCACACCATTATGTAATCAAGAGTGCAAATTTTAGATGAATCTTTATCTTCCTCCCTTTCATTTCTGACAGATTTCTCAATTGGAGCTCACGGGGGCTAACGTCTTGGTATATTTATATCTATACTATTACAAGGAGAACACTTTTTTTGTTGTGAATGTCAATTTTAAGGCTAATTCACACTTTTGTTTTTTAAAATGTCCATACAAAAAAATGGAGAAGGCACAGCGCCAGTCACAAGGTACGAATATCCAACTTGTTCAGTCATAACTTCACAGTATTTATCATATTTATGTGATATCCGTGACACTGAAGTAAGTGTTGTTTTGACAGGGGAATAGAAACCTTCTTAGAGAAAAGTTTGAACATATCCTCTTTCCCTACCAGTGATGACAACTATCTTACCCAAGTATTAAGTGAAATTGGCACTTATGAAGGAAAGAAACACAAGTATGGAAGGAGAGCTAAGAGAAATGCAAGATAGATCTTCAGAGATAAGCCTCAAATTTGCAGAAGTAGAAGGTGAAAGGCAACAACTAGTAATGACTGTCCGTAACCTGAAGAACACAAAGGGCTAGCATTAATTCTGAGGACAAAATCCTGAAAATGGAACTGTGGAAAGGTAAAGTAACTGGGTGTGGCGACTTGAAAGTCAAGGTTAGACCAAAGTTCAATCAAAGAATGCATACCGTACATCAAAACACTTTTTTTTTATCAATTATTTCACTTGTGTTTGTTGTTCAACTTTCTGTATGAAAAAGTACAGAATATACGAAGTATTTGATTAATTTAACAGAAGATACTAAAGCAGCAAAGCCATGTTCGAGGCCAATACTTAAACATTCACCACAATAGAAAGATACTAACCGCCTGCTCTTTAAAGCCATACAATTCAGGCAAGGACTGAGAAATCTTTCTTCTGTTAGATGATTAGAAACCTACATTTATCTATGAAAAACACACCAGCAAGTTGAATCCATTCAACTTCCTCCTCTAACCCTTTTACCAAGATCACAACTCATGAGATATTTCTTGGAAATGGAATGTCGTCTCCATCGTTTCTAACCTTCAGATGCACTTTCATGTTTTAAGAAGAATTTTAGGGGAGACCTGGAAAATTTTGAGACTGAAAGCGGAAGATCACAAAATGCAAGACATTCCAACCGTTAATTAAGGCAAGTATCGAGTTTGAGAAAGAAGCTACATGAATGATTAACCTTCGTGTGCAGGGTCAGCCCTCAGTTTTTTGGGCCCAAGCGAGATGTAAAATTGGGCCTTGTAAATTGTTTTAAAAAATTAAATCAACAAAAAGTACTTTCAAATAAAATAAGATAAGATTTATTCATCCTAAAGTAGATTTATGTCATCTCATTACGCCGTCGATAACGATAAGATTTATGTCGATTACGCCGTCAATTTTTGCTGTCGATTTAAGGCTAATTCACACTTTTGTTTTTTAAAATGTCCACACAAACAGAACACATAACACACACACACACACACACAGAAAATTTGAAGAAAATTATTTGTTGAGGTAGGTAATACACCAAATTAAGCAATGTCCAGAAAGGTAAACTATCGAAAACAATTGAACATATCATTGAGAAGCTTCTCCAAAGAAAAAGACTGCTCAATTCCAAAGAGTATATAAAAGGTGAGCAAGGTGGAAGGTTTTATCGAGGATAAGACCCATTATAAATATATTAATCCCAAATTCATACGATAATGAGTATATTTTGTTTGTTTGACAGGATATGAGCATCAGATTGAACTATATTTTGTCAAGGGACCACATATCCTGGTGCTTGGTCGTAAATTATTTGTGTGCTTTATCTAAGACATGAGTATATTTCCTGATGCTGACAAGGAAGCCGGGACAGGTCCTCTGTTCCCTTTTCGGTAGTTTTATCTAGCAACTACATGTTTAAATATGTAATGGGGTGGTATCCTGTTGCTGTGGGTTACTGGAGTGCAACATGAATATACAGGTTTGTATCATAGATTGGGTTACTGATAATTCTCTCCTTTTAATCTACTTATTGTAATGTTCAACTGTCAAACCTAGATTCCCTGTAATGTTTGACTGTCAAATCTGGATTCCCCTTTTACTACAATTGGTTGTGGTTGAAAGGAATGAAGGGGAATATAAAACTGCAAAGTTTCAAAACAGTGTGCTAGATAACCCCTAAAGTTCTGATGAAGGAAGCATGTATGAGCAGAATTCTCGTGACAGGATTAACACGATATCGGCGTTAAGCTTGTACTAACAAAACAATTAAAGATAAGAAATGAGGCTCGATACATGCCCAACGGGCTAAAGTCGCTAAACAAGGTGAGTTCAGAGAAAACCATCAGAAGATTTACCTATGCCTAATAGTCCTCACCCACCCCAAGAGGCAAGGTCAGCGAATAAACAAGGGCATTGCCGCCGATGCAAATACAAATACAGTGTAAACAAAGACAAAGATACACACACGCACACAAAAGGGGGGGGGGAGAGAGAGAGAATCTCTTACCCACTGAAAGGTTGATGCGAAATAAAGTATTTAACCTTCGAGTTGTTGCAAAAGAGGAACATTATCAGTTTGAAGAATTACTGCACTTCGTCATTGTAGTAAGAAAGAACGACTGAACAATATTACCAACACATACACGTCTACAAACCAAATTCTACACCAAGAAGCAGAAAAGATAGCTTGCTCCTGTTACACTGTCTTCCGTGGAGCATGGGACTCAACCTCAAGACCTAGCAAGTGAATTAAGGGGCTCTCATGCTTATATAACTACATATTACTATCACAACCTGACGATGTGGGGCTATGCTCCACAGCTCCTCTAAGCAGACATAATCAAATTGGGTATCAGTTCAGTTGGAGAAGAAGACATCAATATATCTGGGCATTATGATGCAAAATCAGATAATGTGATTCCTCTAAAAGAAGATGGTGCAAGTCATCTGGTTCCTAACATTGTGCAAGATACAAATCAAGACCAAAGAAGCATGGTCTCTGGTGTTAGTGTAATGTAGCATAGAATTTTCTAGTCTCTGTTATTTCTGTTAATTGTTAATAGAGTGTGTTGGCATCTGGCTTCTCATGGGGTTTTCCGTCGGTTAGTCTAATTGTGTCAAGTGTCAAAAATAGCAGCAGTATAAAAGCTCAGATCAAGGTTGGATTCAGCAGAGAACATTTTCTTCAGTAAGAATTCTTCAAGTTCATCTTCTCTCTGTTCTTCTTGTGTGATTCATTCATGAACTGATTGAGAAAATTCTTCACGTGTATAGAGAAAGGCAGTGGCAAACAATAGAAACAATCGAGCTGCAGACCAATATCATCATACATCAATCACTGAATTCCAACATGACCAATATATGCCAGTCTGAAGTTTCAAAACACAAATTGCAGTACCAAAGTAAACAGGTCACTGTTATGTATACTGGAATACTATACCAAAGATCACAAACGATATTGGAAAGAGAAATTAAGCTACATAACACCAACATTAATGTACATCAAACAATAGACTTACTAATTGAAAGTATTAAAGATAAATGGCAGTACCAAAATGCACATATGGAAAACACCACTCAACTCAACAATTTTTGTTCCGATTGAACTTCACACACGAAGAGAGAGAGAGAGAGAGAGCGAGAGAGAGAGAGAGAGAGAGCAACAGAGACCGACCTTTGGAGTCAGGACGAATCAAATCGACCTTTGGAGTTCCAATCAAGCTTTAGACCTTTGAAGCTCGATCGGATAATCACCTAGAACAAAAACAATCGAGCTGCAGACCTTCAAACTTGAGACAGAGAGAGAGAGAGACTTAGAGCGACAAAGAGATTGAGAGAGAGAGAGAGAGAGAGAGAGACCATGCGATGGTGAGACAGACGGAGGCGGTGCGTACTATACAACCGACGCAACTGAAACTGAGAGAACTGAGATCTACTTCTGCCGGCATGAAGAATGGGCTTGTGAGAACATATTTCTGTAAGGAAAGAGTATGGATGAAGACTGGGCCTGTGAGAACATATTTTTGCCGGCATGAAGAATGGGCCTTTCATATTTCTGTGAGAACATTATTTAAGCAATGGGCCTTTCATTTTGTCATTGATCCAAACCCACTTTCTGCCGGCAGGTTCATATATGGCCTCCTTTATTTATTAGAACAAAAACTCTTGCTCTTTTTTTATAATTATTCTTGGAATTTTTTAAAACTGCGGGGAATTAAGTGCGGAGAATATGCATTTTTGTTGTAGTGTTAGTTGCCTAAAAGTTACGCTAGAAAAGCATCACTAAGTCCCTAACCTTATGGCCCGGTTTGATAAACGGATTTAAAACTATGTATTTCGTAGAATACTAGTGGGATTATAATAAGATTATAACTCACTTTTACAATTGTAGATGGATGCTTCATAACTAACACCTCTATGAATATTTCAAGAAGTGTTAAAACATCCCAAATAAATTTCACCTAAAATATTATGAACCAAAATGAAACTTATTATAGTCAAAATCAACCACAATGATGAAAAATCATCAACAAATAGTTTTAATATTTCTTTTGCCATTACATGATTTGCATAGAATAGAAAAATTAAAAAAAATTTAATGCCTAATAAGCTTGTCTATTATTTTGTCTACTATTAATCCCTAATAAACAAAAAAATTTCAAAATCAACCACAAAAATTATGTTTATTTTTTTGGAGTTGTACAAAGAACATATCATGGACATATTGGTAATCTCTTTTGGTGGACTTGGGTTGGGATTACCAATACCTAGTCTCCCATATATTTTCCAATCCACCCTAGATTCATAGTCTGGTGAATATTTACAAAATTAAACAATAGATTGAGAGTCCTATGGAATTATTAATCCAATCCTATGGATTTAGAGAGCTCATTCAGCTTGCTGGTATTATGTGATTGGAAAATATATATAATAGAACAACATCTTCACTTGATGAACCTACTTAGATTTTATGGGTGACATTCATTTTTTAGCTCACCATTCTTATTAATAGAACCTAGACAAACTTTGTCATCTCTTGGTTTTCGATCCAGACCATATTTTCGCTATCTAATTAAGTGTTGATTCTTTATTTTTTCTCATTCACCAAGACTGTTAATTCCAAAATTGTTTATTGGCAAGTTCCGGAGGAATTAGAAGTTAAATTGAGTTGTAATTTTTTTGATTTCTGTTTTCATTATGATTGATTGAGTTTAGTTTTATTTAGGAAGTTAAAATTCGGTTTTGATTAGGCCTTAGAATATTTTGGAGCGGTTTTGAAAGTGTCCTGCTTGGAATAGAAGCTGAAAACCACATTCTGAAAATTTTTCTACTTAATGTCAAATCACTCATGGTGCAGCTTTTTTGCCCCTGACAATTCACGTCTGATACCAAGAAAATAGGTGGAGATGGAACCTAACCACCATGGTTGTACCAGTAATAGTTTCTTGGCTTGAACCTAGGGTGTCCCTCCATTTTACTATGAATTTTAAGTTATCACGTTTTGAAATTATTCAGTGAACTTGATTTTGGGTCGGTTGTTTTGCCGACAATATTTGGAGAATTGAACCGTTGTTTAGTTGAAGAAAATTTTATTCCGCTGCATAATTATTAATTATTATTATAACATGCCATAAAATATGGGGCAATTACAATTTGATATAAAAGCCAGTTTGATAACCTAGAGACTTCGAGTTTAGGTAGCTTAGTTGTCTACTGCGTGATTTAGATAGTTAACTATGTATGAGAGTGGGTTGTCACCCAAATAATTAGGGTTTTTTGAAAAATTATATGTATATATATGAATTGATAGAGGTTTTAACTTTTTGCTTTCTTTTCTCTTTTATCTTATAGATGTCGTCTTCGGAAGCGAATAGAGTCAATCTTGATACTTGAGAAAGAGAGAGAAAAACCCATGAATCATGTCCATTGGAGAGGAGGAGAAAATTGATCAAATTGCTAAAAAGTGGCGAGAAGAGAATAGGTTGTTAGCCTATAAAAATGTAGTTTTTTTGGACTATATTTTTTTGAAGTTTTTTATGCGGTATGATTTTATGTAAATGACACACAAATTATTAGGTTTAAAGGAGGTTTAGCAATGGTTTTTTTTTGGTAAGGAAAAGTGTAAGCCAATCTCAAATTTTGTTCCTATTAAAAGTGTGTTCGATTTATAATATTTTATAATGGTTCTGCTAATCGATACGCTTATTTAAATAACTTGTATTTAGTTGACAAAATATAACTTTTTAAGACTAGTAGTCACAAATGTGCGATATTTTTTATAATGACAATATTATCCTTATTTTTTTTTAATATTTTGGCATTTGAGATCATAAAGATAATGGGGTACTTATTTTAAGGTTCTTTCTATTAGTCTTTATTAAGTTTTCATCCCATACACTTTTGAACATTAATTTTCAGTCCTCATTTTCTGTAAATACCGAACCAGCCCCCAGTAAACTCTGACCATGGTTTATTCGGATTACACCATAAGCCCCTAAAATCACGGTGACGGAAAATCGATCGCGCCGGAATAGGAAACCTCGTCCAGAAATCCCTAAAATTAAGCCTAAAATGATAAACGTAATCCCTAAAATTAAGCCTAAAATGATTATCCAGATTTAACCTCACCAAATCAAATATCCCAACTGTTGAGTCCTCACCATCAATTGACTGGACCACGGTATAATCCATATGGCCTAACATGCCTTCAGAATTTTCATTGTTGCCGTCTCGATTACCAATATCAAATATCCCAACTGTTGAGTCCTTAACAAGTACCTCTATGTCTTCATATCCGGCATTCTCTGCAAGCCCGAACATCGTACCCAAGTCGTCATCTTTGTCCAATAGTAGATTTTCGTTGTCAACCAATGAGTAACTCAACACCACGGATTCAGGGTCCAAATGATGCCATCTATCACATACCTTGTTCACCACCTGCACAAAGTTCCAGCTGCGATCTATCCGAATTGCAGCAATCTTTTCATTATGCCTACAAATCAGTATCAAACCACCATCCATTGCAACAATCCTGTAGCACAAAAGGGGAAAAATCGGTATTACCTAATTTAAATGTCAAGCGGCAACGTGACACAAAAAATATAGTTGCCCCAAATTTACAATGTTCAGCAAATATACCATAATTACTCAAACATATTATCACTTCCAAATTTACAATGTTCAGCAAATATACCATAATTACTCAAACATATTATCACTTACAAATTTACAATGTACAGTAAATATACCACAAATTTCCTAATGTACCATAATTTTAACTTACCAAATTGACGAACATGGTAAATTCCCATTAAAATTTGAGTTATGGTCGTCCATGGTATATTTGCTTGATTTATGGTAAATTCAGACAATACGCATGGTAAATTTTGTCACCCCCATCAAAATGCGCATTATGGTGAATTTCGTAATCATTATGGTAACTCAAACATATTATCACTTACGAATTTACAATGTACAACAAATATACCACAAATTTCCTAATGTACCATAATTTTAACTTACCAAATTGACGAACATGGTAAATTCCCATTAAAATTTGAGTTATGGTCGTCCATGGTATATTTGCTTGATTTATGGTAAATTCAGACAATACGCATAGTAAATTTTGTCACCCCCATCAAAATGCGCATTATGGTGAATTTCAAATCATTATGGTAAATTTACAGATGGTAAATTTTCACCAGTATGTCAAACCCTCTGGATTCGGTGCCCCATTCGAATCACAAAATTAGACCCACAATGCGTTAATCATCGCAATAAATTTCGGGTTTCAACATCAACCATCGTAATATCGACATAACGAAAATAATCATCAGAACTTACCAAAATCTTCAGTCCAAACCGGTGATTAAATACTTCCGGGCAGAGAACTTCAAGTTCCAATAATGGGACTTTACGGGGCAGAGAACTTCAAGTTCCGGCGATTGAACACTTCGGGCCAAAGAACTACTTTTTTTCGGTGATTAAAAACTTCGAAACAAATCAAATCCGTAACAAAAATAATCTGTGCAAAATTCGTGAAAAACAAATCAAATCCGTGACAAATCAAATCCCTTAAAACTACCATTTCCGTAACAAATCAAATCCGTAACAAATAGTATCTGTGAAAAAATTCGTGAAAAACAAATCAAATTACTAATATTTCGGCCACATATAGTAATATTTCCATAACAAATGAAATCCGTAACAAATCAAATCTCTAAAATTAAGCCTAAAATGACAAACGTAATCCCTAAAATTAAGCCTAAAATGATTCTCCAGATTTAACCTCACCAAATCAAATGTTAACTACACAAAGGGTAACATGGTAAACCATCTCTCAAAAGTAATGGCAAAATTGTCCATCTACACTATTATAGGATGATAACATAATTCCGAAAAGTGGATGGGATGAAAAACTAAGTCGGAGGAGTAGAAAGGACCCTAATTTAATTTACCCAAAGATAATATACTTAAAATGGTGTAAATAGCCAAATCACTGATAACTTGTCAAAGTATTATAATCTTACAAAAGTAATCAGATAATCTGTTAAAGCATCCATAATTGATTTAAAAAATCAAGCAACAAAATAATATATTTAGAATGTTAAAAGTCAAATAAAGATAATATACTGCCCGTATTTTAAAACTACTATTGAGTCTTAATTATCAACATTTGAAGGAGAAAAAGATTATGAATTGTCTAATCACCAGACAAAATAAAAAAAAAATTAGGTTTCTAATACTTCAAAAAAAAATTACATGAGATCAAATCTATGTTTTGTTGAAAGTAGTTTTGTTTTTCTTATGATATTTTGTATGCATTAATAGTAGAGAGACAATTCTCCATTTTTCGGCGGCAGTTCTACATAGTTTGAGAATTCCTCATTTTAGAAAAAATAAAACAGAATTATTAGGTCATTGTAAGTATAAAAATCCCTTCATTTTACTTTTATGAAATTAAATAGTTACCAAAAATAAAATATAACAAGTCATTGATATTTTTTTTATTTAAAGTATTATTCACTTCTTTTAATGAAATATTATATACCAAGATTTAAGGATAAATTACCTTTATATCCCTTTGACTTTATGTCAAATTTCGATTCGGTCCTTCTTGTTTCTATTTGAACACTAAGCCCCTTATACTTTGACATTTGGTTCAATGTGGTCCATCCGTCTGGATCCGTCTATATTTTTGACGGAAAAGCTCCATATGCAATGCACATGACCTCATTGGAAGGGTATTTATAATATTTTACTCTCTCCTCCTTCCAATGAGATCATGTGCATTGCACATGGAGGCTTTCCGTCAAAAATATAAACGAACCCAGATGGATGGACAATATTGAACCAAATGTCAAAGTTTGAGGGGCTTAGTGTTCAAATTGAAATAAGAAGGACCGAATCGTAATTTAACATAAAATCGAAGGGATATAAAAGTAATTTACCCAAGATTTAATGAAACTTAATTTGTGCCAAATGCCACCCTTTAGCATTTGCCACTTTGTAACAGTATAGATATTTCACCACGTAGACTGAAATGGTGATTTTGGGAATTTATTATTTATGTCAGCAGACTCAGAACCGAAGTGAGGGAAAGAGATGTGGGCAAGGAAGTTTAGCAGTAGTTGCAGCTCGACTTGCGTGCTAAAGGACAAGAAATGGGATGCGCTGATGATCGGCGGCGGCCACAATGGCCTCACCGCCGCGGCCTATCTAGCTCGCTCCGGTCTCTCCGTTGCTGTTCTTGAGCGGCGCCACCTCATCGGTGGTGCCGCCGTCACCGAAGAACTCATACCTGGCTTTAAGTTTTCCCGTTGCAGCTACCTCCAAAGCCTCCTTCGTCCTTCCATCATCAGGTGTCTCCACGTCACGTATTGTTTGGCGTTTCAGTTTGACTTAACTAAAAATGTTTTGTGCTTTTAATCTGTGCAAGTGATAAATACTTGACATTCATGATTTATCTTTTTAAAAATGAAGGGAATTGGAGTTAGCGAGGCATGGACTGAAGTTACTGAAGAGGAGTCCTTCATCGTTCACGCCTTGTCTCGATGGACAGTATCTTCTCTTGGGTCCAAATAAGGACCTTAATTTTTCAGAGATTTCAAAGTTCTCTAAACGGGATGCCGAGGCTTATCCAAGGTTCCTTTGCATATATGCCTTTTGAATTTTTTTCTACGATATTTGTGTATTTTGGTTTCAACCACTAGGAGTTGCTGATTGTATGGAAAGGATTGGGATTTCTCACGAGAAACAAAAATGGACTGATACAAAATTCATCTTTTTCTTCATTTCTCAATGTTTCTCACCTCTTTTAGTTATTCACAAATATGAGAGGATTCTCCTTTGTTTTATTTTGTGCCCTTTCTCACAATCCAAAGAGACAGTTAAGTAGTCAAATATTTCAATTACACAGAGATTTCATGATTATCGTGACCCTGAGAGCGCAAAAAGAGAAAGTCCACCAAATGTAACAGCAGAAAAACTGGATTTGGCTACTCATTAAGCTTATAGACATTGTATTCAACTGGGATGTGGATGGCAATAAATGATTGGTTTCTGATGCTTCATATAACAGATCTAGTGTATTTCTTCTGTCATGTAATTAATCATCAGATCTTTGTAGTGCATTATATACCCAGTAATAGGTCCTATGCTTGTATACATTCCCAAAAGTCAATGAATATTTGTAGCTCATGAAGTATCATGAGTGGATATATAAGAATCCAAATCTGTCCAATCATTTATGTTCTGATCTTCTATATCCTAGGTCTTCGCATTATGTCATTTGGGTTAGAACGATTTTATCTCTATTCTTACTTGCATTATTATTCCGATCAGAATCTCTAGGCTGGCTGATAAACAAAAATTTGGAATAGTACGAAGAATGTCTGAAGTTGGTTTGCATCTCTATTTTTAAGCTTTGAGACTTTGATTTTGTTTTGAAGGATGTTAATCTCTATTTTGTCTTTATATCCTGTGTTCAAGTATGCAGCTACGAGAATCAGCTAGAGAAATTTTGTGAGTTCATGGATCCACTTCTGGATTTGCCTACTCCAGGAACTTTGCAAGGTGTTTCATCTTTTAGTGCCAGGATGAGGAATAAGCTACAAAAATCAGAATTTTGGGCTCATTGCCTGAAGCAGGCTATCTCCTTGGGGGAGAAGGATATGGTGTAAGAGTTTCTGGCTCCATGTATTGTCATTTGAGTGTTGATGTGTTGGTCTGTGACCACGAACTAAGCAATAGTCGAGTTCAAAGTTCGTTGGCCCCAAAGAGCCTTTAAGTATCCATGTTTGTGAGCTGTGATCTCATTCCTTTCCTTAATTTTACAGGGACTTGATGGACCTTCTATTATCGCCAGCATCAAAGGTCTTGGATAACTGGTTTGAGGTTGTTGCATAATTTCATATTGCGTGTTATTTGACTTTCTGGACTACTATATTTAAGTATGCATGCATGTATTCAAAATTTTAAAAATTAAGGTGGAGTTTATCTTACTATCCATCAACATAACCTTGCACTTTTCCTAAAATAGCACTATCTGGTTCCAAAATTTGTTTGAAACATGAAAGTTGTCGAATTATGAAGTTGTGATGAAGTTCATCTTTTATTTTTCCTTAAGGATTAAAGTTGACATAGTTTCTAGTTCATATTTCCTTTCTCCTTTTCAAGTTTTTTTTTCCCAATTTGAACATCCTCGATCTTGTACTTTTCATTTTGCGATGTATCTCAATTTACCAATGGCTCTTTTAAGTGGTTTGTATTGAATGGGTGTTTTTGTTGAATAGCTTGATATGCATTGTTGGACGCATTTCCAAACAACTTGAAGCTTTAATGAAAATTGGTAACTTAACATGGTATCAGAGCTTAATTTGGGCGAGTTCTTTGGTTCAAGTCTTTCAGTCTGCAATTTTTATCTGATCGCATTATGTTTCTCTCTTTTGTATTTTGTTTCGATCTATCTATATTTGCATCTCCACGTGTAAGACGGGGTTACACGTGAGGGAGGGTGTTGATAGCTTGATATAAATTGTTGGATTTTTCTCCTAATGACTTAAGCTTTTTGCACAATTAGTAACTTAATAGTCTGGACCCATCTGGAGACCTTGTTTAACTTTTATTGTGCAATTTACTCCTTTTTGGGGCTTGTGTTTTGTAGAGTCACAAGCAATCTCATTGTTCTCACAATCATGATCACAATCAAAGCACAATCATAACCACATTAACCTCAATCTTATCATCTCATTACTGCCACATTGATAGTGTTGCTTGTGAGGGAGAAAGAAAAAGTGTATAGGATGTTTTTCATGCCCTAATATACATACATATATATAATAAACGTATATATATATATATATATATATATGTTAGAATATTAGTTTAGTCATTAGTTTAGTCCCACATTGGTTACGCGAGGAATCATGTAGTCTATGGCCTTTATATAAATAAAACTCGTGTTAGGGTGTTCTATTACCCAATACACTTTTATCTTTCTCTCTCTGTTTCTTTTCCATCTCGCTAATATGGTATCAGAGCGCGATCGTATTCCACCCTAGATAAACCCTAACCCTAGAAATAAAACCCTAACCCTAAATCTAAACCCTAACCCTAAATCTGCCGCCACCAATCTAAACCCTAACCCTAAAAATCTGCCGCCACCAATCTAAACCCTAACCCTAAAATCTGCCGCCACCACTCAAGCCTGCCACCTGCCGCCTGCTGCTCCCCCTCTGTTGCCGCCACCACTCAGGCCTGCCGCCACCACTCAGGCCTGCCCTTGCTGGTCCGAACTCTGCTTCTGTTGTTATCGCCTGGCCTTGCTGATCTGCCATAGCCTCTGCTTCTGTTGTTACCGCCTGGCCTTGCTGATCTGCCATCGCCTCTGCTTCTGTTGCCGCCTGTCCCTTCTGTTGCTGGTTCTGTTGATGCTTTCTTCGGCCCCCTTTGCTGCTTCCCTGCTGCTGTTCCTTGTTGCTGACCTTCCGGTGGCCTGTTGACCTCTGTTTTGCCCTTACGGTGGTCTGTTCACCTGTGTTCCTACTGCCGTTGATGCTCTCTATCGCCGTTGTTGTTGCCTTTATGTATTAGATATGTTCGCTTCCGCTCTTGGTGGTAGATCTGGTTTTTTAGTTCTGTTTTTGATTGGATCTACCTCTTCTTACCCATTGGTATGTGGTTATCCCTTGTGATTCGGTTGCTTGATTGAGGTCGTTGGTTTTTTTGATTGCTCTTTTGCTTTGTGGCTTATTCATTGTTTTTTGGCACCATGACTGAACGGGCATCTGAATCTGAGTCTGCTACTTCCCATGTGACTCCTACTGTTCCTAGCTCTTCCCGATTTCGTGATAGGCGACCTATTACCTTCATTTTTCTGAATGACAAGAATTATGCTCTTTGGGCTAAAGCTGTTGAGATATATTTTGAGGGTGATTCAACCTCGCAGTGGCTTACTGATGATCCTCCTATCAAAACTAGTCCCCTATTTTCAGCCTGGAAATCTGAGGATGCTCGCATTTGTACCGACTTATGGAATAGTATGGAATCCCTATTAGCGGTCCTTTGATGTTTTTACCTACTGCCAAGCACATATGGAAACAGGCTCAGGAGATGTATTCCGGGGTTAATAATCTTCGACGGATGTATGATCTTCACCAAACGTTTTTCTCTCTGACTATGGGTGACCACACTTTGGAATCTCATTATGCTCGGTTTTGTGGAATTTGTGAGGAGCTCAAGATCGCCGAGCCTATTTCTGTCGATATTCAGGTTATGGAGCGCCAGCGACAGTCTCTCTTTGTTGCGCGTTTTCTATCCAGTTAGCCTCCTACCTATGATTCTGTCCGTTCACAGCTTCTGGGAGACCGGACCTTACCCTCTCTTGGTGAGGTTTTCAGTCGCATACGACAAGCCACCATCTCTGACACTAGTTCCACTTTTGGGGCTCCATTACCTTCTGATCGTGGTGGTTATACTCGTGGTGGCTTGCCGTCAGGGGGAGTTAGCAGTGGTAGTATTGCTCGTGATTCAGGCCGAGGAGGATTCAGTCGTGGTTCGGGCCGAGGTTCGGGTCGTGACTCCGGCCGTGGAGGATGATCACCTGGTGGAGGGGGCCGAGGCCGTGGACGGGGACCTCGTCATTGCACTTGGTGCAATGTTGATAATCATACCATTGACTATTGTTGAGATCTTCATGGTCGCCCTTCTGCTCACCAGGTCACAGTTTTTGAGGATGATGGTCTGCAGTATTCTTCCAGTACCACCCCTCGTGTAGTTACTATTTCAGAGGAAGAGTATCAGCAATTTCAGCAATATCAGTCTACTCAGACTTCTCATCTAACATCCGCCTCCACAGCTACGCTTGCTCAGACAGGTCCATCTTCTGCCTATCTTGCTTCTAAATCTCCATGGGTCATTGACTCTGGGGCTTCTGATCATATGACCGGTGCCTCTACTACCTTGTCTGATTGTCGTCCCTCTGGGACATCTTCTCGTGTCACATTAGCTGATGGTTCTACTACTCCTATTGCTGGTTTGGGTTCGGTTACTTTAAATTCTTCTCTTTGTTTAGACTCTGTTTTACATGTTCCTCGCTTTCCTTTTAGTCTTATGTCTGTGAGTCAAATTACCAAATCTTTAAAATGCTCAGTCACCTTTTTTTCTGATTCTTGTATCTTTCAGGATCTCCGGACGAGGACGAAGATTGGTGGCGGTGTTGAACGCGGTGGCCTATACTACTTTTTGGATGGCGAGCCGTCTCCCTCTGTTGCATTTTAATCCACCATTTCACCTCATCAATACCACTGTCGCCTTGGCCATCCGTCGCTCTCCACCCTTAAAAAGCTGGTCCCTTCATGTAGCTGTGTTGAGTCGCTTCCCTGTGAAGCCTGTGAGTTTAGTAAGCATCGTCGTGTTTCCTTCTCTCCACGAGAAGAACGTCGTGTGTCGAGTCCTTTTCATTTAGTTCATTCAGATATTTGGGGTCCTATGCGGGTCCCCTCACGTTCTCACTTTCAGTATTTTGTTATATTTGTTGACGATTATTCTCGTGCTACTTATATTTATCTTATGCAAAACTGGTCTGAATTGTACTCCATTTTTACATCATTTTATGAGAAAATAAAAACGCAATTTGGTGTGCCTATTCGCTTGTTTCGGTCTGATAATGCTCGTGAATATTTTCATCAATCTTTATCACAGTTTTTGGATGCACATGGAATTTTACATCAGTCCTCTTGCGCTCGGACTCCACAGCAAAATGGAGTTGCCGAACGCAAATTGGGCCACATATTAAATGTCACTCATGCTCTTTTATTGCACATGCAGGTTCCCAAATCTTATTGGAGTAACAAGGTTCTTACTGCTGGTTTTCTAATTAATCGAATGTCGTCTCCTGTCTTAGATGGCCAAATCCCATATACTTTACTCTGTCCTGGTCGCCCACTTTATCCCCTTCCTCCTAGGGTTTTCGGGTGCACCTGTTATGTTCATGTCCTGAATCCTGGTCAGGATAAACTTGATTCCCGCTCGACTAAGTGTGTGTTTTTGGGCTATTCACGCCCTCAAAAAGGATACAAATGTTATTCACTCACCCTTCGCCGTTAGTTTGTGTGTGCCGATGTCACTTTCCATGAGTCTGTCTCTTATTTTGCAGGTCCTTCCTCTTCTGAGGATATGCCTGTCCCCATGCCCCATTTAGACCCCTTTCCGCCACCACCTTTACAGGTCTTGTTCGCCGTCCCAAAAGTTCTCCGGCTCCGCTTCCACCGGTTCCTGACTCGTCTCCTCCGTCCCGAGATCTGCCTTCGCCGCCGTCTCCTACTCCGGCACCTCCGTCTCCCGCTTCCTTGTCCATTGCTCTCCACAAAGGTATTCGCTCTTGTACTACTTCTCACCCCCTTGCTTAGTTTGTTTCTTCTGATCATCTTTCACCCTCTCTGCGTGCCTTTTCTAGTTCTGTTTTCTCTATTTCTGTTCCTAAAACTGTTCAGAAGGCCCTATCTATTTCTGAGTGGCGGATAGCTATGGAGGAGGAGATGACTGCTCTTCATACCAACCATACTTGGACGTTGGTCTCTCTTCCGCCTGGAAAGTCTACTGTTGGGTGTCGCTGGGTGTTCACTGTTAAGTTTCATCCTAATGGCACAGTTGAGCGCTATAAGGCTCATCTTGTGGCCAAGCGTTATACTCAGACCTATGGTGTTGACTATGCAGAAACTTTCTCTCCAGTTGCCAAGCTCGGCTCGGTTCGTCTTCTTATCTCCCTTGCCGCCAATCTTGGCTGGTCCCTTTTCCAGTTGGATGTCAAAAATGCCTTCTTACACGGTGACCTTGCCGAGGAAGTTTATATGGAGCAATCACCTGAATTTGTTGCTCAGGGGGAGTCCTCTCACGTATGTCGCCTTCGGAAAGCTCTCTATGGGCTAAAACAATCTCCGAGGGCTTGGTTTGGCAAGTTTAGTGATGCGGTCCTTCGGTTTGGTATGAAACGCTGTCATTCTGATCATTCTGTCTACGTAGATGACATTATTATTACTGGTGATAATAAGAAAGGTATTAATGATCTGAAATTGTTCCTACAGCGTCAGTTCCATACCAAAGACTTAGGAAAACTGAGATATTTCTTGAGTATTGAGGTGGCACGGTCTAAGGAAGGTATTAACTTATCACAGAGAAAGTATGTGCTGGATATCCTCGAAGAGACTGGCTTATTAGGGTCAAAGCCTGTCAAGACTCCTATGGATCCTAATGTCAAATTGTGCCTTGATCAAGGGGAGTTACTTTCTAGTCCCGATTAGTACCGTCGCTTGGTTGGAAAGCTAAATTATCTTACTGTTACTCGTCCGGATATTTCTTTTGCAGTTAGCCTGGTTAGTCAATTTATGTCTGCTCCTCGTCTTCCACACTGGGAGGCTATTCTAAGAATTGTGCGGTATCTGAAGGCTCATCCGGGACGTGGTTTGTTTTATCGTACTAGTGGGCACTTGCGAGTTGAGGCCTTCACTGACTCTGATTGGGTAGGCAGCCCAACTGACAAGAGATCTACTATAGGATATTGCATCTTTCTCGGTGGAAATCTCATTAATTGGAAAAGTAAGAAGCAGACAGTTGTTGCGCGATCTAGTGCCGAGGCGGAATATAGAGCAATGACTCACACAACTTGTGAGATTGTGTGGATTCGTTCATTTCTTGAGGAAATAGGATTTCCAGTGCAGGTGCCTGTAAATTTGTATTGTGATAATCGGGTTGCTATTCACATAGCATCCAATCCAGTTTTCCATGAGAGAACTCAACCTATCGAAGTCGATTGTCATCTTGTTCGAGAGAAATTGACTGGTGGTGTTATTGCTACTCCCTTTGTATCTACCAATGCCCAGTTAGCCGATATGTTTATTAAGCCGTTGTTCAAATCACGGTTGGAGTTACTTTGTGCCAAGCTGGGACTTGTTGATATCTACTCTCCAGCTTGAGGAGGAGTGTTAGAATATTAGTTTAGTCATTAGTTTAGTCCCACATTGGTTACGTGAGGAATCATGTAGTCTATGGCCTTTATATAAATAAAGCTCGTGTTAGGGTGTTCTATTACCCAATACACTTTTATCTTTCTCTCTCTCTTTCTTTTCCATCTCGCTAACAATATATATAGACACACATAAGTTATTTCCATGTATGTTTTAGTATTACTTGAGTGAGGGTAGTTAGGTCTTTGCCCTGGGGGAAATCTTATAATACGAGGGAGAGTAATTGGTAAAGTCATTAAACTTGGTCATTTTTAGAAAAATGGCTGCAAGTGGACTAGGTTTATTTGTTTAAACGGACTACGACCAAAGATGTGGCTACTTCAACCAAAGAATGGCGACGCTCTATTTAAACTGAAAGAAGGGCGACGCCCTATTCAAATCGAAAGAAGTACCTCACCTCACTTACGAAGAAGTAGTAGGATCTGGGCTCCAAACTATGCCAGTTTGCTTTTGTTTCATGTTTCTAAGAGCGGGTTGATCAAATAAGGGACCAGACCGCTCCTGGTGTTCAAACTAGTTATTAATGGTCAGCCAATTAGTACCCTTTTTATAGTATGCGTTGCAAACACTCATTTTATTTGTCTGAGAGACAGCTCCTGAATCATGGGCATGCGAGAGTACAAGGCTTAGACCTAACTACCCTCACTCAAATAATACTAAAACATATATGAAAATAACTCTTTAACACTTCCCTTCAAGCTGAGACATAGACATCATAAAAATACAGCTTGTTTCATAATAGCTCTAAACGTAGCTTGCATAACGACTTGGTGAAGATATCAGCTGATTGAGTTGCTGTCGACACAAATGCAATTGTTATCACGCCATTGTCCACCTTTTCTCGAACAAGGTGGCAATCTACCTTGATGTGCTTTGTCCTTTCGGAAAAAACAAGATTAGACGCAATGTGAATCGCCGCTTGATTATCACGATACATACTCACGGGCAATTGTACACCAAAACCAATCTCCTCAAGGAAGGATCACACCCAAATGATCTCTCCTGTAGTGTGTGTCATTGCTCGTATTGTCGTGTCATGGCTTGTATTCTGCTTCGGCACTAGATCTTGCAATTTGTCTTTTACTCTTCCAAGTTACAACATTTCCAGCAAGGAAAGCACAATAGCTAGTAGTGGATCTCTTTCAGATGGTCCTCTCTCCAATCTAAATTAGTAAATGTCTTGACCTGAAATGACCACTCGTTCAATAAAACATGTCCATGATGAGCCTTACAATACTTCACAATTTGAAGAACATCTTCCCAATGAGGAAGTAGAGGTGCAGGTATAAACTAACTTTACCAAGCTTACTGCAAATAATATATCAGGACGTGTTATGGTAAGATAATTCTACTTACCAAGCTACGACGCTGGTCAGTATTAGAGAGTAATTGCCCTTAATAAACCTAGAGTTTGACAATGGAATCCATAAGGGTCTTGATTCCAAAAAGTCAGTCTGCTCAAAAATCTCAAAGACATACTTTCTTTGAGACAAATTAATTGCATCCTTCAATCTTGACACCTTAATACCCAAGAAGTATCGCAACCTGGTATGAACTGTCGTTTTAGGAAATCTTTCAACTCAGTAATGCCTTGCTGATCATCTCCTGCAATAATATGCCATGACACCTTAATACCCAAGAAGTATCGCAGTCTGCCTAGATACTTGGTATGAACTGTCGTTTTAGGAAATCTTTCAGCTTAGTAATGCCTTGCTGATCATCTCCTGCAATAATATGCCATCTCCATAAACAGTCAATGGTATTTTTCTCGGGTCAGATGTGAGAGAAGAGACATAACGATCAAACTGGCAACAATGCATGCCAAATTGCAAGACTGCATCATTGAACTTGCCAAACCAAGCTCTAGAAGTCTGTTTGGGCTTGTAAAGTGCTTTCTGAAGGTGGCACACCTGATTGTGATCCCTGAACAACAAATTCGGGTGATGGCTCCGTGTAGATTTCCTCAACAAGATCACCATGGATAAGGCATTCTTGACATTTAACCAATTTAAAGGCCAACCAAGATTGACAGCTAGAGAGATAAGAAGTCGAATCGAGCTAATTGTACAACATGAGAAAAAATCCGCATAGTGAACACTGGTTTGTAATGCTCAACAAATCCATCTGGATAGTATGTTGCCTTAGACATCCAACGACACCCAACAATGGTTTTTCTTGGAGAAGACAAACCAACTCTCTAAGTACCATTATGATAGCTGTCTACCATTTAGAAAGAGACAGAGCCTCCTGAATATTGTAAGTAACAAAGACAGACGAAACAGAAGTAGTAAAGGTATGACGGGAGGAGGACATGAGAGACATAGTGAGCAATAGGATGAGAAGTAAAAGTACGAATATCGTTGCAAAAGGAAGTAGGGAGGGAGTAGAGATAAGCAAGCGAATTTGGCGAGAGAGTTGTGGGTTGGAATGAAGCGAGCAAAACTTTGGGCCGGTGAACATAGACTTGCAAGGGCGGCGGCGCTGGGGGGGTGGGGGTGTTTGTGTGTGTGTGTTGAGGAAACTAAGTGAGCGCATAGTGAGATCGATTCATAGGTGAGGAAAATGGAACAAAGGTAAATACTCATTGAATTTAACATTCGCGCACACAAAGTGACAATGGAGGGGAGGAGAGTAACACTTATAACCTCACTAAAAGTGAGAGTAACCCCTAAAAATGCATTTGATGGAGTGGGGATCAAGTTTGTCCTTGCCAGAATCAAGAGCATGAACATTGACCTCACTAAAAGTAAGAGTAACCCCTAAAAACACATTTGATGGAGTGGGATCAAGTTTGTCCCTCCAGAACCAAAAGCAAGAACATTACATGTGCATTAAAATATCATAACGAGTAATGAATGGGGTGGACAACTACGAATGCACATTTTATGGTATTTGATCCTCTAAGACCGTAGAAGGCATCCACTTGACAAGATACCTAGCAATGAGGACAACATCGCCAAAAAGATTTGGGGAAGATACCCGAAGTGCATTTGAAATAACAGAGATCGTGTAACTTGTAATAGATGTCGAAACTTGCATTCGACAATTCCTATGGAATCCAAGCACAAGAGGACTGTTACCATGGTGATCAAAGAATGTGGATAAAACATCATGAAAATATAAGGATTTAGAAATGTAGTACAACTCGGACATCTCTTTCATAAAATAAACATACGTGACATGGGAGTAATGATCAACAAAAATAACGAAATATTGAAATGCAAAGCGTGATGGAACACGCATAGGAAATATTAGAATGGACTCAATAAAAAGGACTTGACGCACCACTGTCTAAACAGGGACCGAGGGAACAATGATGCTGATATGGTTAGATTGAAGTGCAACCGAGTTAGGGAGGTTTCCATCTCCAAAGTAGTATAGACCACCACATGCAGCTCCACCACCAATGTTGATCTCCGTCTTGAGATCTTGGAAAATATAACACTAGGGAAAAAATTAATGGAGCAATTCAACGATTTAGCAAATTTTACTAACACATACAAGACTAAAAGGAAAACGAGGAATTTTGAAGATAGTATCCAACAAAATCAATGAATTTAGACTTATAAACCCAAACCAGTAACGTAAGATGTAGAACCACTAGCCAAGGTGACACGAGAGGGTTGGCTAGAAGGATGACAACCAAAAAAAATAGTAAAAACACCTATTATATGATTAGATGCTCTGGACTTGGTAATCCAAGGGTAAGAGTAGCAAGACAAGTAAGAGGTTGACCTTTATGAGCAAACGTAGCGTTGGAAGTCGATGGCAGTTGAGATGATTGTGTAGATAATACTCAATTCTTTGGGGTGGTAACCATACTGGGGCTCTGAGCTAGAAGAACTCGATGGTGGCCGTCATCGTCAAAAACTGTAATCTAATGTGCAGAAGGATGACCACATAGATCCCAACAACACTCAATAGTATGGTTATCACCATTGCAACAAGTACAATGTTGGGGCACATTGTCATGACCACACCCACCTCACCTTGACGCACGCCAATTGAACCACAATTGAAACCTTGTCCGCCATGACCAAAGTAAGGTACAAAGCACCCACGACTACCTTCCCTTGACTCTCGATCACCACGTCCAAACCACGGGAAAAGAAGCCACTAGGGATAGTGGTGGCCAAGGCAGAATGATCATGGGGCAAAACAGAAGCAGAACCAAAGGCGGATACAGAAGCCTGATGGAGGCCATTAAAGGCCTCATTGAGAGAGGGTAAGTCCCGAGCACCTAGATATCGTAGGATGAAGACACATCAAATAAGAACCGAGCAATATGCATAGATTGAAGTTGGTGCAGCATAACATGAATATCAGCATAAATCGGTTGACATATATTAAGCTTCTCGCGAATACCACGAAAACTTAGCGTAATAATCCTCTAGAGACAACTCTCCAAGTGATAGAGAGAAATAAGTTTGATGGAGGTCACAGTTCTACACAGATTATTAACACCCAAATATAATTCTGCAGCCTAATACTAAACAAGTTTAGCAGTGGGCAAGAAAATCAAAGTATCACTAATTTGAGTCTCTTTTCTATTCCATAACTAAATACAAACCCGAGCATTCCGGACCGTTCATGCAGTAAACGTAGAGTCAATATCTTTTGGGGGGGTCCTCAGTTAACATACCAAGTTGCATCTTTCCAATATAATGTACCTCAACAGCCTTAGCCCAAGTAGCATAATTTTTTCCATTCAATCTTACAGTGATAGGTAACAACTTTGGAGACAGGAGTATCGGAAAAACTAGCAGCAACACTTGATGAGGAACCAGCAATAGTACTTGAAGTCATATTTATAAATGATGGAATAGGAAGAGCAAAAACCCAACAATCAACCCGAAAACAACTACTAATAAATGACCAATTAATTGATCAATGTGCAAAAGTCATCACCAATGAAAACTGATAATAGATCCAAACTTGTGAAGCCAACATAGTACAAGAAAAGCCACGATCAATATGACTACCAATGAGGTCAAAATGAGATAAACACCTTACCAGCAAGGCACAATTATGACGATAAGATCAATCGGACCAATGAGCAGCGGAACAAGTATTTTTAAAGGACACTCATTAGCAATATCAAAAACCGTTGAAAATCGTGAGCAATAGGCGAGAAGGATGAACATACTACAAACATCAGTGAAAATGCAATGATGGTAAACAGGAAGGGAGGGTTGCGCAGTCATACGACAGCGAGGAGTGGAGGGTTAGGGTAAGATGGTGATTTGGTAATGGCGATAGCTCTGTTCGATGACAACGACGATGATTGAGGGCTAGGTGAGACAACGACCTGGTGGTCGACGGTGGCAGCAGATGGGTGTTAGGTTTAGGCTTTGGGGGTAGGGTTAGGGTTAGGTTTGGCTGGCTCTGATAACATGTTGTGGGGGAGAAAGAAAAATTGTTTAGAGTGTTTTTCATACCCTAATACACAATTATTAGGTACATGTATATATGTACATGTGTGTATATATATATATATTGTTAGAATTATTGAGAGAGAAATAAACTCTGTATATTATTGTGTATTAAATCAATGTACAAAGGCTCCTATATATAGGAGAGATAGAGATAGAGATAGAGATAGAGATAGAGATAGAGATAGAGATTGAGATTGAGATAGAGATAGAGATAGAGATAGAGATAAGGATACATAATCCTAATTCTAAACTAACTAGGATATATTAATATTAACATACAATATTACACGCTAACACTCCCCCTCAAGTTGGTGCGAAGATATTACTCAAGCCCAACTTGGATGCAATAGTGTGAAAACTCTTGCTGCCGAGTCCTTTTGTGAAAATATCAGCCAGTTGATCTCCAGATCTCACAAAAGGCATACATATTGAACCCTCACTGAGTTTCTCCTTAATGAAGTGCCTGTCAATCTCTATGTGCTTCGTTCTATCGTGTTGGACAGGATTATGAGCAATGTTTATGGCAGCTTTATTATCACAGTAGAGTTTCATTGGACCACTATTGCTAAAACCCAAATCACGCAGCAAAGTTTGGAGCCAAAGAAGCTCACAAACACCATGAGCCATGGCTCTGTATTCAGCTTCTGCACTGGACCTAGCAACCACAGATTGTTTTTTACTTCGCCATGTAATCAAATTTCCTCCAAGAAAAGTACAATAGCCTGAAGTCGATCGTCTATCATCCACAGAACCAGCCCAGTCAGCACCAGTGAATGCTTCCAAACGCAAATGACCATGATTAGAGAACAGGATACCTTTTCTAGGAGTTGACTTGAGATACCTCAGGATGCGGTAAACCGCATCAAGATGGGCGGTGCAAGGATCATGCATAAATTGACTAACAACTCCCACTGCATAAGAAACATCTGGCCTAGTGTGAGCTAGATAGATCAATCTACCCACAAGTCGCTGGTACCTATCTCTATCAGTACGCTCTCCCATATCTCCTTTCAGGTGATGATTCACCTCAATAGGTGAATCTGCAAGCCTGCAACCTAACATACCTGTTTCCTCCAATAGATCGAGAATGTATTTCCGTTGAGAGATAAAAATCCCTTTATCAGACCGTGCCACTTCCATGCCAAGGAAGTACCGAATTGATCCTAGATCCTTGATCTCGAATTCTTGAGCTAAACGAGATTTAAGGGTCTGGATCTCTTCCACATCATTGCCTGTCATTATTAATATCAACATAAACAATAAGGACAGCAATTGTATCGGTACCTCTCTTTATAAACATTGTGTGATCTGCATGGCTCTGCCTGTACCCAAAGCTCACCATAGCTTTTG
This sequence comes from Arctostaphylos glauca, assembly GCA_019985065.2. Classification (NCBI taxonomy): domain Eukaryota; kingdom Viridiplantae; phylum Streptophyta; class Magnoliopsida; order Ericales; family Ericaceae; genus Arctostaphylos; species Arctostaphylos glauca. The sequence goes on from JAHSPW020000003.1 coordinate 22,607,197, forward strand.
AAAATCTGTCAAACCAGGCTCGAGACGACTGCTTCAAACCATAAAGAGCCTTCTTTAACCTACACACTTTCCCTGCACTAACTGGGGAAGAAAAACCTGGAGGAACCTCCATATACACTCCTCCTCCAAATCACCATGAAGAAAAGCATTCTTCACATCAAACTGCTGAAGTGGCCAATTCAAGATTGCAGCACATGAAAGTAATGTACGCACCGAGTTCATCTTCGCAACTGGTGCGAATGTCTCCTCATAATCAATGCCATACGTTTGCGTAAAACCCCTGGCCACCAATCTCGCTTTATATCTCTCAACTGAACCATCAGCATTATGCTTAACAGTGAAAATCCACTTACAGCCTACAGGTTTCTTTCCTTCCGGAAGCTTTACAAGTTCCCAGGTGCCATTCTTTGCTAAAGCTTTCATCTCCTCAACCATAGCCCCTTTCCACTCAGGTATCATAAGTGCTTCCCTCCAATTCTGTGGAACAGTTATAGCAGAAATAGAAGCAACAAAGGCACGGTACGAAGGAGATAAATGATTATAAGAGACATAATGTGAAATTGGATGCTGAGTACATGATCTGACACCTTTCCGAATAGCAATAGGACGGTCATCAAACTCAACTGAATCAGTTGCACTAGAAGAATCACAATTAGGAAATACACTAGGAGAGGATTCATTACCAGATGAATTAGGTGAAGAGACTGAAGATGATTCTGGAACCGAAGTAGGGTCTGCTGATTGGCAAAGTGGTGGAGCACATGGAGCTTTAGTTCTCCTTTTATACGTTGCCAAGGTGGTAGGCCACTCTCTTGGCAATCTATGCATGTTCTCATCCACTCGTCCATCACCATCATGTGGTTGAACATTCTTAGCAGATACCAATTCGTTTTCTTCCTTATTCTCCCCCTCACTATGAAAAGAGGAAGGCAACAAAGATCATGATGACTCCAGAGATTGGAACACCCCTCCTTCCTCTCGCATCTCTTCCGGACTAACACTCTCCCCCTGAAGAGATGAAGGAATATACAAGGACTCTGTCTCCCAAAAAGTAACATCCATTGACACAAAAAACTTCCTAGACTGGGGCTCATAACATTTGTAGCCTTTTTGGGTAGGAGAATACCCAACAAAAACACATTTTTGTGCCTTATGTCCAAGCTTTCCCCCAGAAGAATGAGGAGCATGAACAAAACACACACAGCCAAAAACACGTGGAGGAATAGATGTGGCGTGACAAGTACTAGGCAAACATTCAATGGGTGTTTTGAACTGGAGCACACTAGATGGCATGCGATTAATGAGATATGCAGCAGTTAAAATAGCCTCCCCCCAAAAATATTTAGGAACTTGCATGGTAAACATAAGAGAGCGGGCTACCTCAGCTAGATGGCGATTTTTCCGTTCGGCAACACCATTCTGAGATGGAGTATCCACGCATGTTGTTTGGAAAAGAATGCCATGTTCATCAAGATATGCACGAAAAAATTTATCAATGTACTCAGTACCATTGTCACTACGGAGAATTTTAATGTTCGTGTCAAATTGGGTGTACACCATCTTATGAAATGATTTGAAACAAGAAAAGACTTCATTTTTAGTCTTGAGCAAATACACCCAAGTAACACGAGAATGACAATCAATAAAAGTGACAAACCATCTATAACCCTTCAATAAAGTAACGGGGGAAGGACCCCAAACGTCAGAATGAATAATCGTAAAAGGAGAATCACTTCTCTTATTAATAGGTGCATAAGATGAGCGTTTATGTTTAGCAAGTTCACACGCTTCACAAAAAAATTGACTCGTAGGACAAGACTTGACTAAAGTAGGAAAAAGTTTCTCTAAAATCCCAAAAGAGGGATGACCCAATCTACGATGCCACTGGTGCAATAAGGATAAAGCTGAACCCGTATCGGCTTGTAAAGCTTGACCACATGATAATGATGGTTGAGGACAAGGTGCATTTTCCAGATAGTAGATGCCACCAAGTGCTTTACCACTGCCAATTACCTTCCCTGTTTTCAGTTCCTGAAATACACAATGAGTAGGAAAGAAAGTTATAGAGCAATTGGTAGAACGTGTAAAACTACTAACAGAAAGTAAATTGGTGGCAAAATTTGGAATATGTAGAACAGAAGATAGGAAAATGGAGGGAGAATAACGAACAGAACCTTTCCCTGAAATGGCAGAGAATGAGCCATCTGCAATTCTAACTTTATCCTTACCAGAACAAGGGAAGTAGGAATCAAAAACAGAGGAACAACCTGTCATATGATCTGACGCACCAGAGTCTATAATCCAAGGAGTGGAAGAAGAAGACGCTGTGAAAGCACTGGACAGTATACCTGAATGAGCAAAATATGATGAGGCAGGAGCTGATGTAGAAGGTGTGGAAGTAGGGGCTACAGTAGATGAAGAATCAGCCATCGCTGACAGAAGACACCTGATAGCCTGCAACTCCCCCTGAGAAAGACCCCCATGAGACTCACCATGTGGCTGAACCCCAATAATCGGTCCTGGATCAGTCACAGTAACAGCTGCAGACTCGGTGAAGTGAGCCTGGCCATGATAGCGCCCAGAACCACGACCACGACCACGACCACCACGACGTCCACCTCCTGTGTCACGAGGAGGACGCCCATGGAGTTTCCAACAGGTGTCTCTGGTGTGATTGGTCCCATCACAATAATCACATTTACGTAGTCCACTAGATCCACCATGATTTCCAGACTGTACCTTTCCACTCTGTGGAGATCCGAATCCGCGCCCAACACTAGGATGAGGAATAACAGCTAAAGCAGAACGCTCAGAAGTAGGTGGAGCAAGCATGGCACTGCGCCTACTCTCCTCCTGCTGAACAATGGCATATGCATCCGTCAGGGAAGGAAACGGAACACGGCCCAATACTTGCACTCTAATCTGATCATACTCCCTATCAAGGCCAGCCAGGAAGTCATAAACACGCTCTTTATCAATCCGTTGAAGCCACTTAGCAGCATCAGCTTCACATGCAGCTTGAAACCCCTGATAAAAATCAAATTCCTGCCATGCACCACACAACTCAGCATAATATGTAGCAACTGAGCGATTATTTTGCTCCATAGAACGAAGTCTCTTTCTCAGTTCAAAACACTGAGCATCATTACCCTGCTGAGAGTACATATCAGAAACAATTATCCAAACCTTGTATGGATTCGCAAGTAACAGAAACGGATTACGGATATCAGGTTTCATAGAATTGAACAACCATGTCATAACCAAGGATCGCTGAGCTTTAAACCTTTTAAGGTCCAACGCATCTGTAGGTGGGTTAACAGGACCCTCAATAAACTCTGACACGCCTTTGGACTCAATAGCCAATGTAAAAGAGCGTGACCAAAGCATATAATTTGTTCCATCCAATTTAATTGGACAAATATCCACAGGAGCACTATCCAACGCCTTACTAAACTGGCCAGAAGTGTACACTGTACCTGAGGCTTCATTCAACCCTGATTTCTGCTTATCAACTTTTTCTTCAGACATAATGCCAACAGGATAATCAGCGTGACCAAAACCCGAGTGAACTCGACCAAAATAAACTTAGAGAGCCGGCGGGTAGGGCAACAGAGGCGGCGGCGGAGCAAACAGAGGCGTGCGGCGGCGGAGCAAACAGAGGCGTGCGGCGGCGCAGAGGGGGCGCGGAACACGGCAGTGCTAGCAGGCGTGGATGGCTGAGTTGGCGCGCGAAGGTGAGAGGGCGCGGCTGCGGGGCGGACGTCAGGCTGACGTGGAGACGGCGACGACGGGTAAACCCTAGGAGGCCAGTCGGCGTCGGAAAAAAGGGAGGGGATAGATCGCGTCGACGGGTAAACCCTGGTTGACGCAGTGCTATACCGTCGGAGAAGTCTCAGACGACGGCAGCGGAAGAGTCTGACGATTGAAAGGGTCGGCGGTGACCAACGCAAAAGCCGACGGTGGTGGAAGCGATATACAGCAGCGGGAAGGTTGTTAACGCTCTGATACCATGTTAGAATTATTGAGAGAGAAATAAACTCTGTATATTATTGTGTATTAAATCAATGTACAAAGGCTCCTATATATAGGAGAGATAGAGATAGAGATAGAGATAGAGTAGAGTAGAGTAGAGTAGAGTAGAGGTTGAGGTTGAGGTTGAGGTTGAGGTTGAGGTTGAGATAAGGATACATCCTAAACTAACTAGGATATATTAATATTAACATACAATATTACACGCTAACATATATATATATATGTATATATATGTATAGCGAGAGTACAAGGAAACGACCAACCTACCCTCCCTCAATACTAAAAAATGTGGAAATAGCTCTTTGGTAGAGGTAGAGGTAGAGGTAGAGGTAGAGGTAGAGGTTGAGGTTGAGATTGAGATTGAGATAAGGATACATAATCCTAATCCTAAACTAACTAGGATATATTAATATTAACATACAATATTACACGCTAACATATATATATATATATATATATATATATGTATATATATGTATAGCGAGAGTACAAGGAAACGACCAACCTACCCTCCCTCAATACTAAAAAATGTGGAAATAGCTCTTTACTATTCTTATTCTCATTTAGGCTACGACCCTCTTTTAGAATATGGTAGGTCCCACTTGTATGCTGTAACAATGGGACACCAATGCTTGCATTGCGAATTGCAACATGCAATGTCCAGTGGTTTCCGTGGAGTCCTTTTGGTCCCTCCTGATTGTAGACCTATCTTTTTTTGGCAGGGCATGAATGTATGTTGTGCTCAAATATGGCCAGCAAATATGGTACCACTTCTAGCAAAATTGGAACTCTTGGATATGCATTATCTGTGTGGTTGAGTTTATTTTGTATTCATGTCCAATAACTTCGAAGACAGTTAAAGAGATGTCAATTGTTCATCAAATTAAATTGCTTTGTCTACTCAACAAAAATATGTAGCATTCATTCTTGATCATTAATGTGCGATGATCATCCAAGTTACGTACATAGTTGTCATTTGCGCAAAATTTTGGAGTTTCTATTTGATGTTGTGTTCTCACATATAAATTTCGTAGTATCAACATGTTAGAATGATTTTTTTGTGTATTCTTTTCCTAGAAGGAGACACAATATATAGGACACTATACAGACTCAAGAAAGGAAATATAAATCAGTTACACAATCAAATCAAATCAATTCCCTAAATCAAATCCTACCATATTACACCAAAGCAAACCTACCATATTACACTGTAATCGGATCCCTAATTATACATTATGTATTACACTTCCAACACAACATATGTAGTATTGCATGTATAATGATTTATCTTGTGTGCATCTGCATATTTGTGTGGTATATACATGGGTGCACATAGGGTATTTCCTCATAGCCTGCGTTTGTAGATGGGCGGGTATTAGGTGACAGAATGCAAATACTTACGATAAATTTGCTGAACGCAATTTAAATGTCCAAGCTGATTTCCTTTTCACTCGTGTTTTCTGTCACTTTTTGCAGACGTGTGGGCTCAAGTACTGGAGTGTTGTTTTTATTAGCAGGCTAATATTTCTCCCTTACTTTGTTATCTACAGAGTGGTGTTCTCAAGGCAACTCTTGCGACAGATGCTGTGATAGGATCGACGGTACGAATTTTAGCCATATTCTTGCAATACACTTGTTTTAGGTGTACATACTAGCAAGCATAGTGGAGGCTTGTGCATGGTGCTGCTCTTTGTTGCTGTGATGTGTGTTTGAGCTGGGCACCACAATCACATTAAGAGTTAATTTTTTGGCATGATCATCAATGTTAAGACACGTTGAGTAGGTTAAAAGTATGAAACAATTCAATTTTCTTTATGTTTTTTCATTTCTGTTGAAACATAAGGGTAGTACTGGCCAAAATGTGCAAAAATATGAATTTTGTGGATGGTCGAAGGGTGCTTACCGGTTATTTTGTGTTGGAATCAGGTATAGAATGAACATTCATTTTTCTGTTGGGGTGAGGAGTTATTTTTTAACACTGCAACTTATCTGTGGTGCTAGCCCAGCTATTTAATTATATTTTGATATCTAATCCTGTGTCTGCTAGTCTCATCACACATCCACTTTACATTATTATTTTGTCAGACCCCAACCCAAAATCCGAACAATGAAGGGTAATACCGAGATTTTTATCAGTTAATTCGGAATTAACTTGAACCTAATTGGGGGTTTATTTAATTTATCAGGGATCAAGAACTAATCTTGAAATAACGTTAGATACGTGGTAAGATTTCCGGGGCTTGACCATATAATGCCAGGGAGTGAGGAAGATTTGATGATTTTTTGTTTTGTTTTGGGGGGGGGGGGGGGGGGGGGGGTGTAAGTTGTTTGGGCAAAGTCATTAGAGGAATGATTTTACGTTTGCCACGGAGCAACTTGAAGACACCTCAAGCTTGCCTCTTCAAGACTTGCATATAAGCCATTGAAGCACCTCAATCCTCCTCATTTTCTATTATAAACCGTTAGAATCCAGGAGACCATTTTCGAGAAGTAGCTCTCCAAACCCAGAATTCGGAATTAGGTACCAATCTTTAATTTCCTCCATCAGTTGGTTAGTAGTTCTTAGTTCTTACCTCATATTAGGATTGGTATAGCCTTAGTTTAGAGTATTAGAAAGGTTTAATGGAGAAAGAGTGGGTTAGCCATGGAAGAATAGAAGCAAACCAGGAACATGCAATGTTTGGTCGTCACCTTGGACAGTCGACCCGTCTCACGACTGGCTTGAGACAGAGTTAGCAGAAGTCTGGTTTTATACATAGTGAAGTCGAGGGTCCTTCAACCAATCTGATGACATGTTGTCCTGTACTTAATCTAGAATGTATCTTAGGTGTCTTGAGCCATTTGAGAATCGAGAAGGCTCAAAACATAAGACTTGAGTTTGTTTAAATGAGTTAGACACGGTTGATTAATGAGACATTCAATGGAATGTAAGATACGAGGAAATGAATCCGCGACGCACTAGAAAGACAAAGCACAACATAATCAAGAGCTGAGTTCAAATATGTTGTCATTACTTGTGTGTTTATTAAAGCATGGTAAGCATGAGGTTATTTTGCAATTGAAGACATCTTTTACATATGATGAAATGCCATGCTTGAACATGATAGTTTGATTATTTAGCAAGACATGTATTAATCAAGAAGTTTGTTGATAAATATAGCGAGAGGCGATAGAATAAGGTTGGTAGTCACGGCATTGATATCTCTCCTTATTAGTGCGCTCCCCCAAGTCTCCACTAAGATGATGATTTGCCTCAATAAGGAAATTTGCAGGTCTACAACCCAACATGCTTGTTTCTTCCAAGAGATCAAGTATGTACTTCAATTGGGAGATAAAAATACCCCTATCAAACATTGCCACTTCTTTTGAATCTCGAATTCTTGAGCAAGACTAGATTTGAGCAAGACTAGATTTGAGATTAAGAATCTCATCCACATCATTGCCTGTCATATTATATCAACATAAACAATAAGGACAACGATCTTACCAGCACTTCTTTTGATAAACATATGATCAACATGACTGTTTATATACAAACTGCAATATAGCCTTTGAAAATTTGCCAAACCAAGCTTTAAGTGATGTTTCAACCCATACAGGGCCTTTGTTAATCTACACACCTTTCCCTTTGCCTTAGAGGAAGTAAAATGGTATATTCATATACACCTCATTTTCTAACTTAATCATGAAAAATGTATTTTTCAAATCAAACTGATGAAAAGGCTAATTCAAATTTGTAGCACAAGAGAGTAGGCTTGCATAGAGTTTATCTTCGTTACAGGAGCAAACGTCTCCTTGTAGTCAATACCATAGGTTTGAGTAAAACTCTTGGCAACAAGTCTCGCCTTGTATCTCTCAACTGTACCATCAGTATTCTGCTTAACAGTGAAAACCCACTTGCATCCTATTGATTTCTTTCCACCCGGAAGTGATACTAGCTCCCAAGTGCGATTCTTTTTCAAAGCTGTCATCTCTTCTACAATAGTTCCTTTCCACTTAGGTATCATGATTGCATCCTGCTAATTTTGTGCAATATATATGGAAGACAGAGAGGAAACAAATGCATGGTATGAAGGAAATAAACGATCGTAAGAGACAAAGTGGGAGATGGGATATTGAGTACATGACCTAACACCCTTTTGAAGAGCAATAGGAGGATCATTAGAATCAATAAATGGTGATTCAATGAGAGAAGTGTTATTACCAGATGGGTCAGCTGAGGAATTTGGAACTGGAGCAGACGATTGTGATGGACAAGGTGGTATCACACGTGACTTTTTATTTTTCTTCCGGCTAGTGGAGGTCTTTAAGTTAGCCTCTTGTAACTGGTGTATACGTTCCCCCATATCACCACCAATGTCATGTGTGGCGCTGTCAATAGATATTGGTGACTTTTCCTTCTCCCCCTCACCATGGTTATAGAACAGTTTGTCCCGTTCATTATGATTATAACAAGTAGATATCTCTTCTTCCTGCCTAGGCTCCCCCTGAAGAGATATAGTGGAGGGAGAGTAAAACGACTCAATCTCCCAAAAGGTAACATCCATAGAGACAAAAAATTTCCTAGAGGAAGTATGATAACTTTTGTAGCCCTTCCGAGTAAGAGAGTACCCAATGAAAACACATTTATAGGCTTTAGGACTAACTTGCCACCTGAGGGGTGAGGGGCATGAACAAAACACACAAAACCAAAAACTCGTGGAGGAAGAGTCGTGACACGGAAAATGCTAGGGAGACACTCAAGAGGAGTTTTGAATCCAAGAACACTGGATGACATGCGGTTGATAAGATAGTTAATAGCGCTTCGCCTCATAAAAACTAAGGAACATTTGTAGTGAACAAAAGAGAGTGAGCAACCTCAGCAAGATGTCAATTTTTACGTTCAACAACTCTATTTTCTTGTGGAGTGTCACACAAGTTATCTGAAAAAGAATACCATTTTCATCTAGGAAGGCCCGAAAACTCCTATCTATATACTCAGTGCCATTGTCAATACATAGAATTTTGTTTGGCTTATCAAACTGAGTGTGTACTATCACATGAAAAGATTTAAAATAAGAAAAGATTTCACTTTTGGACTTAAGTAAATACATCCAAGTGACGCGAGAATAATAGTCAATAAAAGTGACAAACCACCGATAACCTTTTAGAGATAGAATATGGGAAGGACTCCAAACATCAGAATGGATAATCTCAAACGGAGAATCACTCCTTTTATTAATAGGTGCAGAAAAAGAACGTTGTGTTCCAAGCTCACAGGCTTCACCAAAATACTGATTCTGAGTACAATGTTTAACTAAACTAGGAAAAAATTTCTCTAAGATTCCAAAAGAGGGATGACTCAATCTACGGTGTCACTGATGTAACGTAGAAATAACTGAACTCGCATATGCTTGCAGTGCTAGATCACATGACATGGGTGAATGAGATAGACAAGGTGCCGAGTTTAAGAAATAGAGGCCATCATGTGCTTTACCATTGCCAATCACCTTCCCCGTATCTAATTCTTGAAAAACACAATGAATAAAAAAATTAGTCATGGAAAAATTTACAGAACAAGTAAAACTACTAACAGACAGAAGATTAGTAGCAAAATTTGGAACGTAGAACTGAGGAGAAAAACAAAGAGGGATAATAGCAAACGGAACGTTTCTTTGAAATAGCCGAGAATGACCCGTCAGCTATTTTGACTTTATCCTTACCAGAATAGGTAGGATAAGAATCAAACACAGAGGAACAAACTGTCATATGATTGGAAGCACCAGAATCTATAATTCAAGAAACAACTGAAGAGGTAGTAAATCCACCACTTAGAATACCCGTGTGAGCAAAATGGGATGAAGCGGAGGCGGTTGTGGAAATGGAAGCTATAGTTGATGGAGAATCACCCAGTGCCATAAGTCGTCAGAGAGCGTGTATTTCACAACTAAGAAAAACCAGCAACATGATCAGAACGCCCAGACCCACGACCACAACCACCAACTCCGCCCTCGCGCCCACGAGAGGGGCAACCATGTAACTTCCAACAAAATCCTTGGTATGGCCGATGTTATGGCAATAATCACACTGGATGGACTCACGGTCAATAGGCCCACTGGTTTGTCTGGTACTAACCGTACCACAATGCAGAAGAGGGATACCCAACAACAAACTGAAAAAAGAACAGCGACCAAACAAACTGAGAACGCAGGCGAAGAACAATAGCTCCAAAAAAAATGAGATTGCAACCAGCATATCGAAAAACCAAAAGAAACAGCGGAAAGAGTGCAGAAATAGGACAAAAACAGTGTAGTAAACAGTACAGAAATAGTGCAGAAACAACGCAGAAATTGAGCAAAAACAAAGCAGAAACTGCGTGAACAGTGTGCGGTGGCAACAAGATTCACCGGCGATGGCGGTGTTCGGAGCTGTGGCTAGTTTTGGTGTTGTGGTGGCAGTGGGTTGATGGCTAGGGTTTCGAACCGCTCTGATACTATGTTAAATTTAATAACCCCAAATAATGATTTCTATTCATTATGTGATAGTTATATAAAAGGAAAAAGAAAAAGAGATAACAAAATTACGTTATTACCCTTGACTAGTCTATTTTACATAATAAAACAAAATCTAAATCTAAATCTAATCTAAGTATGTTAACACACATATAACTTAACAATTTCGTTGATTGAGAATCATTTCGATGTATGCGTAAATGGTTAACATGGCAAACTTATAAGATTTCAGGTTTGAATTCACACTAGCTATGTGTAAGATTTCATATTTGAATTCACACTAGCTATGTGCTAATGAATGTTATTATACAGCATGTCAGGTCACGAGATGGAAAATGATAGACAGTAAGGAGAACATGGGTTTAGTTGTCTCTTTTGCGTAATTAGTATGTTTTTGTTATGTAGCTGTACTTTAAGTTACTAGCAGGCCATGTTTAGGCCGATATTTTGGGGATGTTTTTATATACATTAGGTTGTGTGTATAAATTTTATACATTCACTTCCTTGGGTTTTGATGTTATATATGTTTACGTATTCCGCTGACTCTGATTAGTATTTATAGAATGATGTGAGACATATTATAAATCCTTAAACTACTTGTGTTATAGGCCTTAGCGAGATAGACTCGTTGGCCGGTCGCTAATCTGATTATTTATGTGATTTCTCTTTGTTGCCCAACATCCTATTCCGTATCGGAAGGCTGACCTTACAGCTGTTCTTTAAAATTATATTTCCAAAATTTTAGGCATCCCTAGGTCGCATCACATGCCATAAGCACCCCTCCACTTTAGCCAAACCTACATTGACTCTCCGAGTTAAATAATCCACAAGCTCTCCATCCTTGTTTCTAATTGAACCTAGATAAGGAAAATAATTACTATTAGCTATTTCGTAATTTTTTGATCTTCACTTCATCATTTGCAGTTATAGTGTTACTACATTTAAACTCACTGTATTTAGTACTATTCGTACTTATTTGAAACCCTCTCAACTCCAAAGCTTGTCTCCAAACTTCTAATTTATGATTTATTTGCCCCTTAGTTTCATCCACCAAGATTATTATTTGCAAACAAGATGTACCATGTAACCTGATGCTTCATATATCTAGTCCATTTAACCCTTTTATTATAACAGATAAGGAGTCCAAGCTAACCCTTGATGTAATCCTAGTGTAGATGGAGATTCACTTGTTTCTCTAACGTCGGATCTAATTGTGATCACGACCCCATCATAAATGTCCTTGATGAGATCGAATACCTATTTGTTACTCCCCTTCTCTCCAACACCTACCATACTATAACTCTGGACCTTATTAGAACTTTTTTCTAAATCCATAGAAAACAATATGAAGATCTCTCTGATACGATACAAACCAAAAGGGGAGAAGAACTGTATATTGTCTAATGTTGTTTGTTTACAAGAAAAGTGAGGAATATATTAAAAGACCCTAATAAAGCAAAAAGACTAAACTACCCTTAGCATAATATATAGTAAATAAACCCTAAAATAACACTCTACTTAATCCCCCTCTCAGACTCCGGATGCAAGGCCGGAAATTATCAAAAGTTTGCCAAGGAGGAAACGAAAACGAGCCGTGGTGTGCGTCTTGGTGAAGAAGTTAGCTAACTAAAGAGTAGAGGAGACGAATGTGAGAGCAATAGTGCCGGTTTGAAGATGATGGCGAACAAAGTGAGAATCAATTTCAATATGCTTTGTGCGCTCATGGAAGACCGCATTATGAGCAATCTTGATGCACTCTTATTGTCACAATAAAGAGGCGTAGGAGACGAGAATGAAACACCCATATCCGATAAAAGCCATCGAAACCAAATGACTTCATAGATAGCAAGAGCCATGGCACGATACTTAGCTTCCGGAGTAGAACGAGCAATGACAGATTGTTTCTTGCTTTTCCATGAAATAAAAGTCACCCAAAAAGACACAGATGCCAGCGGTAGACTTACGATTAGAGATATCCCCAGGCCAATCAACATTAGTATAAGCGCGAAGGGTCAAGTCTGAAGAAGAAGAGAGAAGTAAACCTTGAAGCAGAGAGCCACGAATGCAAAACAATGCAGCCCAATGTATAAACCAAGGAGCACAAATGAACTGACTGACAACGTGGACAACATAGGCAATATCGGGCCGTGTGACAATGAGGTAAACAAGACATCCAACGAGTTCACAATGCTCAAAAGAATCAGCAAGGGGAACTCCATTAGTATTAGAAAACTTAGCATGTAGCTCAATAGGTGTATCGATGGTTTTGTCATCAGTAAGTTGAGCATGATGAAGAACATAGGTTGCGTACGTAGTTTGAGTCAAATAATAGCTTTTTGGAAAAGAGGCAGCCTTAATGCCGATAAAATACCGGAGAGGACCTAGGTCTTTCATTTCAAAAGCCCAAAATAAGTGACGTTTTACCTCATCAATAGTAGCAAAGTAGGAACTAGTAAGAATTATGTCATTAACATAGAGCAACAGGAGAACCAAATTGATGCCGAGCTCGCTGCATCACAAACCAAGGGGAGTGCGGCGAAGAAAGAGAGCAGAATCATGCGTGCTAGGCTAAAAACCAATCTGTAGAACCACATCAGGAAACTGAGTATAGCAAGCGCGAGGAGACTGTTTGAGACTGTAAAGTTTTGGAACCCCAAAATTGGGTTTTACCTTTCATTGCAATCATTATATAAGTATAACTAGGAACATAATTACACTACGACCCTCTAACTCTAAGCTAATTACTAATTACTAATTGCACAATTAATTTACATGTGAGCCCATATCTTAACACTCCCCCTCAAATCGGTGCGAAGATATCAATCAAGCCCAACTTGGACACAATGAGATGAAACGTCTTGCTGCCAAAGCCTTTTGTGAATATATCCGCTAGTTGATCTTCAGACCGCACAAAAGGCATGCATATCAAACCCTCCGCTCAGCTTCTCTTTGATGAAGTGCCTGTCAATCTCTATATGTTTCGTTCTGCCGTGTTGTACAAGATTATGAGCAATGTTTATGATAGCTTTATTGTCACAGTAGAGTTTCATCGGACCATTATCTCCAATCCCCAAATCCTGTAGTAGGTGTGAAGCCACAGAAACTCGCAAGCACCATGAGCCATAGCTCTATATTTGGCTTCTGCGCTGGATCAAGCAACCACTGATTGCTTCTTACTTCGCCATGTCACCAAATTTCCCCCAACGAAAGCACAGTAGCCAAATATAGAGTGTTTGTCCTCTACGGACCCTGCCCAGTCCGCATCAGTAAATATTTCCAGACGCAAATGACTATGGCTAGAGAACAAAATTCCCTTTCCTGGAGCTGACTTGAGATATCGCAAGATGCGATAAACAGCATCCATATGTCTAGTACATGGATCATGCAAAAACTGACTAAAAATCCCCACAGCATATGAAATATCCGATCTAGTGTGAGCTAAATAAATCAGACGACCTTCAAGTCTCTGATATATTTCTTTGGCAGTACGTTCCCCCGTATCGCCACTAAGATGGTGATTAGCCTCAATAGGAAAATCTACAGGTTTACAACCTAGCATACCTGTTTTCTCTAACAAATTAAGAATGTACTTCCATTGAGAGACAAAAATACCTTTGTCAGATCTCGCCACTTCCATCCCAAGAAAGTATTTCATTGATTCTAGATCCTTGATCTCGAATTCTTAAGCCAGTTGAGCTTTAAGGTCAGAAATCTCATCCACGTCATTGCCTGTCATTATCATATCATCAACATAAACAATAAGGAAATCTTGCCACCACTTCCTTTGATAAACATAGTATGATCAGCATGACTCTACCGGTATCCAAATCTCAACATAGCCCTCGAAAACCTGGCAAACCAAGCTCTTGGTGATTACTTCAAACCATACAAGGTCTTCCTCAATCTACACACCTTTCCTTCACTTGTAGTTGAGGAAAACCTCGGCGGTATCGCCATATAGACTACCTCTTCTAGATCACCATGGAGGAAAGCATTTTTCACGTCAAATTGTTGAAGGGGTCAATTCAAATTGGCAGCACAAGAGAGTAGGGTCCGAACAGAATTCATCTTTGCTACTGGGTCAAAGGTCTCTTCATAGTCAATTCTATAGGTTTGGGTGAAACCCTTAGCAACCAGTCTTGCCTTTTATCTGTCAACTGTCCCATCGGCATTCTGTTTAATAGTGAACATCCATTTGCAGTCTACTGGTTTCTTTCCTCCTGGAGGAGATACTAATTCTCAAGTACCCTTTTTTTTCAAAGCTGTCATTTCGTCTACCATAGCTTCTTTCCACTTAGGTATCTTAATCGCATCTTGCCAATGCTGTGGAATAGATATAGAAGAAAGAGAGGAAACAAAAGCATGATATGAAGGAGACAAACAATCATACGAGACAAACTAAGAAATGAGATGTAGGGTACATTGTCTAACACCCTTTCGGAGAGCAACAGGAATATTGAGATCACTAGACTCAAGAGAAGATGGTTCAAAAGAAGATTCATTACCCGATAAATCAGCGGTAGGGTCTAGGACTGGAACTGGAACTGGAACTAGTAGTGGTGATTGGCAAGATGGCACCACACATGAGAATTTGCCCTTTCGCTTATATGTCAACAATACAACTGGCATGGCAAGCTGTTGTTCATGCCCAACCTGTTTACCAGTGTCCTTACCTGCCTTTTTAACAGGTATAGGTTCATCTCTGTCAATGGTCTCCCCCTCACTAGGAGATGGTAAAAACATCTCTTCCTCCCTAGTAGATGGTGGCTCCCCCTGAAGAGATGGGGTGGAAGGAAAGTAAAAGAACTCGGTCTCCAAAAAAATAACATCCACAGAGACAAAAAACTTTCGAGAGGAAGGATCATAACACTTATATCCCTTCTGGGTGGGAGAGTACCCAACAAAGACACACTTATGAGCTCTAGGACCTAACTTGCCACTTACGGAGTGAGAAGTATGGACAAAGCGAACACAACCAAAAACTTCCGAGGAAAGAGATGAGACGAGACACGGGTTAGGAAAACACGAAATAGGAGTTTTTAAGTGGAAAACACTAGAAGGGAGACGATTGATAAGATAAGCCGTAGTAAAAATCGTTTCTCCCCAAAAATATTTGAGAGTAGAAGGGAGCGAGCAACTTTAGCAAGATGATGATTTTTGCGTTCGGCAACCCCATTTTGTTGTGGATGTCAACACAAGTCGTTTGAAAGAGAATGCCATGTCCATCAAATAGGCCCGAAAGGCCTGGTCAACATATTCGGTGCCATTATTACTGTGAAAAACTTGACAAACCAACGAAAACCTTTAAGAGAGGTAACAGGAGAAGGGCCCCAAACATCAGAGTGAATAACCATAAAACGAACACTACTTTTATTAATAGGAGCATAAAAAGAGCGTGTATGTTTTTCAAGTTCACAAGCTTCACAAAAAAATTGACTCCTAGGACAAGACTTAGTTAAATGATGAAATTTTTTTTTTCTAAAATGACAAAAAAAGGATGACCCAATCTCTGGTGCCAGTGATACAGTAAAGAAAGATCATAATTATTATCTGCATGTAGGGCCCAGTCATAGGACAAAGGTGGCGGAGGTGCACACTCCAAGTAATAGAGACCATCATGTGCTTTACCACTGCCAATCACCTTCTCCATATCTAGTTCCTGGAAAACACAATGAGAAGGAAAGAATGTCAAAGAACAATTTGCAGAACGGGTAAAGCTACTGATAGAAAGCAAATTAGTAGCAAAATTAGGAATATGTAGAACTGAAGAAAGAGAAATAATAAAAGAATAGCGAATGGAACCTTTCCCTGAAATAGTAGAGAGAGATCCATCAGCTATTCGGACCTTATTCGAGCCATAAGGCGCCTGAGAGCTTGCATCTCCCCCTAAGAAAAACCGCTAGTAAGATCACCACTGGACTGAACTCCAGAGTCAGCAAATGGAGAAACTGTAGACTCCGAGACGTGAGCCTGAGCCTGATCCTGAGGATGCGCAGAGCCATGACCACGACCACGAACACAACGGCCACCGCCTTGCCATGAGGAGGACAACTATGTAACTTCTAACAAAAATTCCTGGTGTGTCCGGTATTGTCGCAGTAATTACACCAAAGAGAGGCATGATCAGTAACACCACCGCTAGCACCAGATGGACCACTCGGTGGAAGAGTGACAACTAAGGCAAAACGACTAGGAGTAGTATGTAACATAGCACCTCGACGACTCTCCTGCTGAATAATAGCATATGCCTCACCTAAGGATGGAAACAGAACGCAACCCAGCATTTGCACCCTAATCTGATCATACTCCATATCAAGACCAGCAAAAAAATCATAAATCCATTCTTTTTCTAGTCGTTGGATCCATTTAGTAGCATCTTCAGTGCATATAGCCTGAAATCCTTGATAATGATCAAACTCCTGCCAGACACAACTCAAGTCGGCATAATGCTCAGCGACCGACCGATGATGTTGGTCCAATGTACGAAGTTTCTTTCTCAACTCGAAGCACTGAGCATCATTCCCTTGCTGAGAATAGGTACAAGCTGCAGTAGTCCAAATCGCATACGGGGTCTCAAGCAGCAGAAATGTATGGCGAATATCAGTCCTCATAGAGTTAAGCAGCCAAGTCATAACTAAAGATTGCTGAGACTTAAACCGTTTCAATTCAGTAGGATCTGTAGGTTCAGGAACCGGACCATCAATGAATTCAGATATTCCTTGGGCTTCAATGGCTAATGTAAAAGTGCGAGACCAAATCAGATAGTTAGTACCATCCAATTTAATAGGGCAAATATCCAAAGGAGTGTTATCAAGAGGCTCGATTCGAAGCGACTCATCCTTCGTAGTACTCGTACCACCAACAAGAGGTTTGAGATTGTTCGCCATAGATCAGAATGATAACCCAAGAAACTAGATCGAAGTAATACAGCGATACCGGAGACCATCAAAGGATACTAGTCAGATTTGAACCAATCAGATGCAGCAATACTAGAAAACCAAAAAAACAGCGGCCAGATATGAGAAACGAACGCCGGCATAGTGGCTAACGGCTGGCGGAAAAGGCGACGACGGCGGAACAGGCTGCGGCTGGCGCGCTGGTGAGAGATGACTGGCGTTCACAGTGAGAGAGGTCGCGTGATAGAGGGCAAGAGAGATCGCGAGAGAGTCAGATCGCGAGAGAGAGAACTCAGATCGCAATCTCGCAATCGGTTGGTGCTGGCGGGGACGACGACGGCCAGCGACGATGCTGACAGCGGGAACGGAGGCAGTGGCGATGGCGATGGCGATGGCACGGGGTGGTAGGAGCTGCGGCGGCGGCTGCGGCTGCGGCTGCGGCTGCTAGGTTAAGGGATTAGGGTTAGGATTTCAGTTGGTTTAGGGTTTGAGTGTTGAGAAAACTCAACAAAAAAGAATCGTTCGATCAGGACAAACGCACTGATCGATTCTCTGATATCATGTAAAGTTTTGGAACCCTAAAATTATGTTTTACCTTTCATTGGAATCATTATATAACTACAACTAGGAACATAATTACACTATGACCTTCTTAACACTAAGCTAATTACTAATTACTAATTACACAATTAATTTACAATTAATTTACACGTGAGCTCATATCTTAATAGAGACTATATAGAGCACGGCGAAGGCGGCACTCAAGACCAGAAGCAGGAGAAAACCTCGGAGGAGGGCTCATGTAAACTTCTTCAGACAGATAGCCATTCAGGAAAACATTCTTAACATCCAACTGAAAAAGAGGCCACTAGTGCGTAGCAACAACAGAAATCAAGATACAAACAGATGTCATTTTGGCAATAGGGGCAAGGCTTTGTACCGCTCCAAAAAATCATCAGAATGAGTCTTAACTTTATACACCCATTTGCAACCAAGTCCCAAGTCTGAGTATCTGCAAGAGGGTGAGCTCCTCATTCACAGCATGCACCCAATTAGGATCATTACAACCTCTTTATATGACCGAGGTTCAAAATAGGTATGTATTCGAGATAAGAAGGAGCGATAGGAAGAAGAGAAATAAGTATTAGTAAAACCAAGTCTTACCGATGGGCGATGAGTACGAGAAGGATACCAGGTGGCAGGCGGATTGGAGTCTTACAAAGGCAGAGAGTTGGATCAGTGCGATGGACATAATGGTACGGAAAAGAGGGGAGGAGGTTGGAAACAGACGAAGCAGGAGGGGCAATTGGAACTTTAGACACTTCAAGAGTACTAATATACTGCTCTTTTGGAACGGTCAAAGAAAAGTGATCAATATATTCAAGGTCCTCTTTGGCAATGGAGACATGCTTAGATGGGAGAGAGAAGAAAGGCAAGCGTTCCAGAAAGGTAACATGCTTAGACACACAGTTTCTGGGTCACGGGATCATAGCAACGGTAGCCTTTTTGCTAGATTCCATACCCCAAGAAGACACATAGGACACTACGAACGCTGAGCTTAGTTCAATCCTTCTTAGGAAGAAGAATGAAACAAGTGCATCCGAACACACGAAAGAGGGAGTAGTTAGGAACCTGACTAATGAGACGTTTGCAAGGAGAGGAACCAGAAAGAAGCGGAATAGGCATTTGATTGAGAAGGTAAGCGGTAGTAAGCACAGCTTCGCCCCAAAATGCGGAAAGCACAGAGTGTCAGGGATCAAGTCTCGAGACTCGGTTATGAACGCGCACAGATTATACAAAAAAAAAAATGAAATCCTACAAGGCAGAACTAGGGTTCATACCTTCAAGATCTCTCTGGCTTGATCTTGACAACCTTCACGGTTTGATCCTGATCGAAGTATGAGCAGGGCTGGAATGGTCTTGCTCGGCTGACTTCACGATCTTCTACCGTAATCCTATTGCACCTTGATCACGAACTGAGTGGGGGCTCAAAAACGTGATCTCCTTGTCTTCACAGAATCTCTCTCAATATTTTGAGTATTAAATTGTTTCTGACCTAGAAGGCATAGCGGTGTATATATAGGCAACGATAGGGATCCTCGGGAGAAGTATGGGCTGGGCTTCCTATATAATTCGGAAATCCTAATCCAACCCGGATTAATTCCGGAATATATAAATTACAATTCATACCACTATAGAATTATAATTGCATTCTCTTCCTGTTAGAATATATGTTTGTATTAGTAGTTGACGTTTGTCCCACATCGCCTATCTTAGTCATGTAATGTGGAACTCATTAATATAAATAATATTGTCTTGTGTTAGGGTTAGTTAACACCCTATACACTTTCTCTCATCTCTGATAACATGGTATCAGAGCCATGGATCGTATTCCACCCTAAACCCTAAACCCTAACCTTGACCCTAAACCCTAAACCTTAAGCCGCAGCTCACTGATCAGACCCAACCCTACCAGCCGCACTTTGCTTCCACCATCAACCCTAAACCTTTCCAGCCGTAGCCCTGGCGCCTGCCCACCGTCTCCCTCAGTTCCGTCTGCTGCCCACCGTCTCCGTCTGCTGCCTCAGTTCCGTCTGCCTCAGCCGCAGCCATTGACGTTTGTTCCTCATCCGGCCAGTTCTGCTGTTGCCTCAGCCGTTCAGTCTCCGTCTGTTGCACTTACCGCTGATGTAAACCAGGGTCAGCCTCGCATGGTTTGATCTCTGGTCTCTGGTCTCAGTTTGTTTCGCATGGCTTGGTCTTTGGTCTCTGTTTTGACCGCTGGACCCTCAGTTTGGTCTCTGTTTTGGCTTGGTCTCTGATCTCTGTTTTAGCTTGGTCTCTGTTTGATTGGTCGTCTGAACCAAAGCCCCCTGGCACTGTTCCAGCCGCCCGCCTGGTCTCTGGTTGTCCGCCTTCTGCTCAGCCATCTATCTCTGGTCTGCCGTCTCTGGTCTTGCTGTTGGTCATTGCCTCTGTTTGGTTGTCCGCCTATTGCTCAGCCATCTATCTCTGGTCTGCCGTCTCTGGTCTTGCTTTTGGTTGTTTGGTTATTTGGTCCTGACAGTAGTTGGTGTGCTTTGATCTGTTGGTGATTATTGTGGGTTATTTGTTGGGATTACCGTAATTTGCTTGATGGTTTGTCGATTCCTTATGGATGTTTGATGGTAATTTACGGTAATTTTCTGCTCGGCGCTCAGTTGGTTAAGATTATTTATAGTTGTGGTTGGTGTCTTCTGCTGGAGGTCGTGGTTGGTTGGTTTATTAGTTGTGTTGCTTTCATACGGTGAATAGTAACGAAGTTGATCAGTCTGTGGTTGTTTGGTTGCTAGTGGATTCCGGGTTGGTGTTTGGGTTTGTTAAGGATGAAGACTACTTCAGTTATTTCTAATGGTTTTGATGGCCGTGGTTCTCAGTCCTGTGGTCGTACTGGTTCTCGTTATGGTCGCATGTCAGGGGGAGGTAGGTCTGGTCATGGTTTTCGTCATAGTCGTGGTGGTTTTTATTATGGTACTCGACAGTGTACCCATTGTGGGGGTACAAACCATACAGTGGGGTATTGTTATGATCTTCATGGTTTTTCTCAGGCTCATCAGGTTACTATTTCTGAGGATGCTAGACAGTTCACTCATCCTTCTGCCGACGGTAGGGTGACTATTTCTGCAGAGGAGTACCAACGCCTAGTGTCAGGTTACTCCATTGCTACGCTATCTCAGACGGGTTCTCCCGTTGCTTGCATTGCATCTTCTCGTTCTTCTAATCCTTGGGTTATTGATTCTGGTGCATCCGATCACATGACTGGTACTTCTAATGTTCTTTTGGATCGTCAGTCTCTCGGTAAACCATCTCGTGTTACCTTAGCTGATGGTTCTACCACTAATGTTACTGGTTTGGGTTCTGTTCATGTTACTCCCTCTCTCACTTTGGACTCCGTACTCCAAGTTCCTCGTTTTTCATTAAATCTAATGTCTGTTAGTAAACTTACCAAATCTTTGAATTGTTCTGTCATATTCTTTCCTAATGGTTGTGTTTCAGGATCTCAAGACGGGGAGGAAGATTGGTGGCGGTGTTGAACGTGGTGGCCTGTATTATTTTACCGATGATGTTCACCCCAACTCTGTTGCTCTTCAGTCATCAGTGTCACCATATCAACATCATTGTCGTCTTGGTCATCCCTCTCTTCAGAACCTTAAAAGGCTAGTACCTTCATGTAGCCGTGTTGATGCTTTGCCATGTGAAGTATGTGAGTTTAGCAAATATCATAGAGTGTCTTTTTATCCTAGGATTGAGAGTCGTGTGTCACGCCCTTTTGAGCTAGTTCATTCTGATATTTGGGGTCCAATGCAGGTTCCTAACTTGTTTGGCTTTCAATATTATGTTATTTTTGTCGATGATTTCTCTCGTGTCACATACCTTTATCTTATGCAAAAAAGGTCCGACTTATCTTCTATTTTTAAGTCATTTTATATGGAAATCAAAATCCAGTTTGATACTTGCATTCGCGTATTTTGTTCTGATAATGCCCGTGAATATTTTAAAAATGTTCTTTCTTAGTTTTTTGATGATCACGGTATTATCCACCAGTCCTCTTGTGCTCGAACTCCACAACAAAATGGAGTTGCCGAACGCAAGATTCGACATTTATCAGAAGTTATGCGTGCACTGTTATTTCAAATGCAAGTTCCTAAGTCTTATTGAAGTGACGCGGTTCTTACCGCCTGCTATTTGATTAATCGTATGCCCTGTACTGTTCTTAGAGGTCAGATACCCCATAAGGTCTTGTTTCCCGGTCGTCCCCTCCACTCATTACCCCTTCGAATTTTTGGGTGCACGTGTTATGTTCATGCTCTGGATCCTGACCGGAGCAAACTTGACCCTCGCTCCATTAGGTGTATTTTTCTTGGTTATTCTCGGACTCAGAAAGGGTATAAGTGTTATTCTCCATCTTTACGTCGTCATTTTGTGTGTGCTGATGTCACCTTTAATGAGTCTCCCCTGTTTTATTCGGAGTCTGTCACTACCAATGATCGATTTGCGTCTGAGTCTGTGTTTCCTCTCGCTGTCCCGTCTGGTGTTTGTTCTCCGTCCCCATCTTTGCATGTCCCGTCTGGAGTTGGTTCTCCGTCCCCACCTTTGTATGTCCCGTCTGGTGCTAGTTCTTCGCCAAAACCTTTGCAGGTGTATGCTCGCCGTCCTAAACTTCCATCAGTGTCATCTCAGCCAGCACAATCTCACATTGAGCCATCTGAGCAACCAGCACCACCTTCGCCCACCGCCGCTCCGTCTTCCCCTCCGTTGCGGGATCCTGACGACCTTGATCTTCCTATTGCTCTACGTAAAGGTACTCGTACTTGCACTTCTCATCCCATTTCTCACTATGTGTCGTATGATCACCTGTCTCCTTCCCTTCGTGCCTTTACTTCATCAGTTTCTTCTATATATGTTCCTACAACTGTACAGGAGGCCCTTTCTTTGTCTGAGTGGCGGACAGCAATGGAAACTGAGATGCATGCTCTTCATGACAATGGCACTTGGGAGTTGGTTCCTCTTCCGTCAGGAAAGTCTACTGTTGGTTGTCGATGGGTCTTTACTGTCAAGTATAATCCGGATGGCACTGTTGAGCGATACAAGGCCCGTCTTGTGGCCAAAGGATATACACAGACTTATGGGGTTGATTATGCCGAGACCTTCTCTCCTGTTGCCAAACTAGGTTCTGTTCGGATTCTTATCTCTCTTGCTGCGAATCTGGGTTGGCCATTGTTCCAGTTGGATGTCAAAAATGCCTTTCTTCATGGGGATCTTCAGGAGGAGGTTTATATGGAGCAACCACCTGGGTTTGTTGCTCAGGGGGAGCGTACTCAGGTATGTCGACTTCGCAAAGCTCTTTATGGCCTCAAGCAGTCCCCTAGGGCCTGGTTTGGCAAGTTCAGTGATGCTGTTTTGAGATTTGGCATGCATCGTAGTCAGACTGACCATTCTGTGTTTTCTCTGACTTCTGCTCGAGGGAAAGTATTATTGGTTGTATATATGGATGATATTATCATTACTGGTGATGACCAGCAAGGTATTGGTGAGCTAAAAACCTTCTTACATCAGCAATTCCATACTAAGGATTTGGAAAAACTTCGGTATTTCTTAGGTATCGAAGTGGCCCGATCCAAAGAAGGTATTAGCTTATCACAGAGGAAATATGTGCTGGATATTCTTGAAGATACAGGTTTGTTGGGAGTTAAGCCTGTTGAGACCCCTATTGATCCCAATGTCAAACTTTGTGTGGACCAGGGGGAGCTACTTCACAATCCTGATCAGTATCGTCGGTTAGTTGGTAAGTTAAATTATCTCACCATTACACGTCCGGATATCTCGTTTGTAGTTAGTCTGGTGAGTCAGTTTATGTCCACTCCTCGTCATCCACATTGGGAGGCTGTCCTCAGAATTGTGAAGTATCTTAAGTTACATCCAGGACGTGGTCTGTTGTATCGAGCCAGTGGACACTTACGTGTTGAGGCGTTCACTGATTCTGATTGGGCAGGAGGACCATCTGATAGGAGATCTACTACTGGATATTGTGTCTTTCTTGGTGAAAATCTTGTGAATTGGAAGAGTAAGAAGCAGACAGTGGTTGCCCGGTCTAGTGCAGAAGCAGAGTATAGAGCAATGACGCACACCACATGTGAGGTTGTATGGTTGAGGTCGTTTCTTGAAGAGATTGGGTTCAGTGTTCAATTGCCCATGCAATTGTATTGTGATAATCAAGCAGTTATTCACATTGCTTCCAATCCGGTTTTTCATGAGAGGACTAAACATATTGAGGTTGATTGTCATCTAGTGCGTGAGAAGTTGACTGGTGGTGTGATAGCTACTCCATATGTGTCTACTGGTGCCCAGTTAGCTGACATGTTCACCAAACCATTGTTCAAGCCGCGGTTAGAGTTGTTGTGTAACAAGCTGGGACTCTTTGATATTTATTCCTCAGCTTGAGGGGGAGTGTTAGAATATATGTTTGTATTAGTAGTTGAGATTTGTCCCACATCGCCTATCTTAGTCATGTAATGTGGAACTCATTAATATAAATAATATTGTCTTGTGTTAGGGTTAGTTAACACCCTATACACTTTCTCTCATCTCTGATAACACTTCCTATATCTGAAAATTATATTTCGAGTTTCATGTTATTAAATGCTTATTTATCTCCTCACATTATGATTACAGATACCCGTTGTTTAAAATAAATTACACAATTTATTTAATCAACATCTTTATAATTCCTTGAGACCTTCTACTTAACTTATTCGTTATGTCGACCTGCTAGGTTTGACATAATCGAAACTTACAAGCTTCTTCAAGATGATATCATTAATCTCTATAAAAGGACGTGGATTCCGTTAACAATTAACAGTTATTATACACTTAATATTGTGACATAATTCATCGAGACTATTGGCCCACAAGGCCTCACTTTATAATTAATCAAAGTTACTAACATTAAATGTACACATCCATTAATTATCTTTGGATTAAGAGCACAAGCATTCATAATAACCATGAGGTGCGAATTGTATTATATTGTCAATATAAATACAATTATCTCAAAGTTGTCTTGTTCAATACACACAAAGTGTACTAACACTGTGAGTTGAAACTACACCATTTCCTGTAGTCAAGACAGATCTACTGAAATATTGTGTTACAGTCCTACTGGTGATGTGTCAAATTCCACCTAAGACGGTGAACCAAAGAATTATATTCTACAATAACTGATAATCTGATCCTCTGTGTGTAAGTCAAACTCTACACACCAGATTATCTACTATGTGCAATAAGAGACACTCATGCACAATATGATATAGTATAATGTAAATATTGCCCATAAAGATTCTTATCAAGAAAAAGAATAACTGTTTAAATAATTCAAACAAATATTAATCCATTACATAAAATTATGACTTTTAGTATAAAACCCTAACACAGAGGGGGAGAGGAGAAGAGAAGAGACCGTCCAGTGTTTAGAATATGACGATGCTTACGTTCAGCACGCCCGTTTTGGAAGGGAGTGTCGGTACAAGAAGATTGGTGTATGGTTCCGTGAGAGGCTAGAAACTTAGTGAACTCACTCAGAGAATATTCTTTGCCTAAATTAGAGCGAAGAATTTTAATAACAATTAAAAATTGAGTTTGAACCATGGAGTGAAAATTGCGGTATACTTGGTAAATTCAGATTTGCGGGTTAGTAAATACACTCAAGTAAATCACTAAAATCTTTCACAAACGATACATAGTACTGAGCACCACCTTTGGTGGTAACTGGGGAAGGGCTCCACAAGTCTGTATGAACAAGGTCGAATGGAGAGGTAGACACAAAAGTGCTTTTATTAAAAGGTAAGACAGATATTTTGGCAAGCTTATATTCACTGCATTTAGAAATATCACTAACAGAAATGTTGCCCAAACAACCAGACTTATGTAAAATTTTCAATTGTTCGCTAGATTAAATGCTCTAATCTAGAATGACAAAGATAAAAAGGGGAAGACTGCTGAGTTAAACTGAAGGACGACATGACTGTGGTAGTAGACCCAATAGGAATTTGCGAGTCTCCATCACATAGGGATCACCGACGCTACGCCCTGTCTCAATCTGCTTCTTGGACCGCCGATCCTGCACAACACATCCAGAAGAAGAAAATACAACGTTAAAACCAGAATCGGATAACTGAGTAATAGAGATAAGACTAAAGGATAACTAAGGAACAAAAAACACAGTTGGTATGGAAAATAAAGACGATTGTTGTGGGAGAATGGACCCTATAAAGACAACATGCATAGGGGAACCATTTGCAGTGAAAGATAGTAATGAGGGAAATAGGGGAAATACACTGACTTAGTGGCGACAAAGTAGGGGTCATATGATGGGAACAACCAGAATAAAAAATCCACATAGAGTGTAAGATACTTGTGGAATAGGAACTATACAAACCTGACTGAGTGGTGGTCATAGTAGAGGTATGTGAATGATCCTTTTGAGTAGTAGCCAAGAATGTGTGAGACTACTGATACTCCTCAAATGAGCGATAGGGTGAAGGACCATCAGTAATAGCAGATGCAAAAGTTGCAAAGGGGTGAGAGGATTTCTGATGCTGCTGTGGGGAACGGTAATGAGAGGAGGGCTTTGATTGAGAATTGCGGCCATTAATCTATAACAATTTAGGGCATGCATGCTTCCAATGTCCCTTTTGACGTCAAAAACTGCACTCATCCACACTAACTGGAGGCTTGCCTGTAACTTGAATCAAGTGAGAAGCAGGTGTAGGCAAGATAGGTGCCGTATACTGAGTTGGCAGAACCGGAAGAGTAGCAAACACTGAATGAGATGGAGGAGCAATAGAGGCCATCTTGAACTGGGTTTCCTTAGCTATAAGCTCGCACATTGCACCATCAAATGTAGGTTGGGGAAAACGATGAAGCATAGCCCCACGAAGAGGCTCAAACTGATCACCATGAGCCATGAGAAACTGTATAAGACGTTGCTTTTCACGGTATTGCACATAAACATCCTGTGACTGCAAGGCTGTGGGTTCCATTAAGGCCAATTGGTCCCAATACTGAGTCAGCTCATTGTAGAATTCTTGAATAAATTTGCTTTGCCGTCGAGCACAATAAATAGAGGACTCAAGTTCATATTGCTTTGCAAAGTTTGATTCCAAATACATGCCCCTTAAATAATCTCACACTTCTTTCGCCGTACCATACTTGGAGAAGTTCATACCAATGCTAGGTTCTGAAAAATTGTGAGACTAGGTAAGAACTTTTGAATTTTCAAGTTCCCATTTACCGAGAGCAACTTTATAATCATCCTCTTTACTATCTGTGTTTTCAATGGGTTTAGTGATAGATCCATTAACATAGTCCCATAAACCCTTGCCCACGACAAATTTTTTGAAGACACTGGACCAATACGAGTAGTTGTGTCCATTCAAACAAACACGAAATGCTCTGCCTTCCACCACATAAAAAAATAGTGCAACATACCAACAACTTTCAGAAAAATAGTAAACCAACAGATAACTAGAGAAATAGGGGTAAAAGAGAGAACCAGCGAGATTGTAGGAGGTCAAGCAACGACGACAGGAGAAGCAGTGAGGAGCAAAACTACACTAACAATGTCAGTAGCAGTTAGAAGTCAATGGAGAAGAAGCAGGGAGGAGCGGAGGGAGCAGGAGCAGGAGGCGACGGTGGCGGTAGCGGGACTAGAGGGAGTAGCATGGGAGGCGGCGGCAGGAGGTGGCGGCGGCGTCGGAGAAGAGAGAGGGAGACGAGATGCAGAGGGTACGATGCAAACCAAAAGGGGAGAAGAACTGTATATTGTCTAACGTTGTTTGTTTACAAGAAAAGAGAGGAATATATAAAAAAGCCCTAATAAAGCAAAAAGACTAAACTACCCTTAGCATAATAAATAATAAATAAACCCTAAAATAACACTCTATTTAACACTCTCTTATTTTCTCTTTACCTTCTTTACTAGTACCTAAGCTACTAAATTGCTTGGTCTGCCTGGCATGATCCCAAATGGTGAATATCTTTTTTGGATGAGGCTCAGTTATTCTCTACCATAATTTCATTCCATGCCTCATTAGTTTAGTACCTCTCTGGATGTTGTAGCTTTGGACATCTCCATTAGTTACATAACTAGGAAGTAAAATGTTCTTCCTCTACTATTCAAGCATTTTTCTAGTTACTTTAAGCTTATTGAACAACTTTGTTAACCGACACACCTACCTCGCGTAGCCCTTCCACACCTAGTCCTAATGCCTTGCAATATCACAGTCTCTTTAGTTCACTTTTCACCTCAAAGTTTCTCATTCTATGATAGAACTTGTATCTGCTAAGTTCCTCAAAATTACCATGTTTTCCATTTAAAAGTTTTCTAAGTAAGATTTCCCTTTCTGATTAATAATCTCATCGGTGTCATCTCTAATTGGCACCCTTAATCCGCATTTTATATACACCTACTAAGTCTAAGTCTCATGATTTTTGTTGTCTTAAATTAGCAAGTTTGTATATGTTCTTCTCTGTCCATATTGTCTAATCTAGAATTAAAATCATCACAAGCTTTTACTTAGGACTCTAATGGTTCTCTTAAACTCCTTGCTTACCTGTTTATAACTTCCTAAATTGTCTTCGTTTCTATCCTTCGCCACATTTTACATCATCCTTTTTTTGTTTGAATTATGAACCTTGTCATTCCACCACCAATTCTCTTCAGATGTTGTACTTTTCCCTTGGAGTGTGGTCTGAGTGGTTTTTTTAATTCTTGTTATAGCTAGTTTGAGGCCTAAAACAATTGCAATTGACAATGCTTTTACTGTTTTAGTTTTCTACACTATTATTTGTATTGATTTTCTTTTGTGAGAAGATTTCTACCTCCTCTCCTCTCCCTCCCTCCCTCCCTCCCTCCCTCCCTCCCTCTCTCTCTCTCTCTCTCTCTGTGACACACACACAAACACACACAGAGACACATGCAAGCTAGGATACTTACTCACCTGGACACCCTGCATGTGCAGGTGAAAGACCCCTTGGTTTTGAAACAAATAATAGGGGAAAAAGAAGACTAGATATTCTAATGTTGTGCCTTTATGTTAAATATTTGCAAAAACTTTGGGTGCTCTATTGTGACTCCAGAAATAAGTATAAACATGGAGGAGATCCAGATTCTCAATATTAGCAGATGAATTTGATGTCTCTAAAGGCTGTCTGATTGGAATATGATCGAAAGTTATTTCCAGTACAGAATGAGAATATATTACAAGTAACCTAGCACCATGACCTGGATGTCTATATAATTGTTACTGAAAATTTTTGGGAAACTCTGAAAATTTAAGTCTCCTAGTAATCAAGACACACTAATAACATTCCTGTGTTCTTTCTTTGCTTGTTGAAGATTTGCTCTACATGTTGGGCTGGACTATGAGAATTTCATTACATTAGACACGTTCTGCAAATATATTGACATTGGTAAGCCTGTTTTTCTCCTCTTCCTTGTATTGTAGGGAAGTGTCACTACACCTGGGAGTGGATATGTTCTACTACATCACGTGATGGGAGAAACTGATGGCGATCGTGGTATTTGGTCGTATGTATCCTAGTTGCAATGTAATTAGAGGATGGTATCACTATAACTATACTGAATCGACTACAAAATGCCTTTCATGAACTTTGTTGGCACTTGTTCCCCTTGGTAGTTTGATTGTTTTTCTTTGGCATGTCACGTTGTTGCCATGTACTAATGCATCTCTCTCTCACTCTCTCTCTCAAACATGAGTATGCATATATTACATGTGCATGTTGAATAAGTAATTTGTGGTGCCATGAATTATAGATTTCTTTTTTCCATTATGGTATTGGTATATTCGCTGTTGATTATGATTAATTTTCTATCTTCACTACCATACTGAAAAGGGAATACTTTTGAATTGTTATGCTTTCATTGAAACCATAATGTAATTTAGTTGAACCCTTATGAGAGGTAGAACTACTTTAGCATCTTCACTTTGTCAAAAGAAGTTAAAGATTGAGTTTTTTCAGAAGTTTGGTACTTGTTTCTGTTAATGTGTGAACGATAAAGATTTTAGTAGGTTGGATAATCACATCATATCTTTGTCCTATATGACATGTATATTTGGGAGTTGGAACTGACATAGTTTGTAGGTATGTTGAAGGTGGGATGGGCTCAGTATCGTTAGCTATTAGTAAAGCTGCTGAGGAAGCTGGGGCTCATATTGTCACCAGTGCTGAGGTTATGCTCCATGGGAATTCTTTTTCTTAGGCTGCATAGCATTACAACATCCATGGGGGAAATTGCAATTTGTGGATTATTTGCTTTGCCTTCTGGTGTCTACATTCATGAATTATTTAGGTTTTGTTGCCGTCTATTGTGTGAAGCATGTTTATTTGTGCTGCAGAATTTATGGTTTAGGAGGCACCATAATGCAGCTTTGCCATAGTACTTCACAGTGGGGGAGCTTGAGTTTGAATGTAGGTCACATAATTGGCTCCCCAAGGCCCAAGAACCGTGGTCGGGTGTGCAACTTCACTCTTTCAGAGTGAAAAATTCATGCACTGTGTTGACAAAGCTTGCGGCCTCATTGGTTTTAGTCGAATAAATATATGACACGTCGCCCAATCTATACAAAATTTCATGTTGATGTGTTCTTTCGGCTGACTTCATGCTCTCTGATCCATTTAACCTGCCATGTGCATATAGAGCTGCACACCAGTCAATGGTCTCTCGCTAAAACGTTTACAAGTCCCTAACAAGTGTTTTACTTAGTAGCTCCAACTCAAATTACTATCTACAAACACCTAAACTAAAATGCCACACTGAAAAACATTTGAACTAGAAAGGAAATACGTTGTGTAAATCTTTATTACGTATGAATAATTATTTTATACTATTAAGAATATAAAATCCTATGATACAAAGATTCTCAATCTAATGAACTTTAAGAATTGAGACTCACGCTCTCGCTCCCGCACTTGTACACGCATTGCAAACATGTGACACCCAAGCCTTTAATTGTTCTGTAACATTTTATCCCTCTTATTGTGAATTTCGGGATCTAAAGGCAGAGGAGAATTGGTGGGGATATGAGAAGAATAGTTTGTACTACTTCCAGCCGACTTACTCCTCACTGTCATCTGCCCTCCACTCCACCACCAAACCATACCAGTGGTATCCCTATCTTAGGCATCCTCCATCTGCCAACATCTGCCAATTAGTCCCGTCTTTACCTACCATGTTTATTTTTAACTAAATTGTAGGATTTGTTTTCCTTCATGCAATGAACTCTCTAGTTCACATCATTTTGCTCTTGTCCATTATGATATTTGGAGAACATCTCGAATCACTGATTCACGTGGTGCTAGATATTTTTTATATTTATTGATGTTTTTTCTCGGTTGACCTGGGTGTATGTGCTTAAAGATCGCTTTAGTTATTTACTGTCCTTTAGTCTTTTTATGTTGAAGTAATGAATCAATTTAATGCCAGATTACTTGTTTATTGTAGTGATAATGCTCAGGAATACACCTCTAACCCTTTTATGCAGTTATTTGCCTCTCATGGAATTATTCATCAAACCTCTCGTGGCACTACCCCTCAATAAAATGGGGTTGCGGAAAGAAAGAATGGTCTTATTCTTGCCATTGCTTATGCTCTTATGCTACACATGTATGTTCCCAAATCTTTTTTAGGATGATGTTCTCCCTATAAGTTTTCTCTTAAACCGAACGTCATGTTGCATATTGAAAGGCAAATATGCTTTTGAGGTTATGTTTTCTGGCATAGAACCATTTCCTCTTCCTCCTCGGCTTTTTGGTTGTGTTTCATTTATCCATAATCTACATCCTGGTCTTGATAAACTAGATCCTTGTTCTCATAATCGCATCTTCTTTCATTATTCTCGCACTAAAAAAGGCTACAATGCTATAGTCTCGTTACATAAGCACTTTGTTAGTGCCAATGTCACATTCTTTGAAACTGCGCCTTACTATTCCGAAGAAGGTCACCGCTTATAGGATCCAATCATCTTTGAGTAAGTCCAGCCCTCAGATGTTTCTGAGACTGCCGGTGTCCTTGTGCTTCTACTAGCTCACCCGCCAGTCACTTAGGTTTATGTTAGCCGCCAACATGATAGACCTACGCTTGTTGCTCCTGAGGACGCTTCTCATTCTCCTCCACCATATTCCTTGCAGCCTGCGGATCTACCTTCACAAGACTCCACTATTGATCTCCCACTTGTTGTTCGAAAGGATACGTGTACTTGCACTTGTCACCCTATTTCCCACTTTGTTTTTTATGATCATTTATCTCCTTCATTTTAAGCTTTTCTATGGCTCTTCCCTCGGTTATTGTTCCCAAACCTTACCAGGACGCTTTTCCTCATACTAGATGGCAATCTGTTATACAAGAAGAGATGTGTGCTTTGGACATGAATCATACATAGGGTCTCGTTACCAAACCCTTAGGGGCTCATATTGTTGGCTGTTG
Organism: Arctostaphylos glauca; assembly: GCA_019985065.2. Taxonomy (NCBI): domain Eukaryota; kingdom Viridiplantae; phylum Streptophyta; class Magnoliopsida; order Ericales; family Ericaceae; genus Arctostaphylos; species Arctostaphylos glauca. Next base: position 22,639,659 of record JAHSPW020000003.1, read on the forward strand.
TTGGATTTTCATCATCAAACACAATCCTGATGGCACGGTTCCCAAAGCTCGCCTTGTGGCCAAAGGTTTCACACAAACCTATGGTCTTGATTCTACTGAGACATTTTCCCCGGTTGCCAAACTCAATTCCATTCGTATTATTATCTTGCTTGTGGCCAATCTTGATTGGCCACCTCACCAACTCAATGTCAAAAATGCCTTTTCGCATGAGAATTTATTTGAGACTGTTTATATGGCTCAATCACCTGGTTTTGAGTCCAAGGGGGAGTATGTGTGTCATCTTCACAAATCTATATATAGATTCAAACAATCTCCCAAAGTTTGGTTCGATAAATTTAGCAACTCGGTTATTTCTCAGTCAGGTTGATCGCTTTGTCTTCTTCAAACGCGTCAACAAAGATGTGGGTAAACTCCGGTATTTTCTTGGAATTGGAGTTGCTTGATCTAGAGCGGGTATCAGTCTATCCCAGAGAAAGTACGCTCTTGACCTCTTGAAAGATACAGGATATCTTGGTTCTAAACCTGTGGCCTCTCCTATGGAAACTAATCTCAAACTGATGCCCGTTGGTGGTGAGTTAATTAATGATTCCTGAGTTATATCGAAGACTAGTGGGTAAACTTATTTATCTTACCATCACTCAGCCATATATTTCTTATGCAGTCAGTATTGTGAGTCAGTTTATGACTCGTCGTTGAGTTCCTCACATGGAGGCAGTTGTTCATATTTTAAAGTATCTCAATAATACTCCTGGTCGAGGGCTTCTGTATAAATCTTCTAGACACCTTCGAATTGAAGGATATACTGATCCTGACTGTGCAAGATCCCTTGTAGACTGCCTTTCTACTACCGGCTACTGCACTTTTGTAGGGAAAATCTAGTGACATGGAAGAGTAAGAAACAATCGGTTGTGGCACGTTCGAGTGCTGAGGCAGAGTACCGGCAATGGCTCATACCGCTTGTGAGTTGACCTGGTATTGCACACCCCTTCAAGAATTTGGATTAGTTATGCGCACACGTTCAAGAATTTGAATTTTTAGTTCATGGTCCGACTTCGCTCTGATGTGATAATTAGACTGCTATTCATATAGCCAATAATCCAGTGTTTCGTGAGCGAACCAAACATATCAAGGTTGATTGTCATTTTGTACGATCGGAAGTATAGTCGACGGAAATTACTACTCCCTTTGTTCCTTCAACTTCTCAACTTGCGAATATCTTGGCCAAAACTCTTTTGAAAGTTCATGATATATACTCTCAGCTTGAGGAGGAGTGTTGACAGTGTAATATGGTAAGCATATAATTAGGGATTCGATTTAGGAATTGGATTTGTATTTCATTTCGAGTCGGTATAGTGTCATATATATTAGGTCTCCTTCTAGGAGAAGAATATATAGAAAAACCATTTCAAAAAATCCCATCACTAAATAAATTAAAACGGGCCCACAAACGCCCAACTAAATAATTGTTTAACTAAAACAGTAAGGGCTTGTTTATTATAATACATTATAATACATATGCATATGCATATGTATATAATTATACATATAATACATATATGTATAATATACATATACGTTATACGTTCCGTCCTCCCTTCAATTGGATGACTTCTTCACTAAGACTCACACCGCTGCTCGCTTTCGTTTTCTCTTTGGCAAACTCATGATGCTCTCTGCTCTCACATCCTGAGTTTGAGGCGGGGTGTGAACGTAGTATATGCGTAGCTTATTTAGTTGTTTAGTTATTTGTTCTTACCTTAAGGGTATTTTTGTCCTTTTATAGAGGTATTAAGTTGATGAGTCATACGATGAAGCTGTGGGAAAGAGTTATGGAGCATCGTTTGAGGATGGTGACTATGGTGTCGGAGAAACAATTTGGGTTCATGCCTGGGAGATCGACCATGGAAGCTATTTACCTACTAAGAAGAGTGGTAGAGAAACACAGGTCATTGAAGAAGGATCTTCATATGGTCTTCATAGACCTAGAAAAGGCTTATGATAGGGTGTCCAGAGACATTATATGGGGGGTTCTGGAGAGAAAGGGAGTAACCAAAGGGTATATCGATATTGTTCGAGACATGTATGAAGGTGCTGTCACTGCCATTAGATCACCAGCAGGGGAGACGAGTGAATTTTCCATCACAGTAGGATTGCACCAAGGGTCAGCCTTGAGCCCTTACCTTTTCGCTTTAGTTATGGATGAATTGACTAGTCAGATTCAAGAGGATATTCCATGGTGTATGTTGTTTGCAGATGATATCGTCCTTGTAGATGATACTGCTAGCGGTGTTAATACTAAATTAGAAATTTGGCGAGATGCACTAGAGTCTAAGGGCTTTCGGATAAGTAGGAGTAAAACTGAGTATATGGTTTGCAAGTTTAGTGATACCAGAAGTGCGTACGAAGAAAAAGTGATGATTCAAGACCAGGAGATACCAAAGAGTGACCGTTGTAAGTATTTAGGCTCTATTATTAGTCAAGATGGAGAGATTACGGATGATGTGACTCATAGGATCCAAGTGGGGTGGCTCAAGTGGAGAAGTGCTACTGGCGTACTGTGCGACAAGAGGGTACCCACAAAGTTGAAGGGAAAATTCTATAGAACTGCTATAAGACCAGAGATGCTTTACGGGACAGAATGCTGGCCTATGAAGAAACAACAGGTGACCAAGATGAGTGTAGCGGAAATGAGAATGTTGAGGTGGATGTGGGGTAAGACTAGACGAGATAGGATTAGAAATGAAACAGTCCGCGAGATGGTAGGCGTAGCACCTATAGACGAGAAGTTGAGGGAAAATAGGCTTAGGTGGTTTGGGCATGTCTATCGTAGACCAACGGATGCAATAGTTAAGAGAGCGGATAGGATAGCTTTGCATAGCAATGCTCCGGGGTGGGGAAGACCCAAATTGACATTAGATGCGGTAGTGCACAAGGATTTAAGTCTACTAGGGCTAAGTGAGCAAGCAGCACTTGATAGAACTCTTTGGAGGAAAAGGATTCATGTAGCCGACCCCAATTGATTTGGGACATAAGGCTCAGTTTGGTTTGGTTTGGTTTAGGGTTTTTAGGGTTACTAGGTTTTGCCTATTTAACCACATTGTCTTGTACAATCAATTCATTGAATAATGAAGTAGAGTAAAGTTTTCCTTCTATCAGTAAGATCCAAGGATGGGATTAATTTGTCATAAAGAAAATATGCATTGGACATTTTGGAGGAGACCAATTTATTTGGGTCGAGGTCTGTAGAGACACCTATGGATCTAAATGTTTAATTGGGCAAGATCGTCATCTGAAAGATGATCAACCACCATTATTGTACTTTTATTTGTGGCAATCTTGTTACCTGAAAGAGCAAGAAACAAATAGTCGTTGCAAGGTCTATTGAACAAGCTGAGTATAGAGCTATGGCTCAATTGTATTGCTGCGGTCCTTACTTAAAAATTAGGGTTTGGTGTGTAGTTGTCTTTACCTATTTATTGTGATAATCAGGCATCAATTCGTATTTCCTCAAATCCTCCATTTCATGAGGAAACCAACATATTGAGGTGGATTGTCGTATTGTTCGAGAAAAGATAAAGAATTGTATGTTGGCCAATGTTTGTGATATTTATGTTCCGGCTTGAGGGGAGCATTAGAATATAATGAGGGGTAGTTAGGTCTTTGTGTCGTGTTTGTTTCTCTCTATATTTATCTCATGTATGTACTGGGGTTAAGTCGATAAACTCTAAATGCCTAAACTAACATGCATCACAGTGAAATAAAATAAAGTAGGAAGCATACATAATTGGTTCTCATACAATGTCATTCAACTTTTTAATGTTTTGTTTCAGTTTTATTTGTTATATACTTGTTGCTAGTTTGGTTTATGTCTAAACTAACATATAGCAACATATGAAAATGCCTTTTGTTGGTTAGGTTTCAATATTGACGATTGAGGACAGTGGTGCTGTAGATGGGGTTAGTTTCGTTACTTAGATTACAGTTACACATGTTTTCCATCTTGCCTAAAGTCATATGTGAGGAACTTTGCTGGAGTTAGGTTATATTGGCTGATGGGACAAAGATTCATTCTTCAGTTATTTTGTCAAATGCGACCCCTTACAAAACGTTTATGGTAATATTCTGTACATCTTCTCTTTGATTTGTAGAAGCATATGTATATTTTGTTACGTAACTCTCATTCGTCTGATCTGATTGAATTTCTTATGCTTTTCTAAACCAGGAATTGGTACCTGAGAATGTTCTTTCTGATGATTTTCTCCGAGCTGTGAAGCATTTGGATTATAGCTCCGTAAGTTGCTTTGTAGATTTCTTACTACGCTCTGATGCAATGGGCCGGTCGGTCAGAGTCATATTGTGAAGTGTCCTTTTCTAAGAGTTGTTTCTGTTAGGCATTAGCTTGTCAAGTAAGTTTATAAGGCCTATTGGTTAGTTATGCACAACTTCTAAATAATGGTAGACAGCCATTTTAATGATATTTTGGTACTCGAATACATACCTGTAGCTTAGGGAGCTTCTTCTCTCAAATCTGAATTCTGCTTTTGCGATTTTCTGTGTAATGCTTCATCTCTGAATTCAATTGCATACTTGGTGTCAGAGCTCTAGGCGTTGACTAACACTTCTAATTTATTGCTCAATCATCTCGATTGCAGTGTCGTTTGCGTATCAAATGCATGTTCTAGTTTTGTGCAGTCACAAAATTTTTCTTTTCGAAATCAATTTAACGTAATCGAAGCTGAAATAGGTTGAATCTTGTTTCCTACCACTGTGAGTTCACTTGCGACTTCTGCAATTTTCATATTTATTTGTGTTCACAAATTCACTTGCTTCATAACTGGTCACAATTTAGTCGGTGGCTGCTACTTTCTATTTGTGATCACAGTTTGAGAATGTTGCTGAAGGAATTTGAGATTATATGTTCCTCCCATCCATGATTCAAAGTTTTTGATGTTGAAAAAACAAATAGTCAAGCAAAGACTGTCATCAGTACATTAGCCATGATCTTAGCTCAGATCATTTCTCAGTTAACGAGTGCTTAGGTAATTGACGCCTTTTGCACGTCACCCCTCGCCCTCAACGATTGCTGCTTAGTCAATAGGCCTCATTGGTTCCACGAATTGGCAGCCTAACTACAAAACCTTCTGCGTTATTCAGGTGCTAGAGTAAGGTCTAAGTGACTTGCTCTGGAGCAATGGAGGATCTTGAACGGGAGGCTTAAGCTAAAGGGTTTGGTTTGCTTGAATTTGCCTAGGGGTTTATACTTCTAACTAGTCTTAGAGACAGAGGGAGACCTTTGACTAGAGGCTATGTTGCATGGGTCCCCCACTTTTGGAGAATCACCGGTGACACAGGTATGGGTGCGTGATATGTGTCAGACATAGCATATCACCGATGGCCTTGTGGGATGTTATAGCTCATGTTTATTGTTCATTTCCATGTTATGCGTTAAATGTTGTGATTGACTAGTTTTTGTGTTGGAATCAAGGGAAGTCTAATAAGGCTTATAGCTTAACAACTTATAGACTTTGGAGTTGTTATATGGGGTGCTGAATTATGGACTGCCCCATGACTCTGTCTTGAGTTGACACTGGCTGCCCTAGAAGTGTTACGAAATTTGTCCTGCTCCAGTGTCTCCTATAAAAGGAACACTTAGTCAGAAACATCCCGACCGGTGGTTGGAATGACCTTTGATTTCTAAGTTGGCCGCTGCAAGAGTAAAGGCTTGGATAACTAAATTCTGTTGACAAAGTGTATTAAGGGTTTTTCGTGTTGCTTATAGCTTTGTGGTGCATTTGATGGCTAGTAATACCTCTGGAATCAATCAATCTCCATTGCTAATGAATCTTCACTCATGTTTATAGGAATTGGTTGAGTTCATTGGTAGATACACTCGAGTGCATCTTCTGCATTCGTTATCCCTTTACGTGTGTGGATTTGACGCGTCATGGGATTGAACATTTTGCACTCTTCCATTAGTTGGCAGTGCCAACAAGGATGGCTCCTAGTTCGAGATCGTTGTCGTCCAAGGCCTAGTACTAATCAAGGCGGTGCGTATGAGGTGACACAGTGGCCGGACCATGCCTTAAATTGCAAGTCAGCACTTTGCTGTCTATCTGGACTTTCACTACTTTGGAGGACCTTCTTGCCGACTTAGACGAGTGGGTTGACATTTACGTTAAGACCGACTCTTTTGGGGGACATCTCCTGCAAAGAGGAGCCTCCCGCTGAAACGTCTGAGGATTCCAGTAGCGCTTCAGAGGACTCGGACGAGGTTGTAGAGGTGATTCGTCGGGAGCCTATTGACAACCCTGGCAAGGACCCCTTTGCAACTTCGGCAGCCTACTCCGAGTCAGTTGGCGATGCTGCCTCCGCAGAACAGATGGCTGACCCTTTGACATGCATATTGAGAAGTTGGCTCCTATGCGAGCCGTGTTGAATTTATAAGCCGCCCTGTCGCAGAGGAAGAGAGGGACCATCACCGATGCGGCTGAGAAGATAAAGAAACGACTTCATTTGGAGGATGTCATTCTACTAGTTAAATTTCGGAATGCCTCCTCTATCGCCACTGATCCCACCACGGGAGCTAAAGTCTAGTTCCTAGTTGGCAGACATTCAGAGGCAACTACTTGAAGACAATGCTACTCAAGCTTGTGTTACAACCTCTTCAGCCTTTGCCCCCATTGCCGAGGGGGATGCCTTCTTCTCTGACCTTCCTTTTGAGCAACCTCACAAGAAGGCCAAAGCTGAAGAAATCGGCCAGCCCCCGGTTCACTCAGAGGTTGGAACTAGAGGTGAATAATGATTTGTCCATATTGTTCTGAATGGGCACCCATTTTTGTAGACATCTCGATGTCCAAGCACCAGTTAGGGACCGACCCATGGAGTGAGTCTCTTTTTGTCATCTCGAACAGTAAGCATCTTGGATTGGCACCATCTCTGACAAATGCCTTTCTCGAATGGCAAGTTGATCCAGAGCTGACTACTTCATTCAGACCAGCTACTGATAATGGGTCTTAGATAATACCATATCAGACCAAGGGCCATCCTAGTCGGCTCCGCTGATCAATTTTATGATGTGTCAAATCAGCTCACGATAAAAAATGATGAATGTAGAAAATGTACTCGAGTGTATTCACTAAAACACTCAATCGATTTCTATAAATAGGAGCCAAGATCCATCAGCAAAATGGTCGATCACTTGGAGAGCTTATGTCAAGTTGATTAGTATGATATTCATGGTCATTTTCACGTACCAACCACTATAAGCAATACTATATAGACTTGCTTTCTATATTCGTATTTGCTAGATAGAACACTTGTTCGTATTTGCTAGATAGAACACTTGTTCTATGAGCCGACTGACTCATAGTTGCTAACTTAGCCACCGGAGGGCATTTCGACCACTCGTCCGCGTGTCTCTGGGTGGTTGTTCCTTTTGCAGGGGACTTCCGGTCAAAGTAACTGGTGGGTCACGTTAGGGTCAACCCTCTTTCAGGTCCAAAAAGACTCCAAGAGATTCCATAAAACAACACCCCACAACGGCCACCACATCCAAGTTCCTAGAACAAAAAAAATTTAGTATGATTTCTTGCATTGTTTTTCAAATTGTGCAAGTTCAAGACTCAAATTTTTGTTGATAACTTTTAATAGATAACTGCATGAGATTATGTACAGTTATACTGTGATGTAATCATCAAGTATATCTTGTTAGAATTTTGTGTGGTGGATTGATGTTTGATTTTGCACAAAATCAACTTTTTATTATTCTTACGTACGCTGATTTTCCCTCGACTTTAGACTCCTGCAATCCTACACACTTGCTTTGTAAAGTTCAATGTTGCAACATTCAACTTTCTCTAATGCAACCAGAAGAATGATTTCAATTGTTTGTATATACTTTTTGTTGAAAGATTAGTTGAAGATTGCGAGGTCAACAAAAATTTGAAATGAGAACTTCTGCTTGTCAAGATGAACAGTTGACATTTGTTAAGTGGTATAGCAAACCGATCCTTGAGTCCAATCTACTGGGATTGGTTACATGAGTTTCCTCCAATTACTTCTGTCGAGGGCATCTAGTTCCATGATATCCAAAACCCTAGATCATTTCGAATTACCACCTCTAAAGTCAACATCTATCCCTCCCTCTAGTGCTAACATCTTCTGTAACCATATCATTGCTCCTAACTACGACATCGACTGATCTCCGATAGACATGTGCAAACTACCTTATGCTATTTTATCTCATCTTATCTTCTGTTTTATAAGGGGTACTAGCATATTACCCTTGTCTACAATACTGCCATCAATATTAAATTCGTGTTAGGATTCTAATTCAACTATTATTCAAACTATTAGCATATTGCATTGTGTGGCTTTTTTATAATGAATCTCAGACACTAGATCAAAAAAATCTGAGCTGTTATTGTTAAAATATGTTTGGAGAGCCCCACAGTTCTATATTGTAATATAAATTGGTCCAGACCTTGCAATCTTTTTCAATAGAAAGTAATTATTTATAAAAAATTAATTACCTTAGAAAAAATAGATAGAGAGAGAGAGAGAGAGAGAGCGCATTAATGTACTTTTTAAATTTTTCTTGAAAGTTGTTTGGCCAATAAATATTATTAAGATTATTGTGTAACTATTTCTTGTAGTGAATCTCAATCGTTAGATGAAAATGATCTCAACCGTTGTCGTGAAAATCTTTTGATGGTCCCACACCATCTTGATTTGTAATATAGATTGCCCTTTTTTAGCGATAAAAAATGATGAATGATTGACAAAGTCAAATGAAAAGTATCTAATGCTTATATTAGTTTTGGATTTTAGCTATAGATTAACCAGAGTTGAAGTGGAACAGGGGACTACAAAAATAAACTTAGCTGTCGAAAGCTTGCCCCAGTTTCGGTGTTGCAACTTGGGTCATCCTGATGCTGGCCCTCAGCATATGGGCACCATTCACATTGGTTCTGAGAGGTATGCATTCAGTTACGCTTGTGGTAGTTTCTTTGTGACACTCATACGGTGGAAAAGATAGCAGAATGAAAACAACTTAAAACACAGATTTGTCATGTTAGAATAGCTTATTTAGTACTTGTCCCACATTGGCTAGCTAAGTGATGTTTCTAGTCATTTCATAATATAAATAAAGGTCTTGTGTGTTGGGGTTGGTTAACACCCTATACACTTTCTCTTATCTCTATTAACATGGTATCAAAGCGAGATTTTATTCCACCCTAGAAATAATATCTGATATTATTTCAACCCTAGATTAAACCCTAAACTCCTAAACCTAACCCTAATCCCTAATCTCCTAAACCTAACCCTAATCTCCAGCCGTCGCAAACCTAACCCTAAATCTCCAGCCACGGCCACCAGCCCCTGGCCGCCATCACCCTCAGCCCCTGGCCGCCTTCACCTTTAGCCACCATCACCTTCTGTCGCCACCAATCTGGCGCCTTAGACCCACCTCTGACCAGAGCCTAAATCTGACCGCCTCTGCCTCAGCCTCTGACCGCCTCTGCCGCCCACCAATCGTCTGACCCACCAACCGTCTTCCGCCCTGCTGTTTTGGTGTGGCCGGTTCCCATGGTGGTTGTTGGCGCTATCGGTTTGCTGATTTTCTACTGCAGTTCCTGCTGTTTTTGATGTGTTTTCGGTTTGCTGCTGGTTTTCGTTTGCTAAGTTCCTGTTTTGGTGGTTGTTGGCGCTATCTGGTTTTCGTTTGCTGTTTTGGTGGTGGTTGAGGTTTGCTGCTTCTATTGGTTTGCTGCTTCTATTAGTTGTTTCGGTTTGCTGCTTCTATTGGTTGTTGGTCATTGCCAACGTTTCCTACTGTTGCTGCTTTTATGCCTGGTTTGGCCTCTGTTTGTTCGGTTCGACCTCTGTTTGTTCGGTTCGCCCTCTGTTTGTTCGGTTCGCTCTCTGTTTTTGAGCCTCTGATCTCTGTTTCAGGCCTATGCTCTTTGGGTTCTGCTTTCTATCCTATCGATGGCTAGGTGTAGTTGATTTGGTGATCTGTGGTTCGCATATTGTGGGTGTTTGATAAAGTAGTGGTTGGGTGTGTGAATCTTACAGTATCTGGTTTAGTTGGTGGTTGGTTGTTGCTGTGTTGGTTGATTTAGTTGCTCATTGATTTGTTTGTAGTAGTTGATTTCATATGGTGGATAGTCACAAAGTTGATCAGTTTGTCGGTTGTTTGGTTGCTAGTGAATTCCACGTTGGTGTTTGGGTTTGTTAAAGATGAAGTCTACTTCAGTTGTTTCCGGTGGTTTTGGTCCTAGTTTTAGTGGTCGTGGTTCTAAGATTGGTGGTCATGGTGGTTCTAGTTATGGTCGCATATCAGGGGGAGGTGTTTTTGGTCGCAACCGTGATATCCGACTGTGTACCCATTGTGGGGGTACAAATCATACAGTTGAGTATTGTTATGATTTTCATGGTTTTCCTTAGGCTCGTCAGGTTACTTCTTCCAAGAATATGGGGCCAGTTACTCATTATGCCAACACCATGGTGACTATTTCTGCAGAGGAGTATCAACGCCTTGTGTCAAGTCAGCCTTCATCTATGGGTTCTTCATCCACTGCTACGCTATCTCAGACAAGTTCCTCCGCTGCTTGCATTGCGTCTTCTTTGTCTTCTACTCATTGGGTTATTGATTCTGGTGCATCCGATCACATGACTGGTACTTCTAATGTTCTTTTGGATCGTCAGTCTCTCGGTAAGCCATCTCGTGTTACCTTAGCTGATGGTTCTACCACCAATGTTACTGGTTTGGGTTCTGTTCGTGTTACTTCCCCTCTCACTTTGGACTCCATACTCCAAGTTCCTTGTTTTCCATTAAATCTAATGTCTGTTAGTAAACTTACCAAATCTTTGAATTGTTCTGTCACATTCTTTCCTAATGGTTGTGTGTTTCAGGATCTCAAGACGGGGAGGAAGATTGGTGGCGGTGTTGAACGTGGTGGCCTGTATTATTTTACCGATAATGTTAACCCTACCTCTGTTGCTCTCCAGTCATCAGTGTCACTATATCAACATCATTGTCGTCTTGGTCATCACTCTCTTCAGAACCTTAAAAGGCTAGTACCTTCATGTAGCCGTGTTGATGCTTTGCCATGTGAAGTATGTGAGTTTAGCAAACATCATAGAGTGTCTTTTTATCCTAGGATTGAGAGTCGTGTGTCACGCCCTTTTGAGCTAGTTCATTCTGATATTTGGGGTCCAATGCAGGTTCCTAACTTGTTTGGCTTTCAATATTATGCTATTTTTGTCGATGATTTCTCTCGTGTCACATATCTTTATCTTATGCAAAAGAGGTCCAACTTATCTTCTATTTTTAAGTCGTTTTATATGGAAATCAAAACCCAGTTTGATACTTGCATTCGCATATTTCGGTCTGATAATGCCCGTGAATATTTTAAAAATGTTCTTTCTTAGTTTTTTGATGATCACGGTATTATACACTAGTCCTCTTGTGCTCGCACTCCACAACAAAATGGAGTTGCCGAACGCAAGATTCGACATTTATCAGAAGTTATGCGTGCAATGTTATTTCAAATGCAAGTTCCTAAGTCTTATTGGAGTGACGCGGTTCTTACCGCCTGCTATTTGATTAATCGTATGCCCTCTACTGTTCTTAAAGGTCAGATACCCCATAAGGTCTTGTTTCCTGGTCGTCCCCTTCACTCATTACCCCTTCGAATTTTTGGATGCACGTGTTATGTTCATGCTCTTGTTAGATAAGATTGTGTCCAAGAAAGTAGGAAGTTGGTTTTGTTTAGAATAGAAATTATTAGTTATTTGTTTTCTGTTCCTAATAGCACGTGTTGTGCTTCACCAACTAATAGCAAAAAAGTAGGAGGTGCCCCACTTCATGGGATAGTGGGTTGTAGTTCATGGGATCATGGGTTCATGAGATCATGGGATCATGGGATCATGGGTTCATGGGATCATGGGATCATGGGATCATGGGTTGTAGGTTTGTTTTAGCATGTGTTTTTTGTTTCCTATAAATTAGAAGTAAGGCAATGGAAAAGCTGTGAGATTATAGCACCAAAATTTGTTATCTTATTCTTTCTCTGTCAGATTGTTTTCTTTATCTCCAACAATTGGTATCAGAGCGGTTATTGTATGCCCAAATATCTCCGGTTCAACACCATGTCCATTGTCACCGGAGGAGAAGGTTCTCAAGTCGGCGGCGGCGAGCGGGATACACTTCGATATGTGTATCCGCAGCTTACCACGTCGAATTACACTTGCTGGAAGATTCGAGTCAAGGCAATGATGGAGGACCAGGAGGTCTGGGAGGCGATCGAGCCAGCGGCCGGGGAGGCCGTCAATGTCAAGAAGGATAAGAAGGCGAAATCGCATCTAATCCAGCGTCTGCCAGAAGATCTTCTTATGCAGGTGGCGAACAAGAACACGGCGAAGGAGATTTGGGACTGCCTCAAGACGAGGTTCGTCGGCGCCGATCGCGTTAGAGATGCGCGATTACAGACGTTGAAGAGTGACTTCGATGGCATGCGCATGAAGGAGGACGAGTCTGTGGATCAGTATGCCGGGAGACTGTCGGCCATGACGGTCAGGTACAGTAGCCTGGGTGGTTCTCTGGGTGATGCTGCACTCGTAAAAAAACTGTTTGACACGGTTCCTGAGCGCTTCATCACCGTCATCGCCGGCATCGAGCAGTTCTATGATCTCTCCACCCTAGCATTTGAGGAGGCAGTGGGCCGACTCAAAGCGTTCGAGGAGCGAACACGTCGTCCTACGGGAGGCGCGACTGCCGACGGGAAGCTCCTCCTCACTCAGGCGGAGTGGGAGGCACGCAGGAAGAAGACAGTCGGGGAGGTCTCTGGCAAGAACAAGGCGCAGGACGCAGGTACTCGTGGCCGAGGGCGCGGCCGCGGCACAGGCCGTGGGCGCGGCGGGCGCTCCGGTGGGCGTGGGAACTCAACGGGGAAGGAAGTGACAGGTGGTGGCTCACGGGATTACAGCAATATTCAGTGTTTTAATTGCCGTAATTTCGGCCATTTCGCCAACCAGTGCAAGGAGCCGAGGAAGGTAGAAGAGGCACACCATGCCCGCACGGATACGATGGAGCAAGCACTTTTGCTCGCGGTGTCGGAGGAGCTGACGCCGCTCGAGCAGGTGGAAGAGAAGCAGCCGGAGATCTTGTTACTGGTGGAGGACAATGTTTTTCCCGAATTGTACCTAACGGGGCTAGCAACCACATGTCCGGCGACCGGGAGAATTTCCAGGAGCTGGATGAAGCAATCACCGGTAAGGTGAGATTCGGTGACGGGTCTACTGTGCAGATTATGGGAAAGGGCTCAATTTTGTTTGAGTGTAAGAATGGAGATCAGTGGGCTCTCAAAGATGTCTACTATATTCCAAGGCTGTGTAGCAATCTCATAAGCCTTGGACAAATGACTGAGGTCGGCTACCGTGTGGTGCTGGACGGAGGCAAGCTGGAGGTGTTGGAGAAATCGACGGGGCAGTTGCTCATGAAGGTGCCTCGGTCTTCAAACAGGCTGTACCATATTGAGTTGACAAGGGCGAGTCCGGTTTGCTTGCTCACAAAGATGGAGGATCCGGCATGGCTATGGCATGGTCGTCTCGGTCATGTCAACTTCAAGGCTTTGAAATTTCTCGTTGACAAGAACATGGTGGCAGGAGTGCCATTAATCACGCATCCGAACCAATTATGCCACGGATGCTTGGTGGGAAAACAAACGCGGGGAGCATTCCCGCAAAAGACGCCACACCGGGCAAAGGAGTGTCTAGAGCTGGTTCATGTCGACCTTTGTGGGCCAATTACCCCATCGACAAGTGGAGGTAATAAGTACTTTATGTTATTCGTTGATGATTATTCGAGATGGATACATGTGTGTTTTTTGAAGAATAAGGACGAAGCATGTGCGGAATTTGTGAAGTTCAAGGCCTTAGTTGAAAATTGTCGTGGACAACGTATCAAAACGCTGCGGTCCGATCGCGGCGGGGAGTTCCTAAATAAAGCATTTACTGGAGTGTGCGAGGAAGCGGGTATACGGCGACAACTCACAGCGCCCTACACGCCACAGCAAAACGGCGTTGTCGAGCGCAAAAACAGGACCGTGGTTGGGATGGCACGATCCATGTTGAAAAGCATGCAGGTTCCGGGCGAGCTCTGGGGAGAAGCAGTTAGGCATGCGGTTTATCTTTTGAACCGTTTGCCAACGAAGGCAATGGGGGAGAGAACTCCATTTGAAGCTTGGACAGGGAAGAAGCCACACTTGGGACACCTGCGAGTATTCGGTTGTTTGGCTCATGTGAAGGTGACAACTCCACACCTGAAGAAGCTCGACGACCGGAGTCAGCAGTTGGTGTATCTCGGCGTGGAGGATGGGTGCAAGGCACATCGTCTGCTCGATCCTCGCCGGGGTAAAGTAATTGTAAGTCGTGATGTGAAATTTGAAGAAAATGTACCATGGCAGTGGGATGATGGCGCAGATGTGTGGGGATCAGCGGAGTTCCATGAAGAAGGAGGAGTTGGAGCTGTGTGGAGTACTGGAGCGGAGGCAGAGGCCGCAGGAAGCGGACCGGAAGCAGTAGCAACCGAATCCATGAGTCCGGCACAACAGCAGCATATACCGACTCCAGGTTCACCCGAACATGGTTCAACCGAAGCCATGAGTCTGGCTCAACTACCACTAACTCCGGCTTCGGTTGAGCATGGCTTGGGGGGTGCTCCGGTAGCGCACTGGTCACCAAACGATCACCTCGACGCAACCATTGATCCGGCTCAACCACAGAGATATCGAAGCCTTAGTGATATCTATAATTCAACAGAGCCAATGGAACCGAAGGATCTCGAGGAGCTACTTCTCACTTCGGCAGAAGAACCATCAAGTTTCGCGGAAGCGGAGCAAGAAGAGTGGTGGCGCAAGGCGATGTTGGAAGAGATGGACTCCATCATCAAAAACAATACATGGGAGATGGTGGATCCACCGGCGGGACATCGCCCAATTGGTCTCAAGTGGGTTTTCAAGGTGAAGCGAGATGAACGTGGTGCAATTGTCAAACACAAGGCTCGCTTAGTTGCAAAGGGGTATGTTCAGAAGCAGGGCATCGATTTTGAGGAAGTGTTTGCGCCTGTGGCTCGTCTTGAATCCGTGCGACTCTTGATTGCAATGGCGGCTCACGAGGGGTGGGCTATGCATCACATGGATGTTAAATCTGCTTTTCTCAACGGTGAACTGAATGAGGAGGTCTATGTAGCGCAGCCTCCTGGTTTTGTTGTTGCCGGGCAGGAGCACAAGGTACTGCGGCTCCGGAAGGCTTTGTATGGACTACGACAGGCTCCAAGGGCGTGGAACGCCAAACTGGATGCGAGTTTGGTAACCTTGGGTTTTAGGCGGAGTACGGCGGAACATGGCATATACACGCGGGGCTCTGGGACAGGATTGTTGCTTGTAGGTGTCTACGTTGACGACCTTGTTATCACAGGAGCAGATAAGGGTGCCATCGACACGTTCAAGCAGGAGATGAAGAATTTGTTCTGTATGAGTGATCTGGGGCTCTTGTCATACTATCTCGGCATTGAAGTGTTTCAGGGGTTGGACGGTATCGGTATCAAGCAAGCGGCGTATGCAGAAAAGTTACTGGACCGAAGTGGCATGAAAGAGTGCAATCCGTGCCATGTCCCCATGGAGGCGCGTCTCAAGTTGTCCAAGTCCAGTACAACTCCGCTCGTTGATGCCACCGAGTACCGGAGTATTGTTGGTTGCCTTCGGTATTTGGTGCATACTCGCCCCGACTTGGCGTACTCTGTTGGCTATGTGAGCAGATTTATGCAGGAACCGCATGAGGAGCATTTTGCAGCGGTGAAGCACATCCTCCGTTACATCGCAGGGACACGTTCGCTTGGATGTTTTTATGGGAGAAAGAAGAAAGAAAGTCAGGCTATTCTAACTGGGTTCAGTGATAGTGACATGGCCGGTGATCCAGAAGACCGTAAGAGCACAACGGGGGTGTTGTTTTGCTTCGGTCTTGCCCCTATCACATGGCAGAGTCAAAAGCAGAAAGTGGTGGCTCTTTCATCTTGTGAGGCAGAGTATATTGCAGCTACAACTGCAGCATGTCAAGGTGTGTGGTTGTCTCGGCTACTCAGTGATCTCATCAACAAGGAGCCCAAGGCTGTCACGCTCAACATTGACAACAAGTCCGCAATTGCTCTTTGCAAAAACCCGGTGTTCCACGATAGGAGCAAACATATCGAGACCAGATACCATTTCATACGGGAGTGCATTGAGGATGGCAAGATAGCAGTGGAGTACATGGATACTAATAATCAGCTAGCGGACATTCTGACCAAGGCGCTCGGTCGAGTCAAGTTTCTGGAGCTTCGTGACAAGATTGGCATGGTCGAGATCAAGTGAAGACACAAGCTTAGGGGGTGATTGTTAGATAAGATTGTGTCCAAGAAAGTAGGAAGTTGGTTTTGTTTAGAATAGAAATTATTAGTTATTTGTTTTCTGTTCCTAATAGCACGTGTTGTGCTTCACCAACTAATAGCAAAAAAGTAGGAGGTGCCCCACTTCATGGGATAGTGGGTTGTAGTTCATGGGATCATGGGTTCATGAGATCATGGGATCATGGGATCATGGGATCATGGGTTCATGGGATCATGGGATCATGGGATCATGGGTTGTAGGTTTGTTTTAGCATGTGTTTTTTGTTTCCTATAAATTAGAAGTAAGGCAATGGAAAAGCTGTGAGATTATAGCACCAAAATTTGTTATCTTATTCTTTCTCTGTCAGATTGTTTTCTTTATCTCCAACAGCTCTGGATCCTGACCGGAGCAAACTTGACCCTCGCTCCATTTGGTGCATTTTTCTTGGTTATTCTCGGACTCAGAAAGGGTATAAGTGTTATTCTCCATCTTTACGTCGTCATTTTGTGTGTGCCGATGTCACACTTAATGAGTCACTCCCGTTATATTCAGAGTCTGTTATTGTCAATGATCGGCTTGCATTTGAGTCAGTGTTTCCTATAGCTGTCCCGTCAGGTACTGGTCCTCCACCAACACCTCCTCCACCAAAACCTTTACAGGTATTTGTTCGTCGTCCTAAACCTCCAATATTGCCATCTCTGCCTGAGCCATCAGTGTCATCTCAGCAAATAGCCCCACCTTCAACCACCGCTCCGTCTTCTCCTTCGTTGCAGGATCCTGACGACCTTGATCTTCCTATTGCTCTACGTAAAGGTACTCGCACTTGCACTTCTCATCCCATTTCTCACTATGTGTCGTATGATCACCTGTCTCCTTCCCTTCGTGCCTTTACTTCGTCCGTTTCTTCTATATATGTTCCTAACACTGTACAAGAGGTCCTTTCTTTGTCTGAGTGGCGGACAGCAATGGAGATTGAGATGACTGCTCTCCATGACAATGGCACTTGGGAGTTGGTTCCTCTTCCGTCAGGAAAGTCTACTGTTGGTTGTCGATGGGTCTTTACTGTCAAGTATAATCCAGATGGCACTGTTGAGCGATACAAGGCCCGTCTTGTGGCCAAAGGCTATACACAGACTTATGGGGTTGATTATGCCGAGACCTTTTCTCCAGTTGCCAAGATAAACTCTGTTCGAGTTCTTATTTCTCTTGCTGCTAATCTGGGTTGGCCCTTATTCCAATTGGATGTCAAGAATGCCTTCTTACATGGTGATCTGCTCGAGGAGGTATACATGGAGCAACCTCCGGGGTTTGTTGCTCAGGGGGAGCGTTCTCGGGTTTGTCGTCTTCGCAAAGCTTTATATGGTCTGAAGCAGTCCCCTCGAGCTTGGTTTGGTCGGTTTAGTGAGGCTGTACTGCAGTTTGGTATGCGTCGATTGCATTCAGATCACTCTGTATTCTCTCTTCAGTCAGACCGTGGGAAAATAATGTTGATTGTGTATGTAGATATCATTATTACTGGAGATGATCAGAAAGGTATTGATGAGTTGAAGCTATTCTTACAGCGTCAGTTTCATACTAAAGATTTGGGTAAGCTTCGGTATTTTTTGGGTATTGAGGTAGCAAGATCCAAGGATGGAATTAATTTGTCTCAACGTAAGTATGCATTGGATATCCTTGAGGAGACAGGTTTATTGGGAGCAAAACCTGTGGAGACTCCAATGGATCCTAATGTGAAGCTTTGTGTTGATCAGGGGGAGATATTTTCTCACGCAGACCGGTATCGGCGCTTAGTTGGTAAATTGAATTACCTTACCAATACACGTCCTGATATCTCTTTTGCTGTCAGTATGGTGAGTCAGTTTATGTCAGCTCCTCGACTTCCACACTGGGAAGCTTGTCTTCGTATTGTGAAATATCTTAAGGCTCATCCAGGACGTGGTCTGTTTTATCGGTCTAATGGTCATTTGCGTGTTGAAGCCTTTACCGATGCTGATTGGGCCGGATCACCATCTGATAGACGGTCCACTACTGGGTACTGTACTTTTGTTGGAGGCAATTTGGTCACATGGAAAAGCAAGAAACAAACAGTGGTCGCAAGGTCCAGTGCAGAAGCAGAGTATCGAGCCATGGCACACACATCTTGTGAGATTGTATGGCTAAAGGCTTTACTCGAGGAGTTAGGTTGTGGTGTGGAGTTACCTATTCCTATGTATTGTGATAATCAAGCAGCAATACATATTGCTTCAAATCCAGTATTCCATGAGAGAACAAAACATATTGAAGTCGATTGTCACATTGTTCGTGAGAAGATAGATGGTGGTGTGTTATCTACTCCGTTTGTTCCTACAGGAGCTCAGTTGGCCGATATCTTCACCAAACCACTGTTTAAACCGCGTTTAGAGTTTTTATGTAACAAGCTGGGATTTTGTGATATTTATTCTCCAGCTTGAGGGGGAGTGTTAGAATAGCTTATTTAGTACTTGTCCCACATTGGCTAGCTAAGTGATGTTTCTAATCATTTCATAATATAAATAAAGGTCTTGTGTGTTGGGGTTGGTTAACACCCTATACACTTTCTCTTATCTCTATTAACATGTCATTCTCTAGAATTGCTTCCAAACCAAAATCTGTCTATTAGAAACTGTTGCATCAACTTAATGCAGGGAAGCAAACTGACCAAAAAGCATTAAGAATTAAGTTGATGGTGGAATTATTCCTACGTGCAATGTGAATTACAATTTTTGACCTCCTCCTGTGACATCTGTTTGTAAAGTTACATTCATGTGTTGATCATAGAATATAGATTATTGTTGGAATATGGAATATTCTCTAGAATTATCCTTGTTTCCTTTTTACCATATTCTTATTTATTTCCTTAATCTTATTATTTGTTTTCATTACTAGTGATTGTAAATCTCTATTTGGATATGGTCTGATTTTTCAATACTTGCTTGATGTGTTTGACCTCTATGTTTATTGTGTTCGGGTCAGAGGATACAATTGTCTGAGGGGTTCAGAGTCTGAGGAGACATTTTTTGTGCACTTCTTTTGCTCATTCTTGGTCTGTATAGGTAGGTTCTTACGTGGTAATTTAGTATGGCTTCTGAGTCCATTGCCTCTTCGTTTGTAAACCCTAGTGGGGCCCTTTTTTTTGGCTCTTCACATGTTTCTGATTCAACGGGCATCCAAATCACCATGGTCAAGTTGGATGGTATGAGTTACCTATTATGGGCTCAATCTTTTAAGATGTTTGTTGGGGGAGAAGGGAAGATTGGCTTTCTCACGGGCTCCGAGGCCGCCCCCGCCACTACTGATGCTACCTATCCTACTTGGTTCACCAATGACTTTATAGTCCGTTCCTAGTTGGTTAGCTCTATGCAGCCGTCAATTGCCGCTGGATTCATGTTTGCTAAGATTGTTGCATCTATTTGGCAATCTGCTCGGGCCATTTATTTTCAGCGACAAAATAATGTTCGTATTTTTAATTTGGAGTGAGAGATCTCTCGTTTATCGCAGGGTGATTTATCAGTTATTGCATATATTTCTCAGGTTCGTGCTCGATGGGAGGAATTGACCTTTTATTCTTCCTTTTATGATTGGAAGGATCCTAAGGATGCTACTCGCTATGCTTCTATTCAGGGTAAATCAAGGGTGTTTCAGTTCTTGGTTGGTCTTCGTGACAAGTTTGAGTATGCTAGGGTTCACCTATTGGGTATGGATCATTTTCCATTCCTTCAGAGTGCTTACTCTTATGTACTTTCTGACGAGAGTCACCGGTCCGTCAGACTAGTTCTTCCTCCTTTGTTGGGGGATTAATTAGCTATGGCCGCCCATGCTGCTCCCTTGCCACCATCGTTTGGTTCTGGTCCATCCGACAAGCCGCACCCGAGGTGCCATCATTGTGGGCAACTTGGACATATTAAAGCTCGGTGTTATGCTCTCCACGGTCGCCCTACTACTAAGTGGTGTTCTGCTCATATGTCTGCTTTTGCTCTGCTACCTCCTGTTCTTCCTACCCCGGAGCCGGTGACTTTATCCCAAGCTGAAATTGACAAGTCCTGTCAATTCTTCAGTCAGATGGAGGCTACATCTCAGCCAGTCTCCACTTTCGCTGCTTCAGGCACTACTGCTTCTGCCAGCAGTGTTATCGCCACCTCCTCTACTTGGAGCATCGATTTGGGTGCCACAGATAATATGATAGATTTGTCGTCTTTGTTTCGTAGTTATGTCATTGGTTCTGGCCATCGCAAGGCCCGCCTTGCCGATGGGTCTTTTTCCTCTATTTCAGGTCAAGGTCACGTATCTGTTACCCCATCTCTCTCTTCATGATATCTTGCGTGTTCCTAAATTAGCTACAAGCTACTAATCTGGTGTCGGTTAGTTCTGTTACTAAAACTTGCAAATGTTCTGTGACCTTTTCTTCCACTCATTGTGTGTTTCAGGATCTGGTGACGCGCCAGATGATTGGACATGGACGTGAAGTGGATGGGTTGTATTTGTTGGATGTCCCTCCTAGTCCTGTTTCTCCCTCTGCCTTCCACCTACGCAGTGATCCCTCGAATAAAGCCTTGGTCATGCGATGGCATCTTAGACTAGGCCATGTGTCTTTTGGTTATTTAAAACATTTATTTCCCCACTTATTTCATAATTTGCCACTATCTGAGTTCACTTATGAAATTTGTCAGTTGGCTAAGCATGTTCGGGCATCTTATCCTGTTAGTTTAAGCCCTCAATCTGCTGCTCCTTTTGAATTAATACATTCTGATGTTTGAGGTCCTTCCCCGGTTGCTTCTACTCTTGGTTTTCGTTATTTTGTTATTTTTATTGATGATTATAGTCGTGTCATGTGGGTCTACCTCATGAAACATAAGAGCGACGTTTGTGAGATTTATAAGCAGTTTCTCACCATGATTCACACTCAATTTAATCAGCCAGTGAAAATCTTTTGCTCTGATCATGGTACTGAATACACTAATAAGCAAGTTTCGTCGTTGTGTATGGAGCGGAGAATTATCCACCAATTGTCCAATGTTCAGATTCCTTAGCAGAATGGTGTATCTAAGAGAAAAAAACGACATATTTTAGAGTTAGTCCATGCTATGTGCCTTGGTACGCATGTTCTGTCCTATTTTTGGGCGGATGCTATTATGACAGCCGTATATCTAATCAATCGGACACCTTCCCGGGTTCTTCAGTTTGCCACACTATACTCTGTTCTCTATCCAATGCCTCAGTGTTTCCACTCTCTCCTCTGATAGTCGGTTGTACGTGTTTTGTTTAGCTAGTTGGGCCCTCTAGGAGTAAGTTGGCCCCTAAAGCAGTTAAGTGTGTTTTCTTGGGTTATTTCTCTACTCAGAAGGGCTACCGTTGTTATCACTCTCCTACCCAAAAACGTTACACTTCCTGTGATGTCACCTTTTTTGAGCACACTCCTCATTATCCCGATGAGGGTCGTTCTCCTATTGAGTGGCCTCCTTTAGATGTATCTACTGAGAATCCTCTTCCTCTTCCTGTGCCTCTACCTATTGTTGATCCCTCCTTTGCTCTAGTCCTAGGATCCTCTACCTCTTCTGTCCCTAGCCAACCTCCTATTACGTTGGTGTACTGTCATCGACCACATGATACAGCTCCTCTTATCACCAACTGTCCTGCTGTCTCGTCACGTGATCCGCCTCCTCTAGTCCATCCAGATGATCTCCATATTGCTCTTCGCAAGGGTAAGCGCACTTTTACTTATCCTATCTCTAATTTTATTTCTAGTATTGTTCTTTCCCCCTCCTATCATAGTTTACTTGTTTCTGTTTCCTCTGTTTCTCTTCCTAACACTGTGGCGAAGGCTATAGCCCATCCAGAGTGGCGTGCCGCTATGACTGAGGAATTACAGGCTCTTGAAAAAACTTAGACTTGGGAAATGGTTACTCTTCCTCCTAGACGTAAGGCTATTGTTGCCGTTGGGTTTTTACCATCAAACACCATCCCGATGGCTCTATTGCTCGATATAAGGCCCGTCTGGTGGCCGAAGGCTATGCTCTGACTTATGGTGTGGATGATACGGACACTTTTGCTCCGGTTGTCAAGATGGCTGTTATTCAGGTCCTCTTTTCTGTTGCAGAGATTCGCGCCTGGCCTCTTTTTCAGCTAGATGTCAAGAATGTCTCCCTTAATGGTAATCTGAAGGAAAAAGTCTATATAGTTCCCCTACCTGGTTTTCTCTCTCCTGGCAATCCTGAGAAAGTATGTCGTATTCGCCGCTCTCTCTATGGCCTGAAACAATCTCCACGGGCATGGTTTGATCGCTTTACTATTGCTATGCACCGTGTTGGATTTCATCAGAGTTCGGCTGATCACACCCCGTTTTTGCGCCACGCTCAGGGCAAAACCGTTGTCCTTAGTGTCTATGTTGATGATATTATTCTCACCGGGGATGACCTAGAGGGCATTCTTGTAGTAAAGGAGTACTTGGGTCGTTAATTTGAGATCAAGGATCTTGGTCCTCTACAGTTTTTTTTGGGTATTGAGGTTCTTCGATCTTCTGTTGGTATCTTTATCTCCTAGGCCAAGTATGTTTTGGATTTTCTTACCGAGGCTGGTCAGTTGGCTTGTTGTCCGGTTGATACTCCCATTGAGCAAAATCATCGGCTGGCCGATTCTGAGGGGGAGTGTTTAGCCGATATTGGATAATATCAGCGTTTGGTTGGGAAATTGATCTATCTATGGATGACGCGTCCTGATATTGTCTATTCTGTCAATGTTGGCAATCGGTTTATGCATTCACCCCGCGCACCACATCTTGCAACAATATATCGTATTCTTAGATATCTCAAGGGTTTTCCGAGTCAGGGTATTATGTTTGTAAATCATGGGCATTTTCATGTTGAGGCATGGATTGATGCTGATTATGCTAGTTCTATTAGTGACCGACGGTCTACATCTAGTTATTGTACGAAAATTGTTGGAAATCTGGTCACTTGGAGGAGTAAGAAGCAAGATGTTGTCTTTCGCTCTAGTGCAGAGTCTAAATATCGAGCTATGGCTCTTGGTGAGTGTGAGTTACTATGGCTTAAGAAGTTGATGACTTACTTTTGCCTTCTTGTCTCCATTCCTTTGTCATTGTATTGTGACAATAAATCAGCAATTAGTATCGCGGCTAATCCAGTTTAGCATGATAGAACAAAGCACATTGAGATTAATCGTCATCTTATACGAGAAAAAATTTTGTCAGGCCAACTTTGTACTACGTTTGTCCTTTCATCTCAGCAACTTGCTGACATTCTCACTAAATGTGTTAGCAAGTCCACGTTTGAAGAGCTACTATCCTAGTTGGGCGTTTCAAATATTGGCGCACCAACTTGAGGGGGACTGTTGGAATATGGAATATTCTCTAGAATTATCCTTGTTTTCTTTTTACCATATTTTTATTTGTTTCCTTAATCTTATTATTTGTTTCCATTACTAGTGATTATAATCTCTATTTAAGCCCGTATGATCTCAATAATATTCAAGCTTTTTTATTCTATTATAATTCAATTATTATCGATGAAGGGAGGTTGGTCCTGTAGATTTTCCAATTAGTTTCTGCTTATTTGATTGTGGGGATCATTAGGCTTGAGGGTGGAAAGGCCGAGTAAAACTGGTGGAGCCAGAAGACTGATGAATTCGTGGTGATGTGGTATGGTTATGGTGTCAGCCATGAATTCATGGTGGTTTGATTAATGGGCTCTTCACTTTGCACTTTCAAGATTCCACCTCACGAGCCTGGTTAATTACTTGTAGTTTCAGACCATCATCGACCTATTTCTTGACTGTTACAGTAGCAACAGGTGATGGTAGAGGCCAGCCTCCAATTATTTAATGGTGTTACATATTCTACACATGCTTATTTTATTTTATTTTTTTATATCTCTCTGAGACTGCATTCCTGACATACAAAATCTCCGGGTATCCTTGTGCCTTCTCATGTGTTATTTTAACTTAATTCAGCATGGATGAGATTGACTTGGCCTGTCAAGATGCGGTAAATGGCTTACCATCTCGAAGACCCATTGTAGAGATGACAATTCCTTCTGTTTTGGACAAGACTCTCTCTCCTCCTGGTACTTAATTGTTTTCTTTCTTGTTTTTGTCATTTGGTTTCTCATGGTATGGTCAGTGTTATAGGGTTGCATCTTATAACCTTTAGTATTTGCTGCATAGTATCTTACTATAAAGTTGAACCATAAACCATGAAAATGATGGAGAACTCCAGTTTGTACATTCGAAAGGTTGGATGTAATATGAGATATGGAAGTGAAATGTTGCATCCTCTGATGCTGAACAAAAGGTACCTGGAAATTATGTTTTACTAGGATTGAGTGCTAGTCTTAAATGTCAATGCTTTTTGGGATCAATTTAGCTGCATTTTGTTCTTCTGTTATTGAAGAAATAGGATGAATCTTTCCAGTTGAAGTGGCTTTTACTTACCTGGACTTTGCTTGTGTCTTTTCTGGTCTCACAAAATAATGTAAATCGCCTTCTAGAAATGATTCAAGTGACATGCTTTTAATATCAAATTTGGTGAATCATAAATCTTCCGGTCTTTTTCTCATTTCTGCTTTCTGTGTGTTCCCATTTGTTGTGTTTCAGTGTTCATATATTCACTTTTTTGTTCCTGTGATATGCTTAATGGTTTTGTATGTGTCATTTAGGCACACCCTTTTTTGTTTCTGAACATGAGCTATTGTTTAGTGATTCTGCATCACTATAATGCAGTTTAGCTGTTTCTTACCAGGTAAGCACGTCATCAACTTATTCATTCAGTACACACCCTATAAACCCTCTGACGGTAGCTGGGAAGACCCTGCATATAGAGTGAGTGGGATTTTAGAAAGGGCCTCCTATGTAATGCCATGTGGGAGTAGTACATGAAGCAATAAGATTGATTTTCACAGTTTTGTTTCTTCTCAAAATCTATTGGCTTATAATGTCTATTAGATCGTTAACCACAAACTCCTCTAAATGCTTAAGCGCATGACACATAAGTGTATCTATGTTTTCCGCTGCAAGCCTGCCAAACATGTGCAAGTGTTTGAACAAACGTTAGGTGGTGAGTTTTGAACACAAGATCCGTTGCTGCTTGTATATTATGTGAGATTAGTAACCACCAACTCATCTAGAAGGTTAAATTGTTAGACAGAAAGCAATTTTATTATTTGTGTTCTTAACAATGTCAGATTGTGAACAAGAGTTGGCCTGACCTTTTTTATTAACTTTTCATTTCTTGTTTCCATTTTTTTTTTCCTGCCCTTAGAGCTAATTATTAATGGAAACAGTCATGCAGGAACATATTAGTTCTATTAGTGTACGAAGTACTTAGACATTAGCTGATGGACATTTTCTGTAGGAGTTATTTGCAAAACGATGTTTTACCTTGATCGATGAGTATGCCCCAGGCTTCAGCTCATCAGTTATTGGCTATGACATGTTAACTCCACCAGACCTTGAAAGGGAAATTGGTCTTACAGGTATAATTAGTGCATATCTATCTATGTGCCAAATGTTTGTTTGAATGCAACTGAGTACTTATCCCTTAACTAATTTGGTCATCCCTTGTTTCATTTAGTTGGGTAATTCATGAATGAATGGTGTTCTTTTGTTTTTGTTTTAACAGGAGGGAATATCTTTCATGGTGCTATGGGATTAGACTCTCTTTTCCTTATGCGACCTCTAAAAGGATGGTAAAATCCTTATGACATTTATGTGTTCTTTTTTTGTGAAACTTGCTAATTGATTTTCCTGCTTTTTGATTTTGTTCTTCTTTGGTTGGTTGGTTCTTTTAGCACGATTGCCTCTTTCTTTGCCTGTTCAATTTTACTTGTATGGAGTTGAGAGTGTATCATGTTTGTTGAGCAACTAGTTTCTCAAAGTGCAGGTCAAATTACAGGACCCCAGTGCGAGGGCTTTACTTGTGCGGGAGTGGGGCGCATCCTGGGGGTGGTGTGATGGGTGCTCCAGGACGTAATGCTGCGTGCCAGGTTCTCAAAGACTTTTAAGGGCTATTGAGAAATTGGAAGTTTGATACATACATACATACAACAACAAGTGGCGATGGTCTGTCCGTCCCCTCTCTCTCTCTCTCTCTCTCTCTCTCTCACCACTCTTGTTGTGTTGTCCCAATTTTATCTCTGGTCCATTCGTTGCTTTCGAGCATTCTGTATTCCTATAGTATGTCTTAGTGACGGGAGATAAAAAGCTAGCTGCATAATCTCAAGCTGCTTTTATGGTTAGCTTTTACTAAAGGGATGCTAAATTATACCCTTCTGGACTTTGGATTGACCTAGTGATTAAGAAGAGATTAGAGGCTTAATGATTTGCTCTCTTTCAGGTCTTGGCTTCAAAACTTCCAAGTGCTATTGTCTCTTGTTTGGCCAATCCCTACGGGATTTTCCCCCTTGCTTTGAATAACACACACACACACACACTCTCTCTCTCTCTTTAGTAGACGCTAAAATTGGTGAATTCCTTGAGTTTCGTGCAAACTAGTCCAAGCTCCACAACCTCGCAATTATTACTTGTAGCAGCTACCATCTACTATATTTGGATTTAAAATCATGAGATTTTTGTTTTGTGAGGAAAATAAAGAGTTGCTGTTTTGGATTATGGAACGACTTTTCTCGCCTGAAACGGAGGTGGGAAACTGACTAAGTTTTTATAGTTGTTTTAAGTAAGGGAAACTGGCAAATTGGATACCTAATTAATACGAGAAATAGTGAAGGAACACGCCTCTTAGCTCAATACAGAAACTCACCTACAGATTCTATTGCGGACGGTAGTTCCGTTTGTTGGACCTCCCAATAGGATACCTTATCAATGCAAAATATTTTTGTCGCTACATCTATTTTGATATCATCCCCACAAAAAACTCTAGGTTTGGTATTCAGAAGTTTTCTAAACTAGAAGGGGAAAAAAGTCACAACAATAAAACAAGTGTTTCAGCACCAAAATGTATGCTGGAAATGGAGGCAAAGCCAAATTCTGCATTTTCTTTTGGTAATAAGAGAACATTTATATGTTAAAAGATATTACCTGGAGTTCATGATGATATCAAGAACAAATATAACACTACCAAGCAAATAGCAGAAAGGAAACAAAAAAATTGCAAACGAGGAAAATTAACGTAACAAAAAAGTAACATTGTGGTGGCATGGAGAGAGAAAACTCAAAAGTGTTGACATTCTAAAGGAATGATCCAGTTCGCTTAAAGCATGCGGTTAAACGCTGATTGATTTATTATTTATTATTTTAATTAATTTAATTTATATGATTACGCAAAATAAATAGATAAAGAACGTAAGAAAGTATTACATATCATGAAAAATTTTAAGGTGGGAAAAAAATCACGGGAGTGAAAGAAGTACTATACTCGAATTGCAAACATCCGATTTTTTCGCAATCAAACCTAGATTTCTTTATGTTGGTTTAGAACCTGTAATGATCCGAATTTTTTTGAGATTATTCTTATTATCCGATTATATTTTTATATATGTTGGATTAATAATTTATTTTCTGATTAATTAATTTGGTTTTTAGTCGCATAATTATCCTTTTGTCTAGGCTCGTTGAACCTTCGCAAGGATTATCCGAAATAATTTTTTTATTTATTTTAATTATTTTAATTTATATATTTCATATTTGTCCTAACCAATTATCCTTTGGGTCATTGAATCCTAATGAGGTTCTATCTTTTTTTGTTCGTATTATTTTCAGACTTAGATTCATCCCACCACTTCTATTTAGACGACATTGGCTCCACCCAATTTTCACTTTCCGTTGAATCTCGGATTTGCTTCTCGGGGAGTTCGTGAGGTAAACCCTCAGAAAACTCGTGTTCATTTTTATCTTTTTGGTGTTTCCCAAAACTCCTCTCTCTTCAAACTTCTTTCTCTCTCCCTCTCTCTTAATCTCTCTTTCACTCTCTACTCTCTCTTTCTCCCTACAAGGGTCCAGAAATTTTTGTGTTTTTAAATAGTTATTTGGAAATATATCGCGGGATATGCATTCGATTTAATTTTATATGTTACGGCATTTTAGTTGTGGGACTCGAGTCGAGCCCGAGGATTTAAATTAGTTGCGTGCGCGTTGGGAAGTGCGTTTAGATAATTGGAGGCATTACACTTAGTAAAAATTTGATTTGTTCTGAGGGAGGAGTAGAACATAAGCCATTTGACTACTTTCCCTCTCTCTCTCCAAAAACCCCCTTTGGAGTTCTACCCTATCTGTAAGATTCCCACCAATTCAACTGACCATTGTCTATTCCTTTGAAATATAGAGTGATCTTGATATTCTTTATCCCTATCTAAAGCTTGATAATGATTCCAAAGCTCGGAGGAGAAGATTTTAGGCTCAAGAGATACATGGAGTTAGAGTTTTCGGTTTGTCATCAAATCTTGCAATCCAAAACTTGAGGTAGGGGCGTTTAATATTCTTTATGTGTTTATGAATGTTATTGGTTGTGTTTGTTAGATTTGGTCGTTTATGTGAGATTTGTGAAGTTTTGGTTCAAGAAAATTGCATTTTGCAGATCCCAAAAATCGACTAGGTCGCTCGAGCGATGTGTATAATTTTAGGGTCGCTTGAGCGACTTGTCCAGCAACTCACCAACGACTCTTACTGTCTTGTGGGTCGCTCGAGTGAACATAACTTTACTCAAGCAACTAGGACTATCTTTGAGAATTTTGATAAGGACTTTGTAATGATGTGTTTATGGATTTGGGTCATCGTTTAATTCGTTTAATACATTATACTACGTTCATGAGTATAAATGGTTGTTCCTCATATTATCGATTCGTTTATGATATTCCTAGAAAGTTATGAACATGTGATGTACATTATGAATTTGAAAACAATATATAATTTTGACACGATGAGAGTAAAGACGTACATAAGACTTGGGTCATGCACTTATAGTGGAAGGATACGACTTTATGGGCTAGCTCTCGTCGGGAAATATGTTAGGCATGAAAACATAGTATTAGTCTCCGTGGAAGTGGTGCTAGGCAAGATAATTATTTTTAGTACTCCCTTAGGAGAGAGTGCTAGTAAATGATAGAACTTGTGTAGTCACCATCAGGTGAGGTGATAAGAGGGATGAATGGCAGAAGACGTGCTACGCGAATCGAAAAGTTATTAAACGGATTGTTGGATTGAGAGGATGGTGTTGTGACTTGTGTAGCATGTTATTAGTGTCAAGACGTAGCAACAAATGTGCCTTACGTTCAACCATGGTTTCGAGTTATGTGGTGAGATGGCGAGGTGAGAGATTCTTTCTCCCATAGGCCTACTCTCTGTGAAATTGATCCCAAAAAAGAGTTTTACCTTGCACTAGTGGCTTGAGGAGTCCTTTAGTCTCCTGTGTTGCTGTCAGACCTTGTCATACCGCGGGACGTTGTGTTAATCTACGGTTCAAGGCAAAAGTGTAGGGTGATTATCCCCTTGGTGTAAGTCACCTAGTCTATTGTAGATTGTTGATCATGTATGTGATTACCGAATACGTGTGATAGAACGAAAATTGTCACACCCTAAATTTTAAACGTATAATATACATATCATTTAATAAAATCTCACAATTTTCACCAATAAACTCAAAAGATTTCATTCATGATCAATCATCTAATTGAAGTTTTGAATAAAATACTGATCAAAAGGAGCATAACCCGGCCTGATATATCAAAATGTTATATCCAACTGTTCAAAGATATATTATTTGATCACAGAAATGGACTAAGGGTATATGACTTACATAAAAAAAATTCCAGAATGTTTACAAGGTATTACATGAGATCTATCAATATAGCTCCCAAAAATAAAAATCATCTCATGCACTTCAAACACTTTATGCTAAACTTCCGATAGAGTACCTAAAAAGGATAAGGTGCGCTACACAGACAAGTAGAAAAATCTACACAAATATTATGAATATATTAGGTGAATTGGCATGCAACACAAGTATACTCTCAGGATACTATATCAAAATATGCATGTTCAATGTACTCACTCATGACGTTATTATCAATCCATTAGTTCATATGTCTATCTCCTAAATTGTTTGTTTCCATTAGTTCATATGTCTATCTTTTAAATTTTTTGTTTCCATCATTAACATTTCGCCATTCTTTATCATATTAGTTCTCCTTTAAGTTTTTGCCCGAGTTGGATACTAACACCATAATTCTCGACGGACACTAGACTAAGTAATACTACATAAGCATGGTCATATGCATGACACAAAGAAAGTTATAGAATAATGCCATAACAATCCATTAACACTAATTCATGCACCCGTCAAACGCTTTAGCACACCACATAGTTCACATGTCTCGTCAAAATTTCATTGTCATATGTCATATTTGTAAATCTTTGGCATTCTTTCAAATGAGACCAATACATTCCTAGTATTTTCGAAAGAGTCTAGTACATAGACTGATTAAGTATAACATTCTAATTTTCATCAGTGGTTAACGTATCACAAGTATTTCTCACATTCAATCAATCAACGCAAGTCGTAAAGTTCCATACAATTCAGCAATCAACGAGAATAGACAATTCATAATTTAAAAGCAATACTCCAACTAAATAACACGAGGACAAGCAAGATAGCTAGGAAGGTCAAATGTTTACCAACATGTCTATAATCCAATAGGTCTGTGTCATATAGGGTTCGTTCCGTCACACAACTCAATATCACAACCATTCTACAGTAACACATTATCATAATCAAACACCCTCTCATCAATCATGACGGACTAAGCATCTCAACATGTAAGGGGGCATCAACCCACATCTACCTCAACCACACACGGCATATGTCTCACAACAGGATAAAGTCTAACTCCTTCCTAAATGACAAGAGAACTCCTCACTATACTAAAGCCGAGTGAAACATTTCCTGAATCGGTGACATGAAGGGTAAACTTAAAGAGGAAGAACCTCACGCGCGATCCTCTGACAACAAGACTCAACACATGGTCAACACAGGAATTCCTTACAAACAAGGTCTCGGCCTAAGGATAGATATGCAGTTCTCATACTATGAATATAGAGTGATAACAATATCAATACTGGGTAATCCCGCTATTTGGGTCCATTCTAAGACTCAATTAAACATCCATTATCTTCTAC
This sequence comes from Arctostaphylos glauca, assembly GCA_019985065.2. NCBI lineage: Eukaryota > Viridiplantae > Streptophyta > Magnoliopsida > Ericales > Ericaceae > Arctostaphylos > Arctostaphylos glauca. The sequence continues at coordinate 22,671,242 of JAHSPW020000003.1, forward strand.
AAAAATATCATAGGTTTTCATTCATTATTCCCATAATAACTTTTATTCCATAAGTTAAATCGCTACCCACTTCCAGTTACCTCGTTATCTTATTAACTTGTAAAATATCATAGAGTTCTTGTTTAGTATCTCAAAAATACCCTCACTTCATAAGTTAAAAGTATTGCACATCTCCAATTCTCCCATTATCCATCAATTCGTAAGATGTCAATGAATTTCGTGAAAGTTCCTAAGTCCAAGACACAACTAACAAAACACTTATTATCTCATATTATGTCACAATATACTTCTTAACCACACGTAACCATCTCACACTCACAAACATGTCATCCCAAAGTCCAAGGTAAGCTTATCAAAATTTTTAAAATTGGGTAAGGTCGCTCGAGTGGTCTAGAATTTTCAGAATGGCTCAAAACACCGCATGACAAAATTTCATATACGTCGTCATTCAAGCGAGCTGGAGGCCACTCGAGCAATCGAGGCGATTTCAGAAAATTGCAAAAACGCAGATCGCAAAAAACATATTTACACTCCGAATCATCAACTAAAAACTAAACCAAAATTTCAAAACATAACATATGTGCATAATAAGAGTAAAATCCTCCTACCTCAAGTTTCGGATCGATGGATTTGATGAAAAATTGCAAAATCTTAGCTTCCAAGACCTCTTGAACTTCAAATCTTCTCCTTTGAGCTTCAAAAACACGATCAAGCTCCGGATATCTACCAAGCACGACAAGAGCAACCATTACCCCAAAGGAATTCGAGATTGGTTGGTCGAATTAATAGGGATCGTAGAGAGAAGGTGGAACAAATGGTAGAAAGAGAGTGAGCAAAGGAGAAATGAAGGGTGTGGCCTCCCCCTCTCTAAAAAAATCAGATTTTAAACCCCCAAGGGTGCTCCCAATAAAATTTCAGCACTCCTCATAATGCACACGTATCGAAATAAAACTCTCGATCCAAGCTCCATTGTTAAAAGTTCTGAATGACATCAAATAAATCAAGTATATATTCTGAAACAATTAATTAAAAACAAACATTTTTCAGGTCCTTACATTAGTCATGAGACCGGTTGAGATACATGTGCATTGAATTGACATAAAGTGGTGGGTTAGCGACATATTGACGAGAGACTATTTTGGTATCTTTATTGCTTGTTTCTAGTACTTTCTTAATCATATGTTGCTTCTGGGTAAAAATCGTTATCTCCTAATTGATTGGTAAATTACGACATGTTATGAACATTGTAAGGCGATTGAAAGGTGACAAGTGAATATACGTTAATGAATTAATAGAACATGAAATTTTGATGACTAGCCTCCTTTGAGGAGTGTGCTAGGAGACGAGCAACATTACTAGACTCTTACAGGAGCGTGCTAGGGGATGAAATGATGTACTAGTCTACATTTAGAAAAGTGATAAGAGTGATATGAAAAGATATACTAGTCTCAATTCGGAAAAGTGCTAGGGGTGATATGACATGATATACTAGCCTCCCTTGAGGAGTGTGCTAGGAGTAACAATGCTTTGACTAGCCACCTTAGGGTGTTGTGCTAGAAATGATGAATAAACCATGAGAAGGAAAGTTTAAGGATACATGTGAGTTGTGCTCGAATTAAGTGGTTCATTTGGTGCTATGGAATTGTTAGTACAAATCTTGAGTTTGTTTAGATGACTAAGTTGCATTAAAACATGGTTCGTAAATTTAGAAATGGACTTATAAAGAGTGACTGTTAACGTGTAATTAAATAGTGTCAGTTAATGAAAAATAAGTCGGTATTGAGAAACGATTGAAAGGGTAGCAAAATGTGTAGAAGATGGTTAAATGTGTTGTTTATGTTTTATCTTATGATTCGTATAAGCTTGTAAATTATTTTACTATTTATTGATCATGTTATATGCAATATCTGTTTATATAATATTGGTATATACATTCCTACTGGGCAATGTAACTTACCCTATCATTTCACAGGTGATATTCCAAGTACTTAGTATGAAGCGCACGAGATGCATTGTATAGTGTATGTTTCAAAGATCTTGATTGGTGACAACCAGCATCTTGAAAATGATTTTGAAAGATGTAATTTAACTTATTTTCAAGTTCTTTTTCTTGTGTTTGAAAGAAACTATATATGTTTTAACTTTGGTAACCCATCTTGGTATACGTAATGGGCCGGGAATTGCCCATTTTGATGTAATATCCTTAACGTTGACTTTTGATAATATACCATGTACGGAAATGATTTGGACTTATGGGTTTTATCTCTGAGATTTCGTGGGGTTTATTTATGATAAATTGTAATAATAATACGTTAAAAACGAGGGCGTGACACTCTCTGCGTATATTCTCTCTTTGTCCATATCCCTCTCCTCTCCGTTTCTATTTTTTATTTGATCCTTTTTATTTTAATGTTCATTTTATTGATTGTTTTTCTATTTATATGTTTGGTTTGTATGTTTGGATCTCGACCTGATAGGTGGATTTTGCGATATCGATTTTTTGCTTTGGAAGTAAGGTAACGAAACAGAACCTGATCCCTGCTTATAAATTTTTTAGGGACTTTTTGCTAAAAATTATTAGTAGACAATTTTTAATACCATCAATCCATGAAAAGAAGTCTTCACTGTTAAAGTCCATTGTTACAAATTGGACAAAAATATCCGTACTATATACCATAGTAACTTCTTTTATTTCTATTCTTTTTTTTTCTTGTATTTGTTATTTTTACATTAATTTTTTTACAGATATTAGTTCTTCTAGACAACAAAAATTTAGAAAGTATAAAAATATATTTAAAATTTAAAAATAATTACTAAAGACGAAAAACAAGCCCAAACAAACGTTGTTTGATTTATTTTTGTCTTTTATGATTTTGAACGTAATTTTATATTTTTTTGAAATTTCTTGTCGAAACGAATCAATAACCATTAAAAAAATTGAAGCAAAATAAAAAATTATAAAAAATCTCAAATGAAGAAAAAAAATAATCAGATAACATAAACATTCCAAATAAGAATATTGACTTTACTATTTGATTATTTTTGTAATTTTTTGTCTTTTGTCAACTTTTTTATTGGATTATTGGTTCATTTTAATGAGAGGTTTCAGAAAAATTATAAATAATGATTCAAATTTGAAAAAAATAAAAAAACAAATAATTCAAAAAAATGATATGTTTGTACTTATGCGTCGTTTTCAGTGACTTTTTTTTTAAAAAAAATAGACATAATTTTATACTTTTTAGATTCATCTCATCGAGACAGACTAATAATTTACAAAAAAATTGAGGGCAAAACAAGAAATGCGAAAAAACATTGAATAAATGCAAAACGTGTTTAAAAATAATTGAGTTAGGACAAATGGAGAGAGTAAAAGATTCCAAAATAGATAAAATCATCCGTTAGAATAAAAATACGGATAAAATTATCTGTTAAAAACATAAAGAATAAAAACATAAATACCATTTCAAAATAACAGATAACATTATCTATTCTAATTGTTGTTAATGTCTTTATTTTTATTAGAGACGTGAAGATTTCAACAGATAACATTATTTGATATTATCTTATGCAAAGATACAGAAAATAAATTATAATAGATAATTTTATCTGTTTTAATTTATTATTATGTTTAATTTAACTATATGCAAAGGTACAGATGAAACTATAACTGATAACATTATTTATTAATATATTATGCATAAATATAGAGGCCAATTTAAAACAGATAATATTACTTATTTTTATATTATGTTAAAATACAGGCTACAAATTAAAACAGATAACCTTATCTGATGTTATTTTATGCACAGATATAAAAAATAAATTACAACATATAATCTTATCTGTTTTGATTTATTATTGTCTTTTCACTATTATGCAGATATACAAAGATTAAACAGCAACAAATAACATTATATATTGATTTGTTATGCATAATTACATACGTCAATTTACAACATATAACATTATGTGTTTTTATGTTATATCAAAATACATAGTACAAATTAAAATAGACAATCTTATCTGATGTTATCTTATGCAGAGATACAAATAACAAATTATAACAGATAATTTTATTTGTTTTGATTTATTATTATGTTTTCACTATCATGCAGAGATACAAAGATGAAATAACAACAGATAACATTATCTATTGATATTAAGTGGAAATACAGTGGCCAATTTACAATAGATAATTTGTCTATTTTTATATTATGTCAAAATATAAAGTACAAATTAGAAGAGATAACCTTATATGATATTATCTTCTACAAAGATACAGAGAACAAATTATAACAGATAATTTTATCTCTTTTGATTTATTATTATGTTTAATTTCACTATTATGCAGAGATACGGATGAAACTATAACCGATAATATTATTTATTAATATATTATGCATAAATATAGATGTCAATTTAAAACATATAATATTACCTATTTTTATATTATGTTAAAATACAAACTAAAAATTAAAACAGATAATCTTATCTGATATTATTTAACGCCCCATGTAAATCACTGACCCAACAACTTGTTGGAGTCCAACCACGTGGCCCAAAATACTTGAGCCTAAGTTGTTAGTAGTAGTTTACATGGTTCCTTATATACCCATGATCACCTATGTAGACTTTCGATGTGGGACGGGACATCACAATCTCCCCACCTTTAAGATCTTGCACCCTCGCAAGGGGTTCACACTAGAGACACTACGGCCTAGCCCCGAATCTGTTCCCTAGTGACCAAATAAAGTCCCGCCCCCACACTCGATCATGTACACGGATCGCTCTGATACCATTTGTAACGGCCCATGTAAACTACTGACCAAACAACTTGTTGGAGCCCAATCACATGGCCCAAAATACTTAAGCCTAAATTATTAGTAGTAGTTTACATAGTTCCTTATATACCCAGGATCACCTATGTAGACTTTTGATATAGGACGGGACATCACAATTGGTTCCAGTGGGTTCATTCTTATCTTCTTAAAAATCAAAGTTTTTAGAGTGTTAAAGTTTCTTCTAATCCTTCTTGGAGTTGGCATAAGCTGCTTGCTCTTAGGAAGGACATTCAACCTTTTATCAAGTATAATATTGGGAACGGCAGTAACACATGATTCCTTTGGCATGATAATTGGCATCCCATTGGCCCTCTCTTACAACACTTTAACTCCCGCATTGTGTATGATTCTGGTCTCGCTATTAATGCTCGAGTTAACTCTGTCCTGTCTCGGGGAAGTTGGAATTGGCCTGTTGCATTATCTCCCGATCTTATTGATCTCAAACAGGCCTCGCAGGCTTTACCCCGTCCTCCCTATGATCAAGATGATTCTTGCATTTGGACCCTGACCTCAAATGGAAAATTCTCCATTTCCTCGCTTTGGGATGAATGGAGGATTCATCACCCGAGAGTTTCTTGGAACTCCCTGATTTGGTTTCCGAGTCATATTCTTAAATATAGTAACATCACTTGGCTTGCTATTCAGAATCGGCTTAATACGGAGAACCATCTGGTTACTTTTGGAATGAAAACATCCTCTTGTTGTGCCTTTTGTTCCCATTCTGAGGATATTGATCATCTGTTTTTTAATTGTCCCTTTACTTCTAGCATATGGAACATCATTTCTTCTAATCTTAGGGGACAATGGCATGCAAATAATTGGCAGAGCTGGGTGACTATCTTAAGTAAGCAGTGCAAGGGCAAGAGCCTAGAGAGCCTCATTACTAAACTTGCTTTACAAGTACTATTTATCATATTTGGATTGAGTGTAATATGTGGAAGTTTCAAAATATTTTCAAAATTCATCAAAATATTTTTTCTCTCATTGTTCTTAATGTTCGTTCTCGGGTTCTTTCACTTCCGACAATGCCTAGGGGGACCCAATTACTTGTGGTACATTGGAAAATAGAGGCTCTAAATTTTGTTTGCTCAGGTTCAGCGCGAGATTGAAAGCTTTCTAGGGGATGGAAGAGTGAGAGATCAAGTCCTTTGCTAATTCTATAATTAATGGGAATTGTCATCTGTTATTCATGTTAGTTTTGGGGTATGCCCCTTCATGATGTATTGGTTATGTATCATGCGTTCCCTTTTGGGTTCATTTTTTGCATCTTTTGTCAAGCCCCTTGTTAGACCTCGTTCGAATTTGTCATCTTCTGTTAGAAGGAGTAGGAATTCGACTCATTGTCTTTTTCTGTTGTTTGTCCTGGGATATGCCCCTTGTATTTTTGTATATTCGGTTAGCCCCTTTTCTATTTTAATGCTGGTTTATTCCAAAAAAAAAAAAATTGGCATTCCGATTATAAAATAAAAACGAAAAAAATTTTTGGCCCTTACACGTAATAAATTCCTGTCATGGGCCCGAACGTCCGACCTAAAGACCGGCCTGACATAAAAAAGAATTTTTTCAAACTTAATTTAAGTGATAATGGATAAAAATAATTTACTTCTAAAATTCAATATAAAAGGTATAGTCGAAATTTCAAGATACGTGGCGGGGGTAATATAATCATTTTATAATCCAAAAGAATTTATATTAAATTATAATAAAAAAATCTAATTTAAATAGTCTAAGGTATAATCAGTAATTATATAAACATAACAATATTTAAAATAAATATAGCCCTAGTTTAATTACATCTGTAATCCTTCCCAGTTGTGAACTCGGTCGTGGGCCCAGACATTCGGTCTGATGCAAAAAGAAATTTTTTCAAACTTAGTTTTAGTGACAATTGATATAAATTGGTTATTTTTTAAATTTAACATAAAGAGTATATTCATAATTTCAAGATATGGGGCGTGATATAGTAATTTAATAATCTAGAAAAATTTATATTAAATTATTATAATAAAACAGCTAATTTAAATAGTCTAGAAGTATAATTTGTAATCATATAAACATAATAATAATTAAAACAAATAGAGTTCTAATTTAATTACACCCGTAACCTTTTCTGGTCGTGACCCCGGTCATGGGCCCGGATGTCCGACCTAAAGAGCAGCCTGACACAAAAAGAATTTTTCTGAAACTTAGTTTTAAGTGACAATTGACAAAAATAGTTTATTTCTTAAATTTAATATAAAGGGTATATTTATAATTTCAAGATATGGGGGCCAATATAGTCATTTTAGAATCCAGAAGAATTTACATTAAGTTATAATTAAAAAATCTAATTTAAATAGCCTAGGCGTATAATCTGTAATTATATAAATATAATAACAATTAAAACAAATATAGTCCTAGTTTAATTACACCCGTAACCCTTGCTGGTCATGGGCCTAAAGATCTGCTCGACATAAAAAGAAAATTTCTCAAAGTTAGTTTAAGTGGTAATTGATAAAAAAATAGTTTATTTTTTAAATTAACATAAAAAATATTTGTACTTTCAAGATACGGGGGATAATATAATGATTTATAATCTAGAAAAAGTTTATGTTAAATCATAATAAGAAAAGATCTAATTGAAATTGTCTAGGGGTATAATCTATAATTATATAAATATAGTAATAAACAAAACAAATATGATCCTAGTATAGTTACACTCGTAATCCTTCATATTCGTGACCCAGGCCGTAGGCCCAGACTCGGCTTGACATAGAACAGAATTTTTTCAAATTTTGTTTAAGTGATAATTGACAAAAAGAGTTTATTTCTAAATAGGACATATTCATAATTTCACGATATAGGGCTAATATAGTTATTTTATAATCACATTAACTTATAATAATAAAATATCTAATTTAAATAGTCCAGGGATATCATCTATAATAATAATTAAAACAAATATAGTCCTGATTTAATTACACCCGTAGCCCTTCAGGTCGTGACCTCGGTCGTGGGCCTAACAACCCACCTAACGTAAAGAGAATTTTTTTCAAACTTAGTTTAAGTGATAATTGACAAAAATAGTTTATTTCTTAAATTGAATATAAAAGGTATATTCGTAATTTCAAGATACGGTGGATAATATGGCTATTTTACAATCTAGAAGAGTTTGCATTAAGTTATAATAATAAAATATCTAATTTAAACAGTTTAGGGGTATAATCTATAATTATATAAATATAATGCTAATTAGATCAAATATAGTCCTAATTTTGTTACACATCTAACCCTTTTCGATTGTGGCCCTGAACGTTTGGCCTGAAGACTGATTTGAGTAAAAAGAAACTTTTTGAAACTTAGTTTAACTGACAAGTGATAAAAATAATTTATTTTTTTAATTTATTATAAAGGTATATTCATAATTTCAAGATACAAGGGGTAATATAGTCATTTTATAATCGAGAAGAATTTACATTAAGTTATATTAGAGAAACATCTAATTTAAATAGTCTACGGGTATAATATGTAACTATATAAACATAATAACAATTAAAATAAAATAAATATAGTCGCAGTTTAATTACTTCTGTAACGCTTCCCGATTGTGGACCCAGACGTTCGGCCCAAAGACTGGCCTAATGTAAAAAGGAATTTCTCAAACTTAGTTTAAATGATAATTGATAAAAATAATTTGTTTCTTAAATTTAATATAAAGAGAATATTTTTAATTTCACGATACGGGCGGTAATATAGTGTTCTTATAATCTAGAAAAATTTATATTAAACCATGAAAATAAGACATCTAATTTAAACAGTCTATGGATGTAATCCATAATTATACAAATATTATGATAATTAAAACAAATATAGTCTTAATTTAATTACGCCTGTAACCTTTCCGGTCATGACTCCGGTCGTGGGCCTAGATGTCAAGCTTGAAGGACGACTTGACGTAAAGAGAAATTTTCTTGAACCTAGTTTAAGTGATAATTGACAAAAGTAGTTTATTTTTTAAATTTAATATAAATGAAGAATTTATAAGTTATAATAAAGAAACATCTAATTTAAATAGTCTAGGAGTATAATTTGCAGTTATATAAACATAATAATAATTAAAACAAATATAGTCGTAGTTTAATTACACCCATAACCCTTCCCAGTTGTGGGCCCAGATGTTCACCCTGACGTAAAATGAAATTTCTCAAATTTAGTTTAACTGATAATTTCTCAAATTTTGTAATTTTTACGATACGGGCTCGGTTGTCTCCTCTTGTTCGGCCAAAAGTCATTGGTGAATCGTTCTCATACTCTCGGTGGTCACCCCAATCAAGTCTGACCCAACTAAAGTCGTCTTTCTCAATTCGGTCCAACACACGGGTGATCTACACGGTCTTCCATACAAGGCCTTATAAGGTGTCATCTTGATATTAAATTGGTAACTATTATTATATGCGAACTTGAGAAGTGGTAAGTGGTCCTCCAACCACCATGAAAGTCCAAGACACAAGCCCGAAGGCATGTCCTCTAAAATCTGAATTGTTGATTCGGATTGCCCATATGTTTGAGGGTGATATGCAGTGCTAAACAATAAGTTCGTACCAAGCGCTGCTTGCAAACTCTGCCAAAAATGAGCGGTAAACTTCGGATCTCCATCCGATACAACGGATATAGGAATCCCATGGAGACGAATGATCTCAAGAATATACAAATGACTAAGCTTCTCCATTGAATATGTAAGAAATGAGCAGTTTTCATCAAACGATCAATGATCAGCAAAATGGTGTCATGTTCCCTCAACGACTTCAGTAGATCCGAAACAAAATCCATTGTCATGTTCTCCCATTTCTACTCAGCTACTGATAAACATCCTGATCAGAGAAAAAAACATCCCAATGTTCTTGGAAAACATCCTGATCAAAGAAGACAAACATCCTGATGAAATAAGAAACATCCTGATCAATTTAAGAAGAAGTCAAAGGAGACAAACATCTGGATGGAATGCTAAAACATCTGGATGACTCAATTCAAGGTCTCAACCAAAAAAATACAAAGGCTCATAATTAATTAGAAAACTTTGTGATCCAACAGAAATGGGTTTCGAAGGGAAGTTTTATTCCAAAGCACACAAACAATAACTAAACTACGAAATAGCAATCAAATTGAGTCATAACACATAATAAGAGTTAGAAATCCCTACCTCAAGGTTTAAATCCAAAATTTAAAGTTCCAAACTTCAAGCCCTAACTTTCAAAGTGGATGAATCCTCAAAATCTCCTCCTCCAAGCGAATAGGCACAAACCACCATCAGATATCAACCAAGAGTAATGAATACTTAAAGAATCTAGGAGAAATCGATGTTTGGTGCATGATTTTTGGGAGGAGTTATAGTGAGAGAGAGAGATGAGAGAAATGGGTTTAGTTTTTCCAAAAAAACATATCTGATGTATTACAAATCTAGTACGGCCAAAATTACAGTCACACCCTTAAAGTATGTCACATGCTACTACAAGCCCCAAATCTATCATGTTATGCCGTATTAACCCCAATTTTTCACACACTCCACATTAACATTACGCATTAACCCATACAATAAAATAAAAGTATAAAATTTTCCGGGTCTTTACTAATATAAGTATTTTATAATCTAGAAGAATTTACCTTAAGTTACAATAGTTAAAAAAACAAGGATGCAAACACCCGAAACTATAGAGAGAGAGTCTTTTCCTTCTCACTAGAACCCAATAGCTATATTCATGGCTGATGGGACAATCTCCATGGCTGCAGGTCTTAGAATAGATGATGCTACCCGAAGTGGAAGCAATGGGACCCTCTCGAATCTGGCCCAGCGCAATGACTCAACTATAGCATCCTCTCTTTTGGATTCATTAATGGAGAAATCCTCTCAAACTAGCTGTTCAAACAGAGTTGTCCCACTAATGACCTTGGATCTTTTGTGGTCGGCTCCATTAATATACGTAGAAAATAACTCCTACAACACTCTTTGAAACTTCTACCTGCATCACAAACCGCCATTCACTATAATACTAACACCCCCCCCCCCCCCCCCCACCTGCGGCCCCACTGTCTCGAGTCCCTCGCCCATAATGATCCATTCCAGTCCACTTCCCCAAACATAACCCCCACGCCCACGAAATCTAAAAATTCTCATCCCGTAAACTCTCACAAGCTCTTCAAGCCAAAACCTTCATGATTTTAACATGCAACAATGTCAAAAGTCACTACACCTATTTATCATAAACTCATAGCTACTAATAGCACAACAGTCATGAGAACAGTATTTCTTCCTTGATTGCCATGAAAACATAGAATGCCGAATTCCATAAAATAATGTAGGCAGAATAAAAGAAAGCAAGAATCACCTGTTATCAAGTTGTACTAATTGAGGAGAATTTCAATAAAAAAACTTCAAGGAGAGTAACTAACAAAAATTATCTTCGTAATTTTACCACAACCAGTCCAACATGGCTTGTTTCAATCTCCTTGGATATGCGTGAGTTAAATGTGACCAAGGAATAACCCGAGTTTTCTTCGCTCTACATTTTTAGACAATAAGTCCCACGTGAGTTACTATAAACAATTCAACAATAAACCATTCAACAAATAATTAATTATTTACTTAAAGTCCAATGCAAATTTATCGATGAATGCAATGAAGGTATTCGCTTGGAATCACACAGGGTTTCACAATCATCTATCCCTACAAAAAATAAGTACTTATTTAGTTGAAGCTCACACAATGGGTTTCAATAGAGTTCAACTGCCTCTGAGAAGGTAAGAACTATACTGCTCCACTAGACGATCACTAGCCATTCGATAAAAAGCCTTATTGAATAACCCATTTCAATCGATAATTCAAAAGTATCTTTTCTAACGTTAAATAAGAGTTAGTCTAAGTATCTAAGTCCATAAACGGGTACTATCGTATCTTTTTCTTCTCTAATTTTAGCATATTGTAGTTTTTGGAGCATGATAACCTTTTGCTAGATGCAAGGTCTGATCCTTTTTGTTACGATTTTTCCATGCAAGCCCTGTGATTTCTTCCTAGGGTTTCATTTCTTATTTGGGTCCCGATCTCATTAATGCCATTGGATTTTTTACAGTTTCGTCACTTTATTTATGCTTCACGTCACTTCATTCTTCATCGCCGAAGTTTCCCGAGGTAAGTTTCGTTTTTTGTTGTATCCATTTCTGTATGTGCTGCGACAATCGGTGAATCTTTATTTGATTCGGGGTGTGTGTGTGTGTAGCTTATGTTCAATTGATGTTAGTAGATGTTGGCCATGTATTTGGATTGCAAGTCTAACTGTTTGTTGAAATGGTCAGAAGAGATTAATAACTCTTTTGATTGCTGCTTTAAATTTTTTTTTTTTGGTGTCATGTGACTTAAAAGAGCTGAATCCAAAGGGTGATAATAATTGGGTTCTTTTGATTTATTCTTTAAATTTTGGGATGCACATAATTGTCACGAGACATGTATAAAGGCTTCCATAAAGAGTATTGTTCATCAACGTTGATTTTTTGATTCTTTTGTTTCTGACTGTTTCCTTATCAATAACTGCTGGTTCTAAAATGGAAGGCTGCCTGTGAGAAAAAGTGTTCTACTGGATTCTTAAATCAAGAATATGAATAAGACCATGAATATGATGTTTTAACATTCGTCAAGAACATGCTGATTGTAAAGTGTTCTATTGGATGATATTTTAACATCATCATCGGAAGTTACAGTGAAAAATAGATTTAACCAATGCTAAATGATGTTTTTGGTTTTACATTCTCTCAACATAAACGCCCATGGAAAAATGATACAGAAAAAAATCCGATTTGAACGATTAAAAAAAACCATGTAACAATAAACAGAAAATGAGGTGTTTTGCTATTAATTCTCATCAAACTTCCATCACCTGCCATCCCGGTTTAATGAACAAGTCGCTATCGCTCATTAAGGTTCTTTTGTCTTAAACCAGACAAAGTGGGTGGGTTTCATCAGAAGTGTTCTATTGAATTCTTCCCTTCTTATAATTTATTTCTGACCGCTTTGTTAGCTCTGTCTCCTGCTTAGAAATTCACCTATGCATCAGCGTCAATGTCGCCTTTTTGTTGTGGTTGCCTTCCACAAAATTGATACAATAGGTAATGCCTTTTATATATCCTCCTTTAATTACTATTCAACGGATAAGCATTGGTGTACTCATTTTTCGCCGAGTGCCTAACTGCAAGATTTTTATTTTTGAACAAGTGCCTTCAGGCACGGGCAACTGCTAGTATACACACAAACTAACTTTTTACAACATTCAATGGCTAAGATTCATTGTAAAATTTGGTCCATTGGTTAGAATTACTTCTTCCATATTGATTTCCCCCCTCAAAAATGTCAAATCAAGCCAAGTGTTAAGGCCATTGAGTTTGTTGTTCTTTCACATACTTTTTGGTGTCCTGCGCATTGAGTTTTCTATTCTCAACATGTGTGTTCATAAATGTGTATAGTCATAGTCCATTTGACAAGTTGGAAGCATAACACGTGCTGAAGTCTTTGTATATAGGGCTCTTTTGGTTGATAACTAACTGTTTGATAAAAGCCTCAATGAAAAAATCTATTTCGGTACATAGTTCTAGATGATTAACGTTGATCGAGGTTTAGTCTAAGCATCTAAGTCCTTGAATGTATAGTATTGTGTCTATTTCCTTTCTAGTTTTATCTATATAACAAAACAAACAACTTTCTTTAAAAAAATGTACACTCACAAACTAATTTTTTACAACATTGAATTGCTACGATTCATTGTAAAATTTGGTCCAATGGTTTGAATTACTTCTTCCATGCTAATTTTCCCCCTAAAAAATGTCAAATCCAAAGCCAAGTGTTAGGGCCGTTGGATTTAAATCCAATAAAAAGTTGAAGGGATGTTGGATTCTATCTAAATTTGGGCCATTGTGACTAACCACTACCTTTTCATTTCTCTCCAATTTCGAAGAAAGCCTTTTCTCTGTAACTTTCCATATCAAATTTGAAACCCACACAACTTACTAACTCTCTGATCCTCTCTCTAACAAGTATGAAATCTTCAAATCCATGGCCACTTGCAGCTGTATGTAGTTTACGGTTAGTATTTTTATCTTCAAATCTAAGAATATTTTTTTTAACACTTCATTTGTCTATGTATATAGCGAATGGTTATAGTAGTTGCTCTTATGCTCTTACCACTTTGTTTGATCTTTATTTTTCCTTAGGTCGGCTATCCAAGAACCAAACTGATTAGTTGCTCTCTAGACTGTACGAAGGTTTTAATGCATGATGCTTCAAATTTCTACATTTTCACTTCTTAGCATTTGATTTTCGATTCAAATGGCTTGTGGGATTTGTTGCAGAAGATTAATCAGATTATCTTTGGCTCCATTGGCTACCATTTATGGGAAAAATTTAATCAGAAATCTTCTTCAATGCCTAGGACTCATGTTTGTGGTGATGTATCCTTCTCACATCGTTTAGTTATGATCGTTTGTCAATTCTTCTTCTTCCTCTTTTGGATGCTTTTAGTTCTGATGCTTGTACTTCAAGACGTTTTTGCGTGGTAGCTATTTGATGCCAATAGCTTGTATACTTATTTTTTTTCTGATCATTTCTTTTGTCTTTCCATTACCTACATAAAACCCGCAACTGAATTCCTGATCCAATCATAACCCAAATCTAGTGGACAAAAGGTTAGGTGATTGTTGTGGCTTAATTGCCATGGCTTATGGCTTCTGCTTTCATCATAATGTAGGAAGCTACGTAATTTGCTCCAAAGCTTCTGCTTTATGCCTATGGACCAAAAGACTCTCTAAATAGATGATTTTTTTAAGAATCTCCATTTTGATGCTATACAGTTTTGCATTTTGTGATCATCTTTTACCACGAGTTCAATTGCAACGGAAGGTTGTTTTGCAAAATATATAAACAAAAGTTTGATACTCTAACATCTAGTCACTTGAGCCAGCTTGAATATGTAAAACAAATAAATTCCTTTTCATTGTTATTGGGATATCTACATATCCTATTTAGGGAAGGGAAATCCAGCTACTAGCTAGACTGAGATTTAATTGTGATCTGTTGTTTTCATTTAACTGACCAACTCTTAAAGCAAGTTTTCTACTTTTTCTATAGTTACTCCAATTGTGTGATGTTTTTTTACGGGATGTGAATTTCGATTCTTGGCATTATATGTCTCTTTCATTTTCATTTTCCATCTCTCTTTGGATGAGCCTTCCTCTTCCACTGGAAACATCACCTCAAAAACCACCACGGCTTCAAGTATTGGCAACCTTTAGCAACAATCAAGTATGGGTGACCTCCAACCACAAGACTGAGATAAAAAAACATATCTCTTTCTATCTTATGTTAGATTTTGATACTCCAGTTTGTTTTTTTTCGTAATTTGATACTCCGATTTGTATTGATTTTTACATGCACATATGTTGAACACGCACACAGACAACTTTGATACATTTGATTGGCAGTCATGGTTTGAAGTATAATACTTCATCAGCTGATCACTAACTGTCTAATAAAAAGCCTCAATTAATGTTAAATGGGGATTAGTCTATGCATCAAAGTCCTTAAGTGGGTACTGTATATCTATTTCTTTTCTAATTCTATATCATCAATTCACATTGAATGAGTGCTGTTGGATATTGGATTATGAGATAGGAAATTTTAGAAGGTGGCTCTTCGTTTAGATATGCTTTACTCTATTTCTTATAAGGTGAATGGTCCTCATTTTTTTCTTCAATTTTAGTTTGAATAGTTATTGGGCGTGCTGTTAACTTTTCTTCTTCTACTTTTCTTTCTTTTGTTTGGATAGTTGTTGGGGGCAAGCCGTATAAGTATTCTAACAGTTTGTTTGCATAGTGGATTGTAACTTTAGCATAATGGTTAGCATTTTTATTTTATTAGAATTGCAATGACTTATAACTATTCTAATAGTTTGTATGTGATTGAACCTAAACTATAAACTTAATTAGAATATTTGCATTATGCTTGATTAGTCTCTCTGAGTTTTGTAATTAGTAATGCTCTTTTTCTTTTCAAACCTTCACATAGTAGAACAAATAAACTTAATTTATTTTATTGTGTTTTTGTTTTTTTCGAGGAGTGATATCTACAAGCTACAACCATAAATACTCTATAATATATATGCATACATTCTTACATATATATACATATATTATAAAGTAGACTATTAAGTGGCCAATTAGACACTTTCGGTGGCCAACAATTAAGTGGTCTCTAAAAGTATTTTATCCGAGAGGTCTCACACTTTCTGTGACTATTGATTTAGTCCCCGAATGTTTTTGACTCCCGCGTACAAATTTTCATCTCAAAATTTGGGGGCAAATTAGACACTTTCCATGACTAACAATTAAGTGGTCTCCAAAAGTATTTCATTTGAGAGGTCTCACACTTTCCGTGACTATTGCTTTAGTCCCCAAATATTTTTGACTCCCACGTACAAATTTTCATCTCAAAATTTGGGGGCAAATTAGACACTTTCTGTGACTAACAATTTTGTGGTCTCCAAAAGCATTTCATCTGAGACAAAAAATTAGTCACTAATACTTAACCTTTTCTTCCCTCCAAATTTTGGTGCCATTTATTCAGTGACAACCTCAAAATTTCAATGACCACCAAAAAAAAAAATTCCTACTTGCACCTAAATTGAGATAATTAGTGACAAAACGTCATTGTCACCAAAAATTAAATATTCTGTGACATCAAAACTTGTCATTAAAATCAAAATATTGTCACCATAAATTGCTTTCATTTGTCGCGCAGAACTCAACATCTTTGGTGACAAGGTCAGACGGCCTTGTCACTATTTGTTATATTTAGTGACAAGTTGTATTCTAAGGGTGTCACCGTTGATGTTTTTTCTTGTAGTGCCAACTCAATTTTGACAATGGTCGATCTAAACCGTTAATACTTCACGTCTCGCTGATTTATTTAAGGTCACCAAAAATAGAGATTATTGGATCTCATATAATGCGTGATTGGATCATGCCTATTGCATTCTGATGAGCCAAATCTTCTATGACCAACAAAATTTATAATCACTAAATATCCTGTATTTGGTGAGTAAATACAATTTGGTCACCAATTATTTTCATTTTTCGTGACCAAAACGTGGTTGGTCACGAAACATGATCACCAAAAGTGTAATTCTAGCATGAATTATTTTTATGACTAAACAAGTAGTCACTAAATGTATTGAACCTCGCTCAAAATTCCCGACAAATAAATTGGCGCACTTTTTAACATATTTTTGGTGACCAACAATAACTAGTCTCTGAAAGTATACTATTAGTGACCAAATACTAGTCCCCAAAACTATTTGTATATTCTTTCGTGACCAAACAATATTTAGTCACTCAAAATGCCTGTCATTGGTGACTACAAAATGTTTGGTCACTAATGAGTCCATATTTGGTGACTAAAAAAAATTAGGTCACAAATTGTATACTTTTCCGTGACCAAAACACATTTGGTCACGAAAACTAGTCACAAAATGTGTAATTTCTAGTAGTGAAGGCTACAATTACGATGGTCACACAAGTTTCAAAAGAGGTATGTCAAGTACGCCATTGCCCTTCCCTTTGTCACTATTTATCGTGATAAGCCGATAATTGGTATAGGTACTTCTTTACCTAGACTGTAGAATTTTACGATGGGATTTCATGACCTAATCTTTTAGGTATCTATTTGTCAATTCAATTTAAAACCATTTGAGACTCGTTAGTGGTTTCCTCATGCGGTGTTGTGTTACTGCATCCTATTTTGGTTTCTGATTTCTGTTTTGATTTTCAGGAAGGATCCTTCTGTTCATTGAAAAGGTAATCCTTCAATGAATATGCATTTTTTGGACCTTCAGTTCATTGGAACGGTAATCCTTCTGTATTGGTTTTCGGTTTAGGATTTCAAATCTGTTTTGATCTCCATTTCAAATACAAATGTGCTAAGAGATATATCAAGAAGATTGTACCTTCTCCTTTTAATATCATCGGAGCATATTTTTTTGTCAATAAAAATAAAACTGGTAGAAAGATCCAGTCTATAGAAGGTATCTTTCAAAGGGGAAAGAAAATTCCCAAATTAGTGGTAATGATGGGGGGCAATTGTTTGAGTGTTGTCTTATTGTGCAATTGTTGTCCCATAAAATGGCCAAAATTAGATTGGAAGTAATTGACGCAAATTTGATTACATTTTGTTGTTCGCATAATGGAGGAGAATTGTTGGCAACATATTGGACTGTGTGACCGTGAATGAATGTCAGGTGCTTCCCTCCTACCGGAAGACAAAATTCCGTCCTCAGCCCTACAGAGAGAGGGGATGGATAAAGGAATATGTATAGCAGGCACGATCAGTAGTGTGGTCAATACATTGGGGATTTTTGTATCGAATATTGGACTTATTTGGTCAGTTCCATAAAATCCCCAACAGACTTATTTGGTAAGTTCTCTTTGTTTTTTTTCTCTATCGCATGTGGGTGCAATGGTTAGGGTAATATCTAGCTTATCGAATGTGGGTGTACGGTAGTCACAATTATTTTCTGATTGTATGGGTGTTAGCTCGGTTTGATACATTTAGGTGATTATTGCTCCTCCTCTGAAAACTTCAACTAATTACTAAGACTGAAATATTAAAGACACGGAACTAGTGTGCTAATTGTATCACAGGGGGCTGGAAAGAAGAAACATTAAACACGGACCCAAGGGAAGTTTTATCAGCTTTGAAGAACTCTTGATTTTAGATTTTGATGGCAAGATTGTGTTAGTTGAAGCCTTCTTTGCTCTTAAAAGTAAAAGACTTTCATGAGGCATGTAGATCGAGCCAAATGATGGGGTTTTTGAACCCTTTTTATTAAAGCCTTTTTTGGTTTTCTGAACTCATATTGCTGAGTATTTTTTTGTGAAACGGTCATGTGCCTTGGCAAGTGTCCGAGTTTGCTGGCACACATGGGGACACATACAGCTCCAACCTTTGCTCTGGTGTTTGCCCGTTTTTCTGTAACGTAAATGGTTACTGGGTGAAATTTCACTTAGTGCACTTAATTCATGTTATGTATTTTGACATTTTATTTTGTGTAATCTGCATTGTTTTTTCTCAATTACTAAATTGGATACGGACTAAATTGTGCATACGTTGGACTTCTTTGAATGGATTGTGTTTGGTATTCAAGTTTGCATGTAGTTATTAAAATTGTAAATTTGAAACCCTTTACGACATAAGTTGCACTGCATTCTTTTTCACCTTTTACACGATCGCTAGGTAGAGGTAATGTCCATTATGTGTCCTCGTATAATTATTTTTGAATGGCAAGCATTGGTTTACTATTTTTTGCCAACTGCCTTCCTACAAATTTTTTTAATTTTCAATCAATTGCCTTCAGGCACGAGCAACTGGTTGTTTTGGTTATTCAACTCTTTAATGTTCAACATAATTTTGGATTTGCTTTTATTGATAAAGGACTAAGTGATATTCTATTCTAGGCGCTGCGGTTCTAACCGTGAATTCCTCAAAGCCATTTTCGCTCTCTGGAAAGGTAAAGACTCTTCTCCCATGTATAGAAAAACATGTGACTTTACTTTAGCCACAGGGCTGAGTTCTATTATGCTTTTAAATTGCCAACTATGTTACTCTTCTATTGAAGAAAATGCAAGTTATGGGAAGAGAAAATTGTAAGTGTGAAATCATCCTATGGTTGTGCTTTCTTAGGGCTACCATCACGACATTAGTGTGTATGCTTTTGGACACAAAGGGTGCTATAGAAATTATGCGGCGATGGTGGCTTCTGATTAATGTCTATACTATTTATGGATTAACGTTGCAATTTCTTGATATGAGAGCAACTAGGTTGGGGATTAAAATCTGGATAGCCTCGTTTGGCATGGTAGGACTACAAGTTCTTGTGGTTTTGTTTATTTGAATTGTACTACGGATCTCCTCCAACCTAAGTTTCTATTTATCTAAATGCACCTACGTTGGGAATTCGAATTTGGATAGCCATGTTGGCTATGTAGTCATACGAAATGCTTTGTTTTTGTTTTCTAAATTTTATCGTGGTATTCCTCCAACCTAAGTTTTTGTTTATAGCAATAGTTGAAATGGCTTCGTTAATGACAAATTGTTTAGGCACACACTTCTTGGATCTTTGTTTATAAAAAGTGTGGCAGTCAATGAGCAAGGTGATCACTTAGATACTTACTTTTTATGAAAGTCTAAGAGAAAGAGCGATGACTACAAAAGGGCTATCAATATGTTTTCTCTTTGGACTAGAGTGAGAAGACTATTGGAGGTATCTAATTGCTTCATCAAGCTATGCTCGGTATGTTATTTTTATTTTTGTTGTGGGAGTAAAAGATGTTATTAACTTTCGCAAAGCTGAAAGAATAATTTAGGATTGTTATTGGAAATCATTATAATTGTGCTTACCTTCATCACATGGGGATGCCTTATATTATTTGAGTTTGCTGAAGTACACTATGGAAACAGTTATGACCAAAGCTGATTTTGTTATTGAATTATAGCCTCTTTCGGATCTCACTATTTTTTTGTTGGCTTAATCTTTTCAATTTGTTTTATTATACTTGAGGTATGTGCAATGAATCAAGTTTCTGTAATAGTTTATGTGAAAATGCCCAACGCGTCAAGCTTCCTTAATTTTTTTATTTAAGTTTCCTAAATAGTTTATATTTAATTTTGAAAGTGTTCATCACTGAGTTGTGGAATTAGAGGTGGCTAATTATTGCATTATTGGGCACTCTACTGCGTAGCTAAGGCTTTGACATGTTTGGGCACTTTGCTGCATGCCAACTTTCTCCTCTTCAATATCCTCAAAAGGTTTGGAATATAATTTATATTCATGGAATTGAGTGCAAGTTTTTATAGTACTAATGGATAGTTATTGCCAATGAGTAGTTTCCATTATTACCTGCTTTGCTTCCAGTGGATTTTGTTTTGCTTAAGTTCCTTACCCTCAATCTCATATTCTGTTTAATTTGTGCAATCACTAGATTCATGCATGACTTTTGATGACTGAGATATAGGTTTTGGGCTTTCAACCTACGACTGAAAAGAGGGCTATTCAAAATTTTCCGTTGGATTGACTCACTTTCAAAGTCAATGGACAGATCAAGTGATGACTTCTCTCTCCCTTAGATTTATGCATTTCCTGATTATACTTTTTTTCCCCTAAACAGAGAGCGCTCTCTATCTCTCTTTGTGTTCCCTCCTCTCATGACTTCAGTGAAAAGTGGTAATCAAACTACCGGGTTTGTCTCACTTGCCTTCAAAATCCTACAAATCAAACCCTAATCAATGAAAAGAGCATGTCCACATATCAAACCACTGGGCCCGTCCACCACCACTGGTACTGATTGATGAAGCAAGGGTAAGGAAAGTGTTAGAAGTGTTTTGTTCCACATGGGCTATTCTATGTATGTGTAACTCTTCCACTCTATATAAATAAAGTACTATGTGTAATGGTTTAATCGACTTTTCCCTATGCACTTTTATCTCCTCCTTTTCTCTTTCTTTCACTAACATGGTATCTGTGAGACCCCGACCCCGAATTTGGGCATTTAAGGGCTAAATTATAATTTTAATAGTTAATTCGAGAGTAATTTGGTTAATTCAATACTAATTTGATTTTTTAATTGGGATTGGAAAGTGGTCTCGACTTTTATTTTAATCTGTGTTTGAAAACCCAGAGTTGGATTAGATGATTTATGCTTGAGGTGTTATTTAAGGGAGTGTTGTAACGATTGGGAGTGGACCAAGAAGCATTGAAAGATTTTCCATGTAAATTCAAACAACAGAAGATATACTATGTTAGATATTTGCTTGCGTTGTATCTGACACAGAGGTGTCTCTTCCTGCTTCAATCGTTTGCCTATATATCACCCATTAATCTCCTCAAATTCACTTCTTCAACAAAAATCAGAGAGCTAGAGAGAAAGGGAGGAGCTTCATTGTCTGTTCTTCAACCTCCATCAGCTTGTTCATCTTCTTCAGCTGTTCATCAACTGGGGTTTTTACAGTGACCTTCTAAGTCACATAGGTAAGCAAATCTATTACCAATTCTTTAGACCTAATTTTTTCCTATTTGTTAAATATCAGAAGGTATTTGAGGTTAGAGTAACAAACCATTAGAAACGATGACCTGAAACCCATTCTACGACACATCCAGCCATGCATCCGGTCACGGATCCGGCCACGAATCCAGATTTTTGGAACCCTAGCCGGATTGGCTACCGGATTGGACAGTTTTGACCCCAAACTTGATTTTAAGCTATAGAATGCTACAGAACTTGGATTGACCCCAAATTTGGTATAAATGTATCTTGATATGTTATCTTTCATTTCCAATTGGAACCAATGTGTTTGGATGTCTAGAATTCATTAAATTAAGATTTTCGTAGAAGGTGTCCATTCTGAACCAGTTTTGAACCAATGGGGTTTTCACCTATTTAAAGACCAATGGAAGCTTTATGGTCTTTATAGAATATGTTCCTAACATCCTAAGCTAGTATTCTGTTAATTTTGGTGAACTTTGGACAGGAGATGGTTGGAGTTTCACACTAATTTCTGTTGAGGTAAATTTCAGAAAAGCTGTCTAGTTTTGTACTTAGATAATTTGGGACTTGGGAACCTCTATTTTGACTCCGTAACCATCCGAACTTATGTACATTCACTTGAGGACATTGGTAGACCTAGTGTAATTTGTGCATTGCCAATCTTGAGGTGGTTTGGGCATAAACATCAATGCCGAAGTATTGGAAACTAGGAGTAGGTTGTTAAATACTTATATTCCTTATTATAGGAATCGATCGTGACATCAGAGTTGGTGCAAATCATTGGACTATGTAATGCAACGTGAGGTGAGTCTTGATATGCTTGTCCTACTTGTATGTTTAAAAACTTGTCCGAGCACGTGAATTTACTAAATCCTGTTAATGGTTGTTTATATTGAAATCATGCTTATGCATGACACATGACTGATTAGCATGTGATACTATGTTATAAATTGATGACCTCATTAAAGATGATCATGTCTTGACAATACGTGAAACACGGTGATTCCCTGACCGCTGGAGGTGTGACAAGCGGTGGTTTGAGATAAGGCTGGGTCCCACGGCCAGGTGGCATCGGATGATGTCATGCCAATTCTGAATTATTATTCAAGGGTCGCTCCCTTTATTAGTTCTGGCATACACCGTTGGTTGGTTGGTTGGTTGGTTGGTTTGTTGATTCTGTTGTAAAGCATATTGGGTTGTTGAATCAGATGCTGATAACCCACAAATTTTGAAAACTATGAACTATTTATGATGTTCTCGACTATGGCCTATGAATCAATTTACGAACGTTGTTGACATGCTAATGAAATGTTTATAATGAGATTAAGTCATGGCAAACTTGTAAGACTTGTATATCTTGATTCATACTAGCGTTATGCTAGTGATGTTGTTAAACAACATACCAGGTAACGAGACATGAGGCGTTAGGGCCTATGGAAGCTCAAGTATGATTGTTTGGCCTTTTGCTGTAAGAAGTTGAGACGTACCGGATAAGTTGGTAGCTATCATGTTGTATGTGAGATAGGCTATGTTGGGGCCGATAACGTTGTGTATATTGTAACTTTGTGGGTTTTAGTGGTATTGGCACTTTGCATGTCCTTGGGTTTGTTAGTTGGATTATTTTACATGTTTCCGCGCACTCTGAGAATCTTTAAAGATTATGGATGAATGACAAGTAAAAATTCCAAAATTTGATTAGTGAGAGTCCTTCGTGAGTTGGACTCATTGGCCGGTCATTGATCATCCCTATATCGGGATGGTTCGTGACAGTATTAGAGCTCGGTTTGGTCAAATCCTAACCCTCCTAACCCTAGCCGTTGTCGTCCAGCCACAAACCACTAGCCCAAATCAAATCCTCTTCACACCCTAATTAAACCCTAACCCTAATAGCCACTAATTCTAACAAAGCCAGCCGCCATCACTATTGCAAACCCTAGCCGTCACCACTATTCACTGCTGCCACCCACCGCTGCCTGATCTGTTCTTCTTGCTGTGGTTTGTGATCAGCTACCTTCTTCCTTCTGATCTATTTGTTCTTCTTGCTGATGTCTGGATCTGTTGCCTTTTGTATGTTGCCATCTGTTGGTGTCTTTTTCAAGATGCCTTCTGCCCCTTCTGCCTATTGATCTTCAGGCTACCTTCTGCTGCGATCAGGTTGCCATCTGCCCTTTTGCCTAGTGATCTTCAGGCTGCCTTCTCCTACGATCAGTTCGTACCCCGTGATTGTTTACTATCTCCATATGTCGCTATGTTGCTGCCTTGCTTCAAATATGTTAAGTCTTGGTTGTGGTCCTTATGCAAAGTAATCTAGTTGGTGATCTTTTTTTTCAATTGTGTTCGGTTATTTTCTCCTGTTGCTATGTCAGAAGCAAACTCAGGTTCTGCTTCCGGCTCTATCTCTATGATTTTTGGTTTTGTTTCTGATTTTACTACTATTGGCTCTCAGTGCCGCGAACGACGCTTTATTACATCCACCCCTTTACACGGGAAAAATTATGTTCTTTGAGCCAAAACCGTTGAGGTGTACTATATTGGTGAGTCCAAGGACTCCTATTTGACTGATGCGCCTCCTGCTGCTAACGCACCCACGTATAGGGCCTGAAAAGCGGTTGATGCCCATATTCATTCTGAGTTGTGGAATAATATGACAGAACAGATTTCTAGTACACTGATGTTTTGTGACACAACTAAACAAGTGTGGATGCAGGCAAAAGAATTGTACTCCGACGTAAACAATCTCCGTCGCACTTATGACCTTCATTAGTCTTTTTTTACTATCTGTCAGGGTGATGATTCTTTTGAGGATTACTATTGTAAGTTTCGACGCGTTTGCCATGAATTGGATATCTGTGAGCCTCTCTCTACTGATATTCAGGTCATACGGCGCCAGCGTGAACGTATGTGGGTTACTTGGTTTTTATTTGGTGCCTCACCAACCTTTGGCATTGTGGTCAATCCGATTTTGGGGACTAGTGACTTACCTCCTCTTAGCGAGGTCTTTAGTCATCTATGGTAGTCATCCTCTCTTTCTGCCCCACCTTTTGGCGGCTCTGCTTTGACTTTTGCTGTTTCTGATAGCTCTGGCTTCTCTATTAGCCGTGGTCGTGATTCTAGTTTTAGCAATCGTGGTCACAGTTATGGGCTGCATGGCTGTGGTTCTGGTAGCCATACTGATAATATTCGTGGCCGTGGTCAAGGGGGAGGCTGCGGTCGCACAACAGGGGGAGGCTACGGTCGTGGCCGTGGTGCTCGCTTATGTACCTATTGTGGGGGCACCAACCATTGGGTGGATACAAGTTATGAGCTGCATGGTTTCTCTCAGGTTCATCAGGCTAATATCTCTGAGGATGCTGGACAGATTTCTCAACCTTCAACAGATATTGTGGTTCTTTCAGCTGTGGAGTACCTGCGCTTCTTGTCATTTGGGGATGTGCGGAATCTTCTACTGCTACGCTCACTTAGACCGGTCCATTAGTTGCTTGTGTTGCCTCTTCCTCTTCTTCACCTTGGGTTATTGACTCAGGCGCTACAGATCATATGACGGGTGCACCTGCTTCCTTTGCTCGTCCACCTGTTGGTAAGTTATCTCATGTTACCTTGGCTGATGGCTCTACCACTGCTGTTAGTGGCCTCGGTTCAGTTCCTGTCACTTTTTCTCTTACTTTGACATCTGTATTGCATGTTCCTCGTTTCCCGTTTAATCTTATGTTTGTCAGTCGTCTTACCAGATCTTTAAATTGTTCCGTCATATTTCTTCCTCATGGTTGTGTTTTTTAGGATCTCAAGACGGGAAGGAAGATTGGTGGTGGCATAGAGCGAGGTGGACTATATTACCTAATTATTCCTCAGCATGTAGCCCTTCAGACATCAGCGTCTCCGTATCAACAGCACTGTCATCTTGGTCATCCCTCTCTTCAAAGTTTGAAGTATCTTGTGCCCTCCTGTTGTTCTATTAATAAGTTGGTCTGTGAAGTTTGTGAGTTTAGTAAACACTGTCGAGTCACATTTTCACCTAGCGTTGTGTGTCGCGTCTTTTTCAATTAGTTCATTCAGACATTTGGCGGCCTATTCATGTGCCTAGTGTTTCTAGCTTCAGTATTATGTTATTTTTGTGGATGATTTTTCTCGTATTACATGTCTTTATTTAATTAAAGAGAGATCTGAGTTGAAATCTGTGTTTAAAACCTTTTTCATGGAGGTCAAAAATTAGTTTCATACTTGCATTAAGGTATTCTGCTCCAATAATGCTCACGAATATTTTCACTGTCTATTTTCTCAGTTCCTTGATGAACATGGCATTATCCATCAATCGTCGTGCTCTCGGACTCCATAACAAAATAGAGTTGCCGAGCGCAAGATTCAGCACTTGTCTAAGGTTACGCGTGCCCTATTATTTCAAATGCCTGATTACTATGTCATACTGGAGTGACGCTGTTCTCACTGCATGTTACTTGATCAACCGTATGTCCTCTATAGTTTTAGGTGGTCAGGTTTCCCATAAGCTTTTGTTTCCCGGACAGCTATGGAGGATGAAATAGCTGCTCTTCCTAATACAAACACATGGGAGTTGGTTCCTCTTCCCACTGGTAAAACTCCTATTGGCTGTCGTTGGGTATATATTGTCAAGTACCTTCCAGATGGCACTGTTGAGCATTACAAAGCCCGTTTGGTTGTTGAAGGCTACTCTTAGACTTATGGTGTTGATTATTCTGACACGTTCTCTCCTGTTGCCAAACTTGGATCTGTGCAGCTTCTTATTCTCTTGCTGCCAATCTTTGTCGGCCGTTGTTTCAACTTAATGTCAAAAACGCCTTTTTCATGGCGATCTAGTGGAGGAAGTCTATATGGAGCAACCACCAAGGTTTGTTGCTCAGGGGGAGCATCATAAGGTATGTCATCTCTGCAAAACACTTTATGCACTCAAGTAGTCTCTTAGAGCATGGATTGGCAAGTTCAGTGAGGTCGTTTTGAGATTTGGCATGCACCGAAGTCAATCAGACCACTTTGTATTCTCTCTTATGTCAGCTCGAGGAAAAGTATTGCTTATTGTGTATGTAGACGACATTATTATCACTGGAGATGATCAGAAAGGAATTGATGAGTTGAAACAATTCCATAGTCAGTTTCGCACTAAAGACTTGGGTAAACTATGATATTTCTTGGGTATTGAGGTAGCAAGATCCAAGGATAGGATTAGTTTGTATCAAAGGAAATATGTGTTGGATATTCTAGAGGAGACAGGTTTTTTGGGAGCCAAACCTGTGGAGACTCTAACTGATCCTCATGTCAAACTTTGCATTGATCTGGAGGAGATATTTCCGCATCTAGATCAGTATCGTCGCTTGGTTGGTAAGTTGAATTATCTTACCAATACACGTCCTGATATCTCATTTGCTGTTAGTGTGGTGAGTCAATTTGTGTCTAGTTCGCGTCTTCCACATTGGGAAGCTTGTATTCGCATTGTGAAGTATCTCAAGGCCCATCCTGGACGTGACTTATTTTATCATTCTAATGGTCATTTGCGTGTTGAAGCACTCATTGATGCAGATTGGGTAGGATCACCGTCTGATTGACGTTCGACAACTGGTTACTATACTTTTGTTGGTGGCAATTTAGTTACCTGGAAATTAAGAAGCAAACTGTTGTTACAAGGTCTAATGCAGAAGTAGAGTATCGTGCTATGGCTCATACTATGTGTGAGGTTGTCTGGCTGAGAGCCTTTCTTGAGGAACTGGGGTTTCAGGTGCAGTTACCTATTCCTATGCATTGTGACAATTAGGCAGCAACACATATAGCCTCAAACCCTGTGTTTCATAAGAGAACCAATCATATTGAGGTAGACTGCCACATCGTTCGAGAAAAGATTGACAATTGTGTGTTGGCTACACATTTTGTGTCCGCAGGAGCTCAGATACCATATGTTTTTACCACACACTTGGACTTCTAGAACTCTGTATACCAATATTTTAGTAAACTGTGGCAGATTGCAACCAAGCCTGTTATCGCCATATTTTGACTAACATAAAGTCACCTCCAAATCTCAAGCCCTTCATAAGAAGTATTCCCAACATATTGAGCTACGTTCTTGTAAAATTATAGAAAACTTTTGCAGTTGAATCAATGCCTTAAACTTGCGATATTATAAACTGAAACTTGAGTAACACCAAAATCCAACTGGATAACCTAAAAACCATGCGTCCAGTTGACTCCTACCCCATGACCATTTCTTTTGCCTTGTGCACACCAGATCCAACCAGATGAACCAAGATACCCATCCGGATGACTTTCCCCCTTGGAAGCCAATTTGCCTTAGAACTATGAGGTTCAACCGTATAAACTTGGCATGTTCAATTGGATGATTAATTCCAAACCGACTAGCAAACCTCTAAATGTTCCGATGCTTTTGACATTATAACCACTTAAAGTTAACCCATATTAATACTTAGATAGCTATTTCAATTCATGTTTCAAACTAGTTACATAACATTATGCCATGCCATCTCACCATGGCAAAATGTTATCCATGAATATTTTCCTTTATCTTATTTTGCTATAATGACATGTGCTTATGCTATGACAATCGACGACATGATCACCATGAAAGCGTGTTTAACTCAATCTCCAGCTATGGACTTGTGAATATAGAACGTGAAATTGATAATCAATATGTGGGCGTCCCGTGGATGCCCGACTTTGGAAACTAGTGGAAACCGTGAGGGATTGGATGTCATTATGAGTAGATTCTCTGTGAGAATATCTCGGGTTATCTTAAGTCGTGATGCGACTTGAGCCGAGCCCTGTCTGAACTAGAGGTGTGATGTACCCAAGCGATGTATTTAGCCAAGTTATGCATTTTAATCATATCATGCATTCAGTCAAAATGTCCACGCTAGTTATATCTGAACTTAGCATATCTTTTATTCAGGCTAGCGGTCGTCAAGTGTATTAAGCGTCTTTTGATTTTGCCATGGTAAAGAATATATGACATCTCAGGAGAACATAGTGATTGGGAACGTGATGAACAGGAACATAGCAGTTGGGCGCATGGCGATTAGGAAGCACAGTCAGCATGGCAATCGGGATCATTATTTGATAGGAGTATCATATTGGAATTTCGAGACAAAACGATATGACCTGGTCATAATTGGAAGTAAACAATGTAATGTGATTTGACGTGATCAAACTAGAATGGATTGAATTGAGAATTCTGATAGTATCTAGAATATAGTGATATCACCAACCAAATGCAACTTAACATTTTGATACTTTATTTCAGTACATACCTGTTATTGTTTTTGGATTTACTGTTCAGTCATAATTACACATCACGATGCTCCAAACATTAAAAAGGAAATCTAAAGGGTAGGATCTTGTTATTGTATCACGTCCTCAATATTTAATACTCCCTCCGTCCCGGTTTGTTTGTCCACTTTTTGACTTTTACATGTCCCAAAATGTTTGTCCATTTTTAAAGTTGACTTGTGAAAGTTACCTTAATGTCCTTTCTTTTTTTAAAAATCACACTTTGAAAAATGTGCACTCTCATTTAATGTTTAGAAAGTTAAGGGTATTTTTGGAAAGTTAAAACTTTTAAGAGTAATGATTATGTTCCCTTAATAAGTTGAAATTTCTAAAATGGACAAACAAATTGGGACGGAGGGAGTATAAATAAAACACTAATTTTAGCCAGAATCCTCACAAGTAGCACAAACCACCCAAAAAGTCATTGACCGAGAACCCAAATGTTCCAAGTCTTTTCGGTTCACAAAGTCACGTGAAAGGTTACATTGAAAATAAAAAATATTCAAGTTAAGAGTTGAGTTATGATACATCTTTTTAAGAAAAAAGAGATAAAAAGATGTTAGATAACTCCATGAGTGTGAATCATAGGATGCCATGCAAAACATTCCAAGCACTCCATATCAACTTCCAAGCTATGTATCGGGAGCTGCACTTGAAAAATAGATTAGGGTTGAGCCAACAAGTCCAGCAGAGAAATTCTATACAAACCTTACGTGAACATGAAAGTTATGACATATATGGTAAACCATAATACATTACTTCGATGAATTATTGCGAGATATATTAAATTTCAACTGGATTATTTTTAAATCGGAATCTACTCATTGAAGGCCCATTTCATATAGTTATTCTCATTGTCATCAAGTAATAGTCTCAAGTTTGGATTAACGATATGTCATGCCTAGTATCCTTGTAGGATCGTAGTTCCATTTCCTAGCAACTCCGTCAGGGAGTCTAGTCCATAACCTTCCTAGCCTCAACATGGGGACTCTAGTTCACAATACTCCTAGCTTTCCCATAAGGAAATCTAGTTCACAATGCTCCTAGCCATCCCGTCAGGGAGTCTAGTTCACCATACTCTTAGCCTCCCCATAAGGAAGTCTATTTCACAATGCATGCTTTAAGAGCACATCCACTTCTTCAATATATTAATCATGACTTAGGGTGAATAAATAAAATGCACCATTTCTGCTTAATAAGTCATACCACACCCCTCTAAGTGAAATAGTATGGGATCTAACATCCAACATGTCAATCAATCAAGCCATAATCACCCAACACATATACAATCATACTCAAACCCTTAACACAAAGGGTAAATGCATCATAAACCATTAACAAGTCATAAACAAGTAAGAGAAGCAAGAAAATCAGTACCTCAAGAGGCAAATTTGAGATTAGAAGTTAAATGGTGAAGCCTTAGCTTCAATAGTGGAATGGAGCTCAATCAAGCCTTCTCCAAGCAAGAACCCATCTTCAAGTGCTTGAAATCAAAGGGAAATGAAGCTTCCTTGAAGACATTTGAAGAATCTAAGCGTTAGATCATGTATTTGCGGTGGAAATGAGGTTTTCTAGAGAGAGAGAATGGGAAGAAAAAATGAGTTTAGCAGGTGTAGGATGTGTTTATAAAAATTTGGTTCGTCACATTTAAAAACACGCGTCACTCGCCTGATCGGTCACGGAGAAGGGGCGGATGGGTCTGACTGGTCATAGGGAGGCCACACGTGAGCTTGATCAATCACACCCCTCCTTCTGATCAAAATCTTCTTTCACGTGACTGGTCACGCCGGCCATGCCCCAAGCCGTGACCAGTCACCCGAGGACCCTCAAATTCTCCTTTGCTTTTCGTCAAAACTCAACCCACACCTTCTTCTGTCCATCCGATGCTTATCTATACCCATTTCATTCGCCGTGAAATTATTTTAAACATATATAACTTGTGTTCTTACATCCTTCCCCCTTGGAGAAATTTCGTCCCCGAAATTCTCAAATCACCATAATGTCAACAGTTTCCAACCACGCCAACTCAGTGCACTATACAGGCAATATGCGAGTTAATAAGTTAATGTCATTTGAATCAATCCTGTCTATTTCACTTTCACAAGTTCACAAACTTTAACAACCTCGCTAAACAAATGGTTCTAAACAATGTCCAATTGCATATTAAACACTACTACTGAACAAGTTCTGCAATTTGGTATCATATATCAACCAGCTCATGCATCAACAATACCAATTGGCCAAGTAAAGTTCATGATTTAATAAGCCTATTCAAATCAAATTCAAAATGCGGAAAACAATGCCAACAAGCATATTACAATGTAACCAATCAAGTCTCAAACAAACTTGGGTATTTCTCTTGCACTTCATCTTCTCATTCCCATGTCGATTCCTCTCGGCCTTAGTTACTCCACAACACTCGCACTAACGGAATAATCTTTCCTCATAGTACTTGCTCACGAGTGTCAAGAACACGTACCGGCTTTTCAACATATGAGGCGTCAGTTTCTAAGTCAAGCTCGGACCACTCAAGAACATGAGACATGTCCGGTTCATACTTCCTCAACAATGATATGTGAAAAACGTCATGCACATCCGATAGTCTTGGTGGTAGAGCCAAACGGTATGCCATTTCGTCAATCCTTTCAATACTGTCAAATGGCCCAATATATCATGGCAAAAGTTTTTCTTTCTGCCCAAACCGCGACAAACCCCTTCGTTGTGACACTTTCAAGAACATGTGATCGCCAATTTCAAATGACAAAGGGCGACGATGACGATCGGCATAATTCTTCTGTCGGCTTTGCACGGTAAGCAGTATTTGGCGAATCAACTTGATTTTCTCAGTGGTCTCTCCAATCAAGTCTGGGCCCACGGTAGTGGCTTCTCCTAAGTTCGTCCAACATATGGGCGATCTACATGGTCTGCTATACAAGGCCTCCAACGCTGTCGTCTCGAACCTAGATTGATAACTGTTATTATATGCAAACTCAACAAGTAGCAAATGGTCTTCCCAACCACCCCAAAAATTCAGGACACAAGCTTGAAGCATGTCCTCCAAAATCTAGATTGTTCGCTCCGATTGTCTATCTGTTTGTGGGTGATAAGCAGTACTAAAAAAAAGATTCGTACCCAGTGCTGCTTGTAAGCTTTGCCAAAATCATGACGTAAACCTCAGATCTCGATCGAAAACAATGGACACAAGAATTCCATGGAGGCGAATAATCTCATGAATATACAAAAGACTAAGTTTCTCCACGGAATCAGTCACCTGAATAGGTAGAAAGTGAGCGGTCTTCGTCAAACAGTCAACAATCATCCATATTTCATCATGCCCTCTTGGCGATCTTGGCAAGCCAGTCACATTCTCCCACTTCCATTCAGCCACAGGCAGTGGTTGTAATTCTCCAGCGGGTTGCTGATGTTCGGCTTTTACTTGCTGACATATAAGACGCCGTGATACAAAGTTCACCACATCTTGTTTCATCCCAGACCACCAAAATTCTTGACACAAATCATGATACATCTTCGTGCCTCTCGGATGAATGGCTAAAGGCGAATGGTGAAACTCTCTCAAGATATCTTTCCGTCACGAAACGGGCACAAATAACTTGCCTTGCTAACGTAGACTTCGATCGGCATGCATCATCCATCCCTCTCTTGCATTGCCACCAAAGAACTTCTTTCTTAACTCATTAGTTTCCTCATCATTTTGTTGGGCGTCAACTACTCGAGTTGATAACGCCAATTGCACCATCAAATTGCATAACATTACTCCTTTCCGGACTTCCTCAAAATGCGTGGCATAAAATCCCAAGTCTTGTATCATCTTCCACTCTTGAATCACTAGGCTCGCTAGATAAGTCGATGTGCCTACTCAAGGCGTCTGCTACCACATTAGCTTTTCCTGGGTGATATTGCAAATCGAAGTCATAGTCTTCCATGTGCAAATTCAACTCCTTTTGAGAAAATAGATACTTCAAGCTTTTGTGATTGGAGAAAATCTCAAACTTCTCACCATACAAATAATGTCGCCAAATCTTCAATGCAAATATAACGGCTGCAACTCTAGATCATGTGTGGGATAATTTCGCTCATGAGTCTTTAACTGTCGCGATCCATAGGCTACTACCTTGCTCGACTGTATTAAAACACACCCAAGTCCTTCTCTCGAGGCATCACAATAGACTGAGTATCCCACTCCTCGTTCCAGAACAATCAAGATCAGAGCATTAGTCAAACACTTCTTCAACTCCTCAAAAGCCGCCTCACAAGTCTCATTCCACACAAAACAATTTTTTTTTGCGTGTCAAATGTGTCATCGGAGCTTCTAGACAGGAAAAGTCAAGGACAAAGCGGTGGTAATACCCAGCTAATCCTAAGAAACTTCGAATCTCAAAAATATTCTTCAGTTGGGGCCAGTTCATCACTGCTTCCACCTTCCCTGGGTCAATTGATACACCACTCTTTGAAACCACGTGACCCAAAAATTTGACTTCAGAGAACCAGAACTCACACTTGCTAAGTTTGGCGTACAAACTGTGCTCTCTCAAAATTTCTAGACAAACTGTGAAGTGAGACTGATTTTCCTCCTCTATAGGCGAATAGAGCAATATGTTATCGACAAAAAACCATGAAAAATCTATCAAGTAGAGGTGAAAGATGCGATTCATAAGATCTATGAACGTCACCGGAGCATTCGTCAAGCCAAAAGGCATAACCACAAACTCATAATGCCCATAGCGTGTTCGAAAAGCCATTTTCGAAATGTCCTCCTTTCAGATCCTCAACTGGTGATAGCCTGATCTCAAATCGATCTTAGAAAAACAATTTACTCCTTGAAGTTGGTCAAATTGGTCATCAAATCCCGGCATCAAGTACTTGTTCTTCACGGTAACACGGTTCAATTTTTTGTAGTCAATGCATAGTCGTAAAGATCCATCATTTTTCTGTGCAAATAAGGCCAGTGCTCCCCGTGGAGAAGTACTAGGGTGAATAAATTCCAAATCTTGAACCTCTTGTAATTGTACCTTCAAATCTTTCAACTCAGCCGGCGCAAAATGATAAGGAGGCATAGAAATAGGTGTGGTACCCGGGAGCAAATCAATAGTAAATTTGATCTCTCTTTTTGGAGGCAAGCCAGGAAATTCACTAGGAAACACATCCGAAAAATCTCGAACCACTAAAGGTAACTCTCCACGGTTCGATGTGTCTTCATCTAATGTCAAATTAGCTAGAAGTGCATAGATGGACTCTCGCTCTTGAGATCTCCACAAGTAAGGTTCCAACGGTTCCTGTCGTTCTCCAAAGAAATCAAAACAACCCCTGTCAGGTGAACAAATGCGGACTCAATGCTTGAAACAATCGATAGTAGCATGGTATGTAGACAATAAGTAAATACCCAAAATAATGTCAAACCTTGACATGTCTAAAACAATAAAGTCGAAAGTGAATTGACAGTCAAGAATAACAAGCTCACAAGCTCTACAAACACGACTAAGTGGTGATCTACCTCCAAGAGGAGTCTCAACAAACAAAGGTGGGTCAAGGTGATCAATTTCTAGTTCCAAGGCACACACAAATGATGCAGCAATGAATGAATGAGGTACTCCAGAATCAAACAAAACTCTAGCAAAGGAGTTAAACAATAGGAATGTACCACTCACAATCAATGTCTTGGGACCTTGAGTAGTGGGTTGCGGAACTATTGAGGCAATATTGAAGACTCTACCATGTGCATGATGGCCCTGATCATACCCACCTCGTTGTCCGGAACATTGAGGAGGTGCTAAAGAACTTGCTCCCTTATCACCCTGCGGGCCTTGTACTGACATAGTCTGACGATAATGAGGTTGTTGTTGTCTCTGACCACTCCCAAACTGTCGTTGTTGGTCGCAACTCTGTCCTTGCTCAAGCTGCTGTACCGACCCCACCTCATTGCGTATCTCTGTCCCCTGAGGACAACTTCTAGCCATATGTCCAGTCTGACCACAAGTGAAATATGCCCTCAGAGGTGCAGAACACTGACTACGAATGTGATCAGGTTGGTTACACCAGTGACACAACACAGGTGGCCTCGAAGTATTGCTTATAGACTCGGAGTGAGCATGTGGCCTAAGATTCGAGTGGCCCTGTGGAGCCTAAAATTGCTCCCTCTGTCGCTTGCGCCCCTAACTCATGGAGCTCCCTGAGATGATGAATTTCGTATAACATTCGGTTGCCTAGGTTCCCAAACTATTGAACCCTATTGTGCCTCCCTAGGCAACTCCACACTTTGCGCACACTCCACGATCTCATCGAAGTTCATTTTGTGTTAGCTCACAACGAGCCTCTTCACAGAAGAGTGAAGACCCCTCAAAACGTCGACACTTACGATCTTCTGAAGTTACCAACTCCAGTGCATAGTGAGATAAGGTCTGAAAGTTCGCAGCATATTCCGACACCCTTGCTTCAACCTCTCAAACTGTACTCGTAGCTGTTCACGATACGATTCAGGAAAATATCGGCTCTCAAATAGAGGCTCAAACTCAGCCTAAGTAATATCCTCCACATCCGGTTCATCAACTCTAGCCACTTGCCTAGCTGCTCTTCGTACATCTTTCCTTGTTCCAAGGATGGACTTCCACCAATTATCTGCCTCCCCAATCAATTGGCAAGCCACGATGCTGACCCGAAGATCATCCTCCACTATTCTCAATGTTGAGAATAACTTCCAAATCTCGGATAGGCAATGATTGGCCACGAGAAAGTCGCTACCTTTTCCGCTAAACTGAGGGGGATTAAGACGACAAAATTCTTTCATCGCATATAGTGCTCGATCACCAGCATGGGCTCTTGGAGCCCGGTTTAGTAAATTGGCCTCGGCAAGGGCCGCAACAAAGTCCCTAATGAACGTACCCTGAACAACCGTGGTTCAACATTCTGTTCCACTTCCTCGTGGACTTCCTCCGCTCGTGGGATCTCTCTCTGTTGATTCACAACATCATCGCGATAACGGCCTGACCTCGACCTCGAGGTCCACCCAATCTCACGCCACGTCTCGGAGGCATGATGCTACAATAAATAAGATAACATTATCAAAATCAAACAACCGTTGCCCTCACAAGGCCAATTGTCCAACAGAAGTCCCTAACAAGGGTCAATCGATCACATATAAATTTATTTATGCAACATACAATGCCAATGCATGTCAAGCACACAAGCATACACAATTCATGCCTAAATGCAACGAGCTTTGAACCCAATGAGGCTAGAATCCTCCCCACAGTCTCAAGGTTTTCTAAACTTATCCTCTAATACCAAGTTGTCACGTCCTCAATATTTGAAATAAATAAAACACTTAATTTTAGTCAAAATCCTCACAAGTAGCACACAACACCCAAAAAGTCATTGATCGAGAACCCAAATGTTCCAAGTCTTTCCGGTTCACAAAGTCACGTTAAAGGTTACATTGAAAATAAAAAATGTTCAAGTTTAGAGTTGAGTTATGATACATCTTTTTCAAAAAAAAAAAAAAAGAGATAAAAAGATATTAGATAACTCCACGAGTGTGAATCATAGGATGCCATGCAAAACATTCCAAGCATTCCATGTCAACTTCCAAGCTATATATCGGAAGCTGCACCTGAAAAACAGATAAGGGTTGAGCCAACAAGCCCAGCAGAGAAATTCCATACAAACCTTACGTGAACATGAAAGTTATGACATATATGGTGAACCACAATACATTACTTCGATGAATTATTGCGAGATATGTTAAATTTCAATTGGATTATTAATAAATCGGAATCTACTCATCGAAGGCCCATTTCACATAGTTATTCTCATTGTCATCAAGTAATAGTCTCAAGTTCGCATTGATGATATGTCATGCCTAGTATCCTTAATGGATCTTAGTTCCATTTCCTAACAACCCCGTCAGGGAGTCTATCATAACCTTCCTAGTCTCAACATGGAGACTCTAGTTCATAATACTCCTAGCTTTCCCATAAGGAAATCTAGTTCACAATGCTACTAGCCATCGCGTCAGGAAGTCTAGTTCACCATACTCTTAGCATCAATATAAGGAAGTTTAGTTCACAATGCTTTAAGCACAACGTAAATCATAGAGCACATCCACTCCTTCAATATATCAATCATGACTTAGGGTGAATAAATAAAATGCACCATTTCTACTTAATAAGTCATACCACACCGCTCTAAGTGAAATAATGTGGAATCTGCATCCAACATGTCAAGCAGTCAAGCCATAATCACCCAATACATATACAATCATACTCAAACCCTTAACACAAAGGGTAAGTGCAAGTGCATCATACACTATTAACAAGTCATAAGCAAGTAAGAGAAGCAAGAAAATCCTTACCTCGAGAGGAAAATCTGAGATTAGAAGTTAAATGATGAAGCCCTAGCTTCAATGGTGGAATGGAGCTCAATCAAGCCTTCTCCAAGGAAGAATCCATTATCAAGTGCTTGAAATCAAAGGGAAATGAAGCTTCATTGAATAAATTTGAAGAATC
The DNA here is from genome assembly GCA_019985065.2 of Arctostaphylos glauca. Lineage (NCBI taxonomy): Eukaryota > Viridiplantae > Streptophyta > Magnoliopsida > Ericales > Ericaceae > Arctostaphylos > Arctostaphylos glauca. Next base: position 22,709,016 of record JAHSPW020000003.1, read on the forward strand.
TAAGGGTTAGATGATGTATTTTGGGTGGAAATGAGGTATTCTAGAGAGAGAATGGGAAGAAAAAATGGGTTTAGGAGGTGTAGGATGTGTTTATAAAAATCTGGTTCGTCAGATTTATAAACGCACATCAATCGCCTGACCGGTCACGGAGAAGGGGCGAATGGGCCTGACTGGTCACGAGGGGGGCGACTGACCAAAATTACAATTTCGCGTGACTGGTCACAGGGAGGCCATGTGTGAGCCTGACCAGTCACGCCCCTCCTTCTGATCAAAATCTACTTTCGCGTGGCTGGTCATTTTTGCCATGCCCAAGCCGTGACCAGTCACCCGAGGACCCTTAAATGCTCCTTTCCTTTTCGCCAAAACTCAACCCACACCTTCTTCACTCCATTCGATGCTTATCTATACCAATTTCATTCTCCGTGAAATTATTTTAAACATTAATATAACTCGGGTTCTTACATATTGAGGGTCACAACTCATGGTGCATCTTCTTTTTGCCCCTAGCGTTTCGTTCCAGGTATGGATTAAGATGGAACGAATAGGAGGCTACCTTTTCAAAAGACGACGCCGTTGAATTCACCTAGTTAGCCATGGAGTTACTTTGACTTTCTTTGAAAAGTCTTTTTGATATACTTTTTGACAAACAATTAACTTTATTTCCAAACTTGTGTATTTTGTTAAGAAATGTTCCCCTTTATTAATCTCTATGTTTTAAAACGAAACATTTAAAGTTTTATTTACTTTATCCTTATATTAACGTGTCTGAAAATTGAGGCGTTACGTTTACAGTACCAAAGAGACTAGGAGACTCTTGGATTGAAGCTTGACCCATATGACATCTGGTTCAATGACTCCACCCTAATTATAAATTTATACAATATAATTTGCAGGGAAATGTTTTATGAAATTAAAGAACTCTGAGGGCGTCACATGGCACTATGAAAAAGTAAATATAATAAGAGCTTGTCTAATTTATACTTATCTATTATTTATTTTTTATTTTTTATAATTGGTTCAACACTTTATTTGAAATATGATCTCAAGTTTCAATTATTTTGATGTAACATAGAATGCGAACAAGAGAAGAATTCATGAATGAAAACATTTCATCTACAAATAGAGCTTGTCTAATTTATACTTATCTATTATTTTATTTTTTATAAGTGGTTCAACACTTTATTTGAAATATGATCTCAAGTTTTAATTATTTTGATGTAACATAGAATGCGAACAAGAGAAGAATTCATGAATGAAAACATTTCATCTACAAATATGTTCAGGAGGTTCTAAAATTAACAAAAGTATTAAAAGATGAAATGCTAGATCTCTCTAAAAATAACTCAATAACATACCATAAAAAAGCAATGGGCTTGATTGAGATTTCCGATGTTGGCTGGTTTAGTGTGGTGGTTGGGGCATTAGATCGGTTGGTGGATGAGGTCTGACCTCGCTTTACTTTCACAGTAGAAAATAAATAAAATTTTCATCTATTGTTTCAACTAATCCTAACTATACTTCGATGAGACTTGTCGAGTTTTAATGTGATTCTTGTTTATTTTTCTATAGAGGTGATCATTTATCTGATTGAGTTTTTTAGGGTTCTTTTTTTTGGACAATGGGTGATATGAAGGATACAAGTCACAAATCATTCATATCTTCTTTTTTTTTAAAAGTAAATTTTAGAACAAATTATATAATTATCTTTTAGTGATTTATTGGTTGTCTTATACCCCCCCACCCCCCCCCCCCCCCCCAAAAAAAAAAAAAAAAAAAAGTGTGCCGAGTTCAAAATAATCCATAAAAAATAAGTTGATTATGAGAATCCGAAAATTTTTATTTATAAATTGCCCGAAATTAGATTTAACAAGTGGTTTATTGCATTTTATGCATATATAATGATTCTGGGTTTATGTGTGGTGTATGTTGAATACGGGCTTGGTGGGTAGCATGTAATATTGTTGGAGGGTAAAAGTGTTATTGAGCTTTTAAATAGCCCCACATCAGATTTTTTAAGCTCTTCTTCTCTCTTCTTCCCATAGCTTCTATGGAGGTGTATGTGTGCTAGCTATTTCAAACCCTCATCTCTCAAACCTTGCTAGAACTTCGAAATTCCTCAAAATCCTTCATATTTTCCTTGCTTTTGGTGAGTATTTGGTGGTTGATCGTGCTTATTTCGCTTGAAGAGAGTTTATTCTAAGTTCATCCACCATTGGAGGTTAGGGCTTGCTTTGGAAGTTCAAATCTTTCGATCCGACTCTCAAGGTAGGGATATCTTACCTCTCTTATGCGTGTATGACTTGTTTTTGGTAATCTATGAGGTTGGGTGTTGGTTTAGAGCTTGATTTTTGAAGTTTGAAAAAATCTACAGAAATCGCATTCTTTTGGACATGGAGTGCTACTACCGGTAGTAGCACGCTATTACCGGTAATATAGTGTTTCTTCATTTTTAGGCATTTTTGGGCAGTGCATTCTACTACCAGTAATAGTATCTGTATTACTGGTAATACTATGTTCATTTTTAGACAGTATCCAGTACTATCGGTAATAGTGCCTGTATTGCCGGTAATTCTGTACTTATTTCTTATTGAAAATTTTTATTAAAATATTTGAGTTGTTGGCTTCTAAGGGCAATGTTTGCACTTAACTTCGACCATACGTAGATGATGAAGAAGTGATTTCGGGTTTCCATTTGACGATTATCTGTACGTACATTACTGCCTTGGTTTAATGCATATGACATGGGAATTATTATATTGCATTAGTTGCCTTGCATTAACACAATGTATTCTCTAGCCTCCGACATGAGATGTGCTAGTTATATGACGTCTACCTCCGACGGGAGATGTGGTTGTCATATGACGCCTAGCCTCCGATGGGAGATGTGCTAGTATATTTTGGTATTGTTTAGCCATAATTGGGTGATGTGCTAATTGAAATATGACAATTGAATCGATATGAGAACCATGAGTTGATTACTCAGGTTGACTTACAATTTTGTATTTTAGATGTTGCAATCATACTTCGAAGACTTACAGATTATTTGTCATACATGTGTTATTGTAGATTGTTCATGAACCATGCCAAATCATTGTATATTCATATAATATTAGTGTAGACATCTCTACTGGGCTTTATAGCTCACCCTTTCATCCTTTCAAGTACTGCTTGAGAGACATGATTTGGACTTTCATGGATGCATAGTGACGCATGTTTTGAAGATATGTCATGAATGGTGTTATACATCATCTTTAGACTTATCTTTTTGAAAGATGTACAGTAACTTCTCTTTTGTGAAATTACGCATTCAAACTCAAATCACTTGTAACACTTTAACATGTTATTTTGGGTATGGAGCCGGGGGTGCCCCTTTTTGGGTTGTAACACTTGGAACTTATGGACTTAATTGCATTCTGAAAGATGATGATTTGGGAATTTTTTTTGTAGAATTGACAGTTTTTATTTAAAATGTGAATATTTATCTTGCTTAAAATCGAGGACATGACAACTTGGTATCAGAGCGTTAGTTAAAATACTTTCAGACTGTGGGGAGACTTAGAGTCTCATGGGTTCAAAACTCTGCATCTTAGAAGAACATGTGTGTGCTTGTGTGCATGACATTCATTTATATTGCACCTCTCATTGTTTATGAGTAATATAGAATTGATGACCCGTGTTGGGAACTTTTATAAGGCATTGGCCTTGTAATACATGGTTGTTTGACATTATTAGTACTTTGTACTTTGTAGCGTGATGCCTCCTAGACGTGGTGTGAGATTAGGCGAACCCCAAGGCCGATGTCGCTACTGTGAGATACCATTAGAGGATGTTGTGAGTCAACAGAGGGAAGTTCCTTACGTAGAGGAGGTGAACAAGAAAGTGGAACAGAACGATGAACTTCCAGTTGTTCCGGGCGTGTTTGGAGGGAGTTTGTGGCAGCGCTTGCTGAAGCCAATCTGTTGAACTTGGCGGCAAGGGCCAATGTTGAGAATCGAGCTATTGATGCTATGAGGGAGTTCCGTAGTCTAAATCGACCACAATTTAGCAGGGAAGGTGGTGATTTTCTCGCAGCCAACCGTTGGCTTTCTGAAATATGTAAACTATTCAATACTTTGAGGATAGTAGAGGATGACCTGAGGGTCAATATTATGGCATGTCAGTTAATTAGAGAGGCTAACGAATGGTGGGAGTCAATCCTTGAGTCAAGGAAGAACGGACGGAGGGCTGTTAGGCTTGCAGCTAGAGCGATGAACAGTGGAGACGTTGACATGGGCAGATTTTGAGGCTCTCTTCGAGAACCAATATTTCTCGAAGTCCTATCGTGAACAATTACATGAACAGTTTGAGAGGTTAGAACAATGGACCATGACCGTGTCAGAATATGCAGCAAGGTTTTAGATCTTATCCCGTTTTGCACCGAAATTTGTGGCTTCAGAAGACCGTAAGTGTCGAGTTTTCGAGAGGGGTCTTCACTCTTCAGCTAAAAGACTTGTGGTGAGCCAGCACAAGATGAGTTTTGCTGACATTGTTGATTGTGCAAGGAGCGTTGAATTGCCCAAGGAGGCTGAGTGAGGTTCTAGAGTTTGGGAGCCAAGGCAATCGAGTGTAATGCCTAATTATTATTCTTCTCCGGGAAGTTATAAAAATCAAGGGCGTAACCGCCAAAGAGAGCAATTCCAGTCTCAGAGGAGCTATTCCAATCTTAGGCCGCCTATTTCGTTAGACTCGCGGAGCAATATTCGCCAAGTGTATGCTTTCGATGCAACCAATCAGGGCATGTACGTTCTCAGTGCCCAATACTTCCAAAGGCTTGTTATACATGTGATAAAGAAGATCATATTTCAATGAATTGTCCTCAAGGGGGAGGAGCACATAGTGAGGTTGGCTCGGTGCAGCAACTGAGGGAAGGACAAGGACGGATGCAACAATCCTTTGGGGCTCCACAACAACAAAAACCATCCCATTTTTGCCCGGCCACTTCTTTTCAAGGTTCTCAATCTGAAAAAGGGGCTAGTTCTTCGGCACCAGTGAACTTTGCTCGACGTGGATTAGAGTATATGCAAGGACATCTAGTTCCCTCTAGAGCTTACAACATTACCTCTACAGTGGCACCTTCTACTTCTCAGAATCCAGACACGTCGGTTGTAAGGGGTACATTTCTCGTGTTCAACTCTTTTGCAAGAGTTCTATTTGATTCTGGAGCATCACATTCATTTATTACTGCATCATTTGCTTATGCTTTAGAGTTGGACACTATTTTGTTAGACCCACCGCTGCATGTTGAGACATCTATTGGAGGGAAGTCACTACTTGATTGTGTGTGTAGAGATTGTGAGATTATTAATACTTGATCGTCGTTTTACTTGTGATTTTATTGTACTGAGCATGACCGGATTTGATGTTATCTCGGGTATGGACTGGTTGTCTACCCATCATGCTATAATTGATTGTTTCAAACACCGGGTCCGTATTTGTTCACCTGATGATGGTTGTTTTGAGTTATTTGGAGAACGTCGAGAACCATTAGAGTTTTATCTTTATGAACCTGGCGAGTGACATTCTATTTATGCATGCGTGTGGTTAGTTGTCGTTAGTGGTTCGAGATTTTTCCGGATGTATTTTTGGAGGAGTTACCCGATTTATCTCCCGAGAGAGAGATTCAGTTTGCGATAGATTTGATCCCGGGTGCCGCACTGATTTCTACGCCTCCGTATCATTTTGCGCTTGCCGAATTGAAGGAGTTGAAATTTCAGCTGCAGGAGTTGCAAGATTTGGGTTTTATACGCCCAAGTACGTCACGATGGGGAGCTTCAGCCTTATCTTCACAGAAGAAAGATGGATCTTTACATTTGTGTATCGATTATCGAAAGTTGAACCGTGTGACCATAAAGAACAAGTATCCAATGCCGAGAATTGATGATTTGTTTGACCAACTCCGAGGAGCGAAGTGTTTCTAGAAGATTGATTTGAGATCGGGTTATCACCAGTTGAGGGTTCGGAGTGCGGACATTCTGAACTGCTTTTTGTACACGCTATGGGCATTATGAGTTTATAGTGATGCCGTTCGGGTTGACCAATGCGCCGGTAAAGTTTATGGATCTTATGAATCCTATTTTTCACATGTACCTCGACCAGTTCCTGGTGGTGTTTGTTGACGATATTTTGGTCTAGTCAAGTACACAGTAATAACACAAATCTCACCTTGCCATTGTTCTTGGACTTTTGAGAGAGCACCATGTTTATCTAAACTTAGCAAGTGTGAGTTTTGGCTTTCCGAAATCAAGTTTTTGGGACATGTTGTTTCACAAGGTGGGGTGTCTGTTGATCCGGAAAAGATAGAATCTGTTATGGATTGGCAACAACCAAAGAATATTTTTGAGATCCGGAGCCTTTTGGGCTTGGCAGGATACTATTGTCGTTTTGTGCTTGACTTCTCTCGTTTGGCGGTGCCTATGACTCGATTGACTCGTAAGGGGACACGATTTGTTTGGGACGATGCCTGTGAGGCAGCATTTGAGGAGTTGAGGTGGTGTTTGACTAGTGCACCGATGTTGATTGTGTCCAAGCAGCAAGTTGGTTACTCAGTGTACTATGATGCATCGAAGGAAGGACTTGGGTGTGTCTTGATGCAAGTAGGACGGTTTATGGCCTACGGGTCAAACAATTGAAGATTCACGAACGAAACTATCCCACTCATGATTTAAAGCTGGCCGCGGTTGTGTTTGCTTTGAAGATTTGGTAGTATTATCTTTACAGTGAGAAGTTTGAAGTCTTCTCTGATCACAAGAGCTTGAAGTACTTATTCTCTTAGAAGGAGTTAAATTTGAGACAACGCTGTTGGATGGAGCACATTGAAGATTATGATTTTGAGTTGTAGTATCACCCCGGGAAGGCGAATGTTGTAGCAGATTTTGATTAGAAAACTAACTCGATTGGCGAGCTTGGCCATTCGTGAATGGAAAGTGATGAATGAGTTGGAAAGTTATGCGACACATTTTGAGAAGAATAGTGATGGAGTGACATTATGCAATTTGACCATCCAATCTACCTTATCCACTCGAGTATTGGACACTCAACAACATGATGAAGAGATAGAGCAATTGTGCCGAAAATTCTTAAGTGGCAATGCACGAGATGGATGGATGATTCACGCCGACCGAAGCCTACGAGAGTTTCACCATTCTCCCTTAGCCGTTCATCCAGGTGGGACGAAAATGTATCATGATTTGCATCGGTAATTTTGGTGGTTCGGAATGAAGCGAGATGTAGTGAGCTTTGTGTCGAGATGTTTGACATGCCAACAAGTAAAGGCCGAACACCAGCGCCCTGTGGGGGAGTTACAACCATTGCCAGTGGCGGAATGAAAGTGGGAGAACATGACGATGGACTTTGTTACAGGTTTGCCGAGATCACCAAGAGGACGTGATGCGATATGGGTAGTAGTGGATCGTTTGACCGAGACTGCTCACTTTATACCGATTCTGTTGAGAAGCTCAATTGACTATATATCCATGAGATTACTCGATTGCATGGGATCCCAGTTTCTATTGTGTCCCATCAAGACCCAAGATTCACAGCTCGATTTTGGCAGAGTTTGCAAGAAGCGGTTGGCACGAACTTGTTATTTAGTACTGCGTGTCATCCTCAGACTGATGGGCAATCCAAGTGTACAATTCAGATTGTTGAGGATCTTCTTCGGGCATGTGTCCTAGATTTTCGTGGAAGTTGGGATGATCACTTACTGTTTGTTGAGTTTACGTATAATAATAGTTATTAGTCAAGCATTGAGATGGCACCATTTGAGGCTTTGTACGGTAGACTGTGTAGATCGCTGATATGTTGGATTGAATTGGGTGAGGCAACATTTGTCGGGCCGGATTTGAGGGGAGACTACCGAAAGCATGAGGTTAATTCGCAAGTAACTTTTGATGGCGCAAAAAAAGACTACCGAGCTAGTCAAAGTGATTGCCAACGATTACTTACCACTCAAAGTCGACAGAAGAGCTATACCGATCGACATCGTCATCCGTTATCGTTTGAGGTGGGAGACCATGTGTTTTTGAAAGTATCGCCACTGCGAGACTTGTCATGATTTGGGCAAAATAGGAAGCTTTTCCCGCAATACATTGGGCCATTTGATATCATTGAGAGGATAAGGGAGGTCGCATACCGTTTAGCTTTAATTACCACCAAGATTGTCGGGTGTGCACGATGTGTTTCATGTGTCGATGTCAAGGAAATACAAACCAGATCCTTCGCATGTTTTGGAATGGTCCAAACTTGAGTTAGAAGCTGACGCGTCCAATGGAGAGGAGCCGGTACGTATCTTAGATTCTCGTGAGCAAGTGTTGAGAGGTAAGCCTATACCATTGGTTCGAGTATTGTGGAGAAATCAAGGTAAGGAGGAATCGACTAGGGAACGTGAGGACGAAGTTTGGGAGAAATACCGGTATTTGTTTGCTTCTTGACTGCTATACGTTTATTAGCGGATTGATGGTTAGGGGCATGTTATGCCACCATATTTATGTGTTTACTTATAGCGTGTTCTTGAATTTTCGGTGGATCGTTTTATGCTTATCGATATTGTGGATATGAGCTATCAGTTTTGATGACTTGATTGTGCGTTGATAGCTATATATTCATTGAGCATGGCGTACGCATGAGTTACATTGATATATACGATCGATTCATTTGGAGATGTTAAACTTGATTGTCTTGAATCCGTTGAGCTTTGTAAAAGTACGCATTGCTTTGTTTCTGAATTGAGGTCATGATGGTGTATCCATATCTTGATAGTAGTATTATAAGAGGTATCAGTATTTTGCTTGATAACATTGGATTTTGACGGAGTATCCGTGTCTGGCTTATTGATTGTATATAAAGGTGTCGGTGTTGACACGTCCGTTTTAATTTTGTGGACGACATTTTTTTTAAGGAGGGTAGGATGTGAGAACCCAAAAATATTTATTTATAAATTGCCCGGAATTAGATTTAACAATTGGTTTATTGCATTTATGCATATATAATGATTTGCGATTTATGTGTAGTGTATGTTGAATAAGGGCTTGGTGGGTAGCATGTAATATTGTTGGAGGGTAAAAGTGTTATTGAGCTTTTAAATAACCCCACATCAGATTTTTTATGTCAAAAGCACATATTTTTCTCTCTCTTCTTCCCATAGCTTCTATGGAAGTGTGTGTGTGCTAGCTATTTCAAACCCCCATCTCTCAAACCTTGCTAGAACTTCGAAATCTCTCAAGATCCTTCATATTTTTCTTACTTTTGGTGAGTTTTTGGTAGTTGATCGTGCTTATTTCACTTGGAGAGAATTTATTCCAAATTTATCCACCATTGGAGGTTAGGGCTTACTTTGGAAGCTCAAATCTTTCGATCCAACACTCAAGGTAGGGATATCTTACCTCTCTTATGTGTGTATGACTTATTTTTGGTGATCTATGAGGTTGGGTGTTGGTTTAGAGCTTGATTTTTGAAGTTTGAAAAAATCTGTAGAAATTATATTTTTTTTAGATAGTGCGTGCTATTACCGGTAGTAGCAAGCATGCTACTACCGGTAATACAGTGTTTCTTCATTTTCGAGTATTTTTGGACAGTTCAGTCTACTACCTGTAATAATGTCTGCATTACTGGTAATACAGTGTTCATTTTTAGGCAGTATCCAGTACTACCGGTAATAGTGTATGTATTACCGGCAATAGCACGCTATTGCCGGTAATAGTGCCTGTATTACCGGTAATTCCGTACTTATTTCTTATTGAAAATTTTTATTAAATATTTGAGTTGTTGGCTTCTAAGGGTAATGTTTGCACTTAACTTCGGTCATACGTAGATGATGAATACGTGATTTCGGATTTTCGTTTGACGGTTATGTGTACGTACATTACCGCCTTGGCTTAATAAATATGACATGGGAATTATTGTATTGCATTAGTTGTCTTGCATTGACACGATGTATTGTCTATCCATTGGGAGATGTGATAGTTATATGACGTCTAGCCTCCGATGGGAGATGTGGTAGTTGTATGATGTCTAGCCTCCGACGGGAGATATGCTAGTTGTATGACGCCTAGCCTCCGATGAGAGATGTGCTAGTATATTTTGGTATCGTCTAGCCACCATTGGGTGATGTGCTAGTTGGAATATGACAATTGAATTGATATAAGAACCATGAGTTGATTATTCAGGTTGACTTACAGTTTTATATTCTAGATGTTGCAATTATACTTCGAAGACTTATGGATTATTTGTCATATACGTGTTATTTAGATTGTTCATGAACCATGCCAAATCATTGTATATTCATATAATATTTGTGTAGACATCTCTACTGGGCTTCGTAGCTCACCCTTTCATGCTTTCAGGTACTACTTCATAGACATGATTTGGACTTGCATGGATGCATAGCGATGCATGTTTTGAAGATATTTCATGAATGGAGTTATACATCATCTTTAGACTTATCTTTTTGAAAGATGTACAGTAACCTCTCTTTTGTGAAATTATGTATTCAAACTCAAATCATTTGTAACACTTTTAACATGTTATTTTGGGTATCGGGCCGAGGGCGCCCCTTTTTGGGTTATAACACTTGGAACTTATGGACTTAATTGGATTCTGAAAGATGATGATTTGGGAGTATTTTTTCCTAGAATTGACAGTTTTTATTTAAAATGTGAATATTTATCTTGCTTAAAATTGAGGGCGTGACATTAATCATCATATTCATGATTAATTGTCCATGTAAACTACACAAAGCCAACGGTTAGTCACTTCAAATTTTGTTTTACACAAAGCCTCATTCGCTAATTCATGATTATTTCATTTTGTTTTATCTAGTTTTTCACTTCAATTAAGAAGATTTTTCCTTAAGGGTTGACAAGTGGAGCGCGAAATCAGAAAGAGAAGATAAACAGTCACCAAAATGTGTTGTAATAACCCAAGAATTTTAATAAATAAAATAAGATTCTTATTTAACGACACCATTTTTTTCAAGTATTTATTTGTTTGTATTATTTTAATAATCTTACGAGTGAGCGAGATTGCGTGTGCTTGAGTCATGACGACAAGGAGCCTAATTCATCGAAACAAAACCCATATTCTCATCCTTAAACCTTGGGTAGCAGAAACCTTGAACCCCATGGGTTCTTGCCCTTCCTCCATCAGGCCCCTCGGATTTCCCCCTCGTTGATTTTGCAACTCCCATCAATGTAACCAGCTTAACACCTCTATATAAGGCATGTTATTTTTTGAAGGAGGTAAGACTTAAATAAAAAATTATTAAATTTTTCTTTAAATTATTAATTGAGTTCACCATATAAGTGTTCGCATGCACGTGTGTATGTGCCGATCATGTGAGAGTAAGACCAATCTGATAAAGGTGGTTCATGTTACAGCAAATTTGAGAAAGGCAGTTTGGAGACCAGTCGCCCTGTGAGAGGCAGTTTGGTAAGTTGCCGACCTGATGAAGGCAGTTCTCATTACTGCCGACCTAAAGAAGGCAGTAGAATGGAGTCCCGAATATTTTGGGATAGGTTCTATTCAAACAAGGATGAGGGGTCCAATGCAGATTCAACTTAGAACGACGAGTTTGAGATTGAATGAATTTCTAATGATAGAAGATAATTCTCCGGAGAGTCCAGATCTATTTTATCTCATTAGTGGCCAAGTAGAAGACGGTCCTACTTCGATTCTAATGAAGAATTAGAGTCCTAAGAGGATTGAAAATATTAAGTTAAGAAGTCGGTAAATAAAGATTCCGACGCATGGTGAAGGGTAAGTGATGAGCGCACTATAGTGCATAATAACGTGGCTCATTATACTCAATTTGGCAATTATGCGTAGGCAAATGTATTTATCTAGTTAATATTGCACGTGTAGTTGTCTTTGTGCTCTTTGCAGGTTTCCGAGCACTAAAACAGTGGTGTAAAGCCCAAGTACGAACCAAAGGCTCGGACCAATTACAGCCTTGTTTGAGAGTCAAGAAAAGGTCTGGGAATGACGGAAGTGAAGTTGGAGTGGAAAGTGAAGAGCCCAAGAAAATTAACCCAGAAGGTTTCTCTACCGATAGAGAATCAAGTCCTATCGGTAGAGAAGGAGAAATCAAGGCCACTCAAAGAGGCTCTACCGGTAGAGGATCAGTCTCTATCGGTAGAAGTGGAACCATAAAAAGTCAGAAGACTTCTCTACCGGTAGAGGGTCAGTCCTATCGGTACAGAGAAGAATCCAGAAAAAGACAGTAGGGTTCTCTACCGGTAGAGATTCACTCCTATCGGTAGAGACCCAAATTCCGGCAGATTCTTGTGGGACCACTTTACATCAATTTCTGTGCCAAATCAGGGGACAAGGGAACTTTTAGCCTAGAGAATGGAATAAGAAGCTTCTTATTATGCTTTTTGGAGGGTAGAGTTGTACTTTCACCTAGATTAATTAGGATATTTTGTAGGTTGTTATATCTTTGGCAAGGGGTCATAACATAATATAGAATCAACACACCAGATATCAGATTTTCTAGAGAGCTTCTTGCCTCTTTTTGCCTTAGATATTTTGTTCTTCATACATTGTTCTTCAAGTTTTGAGTAAGTTCTTAATCCTTTAGTGTTCTTCCCCTTTTGAATCCTTGTATTCTCTTGGAAGCACTTAAGTATTAGTAAGTTTTACTTATTTTTCTTCCATTAGTATTGTTTTTCTTACCTTAAAATCTGATTCTATTAGAGTTTTGTTTGGATCCTTCTTATTGTCCTTAGATAAGTTTGTTTTATTATGTTTTCTATCACTTCTATCATGTTCATGTTAAAATATGAGTAGCTAAATTAGTGTGGGTTAAGTCTAAATGTGAAGTTGATTTCAAACCCATGTTGGTCTATATCTTCTCCATATTTGTCAATGCCATTGATGGATCTTTCTAAGTTTTTCATATTGAAATAAAAATGAAGAGTTAAGTCCTTGCTTAGTTATAGCCATCCTTAGAGTTGGTATATCTAATACTTGGATCGATGTCCTTCATCTTTTAATCCTATTTTCTTGAACTTGAAAGAATCCATCAAACCATTTTGTGAATTAAAATCCTGATTTTCATCGAAGAATTTTCCGATCTAAAACCCGGAACCGGGGGCTAGATTGAGTTATAAAGAGAAGAGATAGACCAACAGAAATTTTGAATAGACCAAACTTTAGGACTTAACCCCACTCCTTAATCCAGTTTTAATCCCCCACTTAGTTATTATCATTGTTAACCACACCAAACAAATTTGAGGTTGACGTCCGAAACGTCGAAAACACCAATTTGCAAATTCTTTAAATCCAACGTTCTTTTTCCCTGTGGATCGATACTCCGGACTTTCCAATATACTCGTTTTTACATATTTTGAGGGAAGTCCCGTTTTATGAAATTAAACCACTGACCCGAGGCCGGCACCCCAACGACACACACTTTGCCGGTTCGGTCAGTAAGGGATTGACGTGTATACACTAACAGGATATATTAGCTTGAGTTACAAATATACTTGTGATCCCCATCTGACTTAATCATTAGAGTGTCTTCTCGCCACAGTGGCGATGGGTCCTCTAATGGTTTGTCATCTTGCAGGACATAAGCATAGAGAGAGAGAGAGAGAGAGAGAGAGAGAGAGAGAGAGAGAGAGAGAGAGAGAGAGAGAGAGAACATAATTTCATGTCGGTATTGATGTATTAATTTTTCATTTTGATTGAGAAAATCAAACTTGGGAAAAGTAGAGAGAAAAATCAACAACGGCTACATGAGCTCAAAAGTTAGATCAGAGTTAGGCCATAATGGCCACCATTCACAAAACATTGACAAAAATAGTGTATTGTTATCAAAAGCCTTGACAGGCATGAGAAAAAGAAAAAGGGAGATTCTCGGTAGGGGCATTCTCAATGTTTGTTCAAGTAGTCTTGTCCTTTGTAGTTCCTTCGGCTCGATGGAGTCCTTTGTAGTCTCAGTTAGTTCGGCCATAGGCAGTTCAGCCTCAACCTTAGGGGGAATGAGGGATTTAGATAATAGTTGGGAATCCCAAGGGATGCTACAAGCCGTTAGTGCAGACTTCCACAAAAATAAAAAGAAATCTTCTTGGAGCTCGGGGGAGTTGGTTCTTTAAAAAGTCATCAATAGCCACTTTTATACCTTTTTGATAGGCCTTGTCATCTTGAGTGAGCTTGATGATCTAGGTTTGTACTAGATTTTTGCATGAGCTCCTTGCTTTTCCACCTCGACACTCTTTTTCTCTTCAGCTAGCTGGAAATCCAGGGTGTCGTCTCTTGCTACAACATCCAAGGCCTTCTTCAGATGAGCCTCGAATTCATCCTTGGCAATGGTGAATTGCCTCTTCCATTCTTTGGCACTTTCTTCATTAGAATGGAAGCATGCCACTCTGGCAGTATATCGGCTTAGGCAAGTCATGAACTTTTGAATTATAAAAAAACAAAACAAAACATGTTATGAGAAGTAACATATGCCAATGTTGTGAGTAACCATTGACTGCATCAAGGTATAGTCATAGGCTCTCTTGAACGCCTCGATGTCTTTCGGCAGCATTACGCTTAGGCAATGCTCAAGTTCTTCACAATATTAGCAACCATGGTAGGTTGTGCTCCGTTGACCATCAGTTTCGAGATAAGGCTTCAACACTCTTAGATGATCTTCTACTCTCGGAAGGGGTTGAACCATACCTCTTCCTTATTACTTTCTTCTGAGGAGGAGCGGGTAGCTCCTCCTTGATGCTAATTGGCATGGAGGAGGTCGATAAATGAGGTAGGGCAAGATTTTGGTTTTGGAAGGTGGAAGGGTCTTTCTCTGTACTTGACCGGGCTTACCCCTGATCTTAATAAGATCCTTCAACTTCGGTTATGGGCCATGATGGTTTTGTTGATCTCTTATTCATCTTCAAAGTTCCACACGCGAGGGTATTGGCAAGAAGTGAACTAACCCATTGTTGACTTCCAAGAGAATGTGCTGGAGATGTCTTCAATCATGGTAATAGTCACCCAATCATGTTCTCTCAAGTATGGAAGGGGGATGGCTTCGGGAATGTCTCCTTCAGCTTCAACAGCATTAGCTGTAGCTCTAGGTGTAGGTCTGAGTTGATATGGCCCCTTTAGCTTCGGGGACCTTTGTATTTGATGATTTTCTTCACTTCATCTCCCTTTATGGCCCTAAGGACTCGATCGTGATTGCAATGCACATTCTAAAATAGAGGAACAACAAAAGAAAGACATTCTGGTAATAGCTAAGAAGGCAAGAGTAGAAACAAGGATAGGGTTGGGGAAGTGATTAGGAATCTCGAATCATCGCGAGATGTAAGATCTGGGGTGCTCGAGCTCTTGAAGGTTGAACTCCAAGTTGTCTATGACAATAACAATGTTATCATAGATAGCTCAGCTAGAATCATTTAGGTCGGTGTCTAATCTCTCAAGTTTTGGTTGGTTTTTTAAGTAATACAAGCCATTTTTGGTTTTTACCATACCATAGTGA
This sequence comes from Arctostaphylos glauca, assembly GCA_019985065.2. Lineage (NCBI taxonomy): Eukaryota > Viridiplantae > Streptophyta > Magnoliopsida > Ericales > Ericaceae > Arctostaphylos > Arctostaphylos glauca. Next base: position 22,724,521 of record JAHSPW020000003.1, read on the forward strand.
AACTAGATTTGCAAACACCAAGAATGGTTCCTACCAGTCTCTTGAGTTCGGCAATGCACGTAATAATACAATAGGTGTTTATCGAAATTTGCATTTGTTGAAGATGATAATAACAAAAAATCTCTCGGAGTAGGCTATGGGGGAGAAACCGGACTCCCCCTTCAGTGATGGCCATAAGGGGGACATGTAAGTTATCTTCGTTGTTCCTATCACGTGTTGTGTTGTTTATTCGACCACAACATCATTTGGGATGTTGTAGTGCCAACAGAATTCTTCCATTTTTTTGATGCATCAAGAAGTTTTCTAAAAATCTCCATCGAGAGGATAGATAGAGTAAAGGAAGAACAAAATGAAGAAATGATGAGAAGTCGGGAGGGACTTATAGAGAAATGATGAGAAGTTGGAGTTCTAGGATTTGCTAGAGCTTTAAAAATGGTGATGAATAGTATGGCAATCGCATAGAGGTGAAAGGAAAGGAAGAATTTAGGAAAGGTAAAATTCTTTTTTGAGAAAGGGTATTTGTTTGAAAAGTTAATTATGGCGTTATGGATTGGCAAGTTGGATAAGCAGTCGTTCCAAGAAAAGCTGCCATTAGGTCAACTCGTATTAAATGTGATGGTATGGATTCCAAGTGAGGGTTAGAGATATACATATTCAAGAAGGAAGTATCTACCTACATGGAGTTATATAGCTTTGCTTAATCTGTCAGTTCGACAAGAAGTAGACAAAGATGGGGGACAATTGAAGGAGTTAAAACTTAAGATTATTAAGTTTTTCTTTCATTAATTGAGTTCTACAGAAAAGTGTTCTCATGCACGTGTGTATGTGCCAATCACGTGAGAGTGCGATCAATCTAAGAAATGAAGTTCATACTACAACCAACTTGAGAAAGACGATTTGCTGACTAGCCAACCTGTGACAGGCGGATTGGTAAATCGCTAACCTAATGAAGGCAGTTCTCACTACTACTGACATGAGGAAGGTAGTAGATGGAGCCCCACATATTTTGGGATAGGTTCTATTCAGATAAGGATGAGGAGTGCCATCTTGCCAACCTTGGTAGGTCTCTTGGATGCCATCTTGCTTTGTTTCTTTTTGTATAGTCTCTTCGGGATTTGAAGTGTCATATCACTGTCGGTCTCTTGAATGGCAACCTAATTAGTAGTCAAGTTTGGCCATTCTGATATTGTTGTGCTTATAATCCCTTTAATTGTTCCCATTTAAAGATTAATAAAATCTTTTTGATTTGTCGATTAAAAAAATAATTTAGCATAACCTTCCTTTTATTTTAAACATAAAATATTTCTTTTTAACCCATTCCCTATTCACACCCACTAAAAAAGTTATTATAGTCCCAAAAGTTTCTAATCTTCTGAAATAAAAATCCTTCACCTACAAACGACCACCATCTGCCGCCTTTACACTGCCATGCCCGTCTCCGAGATTGCCAAAGCAAGGAAGTCAGGTTGTGTATCACATTAATTGCCTTGGCTAGCAATTATTTTCCGAAAAAAATCAATTTCGACAGGTCGTTGTAAAAAGACCTAAATTCGTACAGATTTTATGTTTGTAGTTCTGTTAATTGCTGGTAGAACTTCGCAAGGGTGTCCATCTGGTAGTGTCTTTGACTTTTCTAAAAGGACATGCGCAGCTAGAGTTTGGTTTCAATACTTAATGGACAAAGATCAATACCACATTTGGTAGCCGGTATATAATACTAAGTACTTGAATTATACACAATAATTAAAATTATAAAGAAGTTTATGGATTGGTGTATGATGATAAAAGAGTTGACGGCTATTGATGGTAGGGATGATATTTTAGGCCAAATTAATTGGTGCGAAAAGGAATTAGAGATTAAAAAAATAATTTGAGTTCAAATAGAATCAATATCATCTCCCATAGAATAATTAGATTAAAGATTGATTTTGTAATTTTACAAATAAAATGAAACCAAGAAAAAGAGGACAAGTAGATAGAAAGGTAGTGCGAATCAATTCCCTACTACAAAACTTAAAATTGCTGGGAAAGAAAATAATTATGGAGTAAAAAATTAAAATCATATATAAAGTAGATAATAGCGGAAATCATACAAGTGTAAGGTGATCATTTTATGTTCTTCTTATCCTTCCAATTGCAAAACAGAGATCCCAAACCAGAGAGATCAGTAGTCCCTCTATAAATGTAAGGAGGCAGCACATTCATTATAGGACTAACCCGAACCACATTACCATAAGCCCCTCCATAATTCTTCCTCAGCGGAGGCTTGTGTGATGATGAAGACGACGACGCAAACAATTTTTCTTGTTTATTTGGATTCTGCTTGTAAGTATGATTGGGTACTGACCCAGTTGAGTTGCTTCGGCTAAGACGTGAAAGTGACCAAAATGGGCTCTTCTTGTGACTTATCAAAATGAAGGCTACTACTCCTTTTGATTCCCCAGAAGGATTTGGGTTGCGGATTTTTTGCTTCATAATCGGAATGGACAGATGCGGGAATTGAAAGAAGTGGATGAGAAGGAATTGGTTGTGGGTTAGAGAGAGAAACTTGTTTTCTTGTTGAAATACTCTTAACAAAATTCTGTTGAATTTGCTGAGGCCTAATAAGGCCGCCGGAAAAGAGCTCATCGGCCGAAAAAGCCTCTGTTTCGATACTAATCCCAACGCAAAAATTGAATTCGGATTTGGAATCTTAAATGATTGATGGGTCTGATTGATGTGGATGGGTTTCGTGAATTGAAGCGATTTGATCATTTGGGTTGTAGAGATCGTAGGAGAATGAGATTCGAGGACTTATGGTGCGACTTGAGGAATCTGAGAAGAGATCAATTGCCATGGTGCTTGGTTGGAGTTGGGAGTGAATTTTGGGTTATTGTTGAGGGGAAGGGCGTGAGATACAGAGGTGGTGTGAGGAGACAGGGCATTTAAGGGGGTCGGGGGAGGGGATTCATGTTTGGTAAGATGGTTTTAGCTAATAAGTCTAAATGAAAAAGACAAGAGTGCTGCTAGAGGGACCAGGGGGAACTGCACTACAACTCTGTAGGGCACCAAAACGACGTCGTTTTGGTGTTCAAAACATAAAAAATCAAGAACCTCAAAACATCGTCGTTTTGAGTGTTTTTTAAAAAACTCTAACTTCGTGATTCAAGTCTTCGCGCCAACTCTGTAGTAAGCAAGGAGAAAAGGAAAAAGACAAACGGGGCTTAGTAGTAGAACAACCTCGAAAGGAGACAAGAACTAATTGCGAAGCATGCATGTATATTTCTTTAAATCGAGAAACATCGACATGGATTGTGAAAAAGTTCGAAGAAAAACACAACCATCCTCTACACCTTACACAATGTGCCCATATGATGAGATCCCAAAGAACTTTCCGTGAGGCTCAAGCTATAAATGTTGACATAGTTGCTAATAGTGGTCTATCCCTTAGGGAATCACATGATCTCCTTAGTGCACAAACAGGGGAGGAGAGAATTCGTAGGGTTCACACACGAGGATCAAAAAAATTGTTTACGTGCAAGAAGACAAAGAAGCTTAGAATATGGTGAAGCCACACTACAACAATATATACTATTCCCTGCAATTAATTCCCTGCGTTTTGTTTAAATCCCGTTTTTAATTAACAAATCCCATTTTTTATTCTTTCTAATTTTTCGCGGCCCGCCCCTTTCTGTTACAAATTCGCGCCCAGCCCCCTCCCCTACCCCTTCTCTGCCTCTTTCACTTTTGCGCCCAAAGAAAAGAAAAACCCTGGCCATCACGCTCCATCCATCAGAAAAACCCAGACTCTCTCTCTATTTCCATCGCCATTGCGCGCCATCGATTGAGCTCCCCCATACTGTCAACCGATCGAGCTCCTCTCTCTCTCCCTCGCCACGCCGTCAACCTCTCTCTCTCCCTCGCCACGCTGTCGACCTCTCTCTCTCCCTAGCCATCATCGACTTCTCAGGTACTCTCTACATCTACATACATACATGTATATATATGTGCTAGGCTCGGTTAGGATCTCTCTTCTGCATCAGGTTGGCGATCTCATAAAAGTCAGAGGCCAAGATTAAGATATGGCCTTAATTGTTTGGTGCAGGACATTTTGAGATTCTTATAATGATTTTATAGGGTCTAACGCCTTAGAAGGTCTTAGGGATAAGTATATATTCTCTTTACTTTGGGTCCTTATCTGTAGGATTGAGCACTAGATATGGCCTTAATTGTTTGGTGCAGGACATGATTCTGGTGGATTCAAGTGTTTGAGCACTAGAATTTCGCTTTTAACTTGTTTGTGCCAAATTGCTTTTTAGTTTCTTCATAGGCAGATATGATAAACTCTCTCTCTCTTTCTCTCATGCACACAGACACAGTCAACTCAAAAACTTACAAATGGTCTGATAATGGGCAGAAAGAGTAGGCAAGGGGATTTTGTTGCTCAATGCACTATGGAACAGTGGAAGGGTACTGTTGAGGTAGTTGAGTGCATCAAAGGTTTACATTACCCATTGGTATTAACAGCAAAAACTGTGGGTCAAAATTTTTTAAAAATCTCCATTAAATGCTCTGGTTCATCATTTTCTTGCAAGTTCTTCGATATCAGAGGCTGCAGAAATAAAATAAAGGGTTTTATTGTGGGTTCAACTTTCACAGGCTGTTGCATTTATTGGAATGCAATTCCATTAATTGGTGATTTTATGATGGTGGAGGGACAGTTGAGGCCAGTGGGGGTGGTGTTTGGTCTTATATATACGTGACCCCAATACTTTGATTATTTATACAACCTTTGTTTCTTTAGCAAAAATAAAAAGGTTTAATGATACTTTTTGTTTACCAATTAGAAACTTTGAGTGATTTGTTGGCTTTATTTAAGCTTTGTTTCTATAACAGTGAATGTAATTGAAGAGTAATGCTACTGATGCATTGATTTTCTTTTGGCAAACACGAATGCGTTAAGTGCTTCTAAGATTGTTTGAGTTTATCTCCTTGGTTCCCCTTCAAGGGGATGGCGGCAGGACAGAAAGAGTGGTTTTGGGCTTATAATTTTAAGCACAAGTGTTGCCGCATAAGAAAACATTATATCACTCATAGTCTATGTGCAATTTGATATGTTATTACCTATCCTTTTTGCCTATCTATGTTATTTCAACGCCACATCGATTTCATAGTAAATACTAATGCTTTGTATTGAATTGTCAAGTAATTGCTTCTTTGAGTCTTGCTCCATGTTCTGTTCTTTGGATTATGCTTGCCTTCATATTCAACCGTAAAATTTTAATCTGCGAATTGTCAAGTGTCTTTGGATCTTTCAATAAGTTAAACCAAAAGCAGTTGTCACAAACATAGCCAACAATTGCGCAACGTATTTTGGTTAAGCATCTCGAATCGAGAGTCCTTCCCTGCTAATTTTTTCTTTTGAATTTTGTTTTAGTTCTTATTTAAAAAGAATTAACTCTTTTTTTCTTTTGCGTTAACTCTTTTGTAGATTATGGTATAGTTGAGACGAATGGTTTCAAAAAAAAGAAGTAAAAATTATGAACAAAATTTAATAATATTATTAGGAAAGACAAAAATAATCTAAAAACATGATTTATTTTAGCTTATTTTTTATTTTTTGTAATATTTTTTTAAACTTTTGGACATAGGTAGTAAAGGATAGTCTATGCTGCCATGCTCAAAAATATTTGTGAAGTACACCAAAATTTGTAAAACTGAATCAATTCTTTTCAAAATACGATGTTTAACAAAAAGTCACCAATGTAAAAGGTAAACTAAAAGAAAAACACGATACTACTGGAAAAAAAAAATTAAGATTGGAAACATTCAATTTTTTAGAACAACTTTAATTTCCATTTAAATCAACAAGCTTGTAAGAACATTTCCTAGGTTTTAATTTCATGTCCTTGATGGCATTTATTCCTGACATCTAGGTTTTGAGGAATTTAGAATTAGGTTTAGAATTAGGAACTTGGCTGTTTGCAGCTATCAAATATAGGTGTTATTGTCTTTATGGAATCAAGCAATATCAGATGTTAGTTGTTTTAGTATAATCTTTGGCCCTTGCATTTTTTGTCTTCATGAATGGCGGTATGGGTTTACACACATTCTTAGAGTGGTAGCTGAAATACATCTCAACTCAAGGAGCCTTTATCCCAATTTCATGTGTCAGCTACATGTATATGTTTTTCCCAGTTGACTTTATTCCTGTCTTTGTGTGTCAGCCATGCCCTTGGTTATGTTTAAGTTATTCTTGGCCTTTCTTACTGCCTCACCCATGTCTTCCTACCATTTTTATGTTGTGATGAGATAGAGCATCGAACATCAAATTCCAAAATAAGAAAAAAAAACAGCGAGAGACATATTGACTTAAATGTACCTCTTACTTCGAAATGCTTGTTTCTCGTGTTGCATGTATTGCATGTTTTTTATTTTTCTCTTCAGAGTTGTGTTAATGGAAACAGATATGGATAAGAGTTGGATAAATTTGCCTAGGCTCGATCCAAGATACCTACAAGGAGTGATAGATTTTTTGAGATATGCATATAAGAACAATCCTGATGGCGAAACAGAAATTGCATGTCCGTGTAAGAAATGTCGTAATATGGGTAGATTGAAGATAGATTTAGTTAAAGAACATCTTGTTGTGGATGGATTTAATACAAGTTACACCGTTTGGATTTTTCATGTGGAAAGATCACAACCTAGAGCTCGTGGTGTTGAAATTAATGGGAAAGGTAATTTGAATGGGCAAGATGATAGGCAAGAATTGATACATGATGCATTTGGGATTCCGCCAATTCATGCCCATGATATGGATGTTGATCCACCTTCGGGTAGCAGACATGGTCCAGATGAAGAGACTACCAAATTTTTTAAGCTATTGAAGGAAGCTGAGCGAGAGTTATATCCAGGCTGTCAGAAGTTCTCGTTGCTCTCCTTCCTTGTGCAATTGATGCACATTAAGTGCCTAGGTGGGTGGAGTAACAAGTCTTTTACCATGTTGCTTAAGTTATTGAAGGACGTTTTTCCTGAAGGTGTCCAATTGCCCGATTCTTTTACTGCAAGCAAAGAACTATTGGGGGGTTTAGGTCTTGATTCCCATAAGGTTCATGCATGCCCTGGAGATTGTATGTTGTACTGGGGAGAAAATGCAGAGCTTCTTGTTTGCAAAGTTTGTCATCTTCCAAGATATAAACAAACAGAGGAGCAAACGGAAGAGATAAAGAAAAGATCCAATGTTCCGCAGAAGATTGTTAGGTACTTCATTTGATACCTAAGCTAAAACGTTTGTTCATGTCAATAAAGACTGCTGGCTTTATGAGATGGCATGCTAAGAACCCAACTCCTACTGGCATATCAAGGCATCCAGTTGACTCCGGTGTGTGGGAGCATTTTGATAACCTTTATCCACATTTTGCTCCATGTCAATTATTTACGTGCAAGAAGACAAAGAAGCTTAGAATATGGTGAAGCCAGGGCTTTGCTGGATTATTTTCAAAAACAAGCTTCAGAAAATCCCTACTTTTACTATGCTGTGCGACTTGATGTTGATGAGATGATAACAAATATATTTTGGGCTGACCATGAGATGATTTGAGATTATAAACTTTTGGGGGATGCTGTATCTTTTGACACGACATTCCGAACAAATAAAGAGTATCGACCATTTGGTCTTTTCACTAGATTTAACCATTTCAAAATAACGACAGTTTTTGGTGCGGCACTATTATACGATGAAATTGCGGAATCATTGAGTGGTTATTTAGCACATTCTTGCATGCCATGTCAGGGAAAAATCCTATCACCGTTTTCACTAACCAAGATGTTGCAATGGCTAAGGAAATTTCGATTGTCATGCCTACTGTTTCTCACGGATTGTGTACATTCTACCTCAATCAAAATGCTTTAAAGCATTTAGGTCACTTGTTCAAAGGTGATTCAAACTTCGGTAAGGAATTTAACACTTGCATTTTTGGATATGAGAATGAAAAAGAGTTAATTAAAGCTTGGGATTTTTGATCAATAAGTACAACTTGCATGATAATATGTGGATAAAGAAGACATGGGAAATTAGGGAGAAGTGGGCGCATGTGTAGATGAAGTGGTCATTCACTACAGGAATGCAGAGCATCCAACTTAGTGAGAACTTAAATGCGAGATTAAAGAAGTCTTTGAAATCCGATCTTAACATTGTTCAATTCTTTATACAATTTGATACAATAGTCATAGAAAACGGTACAAGGAACCGAAATTCATAAACAATTCTAGAGAAAATTTACCGAGATTGAAGTTGAAAAGATGCCCCATGCTAATTCAAGTTGCACAATTATACACCCCTCCTCTATTTGACTTATTTCACGATGAGGTCGACACCTCCCTTTTGTTGTAAGGTGAAACAATGGCATGAGTTAGATGGAAAATTTGATTGTGTAATTACTTTGCATGGAGAGGATATAGAGTATGTGGTGAGGGGTAATGTTGAATTAGATGAGTTTGAAAATAATATTTGCCAAAATATTTGTTGTAGTTGTCGGAAGTTTAAAATTTTGGAATTCTATGTGGCCATGCAATCAAAGGGCTTGACCGAATGAGTGTTATGGAAATTCCCGAATGTGATGTACTCGGGTGATGGCGGTTAAATGCAAAGATTGTAAATTGGAAGAAAACAAAATTATAGTGGATGACCATGATCCTAAATTGGCAAAAGTAGCACGCTTTAGGATTCTCTGTCCTATGATGGTGAAGACAGCAACTCGGGCGCGCATCCGAACATGAGGAGGCATATCAATTTGAGAAAGATAATGGGGAATGCATGGGTGCAGAAGTGGCCAATATGCTCATTGGGTTGGGAGACTCCATCAAAATGGAAGCTAAAGAAGTAAAAAAATTGATCCTCCATTTGCACAAGTTAAAGGTTTGAAGAAAAAAGATGGCTTACGTAAGGGTGGAAAAAGATTAAAACCTTTGTACGAAAAAAGTAGAAAGAGGAAGAAAGTTGTGGCACAATCTACCTGTCTTAGTTTGGTATCATTATTACTTTACTTATGCTAGACTTCTTTCATAGACTTGTGATTTTTATAGTATATTGTCAATACTATTTGGAGTAGTAAAGTAATTCATTTGCTTCAACTGACATTTTGTTTATTTTTTGTCTAGGCGATGTCCTTTGATCCACCAAGTTACTCTTCAATGGGAGCAGATTCGTTCCTCTTGGATGATTCTCTACATCAATTTTTAAATTATTCGAAAGATTCTCAATGAAAATAGTGTAATATGAGGATAGTATTGACCAAAGAGGAGAGGAATTTTGTTTAATGTTGATTGAGGAACCTACATGGCATTCTTTTTTTTGAGATATTGATTTTGTTTGGTGGGGACCATCTTTTTTCTTTTTATGTTGGATGGATTGTTTAATGTGCTATAAAGCAATCAGTTGTTTAATGTTGAATGGTTTGGTGGGGAACAATGTTCATCTCTTTTTGGAGGTCAAATGCAGAAGTGGTAGTGGCTAAAATGAGTCAATCATTAGATTGCATTACCTTGTACTTAGTTACCAAAATATTCTCTGTAATTATTTCTTAAACTTTCAAGTTCTATGTCAAGCTCAAATGAGTATGTAGATCTTGAGTTATGTAGCCCTTTATTCATCTCTGGACTCTCCATATGTGTATGTAAGTTGGTGCTGGTTGGGGAAATAATCTCTAGAAAAATAATTGTGTCTATTGTTCAAGGCAACAATAGATTTGGGGTTAAATGTTGCAGGCCTCTTGCAATCATATATTGAATGGATTTGTTCATGACCTATATGCTTTGATGTGTTTCTACTTGTCCAAACACACAAGAAGTGCAGTAGCATCAATAAGTGTAGTAGCACTCAAGATCTCAAATCTCAATTCCTAAACTTTCAAGTTCATGGATTGGTTCATGTTTTTTCTATCTCATCCGTTCGTTGCTTGCAAGATCAAGAAGAGCAGTAGCACGCAAGATCTCAGTTATTTACCATCTTAAAGAAATAACTCATATGGCCATGAAGGTGAAGCTCTGAATTAGCAAACAAAATTGCAAAAAGCTAGTGTAAACACTTCTCATCAAAGATTGGCAAGATTCCAAAATATGGAGAAAAGAAGGACCAATTTATTTATGCACAAACCACTTTTACATCACATAACAACTATTGACATCACTAAAAAAAAATACAACGTTCATCAACCTATGAGACCAATTGAAAATCCTTAGAAAAAATACAATGTACACCTACAAACTATGAATCCCATGTGTACCAACAGCAACAGGACATGAACATCTAATAGTCTAATGCAGTTTCATATTGTTGCTATCCATTGTAGATGGTCATCAATTCTAGTTCGGGATTTTATCATGCCGACGAATTCACCCAATTTGAATTAATGTTGGACCAAATGAACAATAGTTTTATACTAAAGGAAATCTGTACACAGCATCCGCAGCCCATCCATAGTAAGCCAAACTTCAGTTTAACTGCCAGATCAGTCATTCCCGTAGAAATTCACAAAGAAATCAAGCAATATATCACATAGAAAGTCGCAATTGCAGGTCCTCCCAAAGAATCATTCTAACAGAAGTTTAAAATTAAGTTTCTATCACAAATCCACCATTGAGAACCCCAAATATCTCAAATTCAAAGCCAACCCCATATATCTCAAATTCGAAGCCAATCACTCACAAAGAAATCTGTCTAGAGCACTAGTTTAAGCAAAAATTTTGAAAATAGAAAACAAAAAGAGACAAAACGGAGTTGAAATTGGTTGCGAAGCGATTTTGACGGTGAGCGGTGGTTGATGTTCCTGTGCAGTGGTGATGAGGCGGAAGCATGGAGGAATTAGTTGATGTTTGAGAGCTCCCTGGAGAAAAAATACTTCGCAAACAAGAAGAAAAAATAGAAGATCAAAAAATTGTGGAGGAATTTTTTTAAAACACTCAAAACGACATCATTTTGAGGTTCTTTATTTTTTAAGTTTTGGGCACCAAAACGACATCGTTTTGAGGTTTTTGGTGCCCTACTCGCTGTAGTGTAGCTGTTGCACTACAGCTCCCTCGGGTCCCTGCTAGAGGGCTGTTTGAATTTGGGGTTGCAAAAGTTGGAAAGAGGTACTCATTTTGAGAGAGGAATTTGGAGTTTGTTGGGGAGAGAAGGAAGGAGAGGGAGAGTAGTTTTTTTTTCTTTTTTTTCTTTTTTTAAATCTTGGTTGTTATACGCCAATTAAAAGATTTACGATTTTTTTATTATTAACTTATTTAAACTGTGTAAATGCTTGAATTTTATCCTTAAACTGCGTTAACTCATGTTTGCTAAGTACATTTTCATTGGAAAAAAATAAATGTGTCAAGAAATGAGTAATTATGTTACATTTCAAGAAATGTGTCAATGGAAGCATGTGGCCTGGAGTGCCAATCTGATCTTCCCTATTATGATTACCCATTTCTGTGAGGTGTTGAGATTTATGAAGGGAAAATGATAAAGGGAAGTTGAGGGGGAGATTAATGCAATATCACTTTCCAAGAGTCGAACGTTTTCCAAAATCGCAACCCCAAAATCCAAGCAAACCACCACCTCCTCTACCCAAGAAATTTAATATGCCACCGCACAACCCACCACATCCCAAACTCAACCACGCCACGAAGCTAAACTATCAACCCATGAAATCCCACCTCCACACATTTCAAGAACCACACCTACACCACCACCCACTCAACCCACGGGACCACCTCCAACCCAATCTACTCGCCTCCAATGGGAACAATCGATCAAAGATATCCATGTAAAGCAGAAAATGATCCTTGAATCTCAGCAAGTTATTTTTAAGAAAATGAGGCAAGAAAGAGTTGAAAATGCCAAATTTCGGGCAAAGATGAGAGCTGCAATGAGGATCCAAGCCGGAGTGAATACACAGCTTTGAGGGTGAGTGAGGGATTATTGCACAAGAAATTTGGAGAAGGAAGTGAGAGAGGGAAGGCCAAAGGGAAAACAAGAGCCTTGTTAGAGAGATAGACCCAGAGAATGTCGTGAATGTTGATGGGAGTTCAGACAGCAATTTGGGGAATGACATAGATATCTAGGAATTACTGTGTACTTTAGAAAAGAAGAAGGACAGTACCGGGAGCAACAGCGAAATGACAATTTGGAAACCACCACCAACCACACCTTGATGCCTCACATCATCATCACACAGTTTTTGCTGGTTTTTTATCAGACAGACATGTTTTATGAGTAATCGTGTCGGTGGTAGTATGTAGTTTGTAGATTTTACATAGTAGATGATGGGATTGTGGTTGTTCGTTGTAGTATGATGCCTTGGAATAATTAGGCAAGTGACGTCTTAGGTTAGTTTGTCCTGAGCCATGTATTTGAGATGATATTTGTTTTGTAATCTAATCATTTTTGTGACTCATAGTCACTATGAGTTAATATAAGTTCTCAGTTGATCCCATGTTAGTTGTGAATTAAATCTAATTGTGTTTCACATAATTGCATGGTTGGTAGCCTGCCTGTTTCATCCCTTGTTGATTGTATATACTTCGTAGTTGTGTTTGAGAATGCGCTGAATTCTCTAAATGCATAATCCTTTATCACTATTGCATTATTTGTTGCGCCTGTTATGGGGTATGACTTGAATTTCTAGAGTGAACTCCATTTGAGAGATTGTTCGGTGAGATTTGGAATCAAGACTCATATTGGATTTCTACAGCTTACATGTCATGATAGTTTAGAATGTTCAGTGAAATTCATGAATTGGTTGCATATTGAGAAAAAGTAGCATTGATTCCATATGCATTGGTTCTTGTGCATTCTTGACGAGGTGTATGACAAACTTTTTAAAATTACAAAGGAGATATCATTTGATAGTTTTTTATTTTCAAAGTTTCCCTATCCACCCTTAGTTTTTGATTGCGAAGGACTAGAAACCCTCAAGTTGGGGAGTGCGATGAGCATACATATTTGCATATCTAATATCTTATTATGTTAGTTTCGGACTTGCATGCGTGATTATTTTTATGTTTTAGCTATATATTGCACGTAAGGTATGTTCCTCTTTGTTGCAAAAAAATTGTCTTAAAAAGATATACTGAGAAAGCTTCGCGACTCCCAAATATTCTATAGAGTCTTCTAGGATTGGATATAAGCATTGAAGTGATCTAAGGCTCGTGAGGAAGCGCGGGAAAGGCCCGGGGTTCTTAGAAAGTTGCTGTCAAAACTACTAAACTGAGATAATCATCTGAATGAGATTCCAATTCATCTAGATGAACTACTTGAATAAGTATGCCAAAGAAGAAAGCCATCCAAATAACTTATCACTGCAACCGAGTGTCAAGACAAGATATCATCTAGAGGCCTTATTCATCTGGATGAGCAACCTACTCATTCGGATGGCGTACATTGAGAAAGATAGCAGAGAGCCAGATCATTTGGATGAGAAAATAGTTCATACAGATATCAAGACATTGCAAATCCAAGGAAGATATTTCAGAGTGCAGCTTCATCTGGATGACCATCTATTTTCATTCGAATGACCATTTTGGGAAGAATAACATCTTGAAGACCATCTGTATATACTCCTTCTAAATTGGATAACCATCCACTTTATCCGAATGTAATCCTTATGAAAACCAAATCAATGAACCTTAGAGTAACTTCACCCGAAAAAGGCATCAATTCATCTAGATGACTTGAAGCTGTAAAGAAGACTTTTGAAGATAGAACCAACACTCACCAGGATGACGCACCAATTCATCTGGATGTACTGGGCCAAAATCAGCCACTATTGTTGACTTTTTAAGTCACCGTCTTGGACCTTTTTAACAATTTTGGACCCCTTTTCCAAGAGGCATACCTAGATCAATGTGCTTTCCTTCAATTGCCTCCCATTTTTGGAAGTGGATGATATGCTTAAAATTGTTGTACTCTTCACTCCCTTATTTTTCTTTGTATCTCTCACTTTCCTACTAAAAAAATAAACCAAACGCAAAATCTATCATCAAATTCCTCACCTCCCCTCCAAATTCCTCAATCCAAACGAAGTGTAGAGTGGAGTAGATCACTAGTCAGTTTCTCATAGATATAGAGTAGTTGAAACAGTTCAGATCCATCCATAAGTTGATTGGCCAACTGTTGCATCGTGTATGGGCCTCCATTTGAATGGAAACTCATCCAATCTTGTTTGAGCTGGCTCCATAACAAATAATAACAGCGAAGAGATTTCAAATTTAAAATCTAAAAAGAAGAGAACCGCTTTAAGTTTTAAAATCTTAACTACCAAACCAATTTTCCAATATGAGGTTGGAGTTCCACTGCCTAGGAGAACGAGTTAAAATCTTTTATACTGAAGATTCCCTATACTCCTGTTTCGGTATATATTAGATCAAACGAGAGTCTTCTCATTTCTTAAAATTCTCAAGTAGTTCAATGAATAAAAATACATCAAAACAGAAGTACTTGAAATTTTTGGTTTAAAAGAAACAAATGGATGGAGAAGGACACTACGGTGAATTTAAAAGCAAACAAATGTTGGTATATAGTTATTGATAGTGTAGATTTCGCTTCAATTAACATGGGTTATCGTGTCATCTAGGTTGGACTCGTTCTAGCCTACTCGAAATGGTGTTGGCTAGGGGTGTACAAAGTTCGGATTGGACCGGTTTTGTAAGAATTTATAAACCAAGTCATATCTAACGGTTCCAAACAATTGAGAACCATAATCAAACTGTTGCACATATGGAACTAAACCAGAACCAAACCATTAGACCTGTCCGGTTTGGTTCCAATTCTGATTCTAAACTATGTTAGCATTTAAATTGTCCAAAAAAATGAATAAAATAGTACTAATTTTTTAGAATTGCGAACAAAATAAACATCTAATAAATTTATGGGAAACATAACTACATTGAAAATGAATGAATTTTTTATTTTGGAGAGTGGAAGTGTTGTGACCTTTTTGGACAAGTGGAACAGTTGTAAAAGTTGTGGCATTTTATATATATAGAGAGAGAGAGGCTCAAGGGACCAATACTTTTTTAAATTAATATTAGACCAATATCTAAACTCTTCATTCCTGATTAAGTTTTAACGATCCGAACCGTTTAATGTGTTTAAAACATATTTTTAAGGGTAGTCGCGAAAAATCAGCTCAAAATATTACCGAAAAGGACTCGATCCAATCAGTGATTTAAAATACTGATAGGAACTGTTTTATGAACCACTGTTTGGATCGAGCCCTTTTCAGTAATATTTTGAGCTGATTTCTTGCAAGTACTCTTAAAAACATGTTTTAAACACATTGAACGATTCGAATCGTTAAAATTTAATCAAGAATGAACCACGGTTTATAATTATGAAATCACAGACCGAACCATAATCAAGAGTGAACCACGAAGACATTTAAAATTGGTGCATTTAAGGCAAAAAGGCAATTGGCACTTGATGCCAAATTTGACATCAAATAGCCTTTTTCAATTGCCACATAGAATTTGACAAACTTTTGACATTTTTGTTGGAGTTGGTTTTGATGTCATTTTTTAAACACTCAATTGTCACATTGGATTTGACATATTTGTTGGAGATGCTCTAACATGTACGCAGCTAGTCCCGCTAAAGAACATAAAATACTTAGAAACATATTGCGTGTTCGACACACGTCTGGAGCGTGTTCAAAGGTGTCAAACATGCCCAGACATGTATCGGCCTCATGCATTCATGTTCAAATATGTTTAGCACAGTTACTTGAGGGCGATAGACATGTCTAGGCTTTTGAGATATTTACCAGAGTGCGCCAAGTGCCAATAGCATAAGGAGGCTCCACATAAACCCCACATATGAGAGAAAGTAAAATGCGGGCGAACAATATTTACTACTACCTAGTAGGTGTCCCCTTCCCACAAAAGAAATAGCAATAGAAGTGGGCTTGGGTTGCGCATAGACAAAAATAGAACGCCAAACAAGAGAAAATGAAGAAGAACAAACGAAGTGTCGCACACCTGATACGAGTAATGAGTGTGAACATCGATTGATGACATGAAACAAGACTGCGTAGGATGCGTCTGTGATATGAAAGCCAATAAATGATCAACTATTTAGCTTCGTACTTCATAGGAAAATAATGCAAAAAGAAAAAAGAAAAAACTTGGCAAAGATTAGCCAGTGAAATTCATCCAAGTATGCAACGAAACTTCACTACAACAAATCAAACCATTCCCTACACTTTCTTCCCCGCGTTTTTTAAAAAACCTAGGGAATACTTAAATTTTTGTGGCTCCTTATTTCCCCCAAAGCTTTCCCCCTCATTTTTTTTTTTTTTTTGTAAATAGCTTTCTCCGTTATTTCCCCCCAACTTTCCCCCACTTATTTCCCCGACCTAAAAGCCCTAGCTCGATCTGCTTTGCTGCTCCTCCTCTGCTCCTACTCCTTCTCCTGATCCTTTTCCTTTGCTCGAGCTGCTGCTGCGATCAGGTATGTGTCTCTCTCTCTCGGCCTCTCTCTCCCGTTTTCTCTCTTGTTCTCTCTCTCCCGTTCTCTCTCTCTACATACATTAATATATATGTATATATATATATATATATATATATATATTTCTCTTTTCGCTAATGGCCGTGGACAGGGATTTGTTCCTTCACCTACACCAAATGTTCTAGCTAATGATGGTAAGCAATTATTTTACCATTTCTAGGTTTCTAGCTTCCTAAAGTTGCTTTTCCCTGTTTTCAACTTGTGGCGTTAAGGATGTGTTCCCTTCATCCTTATGTTTGGTAAGTTTGTTTTTAATTAAACAAAAATGCTTGAATTTGATTCCAAGTTCAACTGATTGCTTAGTTTAGTGGGTATAAAGAAGTGACAAGTGTATGAGTAGAAAAACTTGGTTTATATGTCTGGGACATCAAAACTGTAAGTTTATTTCCATCTCAAATCGTATTAGGGATTAATTTGTAACTTGGATAGACTCTAGCTTATATTTGGAAATATGTTTCTTGAAGCTTTCAATCATGGCTGTTGAAGATGTTTTATCTTGACCCTTGTGTTCATGAAATGCATTGGAATTAAAGTAAAATGCAATACGCTGCTGGAACTAAAGGTACTCTTGTTTATATTTTGTGTAACACACTACTGGTTTTATAACCATACTAGTGGCCAAAGCTCAAGGAAGTTACTTTACCTAAGGTATTCGGTGGAGAAAATTTGAACATGAAGAATAAATGAATTAATTACCTAAATCACAAAAGAACTATTGTAAACGTTGTAGTTTCAATCCATACGAGATTTATGTGTTTGCTAAAGATTCAATTGAGCTAGAGATTAAAACTCCTAATAGAAAGCTTGCTCTTAAGTGAATTTTAGCTTCAATCCATTGTTTTATATATTTGTAGGTGGGCACCATGGGTTTAATCCTAATGAACCCTTGTCTCTTCTTCGAAGAGTTTTACTTGAAGTTCTCTATTGGCAGTTGTTAAAGACATGTTCCTTGAAATTCCCATAGTGAACAAGGATAGAGAGTAGCTTATTATACAAATTTTTTACCACTATTCAGAAATGTACTCAAGTGATTACAGGGACACATACAACAATGTCGATCCACACAAATTATCCTCCTCAGACGAACCACTGCTCAGAGGAGGGGGCGTGTTTCTCTAAACAAGCCCCAATACATTTGTTGAGAGAGTACAGATGCAAGATTCACTCTTGTCAACTAACTGAAGCCCATACATATATGCATTCGTAAGTTATTAGGAATTAACTTTCCTCAGCTGTCTGTAAAATATGGAATGTAAAATTATTTCAATAAGAGGTCAGCTAATAGAAACATTTCAAAAAAAATAAAAATCCAAGCAGCACGTAACTTCAATGTAGCAGATTCTCTTGTAAACAGCTTGCTTGATGAGCAGAACCTACATTTTTTTGGAAGTCATCTTCTAGATATACAGAGATGCGACATGCTTCAGTATAGCATGCAACACCCCTCTCACTATCGTATGGAGTAAGTACTTGTGGCTGCCACTGTACCTTACCGGTAACAAAGGAAAGCTATAGGTTTTTGGAAGCTTCAACAAAGACTCATCAGGTGGGAATCCAATAGCCTTTCAGCCAAAGGACAAGGGATTCTTCTCTAGCAAGAATAAACCTAACTAAAATAAGCCATGCCAACTGTGACACTTCTTACATCCATAAGCAATGAAGTCAACAACCTTAACAGGACATTTCTCAGGTGGTAAAATGAGTCTTGTAAACTATGCCTACAACTCCACAACAGTTTTCGGGAATGGAGGTTCAGTTCGGGATTAAAAACATGCATGGAAGCAACATGCCATACTTGCAAAAATTGTCTTGAAGTTCCACGGATGAGAATAATCCTGGAGTTTGGGCTGTGAAAAAAAAAATGATCTAATTAATGAAAGCTAGTGGTTTGGACTTTGAAGGAAAAACAAGGGTAACATGGTTATCGTCACATTGTGGAGACAAGTAGACAATAATAGACATAAGAAACACTTAAATAAACTTATCTCCATTGCTGTTATTCTTTAATCTAGATATGGTTATTTGTATTCACGGAAAGTTAGATGACCCACCTAAACAGGCATACAGCCAGTGACAAGTATCGGACACAGACACACACTAGATACGGCTGGATATGCGTTAACTGACCACATGGCCTGCCCTAATATTTTGTGGACATGGCTTGTAAATGCTTGTCTGCTGCCCAGAGACACAGCAAGACACCTCTAGGGTGTTTTCGAAATTTGGAAGAAACATTCAGTAGCCAAATCATACCCACACAAAGTAGGGTCAAAAGTGAAAAACAGAACACAAAGCGACTAATTTGTGCCCTAACACCCCAGGCAATTGACCGCATCCACCTTCACATGCGACTGACCTCCTGATTGTGAAGTATGCTATCCCTATCCTCCGCAAGCTCTCCTCTTTCTTTCTCTCTCTCTCTCTCTCTTCAAAAACTTGTGGATCAAGCAGACACACACTTGTAGGGACCAAATTTGGAAAAGTTGACTAAATACATGAAAAAGGGCAATATTCTAGGTTTTTTGGTTTCTTTTGTCTTCAGTGGATTTTTTCACACATGGCTCATTTTTTTCAACTTTTCCAATTTCTCTTCTCAAGACAAACGGGTATAATTGGAAAACAAAATCTAGTAGAAGCAGAAAAGCATTCACTAAAGCCGAAAAGATTTTGAACAAAACTGACTTTTTAGACAACCGAAAGACTGCACATATTTCACGTTCCTATTCTTATAGTATAATTTACATAGGGGATGAACTAAAAACCAATACTGATAGCCATATGAGATGGATGAACAATACAAACTCACAAATTTGAGACAGATTTTTGGGTACAGACAAATAGAGAAAAAAACTACAGGAATAGGGTAAACGGGTGAGAGATGCGATAGAGCCTGACTAAGGAAACGGGAAAAATAAGAGGTCAATTAGTACCACTAGACGAATTTTTTCTCAACTTTGCTGGAATGTGTAAATGGTAGAAAGTTAACTACCAGCGGCAGCTGATTAACATTACAGAGACTACAAAAAAAAAAAAAAACAAGCATAATAAGGGGCCCTATAGGTGAACCAAATGGTCTTTGAGAGAAGATGCTGCTTTTATACCAAATTGTCATTCAGCAAAAGTAATCGATAATTCATAGAAATTATGACCCTGAGAATAACTAGTTCTAGATTTCCATATAAGGCAATCAAACACAAGAAGTTAAAGAGCGTGCTTTTAGAAAATCAAAGAATAACTCAGAGGAAATTAAAAACAGCGGATTTGACTAGACCGGTAAGCCCCTTATTAAATCATCAATCAGATTACAACATTAGATGTAATCACCACATAAAATACTTACATGAATCCACCCCAAGGGGAAATAGAGATTTCTTGTCCTGCACTTCAAATATTTCCTCTTCATGTGTTGTCTGACATTGACGCAAAAGTAGGTAATGGTACAACAGCAGTTCAGAAATAAGCAAAACATTTCTAAGAAGAAGCCATATCTGTGATGTGTCACAATATGGTTGTTGGACATGTGGTCAAATGTGCGCTAATTTTTCACTTTTTCCAAATACACTACATATTTCATTACTTGGCAGACACTCGTGTTAACTACTTAAAACATGTTGTAACTTCAAATAAAAGAATTTGAGCATTTGATGACTACAGTACAATGTAGATTTACATATAACCCACCTCGTAAAGACTATTTGACTTTAGAAATTCTAAAAACCAAAACTTCCAATGTGTTTATGAGTAACAATTTCTAAAATTTGAAATCAAGACATTTTTCAACACTTCTTTTCCAATATCTTAAATGTAATCTTTCATTGGTAGGTAGAATGTGAAATTTTACTTCTTACTATTTCAACAAATGAAGTATACTTGTACTTGTATTGTAACACTATATATATTACATAAATTTATTCATAAATTCTACATCTAACTATATACATGCATAAATACATATATTGCCTGTAGCTGTGTAGGAGGAAAAAAAGAGGTAATAGCACTGAGCCTCATACCAAGCATAATAAGTAGCTACAGGCAGTAATTAAGTAGCTTGAGCCTCGTGCACTAGGTAGTAGCTTGAGCTTCATACGTGTGTGTGTGTGTACTACCCAGAGCTTCATACATGTGTGTGTCTGCCTTGATGTCTATAAATGCACCTATATTTGCATCTGTAACTGTGTTGTTTCCAAATTGCCATGTCTGTGGGTGTATAGCGTCATATCCAGTCTTGTGTCCATATTCGTACTTCTTAGCTTAACTGCATTTCAGAGTATGGAATAGAGTAATTCCTTACCGAATCTGATGTTGATTCTTGCTTTGGAATAATAAGCGCCGTAACATAAAACTTTCAGTTTTTCTATAGAAAATAAAAACAGAATCAAATATTTGCTTGGGATCAAATAGAATAATGACAACTCAAAAGACTTACAAGTGAACCAGCCAGTACACCACAGGTTTCTAAATTCTTGTCTGTATTTGACTTTGCCAGCTTCATAAAGCTATCCATCAAAGTTGTTGACTGCAAAGACATGAGAGGTAAGGTAAGTAAGAGAACTCCTGCTGCTAATTACATTTGAACTAGGTAATGTTCAAAATAGCTGAAATGGAAATGTTTTCTATGATGAATTAAGCAAAACAAAAATCTGGTAATTTTAAATTTATGATGGAACCTTGTATCCTCCGCTGTTAAACCTGAACTAGGGAATGTTCTATAAAACTAAACACTGGCAAGATTTTACCGGTGAGTTAGTATAACTGAAATCTCTTCAATGTAAGTTTTCACAGTGGAGTTAAAGGCTAAAATGACCATCACATTTAAAGTGAAAATCACCTTCCAGGTCTCGTTATATGATTCGCCAACTACCTCCAACTCAATAGCCTTTTGATTAGATGCTAAGATTAAATTATGGCTATCGGCCCCGACTGAATTCACTTAGTAAATGATTTACTATAACTTCTATATGAATCATACCTAAATCACTTAAATGCTAACCATTAGGGAGGTAGTTAAACAGTCCCTATGGCTAAAATACATGGAGTAACATTCAGACTCTGTATCGCCCCAAGAAGGTTGGACACGTCGAGCATGATAAAAAGATTACGATAACATAAAGAGAGAGAGAGAGACTCACAATGTGCAATTGCAGTGGAGATTCCGAAGAAACTAAACCAACAGGCAAGGAATTCTCCACTCCACAATATGCCTCGTTTACTGGGTGCGAAGGAGAAATCAAATCTTGTACATCCGCTAAAACAGGAGGGGGAGAAGGCTGTCTGATAATATCTGTTTGCAGAGGAGTTTCTGTCGATTCAAAGGAAATCAACGAGCCAAGTTCCTCATCAAAATTCATATTTTTATCATTGTTTGGGGGAAGAATTGCTTCGGTACTTAATCTTGTGATTTCTGAGTTACTAGAGGCTTTTTCACTCAACTCTCCATTTTCTGGAGCTTGCTGCAGGCTGTTTTCCCTCAAAATAGTAGTACATGTACCCATTAGAGCCAGGTCAGAAATTCAAGAAAACAGAAGGAAAAAAAAACAAGTACCGCAGAGAACAGACTTGTTGGAAATTCAAATTACGGCCTGTGGCTTGAGACATGTGCACTAGGTAGTCATTTTTTCAAGAATGTAATGGCTATAAATAATCTAGTTTGCTGCATAACTTAGCGATAATTTAGATCACTCGCCGAGGTTTGAGCAGACAAATATTAATGTTGAAATCAGATTCCAAAAGCAAGATGGATACTCATCGTCAATTATCTATCTGATTGCTCGAGAGTCTATTGAAATTGGTTAATCTAGTTTCCAGTCCAACCTATTTTAAAAGCAATTAAAACTGCACATTTCTGGTCGAATTTGACTTATATTAGCCAAACGAGAGTTTCATGAATCTTCATTGCATTTCTTTGCTTGTCATTGGAATATTCAACATTGGTTGCAGATTAAATTCATTTCAATTAGTAGTTCATAAAGTAATCACAGAGGCGAGTCCAAAGGACCACCATAAAAAGATAGGGTGTGCATGTCAACCTCCTCTGGTGTGCTCTCTCTCTCCAAAAAAATTACTGTGGTAGGAAGAATCTTTGCTTGACACATGGCCAAATGATGTTTAAAATACACACACACACACGTATGTACACATACATCCATACATACTGGTCTACAAAATAACAGTATCTAATAGTTAATGCTTTTCCATCTTCTAACATTATCTAGCATCACAGATCCTCTCAATCCAGAAAAGTTGAACACAGTTCTATAATAGCTCTACAATGAATCTAACCTTGGGATTTCAACAGGAGTAAGGTCTATATTGCTTGGATATTGGACCTATATTCACAAGATAAAAGTCAGTCTACTCCTTGAAGTAACAAATCAAAACTCAATATCTGAAGACTGTCATACCCTTTTATCATTACTAGGAGGTTGCCACTACCAATAGAGCCCACTTGGACCCAAAATGGAATGTCTTGAACGTGTTTCTTCCTTTGGATGGGGGAGGGCCAGTGATCTACAAGCATGAAAAAAAGCAAAGGTTAAGCAAGAAGAAGATTCATTTCTTCTACTTTTTCGTTTTGCTAATTTACAATTTTCATTTTTTTCTTTTTCCATTTTTTGAAGAAGTGGGAGGATGGATAATAAATTTATTCAAATCATTACACGATCAAAACTAGTTCAGTTATCCATTATCACATGCACTTACCCTGTCTTAAAGAAATTTGGTCTGGAAAACAAGGTAGGAAACGCAATTGAATGCAATGATTCATCAGAGTGCATTTACGAGTGCATTTACAGTCAACACTTGGGTTGTAACCTTTGAGCTCACCGTACCGAAAAAATGTCAAAACTCTCAAGTAACACATTTACACAGAAGACCACAGTCCAATGATAAGGGGGCGAGGCTTTTCAGTGAAAATGTTAATAAACGGCTCAGATGGCTTGGCACAACCTCAAAAGTGGTTTTTTGTCAATTGCACCAAAAATTAAGAACCATATGCCACATAGCACGGACTCTAGTACTGTACCCGGAAGTAGTTAAAATCAGATCACCCAAAAATCTATAAATGTAAACCTAATCGACAAGACGTCTAAGAAAATACAAAATGTTTTCTGAAACATTGGCTCGGTTCCATTAGAGGACATGATAACTTGAGTCATAGTTGGACCCCAGTGTTATCAGCACAAACTGCTAGGATTCCAATCTTTGGTTACATTTGATGAATAAATAAATAACAGGTTTAGAAATGTTTTAGAAGCCAAGAAAACAGAACAATTGTTAGGAATCCCATGGGGAAGACAGCAGATTGAAAGAATCCAAAATAAAGTCTACACTACACCATCTGGAAGGAGAAAGGTGAAAAAGATATATCTTAGCTCGACAGAAAGAAAGGACAAACTAATTGTGGTAGTAAATGAAGTACTAAACTATTGAGCAAAGTGAGATAAAAACAAGCCATTCCTTCCTATTCCCCTTAGAACAAAACAAACGGGAGTGCCACATACTGCTGATCACCATAGTCTAGGTATTTAACCAGATTGCCAATTGAAAGGAACCCCTTTGAAGGATGTCAGAGCACTTACAATCTACGGAATTGCTCGTCTACAGGCTTGCCATGCAGGAACATCTGATTCCTTGAACCTTGATACACATATTCTTGAGGAGCAGGACGCTGTGTCTGTCAGATGCAAAAAGCTGATCATATTACGGACTTTACATTGGTGTAGTACAAAATACAAATTAGACAAGGAGCAACAGCTGAAACAGAAAATACTTAAAACTTACTAATATGTATATGAAATGCTTGAGAGACCGGAACACAATGGTCAGTTAAAATAAAAGCTGCAACTTCTGAGTCCAAATCAAGAACTAGAAACTAATAAGTAGGAAAAATGTAACAATCCAGTGGTATGGTGCATTTGTACCTTGGTTATAACAGAAATAGTCATGCTTTGCTTTTTTGTATGAGGCCACTCGAATGAGGAATCAAACTGACTGTTTTGAGGAAGTAGACCCCAGCCATTTGCTTGATCCATGTGTCTATTTAACTCGGCAATCTTCTTTTGTACTTTTGGCTTCAATATCTCCATTACACTCACGACACTCAACAGTTTCTATAGTTAAAATTCGAAAACAAAATTGCACCTGTTAGGCTTGCAATCAAAAACATATTCTATACTTCCAGAAGCATATACCCGATTATAATACCTTCTTCAAAGACAATTTATTGCATCGAGGAGATGCTTTATAATCTCGATGGCATGGGATTGTATCAGAGACCAGACTGACAAAGAATAAATAAAGCAGTTGCATGACCCCATACTTGAGATATCCAGAATTTCAACACTAATATTCGAAAGTCCATTAGGTGTTCCCATCTAGTTATAGAACACAATTACATATTCAACTCAAAAAGGAAAAAATTAAAATAATCTTGTATATTTCTCACCTCGAAAACCGGAGAATCATGACATAGAGATCAAAAATGTTGTCCTCTTCTCAGAAGATGGCAGCCTACCACATCATAATCATATTAGCACCAAATACACCACCTTTTCTACATAAATAAAAGAAGACAAACCAAATGTGTGTGTGTGAGAGAGAGAGGCATGCAAGCGTGCACACACACAGATGTCAAGTAATCATGTCAAGCAATGGGAAGTCAATTCCAGGCAATAAAAAGAGTGAAATGATGAAATGTCCCGTGTGAGCATGTTGGATTTCAGAGGCTATCACTATTCCATGATTTTGTCGTTTCATTTATACTCTAAGTCAGGATTGTGGTGTACTCTTAAGATTTTCCTGCATCATCAAATCTGGTTCCCCCCTTCTCTCCCTCTCTCTCCCTCCCTTTCAAAAACTTCTCATGAACTAATTTCTCATGGAGTCTGTGACTTTTTTTTGTTTTCCTCATTTTCCAATTGGGATTCTCCTCATATATTCCTATTTGTCCTGTAGGATGTGAATTTGAAAAAACTTGATCTTCTTATTTTACTTTAAATAGAAGACATCAGAGTCCCTCCTGTTTCATCGGACCCATCTCTTAGAACTCATGAAGACGAGTGCAATGGAGTCCCTCCATTTTTTTTCCGCTAGCACCACATATGACCAAGAAAGACTATAAACGCCATCTCTCCGACCAAGTAGCCGACGGCAATGATGCTGCCAAGTTTGACCTGAAGGTCAGTTGATGACGGGCGAGCAGTTTCGGAACGCGATGGCTTTGGTTCAGTTTGGAGGTCCAGGTAAAACCCGACCTGGACCGACTCGTGCACAACCCTAGTGGCATAGGCTAAGGAGCGCACACACTTAAAAAGAAGGTGACATGTCTGTGTCCGACATGGAACCCGACACTCTTCACCGAACGGACACGGACAAGGACACAGAACACGAGATCTTTGGAAAAGATAGGGATACGGACATGGCGAGAACACGATAATTTTTTTTACGTATAGTATGTATGTACATGTATGTACGTACATACATACTATATAATGATTAATAAATGAACATTAATACTATTCATACAAATCAAAAAAATGTCCTGGATGAATGTATTGTGTTTGCGATGAATAAATATAATGAAAAATATATATTTATCTAGAGCAGAAAACATACTACTGTACCAAAGATCGCTGCGGAGATGGAGAAAAAATGTAGATCTATTTGGGTATTTTACGGTTTTAAACCTTTAAATGCGGTTTTGACCCACACATTATGCAATAACATACTTGGCACCAAAAAATTATAAAAAAAAAACAAATCTACCCACGCCGTGTCCCCGTCATGTCCTCGCCATGTCCTTCGCGTGTCGCCCCTTCAAAAATTAAATTAAATTACATTTTTCGACGTGTCCCGGCGTGTCGATGTACAGAGAGTGTCCGACACGAATACAAAGACCTTTGAGGAGTGTCCATGCTACATAGTCTTCAGACACTCTCGGACACGTGCGCAATACTCTTTTTACCATGTCCATAATCACAAAATAAAAATCTTAGTTCAAACACGTGTCCTACACACTATTTGCAATGTGTCGGACACTTGTTTGGGATTTAGGATAAAGAAATAAATCTGTAATTGACAATTCTTTGACACTCACCAAAATGTGATTATCCAAAAAAATCCGAAACTTTACATATTAATATGATGTACGAAGATGAAAAAATAATAATTGCTAGCATTAATCATATTTAAATCCACTCAATATTTGTATTGAGTTCTTTTAAAAAGATTTCTCGAGTATTCATAATCATGCCATTGTGCCTTGTCAAAGAATTTTCTAACTCCCATGTCCATCTAGATTCTTCTTAACTTAATTTTCAAGTAAAAAAAATTCCTAACAAAGACCTTCAAGTGAATGTCATTTCTAGTACAATATCCGGTGTTCTGAACTCCATTCCAAATATAGGAATGCAGTGATGTAGTCTCCTAGCAGTTGTTACCAGCAAGATAATGTCTGCCATATACTTCTATTTCTAACGTGATCCAATTCCCTCATCTAGTGTCGAATACATGCTACTTGTATCACCTCGCAAATTTGTTCCAAACTGATCGATCGTTCCTTTTATGCGACACTTTAGAAAAAAGGCAGCAAAATTCTATGGTGGTGCTACCCATTAGATTCTATGAAAAAGATGGTCTCATTCTGCATTCATAATTGACTGTAGAAAACTTGATTTTTGCACACCATTTTTTGAGAAATCAAACACTCAAGCAAAGCAACCATGCATCTAAAGACGAGCATAAATTTGCAAGACCATCAGGCAAGAAAGTGATTATCTTAAATGTTTTGTACAAATACAGGTTGCCTCGAATATCATACCCGGATCACATCCTTACAGATAAGAAGGCCGAATGACTACATGGATCAAAAATTCCATTTCTTGTCGACCCTACCGTGGTACAAACTATCCGCGGTGTAACTGATTCAAGGCACTCAGAGTTTCAAAAGTGTAGCAAAAATTCAAAATCTACTTCACAGAAGATCTACTTCGAAGCCAACAAATAATCAATCCTACACAGAAGATCTACTTATCCCACAAAAGAGATGAACATATGAGGCACCCACCAAATGAGTCCTAGATTTTTACCTATAGATTTACAATTTCAGATGTACAATCCTCAGATTTACCTACAGAATTTTACCTACAGCAGTAAGAGAAGTAGCAAAAATTGGTCATGGGAAAAACACAATTAAGTGAAACATTCATGGGACTAGAGCCAGTACAAACAGATTCAATATTTTGTACTTAAAAGGCGGCAGCAGGACACTAAATCTGAGATGTATGATCCTTAGTTGAAGTAGCAAAAAAAATATTGAAGAATGTTGGAACTTTTTATGGCTCATATGGGGGGGCCAGAAGCCGAGCGTAGTGGAGCGGAGCGAGGGAAGCGAAGCGACCGAAGCGGAACGGAACGGAGCGAGATCTTCCATAGAAATTTTAAGGTGTAGGAAGAGAGATCTTGTTTGTTGGATAACCCGAGATTGGCCCCACAAATAAAACGTACTATAATATGGATTCAACAATTTAGAAGAATAGAAAAGTGTTTTCTTGTGTGCAAGGGCGAAACCAGGAATTTATATTACTCCAGGCTAAAATTAAATCGGATTAAAAAATACACTGGACTGCAAATAATAGGGGGCTAAAATTATTTTTACTAAAATTTTATATATAAAAAATGAAAAAAAAATTCCACCTAGGCTGGAGCCCAAGGGAAACATAACCTCTTCTGCCCTTGCTTGTGTGTGCATTTGTGTGTGTGTGTGTGTCAGAGAGAGAGAGAGAGGGACTGTCTTTGACTCTTTGTGCTCAAGATTCTTCAATAGAGTGAACTAATAAACATGCTAGTCCCTTCTTCTGGTAAACCTCATCTTCCTAGAATACCATTTGCTCTTCCTTCAATGACTACCCTATATTTAAAGAAGTGATTCTCAATGGCATGCAAGTATCTCTTAAATCAGGCACCTCCACCAAATTTTGGGATCACCATTGGGCTGGTCCATCCGCTCTTAAACTCCAATTTCCTAGACTTTTCTCATTATCCTCAAACAAAGACCTTTTGGTTGATGAAGCCCTATCCCATTCCCCTTTTCTTGGCCATTACCTTTCTTTCAGACGAAACCTATTCCAATGGGAACTTGATCTGCTAGTTGAGCTGGCCGCTAGCCTAGTCAATTTCACCCTACAGCCATCACAGCCTGACTGCCTTCAATGGGTTTGGGACTCCTCTTTGAAATGCTCTCCCAAATCAGCTTATTCCGAATGGGAAGATCACCTTCCACCTAACCCTGTTCTCAAATCTATTTGGAAAGGTATTTGCCCTCCCAAAGTAGAAATATTTCTTTGGCAAGCTGCTCAACGGGACTCCCAACTACAGATAGCTAGCTAGAAGAAACAGCTTACCTGTTAGCCTTCTTGATCCCAATCTCTGCGCCCTTTGCTCCTCCTGTATTGAATTTGCCGATCACCTCTTTATACACTGCTCCTTCTCCAGGAAAATTTGGTCCCTTATATTAAATTGGTGGTGAATTCCATGGGTCTTCCCTTCCACCATGAATTTCATGATACAACAGTGGTCCTTCTCTCCCCTTCATGGTCTTGAGCTTCAATGCTGGAATGCAACTATTATGGCTGTCCTATGGTCTATTTGGCTTGCTAGGAATGACTGCATTTTCAATCTCTCCACTCCTTCTCCACTAGCAATAGCAGAACTCACAAAACTGAGGCTTTCTACTTGGATCAAACACAGGTTTAATGTCACGCCCTCGTTTCCAAACATATGGCATAACCCTATTTATCATTTTAAAACCTCACAATTTCCCAAAATACAATTTCCATAATCCATCATTGATAAATTGTTTCAAATATTACAATTCATGGGTGGCACTCCCGGCCTGTCACACCAAAATATTAGTTTGAACAAGTACAAGACCATTTGCTTTCAATTACAAAAGAAGAAACAAAAGAGGAGTTAGTTTATATCTTTCAATAATAGTTCTAAAGATGCTATGTAACTCCTAGTATGAAAGTCTTCTCAAAACATGCACCACCATGCATCCATACAATCCATGTCAAGCCTCCGGAATTGTACCTAAAAGAATGAAAGGGTGTGCTAAAAGCCCAGTAGAGATATCTACGCCAATATTATATGAATATGAATGATATGGCATGCTTCATGAACAACTCATAATAACACGTGGATGACAAGTAATCCATTAGTCTAGACGCAGTACTGTATGTCAACCACTTTGGTCAATTCGCGGTTCTCATATCGCCTCATTATCATATTCCAACTAGCACATCACCCTTTGGTGGCTAGACTATACTAAAACATATTAGTACATCTCCCGTCGGAGGCTAGACCTTTTATATAACTAGCACATCTCCCGTTGGAGGCTAGACATCACATAACTAGCATATCTTCCTTCGGAGGCTAGAAATCGCATCATGTCAATGCAATACAAAAATTCACAGTTTGACACTTTACCGGCCATTCACATATCGCGCCAATCACAATTTAATCTCATAGTGAAAGAAAAACAAAAATATGAATAAAGGCGTACGAAATTTATTGCCACATTAAGATCCCACTTGTGTCAAATGTCCCACATACCACATGTATGAATGAAAATATTCTTAAACGTCCATAATCTCAAATTAGGGTGAAAATCGTCAGTAAAAGTCGCCCGACAAGTCGCTAGAGTGGCTAAAAAGTTGCTGAATGCGCCAAAAATCAGTGGGGGTCGCTAGATGGTTGTTGGACAAGTCTCTGGAGCGACTTCCATAAAAGCAAGGTCGCTCGAGCGACGCCCAAATCGCTGTCGATCTCTGGTTTTGCGCAGACAGTTCGCAACTCGTTCAAATCGGATAAAAACGCAACAATACCCAATCTAAACACGAATTTAACTACCAATACCATGAATATACATGTAATAAGGGTGAGACATCCCTACCTCAAGCTTCGAATCAAAAGATTTGGCGAAGAGGTAGAAGCCCTAGGTTCCAAGCTTCGGATCTTTCCTTTCCGAGCTCCAAATCACGATCCGTCTTCGATTCCACGTCAAGCATGATCCAAGCTTCCTCTATCCCAAAGGAAGGGATTTGTGGTGAGGTTAGAGAGAAGGGAGAACTTGTGGTAGAGAGAGAGAGAGGAAAATGGTGAAAATGAGGTGAGTTCCCCTCTTTAGCCCCAAAATCAGATTTTAAGGCCCCCCATGGGCTCCTATGTAATATACTACGTACGTAACGCGTGTGAAATAAAACCAAAGACCCCGGGCTCGGGTCTTATTGTGAGACCCCAACCCAGAATTTGGGCATTTAAGTGCTAAATTATAATTTAAATAGTTAAATCGAGAGTAATTTGGTTAATTCGATAATAATTTAATTTTTAATTGGGATCGGAGAGTCGTCCCGACTTTTATTTTAATCTGTGTTCGAAATCCCAAAGTTAAATCGGACGATTTATGCTTGAGGTGTGATTTAGTGGAGCGTTGCAACGTAAGGTGGTAGATCAAGAAGGACCCAAAGATTTTCCTTGTAAACCAAATCCAACAGTATACGTTTAACAGATATTTGCATGTGTTATATCAGACACAGAGGTGTCTCTTGACACCTCCTGCTTCGATTTTTTTTGCCGATATATCACCCATTAACCTCCTCAAGATCACTTCTTCAACAAATATCAGAGAGCTAGAGAGAGAGGGAGAAGCTTCATCGTCTGTTCTACAACCTCCAGCAGCTTCTTCATCTTCTTCAGCTGGGTTTTTTTACAGTGAACATCCAAGGTCCATAGATAAGCCAATCTCTTGCCAATTCTTCGATTTTAGGATTAAGGTAGACTTAGTTTGATCCTACTTGTTATATATCAGAAGGTATTTGAGGTTAGAGCAAGAAACCATAAGAAACGATGACCTGAAATCCATTCTGTAACACACCGACCACGCATCCGGTCACGGATCCAGATTTCCGGAACTCTAGCTAGATTGGCTACCGGATTGAACAATTTTGACCCCGAACTTGATTTTGAGCTCCAGAATGTTACGGACCTCGGATTAACCCCAAATTTGGTAGGAATGTACCTTCATATGTTATCTTTCATTCCCATTTGGAACCAAATCGTTTGGAATTCTACTCGTAGAAGCTGTCCGTTTTGGACCAGTTTTGTGCCAATGGAGTTTTCACCTGTTTAAAGGCGTATAGAAGCTTTGTGGCCTTCATAGAATATGTTCCTAACATCCTAAGCTAGTATTCTGTTAAATTTGGTGAACTTTGGACATGAGATGATTGGAGTTTCATACTAATTTTTGTTGAGGTAAATTTTAGAAAAGCTGTCTAGTTTTGTACTTCAATAATTTGGGACTTGAGAACCTCTATTTTGACTCCGTAACCATCTAAACTTATGTACATTCACTTGAGGACATTGGTAGACCTAGTGTTATCTATGCATTCCCTATCTTAAGGTGGTTTGGGCATAAAACGTCAACGCCGAAGTATTGGAAACTAGGAATAAGTTGTTAAATACTTATATTCCTTGTTATAGGAATCTATCGTGACATCGGAATCGGTGCAAATCATTGGACTACGTAATGCAACGTGAGGTGAGTCTTGATATGCTTGTTCTACTTGTATGTTTAAAAACGTGACTGAGCATGTGAATTTACTAAATCCTGTTAATGATTGTTTATATTGAAACCATGCTTATGCATGATATATGACTGATTAGCATGTAATGCTATGTTATAAATTGATGACCTCATTAAAGATGATCATGTATTGACATCATGTGAGACACGGTGATTCTCTGACCGCTGGGGGTGTGACAAGCGGTAGTTTGAGATAAGGCTGGGTCTCACGGCCAGGTGGCATCGGATGACGTCATGCCAATTCTGGATTGTTATGCAAGGGTTGCTCCCTTTACCAGTTCTGGCATACACCGTTTGTTGGTTGGTTGGTTGGTTGGTTTGTTGATTCTGTTATAAAGCATATTGGGTTGTTGAATCAGCTGATGATAACCCACGGATTATGAAAACTACGAACTATTTATCATGTCCTCGGCTACGGCCTATGAATCGATTTACGAACGTTGTTGACATGCTAATGAAATGTTTATAATGAGATTAAGTCATGGCAAACTTGTAAGACTTGTATATCTTGATTCATACTAGCGTTATGCTAATGATGTTGTTAAACAACATACCAGTTAACGAGACAAGAGGCATCAGGGCCTATGGAAGCTCAAGTACGATCGTTTGGCCTTTTGCTCTAAGAAGCTGAGATGTACCGGATAAGTTGGTAATTATCATGTTGTATGTAAGATAGGCTATGTTAGGGCCGATAATCTATTGTATATTGTAACTTTGTGGGTTTTAGTGATATTGGCACTTTATATGCCCTTGGGTTTGTTAGTTGGACTATTTTATATGCTTCCGCGACTCCGCGCACTCTGAGAATCTTTCAAGATTATGGATGAATGACAAGTAAAAATCCCAAAACTCGATTAGTGAGAGGCCTTCGTGAGTTAGACTCATTGGCCGGTCATTGATCATCCCTATATCGGGATGGGTCGTGACACTTATAATCAAGAATCCGGAACATAATAATAATAAAATAAACAATTATTCCGCAAATAAATTTTCAAATAGTTATTTTTTTTTAAAAAAAAAAACTCAAAATTTTTTTCCGGGTCCTTACATTTAACATCAGGGATTATTCCACGGAAGAATTCATCAGAAACTTTGGGATTATCAGGAAACTTACTTTCAGGAGATCACAGATTGGGTTAAACGGTGGGTTGCAACTTGGGCGAATTCTAAGTTCGGGCTTAAAGGGGTAAGGGTTTCTGACTCCTTCAGCGCTTTGAAGGGATAATAAAATTGAAGTTCTAAGTTTGATCGGGCTTTAATGGGAGAGCTCTGGAAGTTGGGTGTTGGGGAGGGTAGGTGCAGTATTTAATATGTATTTTCTGAGAATGAGATCCCCATTTCTCCTTTGTTTTTTTTCTTCTTCTGGTTTTTCCATGTGGTGCCCTCTAATTTGGCTCCTTGCCAAATTATTTATAGTGGGTCACTGGATGTACTTTGGTCTACTTTAATGAATTCAAGTTTGTTTTGCCGATCAAAAAAAATAAAATAAACATGCTGGTAAATTAACCTCTCCATTGAATTACGCACTATTTTCTTATGGCAGATTTCGTCATGCATATGATTTGAATAAACATTTGCCTTTTACAATATAATGATGGAAATCTCACCGAAACAATACTGTAATACATGAACGTATCGAACCAAATCATGTTTCATGTTTTCTACACTCACATATACATACATATATATATATATATATATATATATATATATATATATGAAGACCCAATATTGAAAACAATATATGGTTGCGTCTCCAAAAAAAGCCATTATACAAGACTACAAGTGGTGAAAACACACGTATTTATAGGAGTATCGGTAACTTTTCCAAGCAGGTATGAAAGAAGTTGACGTAATTACTTTAAAGAAATGATAGAACAATTAAAAAAGTGATCCAACTAGATGCCAAATTCCAAATAGTTGTATCAAAATTCCAAATTCCAAATTTTGACTTTAAACCAACATTCTGGTTTTCCTATGACCAAAATATTCTTGACTATCAAACCGAACTGAATCAGTTTTTTTTTTTAATTGGGAACATCAAAATGCAACCTGTTTGATTATTCTCAATGAAGAAGAAAGGGAATAGTTTGTGCTGATGACTTGGATATGCACAAAATATTGATTCATACAGCAGTCGGATAAATTATATATATCACTATGTCAAGTTACTTCAGATGATGAATCTATTAAAATTCACCTATCCCAATTGTACAAACAATTCGAACTTGAATGTTCCTGTATTAAGAACTAAAATTTTCAACAGCATACACTAATGCTAACAAGAAAATGATATAATAACCGGGCTACAGAGGCAAATTTTATTCCATTGAGAAATACAAAATTACAACTTCATAATAGCCAAACATTCACATAAGAGATACTTTTAAAGTAGTTGAAATATGACAATATCTACATGATCATCGGCTTCTCATTTGAGAAAACTGCGGATAAATTGAGTAATCGACATCCCAAAGGCGATAAAGGCCAAACAAAAAGCTATGAACGTCCACGGAGAAGCAAAATACGTGCGTCTCCACTACAACAAAAAGGCATATTCCCCGCACTTAATTTCTCGCATTTTTAAAAAATCTCAAGAATAATTAATTAATTTTTAATAGGCAAAGAGCATATCGGGATAAAAAGGAAGGCTTCAAGGTTAAACCCCCGTTTGAGGCAAATTTAACATTACAATCCTGTTTGAGGTAGATTTAATTTCCATTTAAAGTTTTTTTTTTTGGTACAATTCATTATTTGCTACCAGGCAAAAGCCCTAGAGAGTTCTATTTCTCTCTTTCATCTGGAAAAAAGTCTCTGCCTCCACCGCACAGTCTCCGTCTCCATCTCTCCGCCTTTGATCATATGATTTCTCTCTCTCTCTCTCTCTCTCTCTCTCTCTCCCCCTAAATATAACTGGATATATATAATACTTCTTCTGATTTTTTCGTGACACAGATCTAAAGGTTGATCCGATTCATCCGAACTCCAAAGGTCTCTCTCTCTCTCTCCTCGTGTGTGAAGTTTTGAACTCCTCTCATCCATTGTTCGCAAAAAAGTTAGACCAAAGACTTCCTTGATGTCGCAACAGCTAGCCTACAGATCACATTCAAAGTCCATGATAGAGGTTTAAGTTACTTGTTATAGTTTGGATTTGTTCCATTAGCATCTGTTGAATAAAGATTTGCCCTACTAACAAGTTCTGTTAGGTGGCATTCAATTTTTTTTCCCTATGGAAACGAATCATTGCTATTAGAATGTTTTTTACGCCGGACTTTTCTTTTGAACATATTGGAAAAAAATTAAATTAGGAATGTTCCTGTCCGACATTTCTTGTTATTGTTGCAGGATTACTTTGCATGTTAGGTGTTTGATGAAATAACCAAAAGTTCTTTAAGAAAATGTGATAACACTGCTCCTAAGCTCCAGAAGTGACTTTCATTTAGTTTTTAAAATGCAACCTTTTATTATATCAATACCTTTGGTAATAAACGGGCGCGATACTGTAAATCCCAATCAATACATGATGATTTGCTCAAGGTTTTAGAAAACTCGGTATTTTTGCTTAAAGATCAATTTCCATCCGAATTGCTCTTGAGATTTCTCCCCTTGTGTGTGAAACTTTTTCGTTGATATTGTGTTTAGTAATGGCCTCTGCTAAAAAAGATTTTGACAATGTACTCTCCATAGTGGAGACAATGTTTGCATATAACCCGTTCTGATTTGGAAGTTGTTTGATAAATCATTATTACTTCAAGATTTATGTCCTGCAATTTATAATGGTCATTTGTTCTTTATCCAACTTGTTCACTATTAGATGATCATGTGCCACACAAGTTATTTCTTTTCATCTTTAGCAACAATCAGGTTAGTGCATTTTGATTGTCGTTACTTTTGTTGTGTTGATCTGTTGCATTTTATTATTATCTTTTGTGTGCAAGATTAATGACTATTTCATAGTTTTATTATGCAACTCACACTACCGTTAAACATTGGCAGGGTTTTGATGTGAAACTGATTGATATTAATCGAACTTGTAAAGTTACTAAGGTATTAGTGCCTCGTATTTGGATTATTTTCTTTGTTTGTGTTAGATGAACTGCTTGATAATTATATCCCTACCATCTGATATGGTGTAGGGAGGACAAGTGGTCAAGTACACTGCTATGTTGGCTTGCAGGAACTACCATGGGATTGCTGGTTTTGCAAAAGCAAAAGTCCCTCCTGTTTCTATTGCACTTCAAGAGGTATATTTTGGTATCTTTAGCATATTGCAGATATTTAAAATTGTAGTTCAAGATTTAGTGGCTCTATTTGGTCAAGGGTGGTCAGATTTTTAAAATTATCGTTCAAAAAGAGGAACCAAGCATGCAGTAGGTGGTCCTCCTCATTTTTTTAATTTGGTATCTTTTGTTTTTGACTATTCATATTCTATTAACAGGTTGTGTCAAAAACAACTTCATCCTTAGTTTCAAATGTGTGGAGGAGACCGGAGAACATGAAGGTATTTTTTTCAACTCAGGTGACCAAATTCATCAACTGAAGATACTTTCATTTTTGTCCTGAACAAGGAATTTCAAAGTTGATGACTAAAATGTATGAGATGTTACTAATGCATCTCAGTGATTGCAGGAAGAACTTATAAGAGCAAAGTCAAATGTATATAAGTCTGTTGAAATCAACTACGGGAATTCTAAAGGTCAAAGTATACGTGAAAGCGTGAGTTAGTTGAGATTGAGCCTTAATCGCTCATTGATCCAACCACGCCTAGATAATGAAGTGAAGCAGGAGGAATTCTGCGGCTTTAGCATGAGTGGACTTAACAAAAATGTATTTTGCAGCTTTTTGATCCTTTTGTAGCCGCAAGAAGTGATAATATTCCATATATGTCTATGATCTTCAATCAATTAAGCTTTCTCTCCTTTTGGAAGAGTTTGTTCATTCCCTTTTTTTGTGGATCACTATGAATTCTTGTGTTTCATTGTTCAAAAAGTTGTACTTTCAAGAGAAATGAAACACATGAATGGTTTCTCGTTGATGTTAGCACTCTGTGGTTTTTTTATTTTGTTTTTGGTTTTGGTTGCTATTATGGAGGAATTTAGAGATGCCAGTGGTTGCTTTGGATGATTAGTAAGGCAAGAAAAGAAAAGTGAATTAAAATGAATTGCAGGTAAAAAATTTAAAATAATATCTTCCCCGACGTTTTGTATTATCACTGGCGTTTATTGATGATTTTTTACCGACGTTTTTAAAAACCCACAAAATACATTCCTAGCATTTATAAAAAGCGGGGAATACCTAATGTCGCCAGAAAAATGACATCGCGGAAAAGTTTTCCCGACGTTTTTCAAATGCTGGCAAAATTCGCCGAAAAATTTTAGTGGCGTTTATAAACGCCGGTAAGTTTTCCCGACAGCAGTATCTGGGGAGTTTTTCACAAACGCCGGGAAAAGTGCAAAAAACGCCGGTAAAAATTTTTCCTGGCGTTTTTAAGACATTTTTCAGAATTTAACAAACGCTGGGATTTCTAACTTTTGTTGTAGTGCTCGCATGTGCCATATTCTTCAGCCAACAACGCTCACTATACTCGGCGGCTTTGTTGCACATGTCTGCGAAAAAAAACTTTCCGAGTGCAACTTCCTTGCATAGCTTCTTGAATAGATCTTTTGCATCCTTGTTAGCGCCCAAATAGTTATGCACAACTCCAGCCTTATCTAGCACTTCCACGTCTTTCTCAGAGTTCACGAGCATGTCCATGAGATATGCGTAGGACGTGAAGTGTTGTGAAGCCCCGGGGCAACACTGTTCAAAGACAATGAGATTTCTAAGGAATGCTTGTGTGGAGTCGTATATTCCCAGAGGGGGGATTTCAAAACAGGCCCTATGACACCACCAAAATAGGCCTTTAGGTTCGTTGAACTTGACATTGAATAGATGGTTTCCCGTACCGGGTACAAACTTGACACCTGTATAGTCGAGGTTTGATGCAGAAGGCATGATTTCATTATGTTCTAATTTCTTTTTCGTTTCTTCACGAGGAAGGTAATCCTCATGTAGTTTATGGAGGATATGATTGTAGTTGGCATTACTATCCTGGAAGTCGTTGTCTTCTTCTTCTTTAGTATTGTTCATTTGCTTGCCCTTGCCAATAACCCAGAGGACTAAGTCACTAAGAGAAC
This sequence comes from Arctostaphylos glauca, assembly GCA_019985065.2. NCBI lineage: Eukaryota > Viridiplantae > Streptophyta > Magnoliopsida > Ericales > Ericaceae > Arctostaphylos > Arctostaphylos glauca. The sequence continues at coordinate 22,762,856 of JAHSPW020000003.1, forward strand.
AACAACTATCTCTAGTTTTTTATTTGCCTTGTGGACTTATCATGTCAAAAGTAAGAAAAGACATAATGGGTAAGCTTATAGTTATGGGGACGTTTTGGAATCCGACTTACTGTGAGTTGGAATAATTTCTCCAGAACAAAGAAAGGAATTTGGTTCTCGAGTATCATCAAGTCGTGTTGGACGGTGTTGTCTGTCAAAATGCTATCAAAAATTGGATCCGCCATTTTTTGACTATTGTTGCTTTTGGTGCAGTCTCTCCTTCACGAGGCAGCTAACCAATTTTTTTCATGCCCTCTCCTACCGGACGCTGCTTAAATGATATTTTGTCTTCGATCAGCATCTCTACCAGATCCTAAGGAAGAAAGTTGTAGTAAGGCCTTTCAGTAAATTAAAACATTTTTAACGAGAAGACAATTGCATACCGGAATCTATATATTACAATAAATACCGGTATGACTCTCAAAAGACATGTTTACAATAACAGTTGAGATTGCCACCAAGCCAACCCCTTTGGGATTCTAAACAATTATTTATTGAAACTACAACTTTCAAAAAGTAAAGAAAAATATACATTAATGCTCACAACTTCTCTCTCTCTCTACTTAAGAACTCTATTTTTCTAAACAAATTAATTTCTAAGAATACTTACTTTTCACCTCACTGATAAAGATTGTGTGGTTTGGACAAGTTTAGCTTACAATATACAACGGTGTGGAACTCTCTAAACCCATTGTTTTGATCCAACAACCAAAGTTCACTATAAAAAATTTCACACAATGCTACATGCTAATACCTTGAATATTATCTGAATTAGAATCTTAATATGAATTTAATATTGTTGATAGTGTCGTAGGCATGATTAATACGCTATTTTAAAACAAACGAGGAATCCTAGGTGACCACCTAAGAGCATAAGCCACATATTGTACTACGTGAATGACTACTACGTTAAAAAATGATGCTAAATCTTCCTTACATTTGACTTGCCACTGTCTCCTCCTCTGGCTCTAAGAGAGAATCTGTAGAGAAGTTCAAGAATGAAGCATCCATCGACCAACAACATTTTCTGCGTAGTATTTCTTTGCATCGTCTATCAACATCTTCATTTCAGCTACACATTCTTGCAAGACCGCAAACTTTTTCTGCTTGGCTAATACCGGATCCTCCTCCATTCCTTCGGTCAATTGACAAAATAGGTAATTAGTACTATAGCTTGATTTGACGTGTTTTATGGGGGTTTGGAGGTGTCTGTCATTCCGGTGAAGAGGGCCGATAGTGATGAGGCGAGGAGTGTAGGCACTTTCCTTCAACTTCCGCAATGCTTTGGGCACCCTGCAAATGAAAACCGAAGAAAACAAGGATTCGGTTTTTTGGGCACCTTCACCTATCATTGCACCGATGGTCACTGTAATGCTCTGACGAGCTTTGTCAGAGTCCTTCGCCTCTTCATAATTCATTTCAGTTGAGTGGAATTGCTTTTGATCCATGAGATCAAGAAGCAATTGTCTTGGTTTTGGGTGAAAATATTTTAGGATTGTAGCATGCCAAGACCTCCTGCTGGCACATCTATATATAGAGAGCTCATCCATTTTTAACTTAAATTGTTCGGACCAACTTATGCATATCTTAACTAATTTTTGAAGGACTAAACCCACCGTCACGCTTGAGTCAACTTCTTTGGGACTAGGGCTCATCCACTATTATCAATACCTTATGTTATGTAACCGGGAAAAATACCCAACAATAAACCAATCGAAACCAAGCCTTAAGTGATCTGATTTTATTAAAATCGGCTACAGGAATTTCCTTTCTTTAATGAAGTATGTCTACAGATCGTAATAGATTCATGTTATAGGAATCTAACGAGATTTTTTGCTTACAATTCTCTATTTTTATGCAGGTTTGAGACTGATCATGTAAAACATAACCAAACCAAACCAAACTGAGCCTTATGTCCCAAATCAATTGGGGTCGGCTACATAGGGATCTAACGGGTCTTTTTATGTGCTGGCTGTCAGCTACCTAACACACAACCCTCCTCCTTTATTCGGGCTTGGGACCGGCTGAGATCTAAAGATAAGGCTTTAAGAACGTCTCAGGCAGAGTTACTGATCATGTAAAACATAAGACTCGAAATATGTCAAGTGCAGAGTTACTTAGAAAAAATACTGAAATTTAACGTGAAAGGCATCTCGAAAATGAATTTTGTCCTTGAATTTAATATTTTTTTTGATAATTTCTCTAAACAAAATTTAAGGGGAAGGTTTTGTTCAAATAAGCTCCGGTGTGAAAAGTCAAATATCAAGAAAAATCTCCTCTGTTTAATGACAGGAAAAATCTATGAACATAAATTATTTTTGCAGATCCAGACGAACAAGTATTCGGAATCGTTGGATGCACGTTGTGATCACATGATTATCGAGGACCTCATGTACATGCATCCGACTATTCCAGACACATCTGTATATGAATATGTACAAAAAACTATTGTCCCTAGACTTATTTTTAATGACATCCATAATTTAATATTAAGTGTAGATAATTTCTTTAATTGATTGATGGTGATCTCAAGATACGTGGCTTGATATGTGGCTTGATATTTTGTTTGTCATTTTCATCCCCCTTTTTATTTTCGAACCACGTGAATCACACCAATGAATCCAATATCAAAGAGGTTGGCACAAAAATAAAATTTTTTGTCACAAAATAATTCTTGGGCCTTATTTGATTTTTTTAAAATTTTTCATTTAGTATTAATTTTTTTATTTTTTGGTTCGTCTCGACGAGATGTTTCAGAAAAATAAAAATTATGTCTAAATACTAAAAAAAATCTTACTCAAGATAAAAAAATAAGACAAATCAGATCATGTTTAGACTTTTTTTTTTATCTTTCGGAAACATTTTTAATTTTAGACAAAAAAGTTATACTTTTAAAGTCCTTTCGTCACGACGAACTTATAATTTATAAAAAATAATGCAAAACTAATCAATATAATAAACAATTGAATAAATAAAAAAAATAAAAAATAGGAATTACAATTTAAGTTGATATATGAAAAAATAATGTGTGTGAGAGAGAGAAGGGGAGGGAGGAATAGCTAAGGACTTTTGAATTAGAAAAGTGGAAAATTTTGGATGGAACATAGTAAATTTATGTGAATTAGAAAACATGGTAAGATGTTGAATTAGAAATATGGTAAATTTGAATGGAACGTGGTAAATTTATTACAAACTTTTTCGAATTAACCTCAAGGGGTTGGTTCAGTACTGGAAGGAGACATTTGGTCGGTCATTAATTTAAAAGCTCCGAGAAGTAGTCAATATTAAGTTGAGAGTAATTTCAAAACCGTGTGAATCCTTTTGTTGATAAATCTTTGTGGAGTCTGGAATCCAATCTAGATTTCTCGGGCTGATGAATCGGATCATCTCGAATAGCCTGCAAAACACTCAACACTAAATTAGTGCCGACCGGGGGTTGGATCTCCGGTGGGCACTCCGACGATCAAGTTAGCCTTCTAGAAAGAATGAGAGCAACTTGAAAGTAAGTTCTTAGCGCGAATGTGCATGTACCTGTGATAGGAGTGCCGTTGGAGTATTTATAGAGTGGGAATCCAACTGTCTGCCGGTGTCTTCGGCCCAGTATGTAAGACGTGATCCGAAGACCTCGGAGGCGTTGCCAGGTGTCCCATGTCCGTGCGGATCGGAAGGGTGTACTTGCACGTTCCCTTAGAAAGCGGAGAACGTGTATTCGTGTTTAGGAACCGAGTTGCAGAGCGTTTTTAGACGTCTTGGCCAAGAAACTGCCAAAGGGGATCCCTTGGCCGAGTGATGAATGCCGAGCATAGAGAGACCGAAGATCGGTGCAGAACGTGATACCACCGTTCGGAAAGGCCAATCTCAAACTCGTTCGGAAAGGCCGAGCTCAAACTCCGGCCGACAGGTCGTCCGGCCCAATACCAGGAAACTCATATTGGTAGGTTTGGGTTATGCCGAGCTCCAGAATACGATGCGGATGATCATGGGCCGGGAGCCCACTAATGACTATTCCGGCCTACTACAATAGCCCCTCAACCCCTTCACATCAAAGCTGGTTGTGAGAGGGGTTGACCTTCCGTAGGCCGGAGCCTATTGTTCGGCTACCAATATCGAGGCATGACAGCCGTCAATTCCACGGATCATGATACGTGTCGTGTCATCCGACGGTCGAAGACGAAGCGTCTCGTCTTCCAGCATATGATGCTTCGACTTTCGAACCCAACCTTCCGTAGGCCGGAACCTACTGTTCGGCCACCAATATCGAGGCATGATAGCCGTCAGTTCCACAGATTGTGACACGTGTCGTTCCATCCGACGGCTGGAAATGAAGCATCTCGTCTTCCCGCCTCTGTCGCTTCGTCTTTCGTACCAGCCTATAAATAGGGGGTTGTTAGGAGAGAGAGAACCTTTACCACTTTCGTCCATTGTTTCCAGAGCTTCCATTCTCTCTCAAGAACACAAGTTTGCACCGGTTTCATCTTCTTCAAACTGCGTAAGAAGGTATGATCTGTTTAGCCCCTCTCGTTTCTTCAAGTCTAATGTTGTATGCTGGTTTATTTCCAGTTTCTTTGCATTTCGAGTAGTCTTAGCGTAGGTTTTTCGACTTTTCTGCAGTTTGTGTTTCTGTAATGTAGAGGCCGAGGTCTGTAAAAGAGGCCGAGGTCTGTAAAAGAGGCCGAGGTCTGTAGGAGAGGATGATGTCCGTATTAGAGGCCGTAGAACACGAGTGAGGCCGAGGGGTTCATACTCGGCCAAACCCCATTTAGACTTAGTTGAGTGATCTTGCCTTAGCAATTCTTTTGACACCAGTGCACTTCTTGATAGGATGTTCGAGATCGAAGTGGATTCAGCCCGAGCTGCGTCTGCCGACGCCGGAGAGCCCGGCCCAAGCGGCTCATCTGGACTGCCGAGCGGAGAAGAACAACCACAAACACGCTTTTTTGACGACCCTGAGAGCCTTGCCGACTTTCGCCAAACCTATGGCATCCCGGAGAGCGTACAAATTAGGTTAGTTCAACCGGATGAGAGCCCGATTTCCAATGACTTCCAGATCATCCTCCCTCTGATGGCCATTATCGAGGGAGGTGTTAGGTTCCCTTTTCACCCGTTCCTTCGGCAAGTGCTGAACCTCCTCCAACTAACCCCTTCCCAAGTGACCATTAACTTCTACCGTATAGTGATGGGAGTGATAGAGTTAAAGGAGAGGTATAAATTAGCATTCGAAGTCGAGGATCTGTTCGGCTTATACTTCGTCAATGAGAATAGGGTCTCCAAGAGCAGGTTCCTTGGGAGCCGAGCCGGGCAGAGAAAGCTTATTAGAGGGTTGCTGGACTCTGACAAGTACACAAACGACTTCGTCTGCGTCAATGGGGAATTCGAGTACGCGCTCGGCGAATTTAGATTCCACCCAATCCCTAGGGTAGCTGGGTACGCAGGTATTACATGTGTTCAAATTCTCTATGTTCCTTTCTGTCTCTCTTTGTCTTTCTTTTGAACATTGGTGTTTCTTTTTGCAGGAAAAGAAGTGGTCTTACAGCTAAAAGGCCGAGCACTTGCCATCCAGAGAAGACATCGACACTGTACGGTTCTTCTGGGTTACGTGGACTCGTACAGGTCAAAACTCAAGGCTCGGGGGGACTCCAGTAGCAGCAATGAGTCCGAAGCCGGAGAAGGGGATCCTGCGAGCCGGAAATCTCCAGTCATTCGCGCACCAGTCCACCACTCGGCACTATCCGGGAACCGAGGGCAGAAAGCAAGCTGGAGACTATTGTCGCGATATCTTCAGGTACTGACACTTCCGACTTCTCTTCGGGTTACAGCCCGTCTCCGAGTGTTGGTGACGAAGAGCTGAGAGCACTGTTTGCAGAGATTGACCGTGCAGAGGCGAAGCGATCAGAGACAGACCTCATGCCGCGCAAGGAGAAGGAGCCTGCAACTTTGAAGCTGGCAGTCGGCCCCTCCAGTGGACCGAGCAAAGAGCTGACGGATCCGCGGAAGCGAAAAGGTACAGAGGGACCCGAACAACAGAAGAATAAGCAGAAGAAAGGGGACCCTCGCCCACCCGAGATGGGCAACCAACAGAGCCGTCCTCCTCGGTCAGTGCCTCCGACGACTGCTCCCCTTGCTGCCGCAACCGATGCCGGGTGTGCAACCGGTCCTCAGCCATTCTGCCCCAAATTGCTGCTGGCTGACCGTCCATTGTCCATCGAGGACTCGGTGGACACCACTCGTCATGCGGCCCTCGCTCTGGCCGAAGGCACGCTACTGCCAAGGGATGCAGACAACCTGCCGAAGAACTTGGAAGCAGCATTCTCCGAGTTGGCGAAGCTCACTGTGAAGGTAAATGCAGTTATACTTGTTATTTTACCTGTCGTCATAGTTATTACAATTTTCACATTCTAATTATCATCTTGTGCTTGTGACGCAGTCCTGCCAGCACTTGGTTGCAGTGAAGGCCGGGCTTCTCAGGAACGCCAACTAGACTCGGTCTCTCCGGGCTCTTCATGAGAAGGAGCTGACGAAGAAAAACAAGATAACGAAGCAATGGAATGCTGCTCGGGCTGCCTTCGCTGAGGCCGAAGAAAACACCAAAGCATTGGCGAAGGCTCTAGAGGAGAAGGACGCCGAGATGTCCAAGAAGGTGGATGAGGCGGACTCGAAGGGCTACGACGACGACTATGCCGAGGCCGAGGGCAAGTACCAGAAGGAGATGGAGAGGATCAACGCCGAGCTCGGCGATCTTCTTCAGAACACCTTCAGAGACGGCTGGCTGCTGGCTTTGAAGGAAGCTCGGGTGCCTGAGGGGTCTTCACTGTACAAGAAGATCCCTAAGTATAACGAAGACATGGGACCAGCCGAGGCCGCTGTCCAAGCCCAACTGAGCCCCACTCCTCAGCCAACCAATTGGCCCCCGCGGATGCTGCTAGATCTGCCGAAGACGGTGCTCCGGCACCTGAAGTTAGAATAGTTGATCCACCGGCTCTTGAGTGAGCTCGGGTTATGTAATACTTAGTCTGTTTTTCCACGACATTGTAACTCTCGTACTTTTATACTTCGGTTTGATGAAGAATTTGTTAAGTTTTTGTGATCACCATATTTTGGTTATGCGTTTTGTGGTTAGTTTGTGAAGTGAGGATGCATGGATCGTCGGCCTATGCCAACTTATTTTGCTCATGTAGAAGCCCCACTTGTAATACGAAGCCATGACTTAGCGTAGGCTTGTCCATCATAAAAGAGTATGGCATACTGCCGAACACCATAATTTGGATAGTGTTCACTTTTAGCGAACCATACTTAGGCTGGTTGTAGTCGTCTGGCCTATAGACCGAACATGATACTTATGAAAAGAAAACCATGATAAGGCCGAAGGCCGCACTCGGAGATGTCCGAGGACTAGACGGCAAAAGCCATAAAAACAAAGGCAACCATACATAGGCTGGTCGTAGTCGTCCGGTCTTACAGGCCGCATTCGGATGTGTTAGAGTATTAGAAGGCAAAAGCCATTAAAACGGACACAACCATACATAGGCTGGTTGTAATATCGAGCAGATAGAATTGTAAAAATAACAGAGGCCATTGGCCGTACACTGAGTCTTCTCATAACAAATTGCCGTACATCTTATAAGCAAATAAGACTTAAACTTAATTGAAAGCCAAAGGCCGTACAAAAATAACCAAACTGACATAAGTGGGAGGTCAAAGGCCGCACTTTTTGAAAGTAAGCTAAATATAACTGAGTGGAGAGTACTTCGTAGATCTGCAATCTAGTGATAGTATTTTCTCAAGTTGTGAGTGTTCCATGGACGGGGGACAGGAGTTCCATCCAGGTCTTCCAACTTATAAGAGCCGACCCCGACACTTTTGATCACTCTGTAGGGACCTTCCCAATTGGGAACGAGCTTATTCGTTCATTTGGCCCCGACTACCTTTCGGAGGACGAGATCATCCGGTTTGAATGATCTAGGACGTACCCTTGCATTATAGCCCTGGGATATCGTTTGCTGATAAGCTGCAATTCGAATCCGAGCGGCTTCCCTTTGTTCTTCGGCCTCATCCAACATGGTTGACAATGTTTTGTCGTTATTCTCCGGATGGAATTCCTCAGTCCGCATTGTGGGAAGGCCGGCGTCAAGTGGGATGACGGCCTCCATGCCAAAAGCCAACGAGAATGGTGTTCGTCCTGTAGATCGGCGTGGCGTAGTTCGGTAGGCCCAAAGGACACTGTAGAGTTCTTCAGCCCATCTGCCCTTGGTTGACAGCAATCGTTTCTTAATTCCGCCGAGCAAGATTTTATTCGAGGCCTCGGCTTGTCCGTTGCATTGAGGATATGATGGTGTTGAATTAAAGAACCGTATCCTGTGCTCGACATAGAAGTCGGTAAACACGTCCCCCACAAACTGTGTGCCGTTATCAGAAATGAAAGCGTAGGGAATGCCGAACCGCGAAATGACATTCCGCCAGACAAACCTTTTGACATCCTTGTCTTCAATTCTAACCAGGGGTTCGGCCTCGACCCACTTAGTGAAGTAGTCGGTAGCCGTAATCAGAAACCTAAAGCCACCGGGGGCCACAGGAAATTTCCCGACTATGTCCATCCCCCATTGTGCGAACGGCCATGGGCTGGATAAGGGGTTGAGTTGTTCGGCCGGTTGATGTATGAGTGGAGAGAACCTCTGGCATTGGTCACAGCTTTTGACCATCTGGTCGGCCTCTTTTTTCATGTTAGGCCACCAGTATCCTTGGGTCAGAGCTCGGTGCACAAGTGATCGTCCTCCTGAATGGCATCCACAGCTGCCAGAATGCAACTCCTGGAGTATAGCACCAGTTTGGTTTGGGTGCACACATAACAGATAAGGTGCCGAGTACGCCGCCCTCCGGTACAGTTTGTTTTTGGGTCCTAGCCAGAACTGGGCAGCCTTGTGAATGATCTTGTGTGCTTCCCTACGGTCTTCAGGTAAGGTTTCATCCCAGAGGTACGATACGATGGGGTCCATCCAACTGGGAACATGTGAAATGCAGTTGACCTCCTCGCTGAAGGTAGGTTTTTCAATGCTCGGCTGTGGGAGGACATTGACAGAGACAGACCTCTGCCCCCCAGCGTCCATTGCTGATGCGAGTCCGGCTAATGCGTCGGCATGGGCGTTTTTTTCACGGGCAATCTGATCCAATGAAAAACTGCGGAACCGTTGGCTGATTTGTTCAATGGAGCGAGGTAGCGGGACATGCGGTCGTCACGGGCTTCATATTCACCGGACAATTGGTGAACGACCAGCTGCGAATCACTGTAAGCCTTGATATGCTCCGCGCCGAGGTCTCCTGCGAAACGGAGGCCGGCTAATATGGCCTCGTATTCGGCCTCGTTGTTCGAGGCAAGGAATTCTAGCCGGATGGCCATTTCATGGAGAATTCCTTCCGGCGAGATCAGGACGACCTCGGCTCCTGAACCATGGGTGTTGGAGGAACCATCCACAAACATTCTCCCCGGCTCCTGAACCATGGGTGTTGGAGGAGCCGTCCACAAACATTCTCCAGAAGTTGCATGGGTGGCGACTCGGTAGATTCTCTGTTCGGCAGGCTTGCTTCGGTACTCGGGGTGAATTCGGCAATGAAATCCACGAGCACCTGTCCTTTGATCGCCGTTCTCGGTTGGTATTGGATGTCAAAGTTGGCCGTGTGGCCAACTCCACGGCCCACTTTGAAATACGGTTAGACAGATCAGCCTTGCGGAACAAGCTTTTTAAGGGCTGTGTCGTTAAGACCGTGATGGGGTGCGCCTGAAAATAGGGCGCGAGTTTTTGGGAGGCGGAGACTAGCTCCAGCGCGAGTTTCTCTAGTGGTAGGTATCTGGTCTCTGCGCTTACTAGAGTCTTATTGGTATAGTAAATTGGAAGATGAGCTCAGTCATCTTGCCGGACAAGAACAGAACTGACCGCGTGTGGAGATACGACCAGATAGATGAACAGAGTTCCTTATCTTTGGGCATGGAGAGTAACGGAGCCGAAGATAAGTAAGCCTTCAAATCATGGAGTGCTTGATCACATTCCGGAGTCCATTCGAAACTTCTCCGGCTGCACTTCTTGAGTAGTGCGAAAAAGGGCCGACACTTATCCGAAAACCGGCTGATGAACCTGTTAAGAGCGGCAACCATTCCTGTTAATTTCTGAACGCCTTTGATAGTGTATGGCGCCGCTAGATTGTTGATCGCGCTGATTTGATTTGGGTCGGCCTCGATGCCCCTTCTGGTGACGAGGTAACCCAAAAATTTCCCATAACCGACTCCGAAGGCGCACTTGTCGGCGTTAAGACAGAGCTTGTAGGCTTTTAAAATGTCGAACACTTCCTGCAGGTGTTTGAGGTGCTCGGCTTCGAACTTACTCTTGACCACCATGTCGTCAATGTAAGCCTTCATTGTGTCACCGATTTGTTTGCCGAACATCTTTGTAACCATCTGTTGGTACGTAGCCCCGGCATTCTTGAGACCGAAGGGCATGACCCTGTAACAAAATAATCCGCGGGGACTGATGAAGGCTATTTTTTCCATGTCCGGCCCATGCATGGCAATCTGATGGTACCCTCGATATGCGTCCATAAAACTGAACCAAGCATGCCCAGATGTAGCGTCGACAAGGCGGTCGATCCTCAGCACAGGAAAGCAGTCCTTGGGGCAGGCATCGTTCAGATTTGTGTAATCGATGCAAACGTGCCATTTACCATTCTTCTTCTTCACGACTACGGTGTTCGCCAACCAAGTGGGGTACTGCACTTCTTTGATTGCCCCAGCTTACAACAGTCGGTCGACCTCTTCAATGACTGTGTCGGTATGGATCGTGGCCGACCTTCGAGGTTTCTGAATAACGGGTCGGCGAGATTTGTCCACGTTGAGCGAGTGACAAATAAATGCTGGGTCGATGCCCGACATCTCATACGGTGTCCAGGCGAACACCTCAATATTCTTCTTGAGGAACCAGGTCATGGCCTCCCGTTCGGCTGGCGATAAGGTTGATCCCAACAGAAATGTTCTATCAGTGTTGAGGTCGTCGGCCGCTACAGTGATCAGGTCTTCAACTGCTTTTTCTACAGCTGGCGTGCCAACGTTGTCAAGGAGAGGAGCGTCGGGCGCTTCTACCCACTGCACTTGTTCAGGGCAGACCTTGCTTTTTATTGCCGCCACATAGCATTTTTTGGCGGCCAATTGATCGCCCAACACTTCTTCGGGCCCCCATGTCCCATTGAAGCGAAGGACCTGATGATAAGTTGAGCTACGGCCCCAAGCTTGTGTAGCCAGACGCGACCGACGATGGCGTTGTAAGGACTTGGCACATCGACCACCACGAACTCTACTTCTACGGTCCTTGTGCCCGTGCGGATTGGGAGTGTGATCTTGCTAAGGGGCCAAACGAGAGCCGAATTGAACCCCACCAGCGGTACTTCGGTGGGTGTGAGATCCGCATCCCGCAGGTGCAGCGCCTTGAACAAGGAGTAGTACATGACCTCGGTAGAACTCCCTTGGTCAACTAGAATTCGGCGGACTAACGAATTGCCGAGGGTGAGGGAGACGACTAACGCATCATTGTGCGGCATTTGGAGGCGTTGCAGATCTTGATCGGAGAACGAGAGGTTGCCCCAAGACTGGCTGTCGAGATGTGGGCGTTTAGTTCCCGCACTTACGGACATGATTTGTTTCCCGCACGCCGCACGTTTGATCTCGGCCCGAAGGGTCTCCTCGGGGGCCGCATCCACCATCCCATGAATGATGTCGATCACTCGAATTTCCCCACTGTTCTCCTTCTCGGGTTCTGACTGGACCCGGCCTGTGTTTTTTCCTCGTTGATGAATTCCTTGAGATGTCTCTGCGATACCAGTCGCTCGAGGAATTCCCTCCATGCTCGGCAGCGTGTAGTCAGGTGACCCTTCTCCCTGTGGTATGAACAGCGGTACGGGGAGTCCGGCGTTTTCCGCAGTTCTCCCAACGGTCTCCTCGGCCATTCAAAGTACGGCTCATGCTGTATTTTCTTGAGGATCTCGTACGTTGGGATTTTGAAGACCGTTTTCACGACGGCAAATTCGTGTGGCCGAGAGCCCTTATTTCTCCCGGAGGATACCACGTTCACACCTCGGCGCACGCCGTGCTGTGTATTCTTGTTCCCATCCCCCCGACGGGGATGGTTTTGTTCGGCCTGATGCCGCTCGCTGCGAGCCTCCTCCAATCGGCAGTGGTTATCGATCCGGCCCATGAGGTCATCCATATCGATAGGGCTGGATAACACGAGGTCCTCGAATAACCTGCTTCTGTGATCCAGACTCAGTTTGAATGAGGTGACGGCAATGGCGGGATCACAACCCTATATCTCGTTGAAGAGCTCCCAGTACCTAGCGGCGTACTGTCTGAGAGACTCATTTGCCGACTTGCGCAACGCAAGGAGGGAATCGACGCCTTTCCCCAGGCTGGAAGGGAACAGTTTGCACATCAAGGCGTCGTCAGTGCTGTAGAGAGCCATCATCTGCCGAAAGTGCACCAGGTGCAGGTAGGCATCCGTCTTGGGGTCGTACTTGGTGAATTTTGGGGGATTGAAACCACGCGGTGGACGTACTCCATCGATCTCCATGGTAAAGGGAGAAGAGATGAGCTGGTCGTGGATGATGTCGCACTGTGATCGTGCTGGCCGGACCTCTTGTTCGGCCTTTCCCCCCTTCTGGCTATGAGTTGTGGTCTAAGATCCTACCCACCATGATACCGAGGGGAACGCCCGCGATAGTTATGACGCCTAGGTGACTGATCCCTTCGGCCGCCATACCTCCGATCCATTTGAGTCTCATGCGTCGGGGTAACGTATGAGGGTGTGGTCGGAGGAGAGTACGACTGAGTGCTACTGACTGGTTGAGCCCCCAGCCTTCTATGAACGGAGACTCGCCGAGCCCCTCGTTCGACGTCCGAACAGTTTTCAGACGGTGTGGTCCGGGTTCATCCCCGGCCCCGTGTCTCATTGATCGCGTTAACTTCGGTCGCGACTCCTAGTCGTTCGAGGGCCGGACGCTTCTACCTTTCTCTTTGCTCCAGAGAGCGTGTCCTACGGCGCCTTCGTCGCTGAGCTTGCGACGTTTTGCCGTTCTGGTTAGGTCTGATGGCAACTTTGAGTTGCACAACCTCTTCCCTGACTAATTGAAGCAGCTGATCCTTTTCTACCGGTCGAGCTTCCAGGCGTTCGACATATGTCCTGTCCCTCAGATCAGCGCGAACTTCTGCAGGCGGAGTTGGTGGAAAAACTGGTAAAGTTGCTGGGTCAGTCTCAGTGGCTACCATTGTTGGATCTGGTGAGATTTAAGGTAAGGGTTTGAAGATGAGAAATCAGAAGGATCTCCCACTGTGGTCGCCAAATTGTGGAGTCTGGAATCCAATCTAGACTTCTCGGGTTGATGAATCGGATCCTCTCGAATAGCCTGCAAAACACTCAACACTAAATTAGTGCCGACCGGGGGTTGGATCTCCGGTGGGCACTCCGACGATCAAGTTAGCCTTCTAGAAAGAATGAGAGCAACTTGAAAGTAAGTTCTTAGCGCGAATGTGCATGTACCTGTGGTAGGAGTGCCGTTGGAGTATTTATAGAGTAGGAATCCAACTGTCTGCCGGTGTCTTCGGCCCAGTATGTAGGACGTGATCCGAAGACCGCGGAGGCGTTGCCACGTGTCCTATGTCCGTGCGGATCGGAAGGGTGTACTTGCACGTTCCCTTAGAAAGCGGAGAACGTGTATTCGTGTTTAGGAACCGAGTTGCAGAGCGTTTTTAGACGTCCTGGCCAAGAAACTGCCAAAGGGGATCCCTTGGCCGAGTGATGAATGCCGAGCATAGAGAGGCCGAAGATCGGTGCGGAACGTGATACCACCGTTCGGAAAGGCCGAGCTCAAACTCCGGCCGACAAGTCGTCCGGCCCAATACCAAGAAACTCATATTGGTAGGTTTGGGTTATGCCGAGCTCCAGAATACGATGCGGATGATCATGGGCCGGGGGCCCACTAATGACTATTCCGGCCTACTACAATCTTCTTTACCCATTTATGGGCGCGACGTGTCTTCTCAAAAGAATAAGTAATCACAAAATGAGAAAGAAAACTCTCTGAATCCCTTAATTACATACCATGTGGAGAAGTGTTTAAGAATAGTTTTGATATTATATGCTATCTGAAGAATATTTAATCACAAAAAGGAAAGAAGTCTCCCTCAATTCCCTCACTACACACCATGTGGAAAGGTGTTTACTAATTAATTAAAATATTTTATAATTAATCATATGATTAATGTTGATAAGGTTTGAAAAACTGCACCTAAATTTCGACAGGATGTGAAAACATGTCTTACCATTAAAAAAAAAAGGATGAATTACACTGAGCTATCCTCAAGTTTTTGTAGAAACAGCCGACAAGCTATCTAAGCTGTTGACATTATTTTTTTTCACAAAATTAATACAATTCGCACCTCATAATTTATAGAACTCGTCGTAGAGTCCTTTAATCTGATACATTTTTATTTAGCTTTATAGCGGTTCAAAGATCATTCTCCTTTTTATGCAGTGGAGAAACCTAATAAACTTAAACTTTCCTTTTTGTCCTTATTTAAATTTTTCTTAATTTTCTATTTTGCATTATTTTGCATCCATTTTTGTTAGTCAAAAAAAATCAAGAAAGACAAAAATAATCTAAATAGTTGTCTGTTTTGGATTATTTTTTCTTTTGTAATTTATTTTTAGTTTTTAGGCATCTATACTATTATGTATTGCAAGGCGACTTTTAGTGAAAGTCGTCCTGAGCGCGACAAGTGGCGCAATACGATTGAGTTAGAAATTAAATTAACAAATTAAACAAATATTAATTGAATAATTATCCCTAACAAATCATATTAATTGAATAAATTAAATTTTAATGAATAATTATCCTTAACAAATTAAATTCAAACAAGTACTTATCATTTTTTATCAAAAGTGCGCCAAGTGGCAAGTCATGATTGGATTAAAAATTTAATTGACAAAATAAGTCCCGAACCTAATAGCCTTTTAAATAGTTCAAATTTAAAATAATACTTATTCTTTTAATTAAATAATAATACAATTTCTCTTAACAAATTAAATTCAAATGAATAAGAAGTGGAGTTTGAATTCATGCGCACCATAAGTTCCGAACCCAATAGCCAATAATCCTGTTTTCAAGTTTTTGCAACAAATATGGAGGCTTTGTCAGCGAAATTCACATATATATGAACAATCATTTGGATTGACGAATTTGTTGTGATGCTGAGTTTCTGTGCAAGAGTGTTAAAAAACGAATTAAAGGTGCATTGTTATGGGTGGTAACTACAACTATTGTGTTATAGTCTGGTGCTTGAAATTTTATACGGTAAGTCTTCTTTGAAGTTAGTGTTTTTGTTTGTGTTGTGTTTATTCTATTTTTTCATCCAAAGAATTTTCATATATTCACATTGACCCTGTTGGCTATGAACTGTACAAATAACTTTAATTTAATTTATTGTTTTTACATATTAGACCATAATCTCTGGCTTGATTTTTTGAAGCCGTTTGAAATTCTAAACATATTTTTCTATTTTGATGAACATAAAATTTATTTTTATTAATATTTTGCAACGATTGTAATTATTATCCATAATCTCTAACTTGGTTTTTTCCTTTGAAGGCTATTTTATTATATATTCGAAACTCTAACCATATTCTTCTGTTTTGATCGACATAAAATTTATTTTTTCATAAATATTGTGGAATAATTACATCTATTATCCATAACTTTAAGTGTGGTAGCTAAATTTAAATATTTGTGCACGCTTTTCTTTCTTTACTAAATTAGTAATTTAGATTAAAACGTATCAACTAAATAGAAATTATAATACTATAGAGACAAACATGAAAACAATAACTCAATGATTCGTAAAGAGTAGCGACAATGATGAAAAAAATCTAATTATCCGCAGATAGGCATGAAAAATAAAAATTATAATGCTATAGAGATAAGCATAAAAAAAATAATGAAATGACAGTATAATTATTATTTTCATCTTTTATGACATCCAGATGAATTTTTTGTATTTTTAATACAAATTTACATATTATTTCTTCTACAAATTTAAATCTATTATACACATTATTATCCAAATATTTTGATTTATAATATAAAAACTATAATGTAAAATTTAAAGTCTAGAATTTCAAAAGTAATTTAGTTCCGAATTTTGGTTGATCTCGATTAATCCGTAAAAATAATTTACTTCCAAATTATATTTAGTTGATGCGGTGAATAATATATACGTTTTTATTATTTAAAATTCTAAAATAGCGCGTGATTTTAGAATCGTAACAATAGAATAGTGCATATTTCAATTCATCCCATGCATAACACGGATGTTTTGCTAGTAAATATTCTTATTTTTGAAGATTTCTTTTATTAAGACGAATTAACGATCCATAAAAATTAAACCTACTGTCAGAGGACTAGATGGTTGTATTCTATCATTGTTACGGTGCACAAATCATGGATGCACCGGAGTTTGGAGTAGGCGAAGACTGGCCATCGCAGCCGTAAAATTGGGGAGGGGACACATGTTGAAACGGTATTGGAACACTTGGTATCCGAGTGCGGACCTAATGTTACACATAACGAACGCCCCTATAAAGTCAAGGAGAGTAGATAATTTATTTTTATTGGAGGAATAGACTTGTGTTTAGTTTATCCAGAAAAGGACTTGTGTTTGAGAGAAAATATTCTTAAAGACAAAAAAGTCCATTACCTGAGAAGTACTCCCTACTCGCGTCAGATTTTTTAGATTTCTTCACTGGTCTCGATAAAAGGAATAAAAAATTAAAAAAAAATTAAAAAGTTATGACTAGAAGCCTAAAAAAATCACTAAACACCAATTTCTAACGGGTAAAAAAGCACAGGAGAAAAGAAAGAATTATAATCAAATCGGAGATCTAGAGAGTTTCTCGGAATCAAATATAGTGTCCTCTATTTTGACTTATAACTCTTTGTCGACTTCTCACAAACTGCTCTCATAAATGTTTCTTCAAGATTTGACTTCTTGTGCCTTACTCCAATTAGATCCTCCTCCAAGCTGTTTCTAAACTCTACCAATAACTGGTTTTCAAGTACCACATGTTTTAGGATTAGCCCCATAAAGCTGCATTTGTTTTTGGACAATGTCATTCCAACAATCTCTAGCTAGCACCTAACTGTCTAGGATTTTTCACTCATCATCCTTCATCGCTTCTGATTTTGAACCATCAAGGGGTTGATTCAGCTCTTCACTCCTCATCCTTCATCTCTTTGTCGATTAATTCCCATTGTTTTTCCTTCTTCTGCTGCCATCGATCCCTCTCGAACCTAAGGTGCTCTGATACAAGTTGTTAGGAGACAACAAAAATAAAGATGAGAAACAATCAAACAATCGAAAGACCACAACACACGAATTTATTTAGTTAATTTCGAGTTAAACAAATCGCTTAATTGTTCGTCCACGAGTTGTTGGGGTATTTCACTATGATTAGGGATAAATAGGGTTACAATTTGAGTGTCATGTAGCTTTATATTTATAGCTACATATGAGCTCAATACAAAAAAGCCCAAAAAATTATCAAAACTTAATTTCTCACGCCGCGCTCCATTAGAATGCAACATGCCCAATCCGAATGCCCAAAAACATGCTCTGCGCAAAAAATCTTGCGTCTCCCGTTCAGATGCCTAGTGCAGACCAAGCTTCACACCTACAGTTTTGTGCTTAGTTCCCTTTTAATCTTTGTAATTTCCTTTTTAAAGATTAATAAAAGTTTCTTTTGCTGAGGAAAAAAAAAGAACACAAATCTTTAATACATAAGCACTATCAAAAACCACACTTGTTTGGGAGGGATTTTTTGATGTGTTTTTTGGATTCTAAGATTCTGATTTTGAAATTTTAAATTCTAAAAACTCATAATCAGAATCTGTGAAGTGTTTGGTACAATCATGTAAAATAGATTATGAATCTGTAAAGTGTTTGGTAGTAGAATCAAATTATTATATTGTGGGTGAGCAATGGTAATAAAATTTTAGAATCCAAAATCAAAATCTCAAAAGTAGCTCGGCACCTACTTTTGAGATTGTGGCTCTAAAAGCCTATTTTGAAAACTCCACAATCAGAATCCCATAATTAGAATCTGAAAATCAGTATCCCAAACACCTAAAAATCTCAAAATTTCAAAAACACTTCCAGAATCACTCTCAAACACCCACCTAATATTCTGATCCCTCATAGATTCTCCCTCTAGAATAGCTATGGCCTATGGGTGATCAGTTGGTGCAGCTTCTGGATGAGCGGCCTTTCCTGAATAGCCCTGATTCTGCTTTCTTATAGAGCTTGAATATTTCTATTCTGACTGCCTCAAAGTATCTTTTGAGATTCTATGAATTTGACTTTCTAGGCAAGTTTACCATCTACCAAACACAATAAACTCTATTTCCTAACTGAATGCGAATTCCACAGAATATGCCCATCACAACTTTTGACTTAACAAGAGGATCTGGAGAAATCGGAAGATGTTCAGTGATTAGCCGAAAGAATGTTGGTTGATGAATCCAACTTAAATTGTGGTGGCGGGAATCAAATGGCCTTTCATTATCGTCTGGTTTGAGAACTAATTGACCATGAAATTCAAATGAGAAAGGGAAAGTATATGCACAAAAATTTGTATGCATAAATTTAGACACAGATATATTTGGAATTGTTCGATTCACGTAAAACTATCATTATGTTAAAGATTTTACACACATTGAACGATTCCGAACGCATCTGAATTTGAATCTATGCTTACTAAACTTTTTTCATAAACTTTTTGAAAGAGAAAAAAGAAATGCTCACAAAAATGCATGTGCTTTAAATGGAAATAGTAATAGTAATATATAAGTAAGGCAATAAACTCCCACGTTGTGAAGTAACATGGCGGCACATGATACTTTGTTGGACAAGATCCCATTATACGAGGAACATAGGTATAACGTATTGTATCTGCCCAGTTTCGAGCAAGTCCCGTACAGTTTCACAAAGCGAATCAAACCGATGACTATTTTATATAATAACAAGTTTAGAAACACAAATTATTTGCACATATTCAAATATAAATGTGTTTGAAAAAATTGAATGCACATGAGTCTTACAAAGACATCTGTATTTTGATGTGCACAAATAATTCGTGTTCTTAGACTTTTTGTTTATATAATAATGCTCCAATTATAAACATGAGTTTAATGATTTCTACTGCTAACCCAAAACCTCTTTGGTGCAGTAGAATGTATTTGAATGTATCCAAAAAAATAATAGTAACAGTTGAAGACAAAACATTGGCTTGAAATATTTATCTATAATTTTGGGCTAAATAATATTCTAACTGCAAATAAAGAAAATACCTTTGCAATCAACCATTTCATTTTTAACCCCAGTCGTATTGGAAACGTATTCGGACGTATCGGAGCTGTATCCCTTGTGTATCGTAAATGTATCTAAAATTAAAATGATTTAATTTTAATATCCGATACTTTTCAGCCGTATCCAATACATATCAGGGCGTATCGGGCATGTATCGGTATCCGGTAAGTATCTGAAACTCGTACGCGACTAGTTTTAGAGTATCCGTGCTTCATAGCTGTGGAGTCGTTTGCTTTGTTTTCCATTAATGCTATGGTTCTAGTATGGGTCTCTGCAGTGTTTCCAAATTGTTGCAGTTTGGAAAGATCATGTATTCAGCTTTCATGATAATGGAATACCGGAATGTTATTATACCAAATTTAACATCAAGAGGGTGAGTATGCAATGGGTTGTTCTGATGCAGCAGAGTGGATTGGAAGTTCAAATTTCTTTTGGTTTTACGCAGTCAAATAATTCTGCAGTCTCCAGTTTCATGATATGGGATGCAATGGTTTGTTTCTGATGCAGCAGAGTGGATTGGAAGTTGCAGTTCTTCTGGTTTTACGCAGTAAAATAGTATTCTGCAATCTCCAGCTTTATACTTACGATTTGGATAGACATTTGTCTTTCAAAATATAATGATTGAAATCTCACCGAAATAGCACTACAATACTTGCGAACCAAATCATGTTTCATGTTTTGTACACTCTGAAGACCCAATACTCAAAACAATTTATGGTTGCATCTCCAAAAAAAAAATTCATTATGGTGGAAACACATGTATTTATAGGAGTATTTGTGACTTTTTGAAGCAACTATGAAAGAAAGTGACATAACTTTAAAGAAATGACACAACAATTAAAAAGTGACCCAACTAGTTGCCAACGAATACACACAATAAACTTTGATCAACTTGACATTGAATTTGCAAAAAGGGTAAGAGTTTTACCATTTTTATGCCAAATTTTGACTTTGGCACTCGTTATTGCTGTCATGATAGAGGTGAGGTTACGAGTTTTATTCTATCCAAATTCGAAACATAAGTATTTAAACCGACATTCTGGTTTTTCTATGACCAAACTATTCTTGGCTAACAAAATGTACTAATCAGTTCTTTTTTCTTTACGAACATCAAAATCCAACCTGTTTGATAATTCTCAATGAAGAAGAAAGGGATTAGTTTCTGTTTCTGGTGGAATAGTTTGAAGCAAAGCCAATTGGAGCGATTGCACTTGAACAGGATGAACAAATTTGCACAAAAGGGAAACTATAAGACTGGATGGTTGCATCTCATAAGATTTAATTTCTCAAGGATCCATTTGGTTAATTTGATTCGTGAAGCAATCGAGAAATTATCTATGTCCAATTATTTTAGAGGATGGATCTATAAGAATTCACCTACCCAACACCAACAATTCTGACTTGAATTATTTTCCTCTATTAAGAGGTAAATTTTTCTAGAACATTGATCCTAATAAGAAAATGATACAATCACGGAGGTAAAACATAAATTCTACTCCAAACAGAAAGACAAACTTACAATTTTATTATAGCCAAACATTCACATAGAGAAACTCTTAAAAGTAGTTGAAACATGACAAAATGTTCATGATCATCACCTTTTTATTTAAGGAAACTACGGACAAAACTAGTAATGGACATGCCAAAAGCGATGAAGGCCAAACAGAAAGCTATGAACGTCCACGGAGAAGCAAAATACTTGCGTCTCACGTGTGCCATATTCTTCGGCCAACAACGCTCACTATACTTGGCAGCTTCGTTGCACATATCTGCGAAAAAGAACTCTCCTAGTGCAGCTTCCTTGCATAGCTTGTTGAATAGATTAGTTGCGTCCTCGCTAGCGCCCAAATAGTTATGCAGAACTCCAGCCTTTTCTAGCACTTCCACATCTTTCTCAGAGTTCACGAGCATGTCCATGAGGTATGCGTAGGACGTGAAGTGCTGCGAAGCCCCGGGACAACACTGTTCAAAGGCAATGAGATTTCTGAGGAATGCCTCTGTGGGGTCGTATATTCCCAGAGGGGGAATTTCAAAACGGGCCCTATGACACCACCAGAATGGTCCTTTAGGTTCACTGAACTTGACACTGAATAGATCACTTCCCGTACCGGGTACAAACTTGACACCTGCATAGTCGAGGTTTGATGCAGAAGGCAAGATTTCATTATGTTCTTTTGTTTTTGTTTCTTCACGAGGAAGGTAATCCTCGTGTAGTTTATGGAGGATATGATTGTAGTTGGCATTAGTACCCCGGATGTTGGCTTCTTCTTCTTTAGAATTTTTCATTGGGTTGCCATTGCCAAAAACCCAGAGGACTAAGTCACTAGGAGAACAACAACTATCACTAGTTTTTGATTTGCTTTTTGGACTCATCATGTTGCCAAAGTAACTAGAGACATAATCGGTGAGGGAATAGTTATGGGGACGTTTCGGAATCCGATCCACTATGAGTCGGAACAATTTTTCAAGAACAAAGAAAGGAATTTGGTTCTCGAGTAGCAGCAAGTCATGTTGTACGGTGTTGGCTGTCAAAATGCTATCAAAAATCGGATCTACTATTTTTTGACTGTTGTTGTTTTTGGTGCACTCCTCCCCTTCTTGTGGCAGTTGAATTGTATTTTTCATGCACGTCTCTTCCCGAGGCCGCTGAATTATTGTCTCTTGCATGCACATCTGTATCCGAGGCAAAGGCCGCTGAATAATTGTCTCTTGTATGCGCGTCTGCCCCAAAGGCAAAGGCTGCTGAAGTATTGTCTCTGGCAGAGGCCGCTGAATTATTGTCTCTTCCATGTGGGTCTGTCCCAGAGGCAGAGGCCGCAGAATTCTAGTCTGAGCCTAAGACACAAAGTTTGAGTGAGGCCCTTCACTAAATTATAACACACTTTTAACGAGAATTCACATGCCTTAGACAGTTTATTGGAATTTTGAAACAAATGTGGAACACTAGGTGAGCATCAAAAAGCATAACTCGCATATTTGTACAACGTGAATGAGTACTACGTTGATTGCGTTGCAATATGCTTCAGAGTCTGTGTGTTAAAAGTGTATACAAATACAAAAGACGACACCCGAAAAATGATGCTAAAAGAATTTTTAGTGGAGCAGGTTAGCTTCCATACCTCTGAGTTGCCACTGTCTCCCCCTATGGTAGGTGTTTTTTCTTCTTTGAGTATAAGAGAGAATCTGTAGAGAAGTTCAAGGATGAAGCAACCATCCACCAACAGCATTTCCTCGTCCAGCACAACTTCCTCTGCATAGCATTTCTTTGCATCATCTATCGACATCTTCATTTTTGCTACACATTCTTGTAACACCTCAAACTTTTTCTCCATGGCTAATTCAGGATCTTTGATTCCTTCGGTCAATCGACAAAATAAGTAATTGGTGTAGCTCGATTCGACATGTTGTATGGGGGTTTGGAGGTGTTTTTCGTGCCGGTGAAGAGGACCAATAGCAATGAGACGAGGGGTGTAGGCACTTTCCTTCAGCTTCTGAAGCTCTTCGGGCACTCTGTAAATGCTAGCGGAAGAGAACAAGGAATCTGTTTTCTGGGCACGTTTATCAATATTGTTACCGATGGTCACTGTAAGGCTTTCAAGAGCTTTCTCATAGTCCATCCCCTCTTGACTCATTTCAGTGGAGCGGAATTGCTTTTGATCCATGAAAATCAAGAAGCAATTGTCTTGGTTTGGGCGAAAATGGTTTAGGATTGTTCTGGTATTCAGTATGCCGAGACCATTGCTGGCACATCTATATATAGACGGTTCCTCAGTTCTAACTTAAATTGTTCGGACAAGTTTACGCGTACTCATCCCGGCATCACACTTGAGTCTGTAGATTTTCACTTCTCAATGAATCTTAAATCTTGATTTTGAATTCGAGAAAATTTTCGGAGAAAAATTCTAGGGCCATAGCACTCCCTATAAGATGTGAACGTATAGATAAAATGTGCTTGGAATTGTTGGGTTCATATGATTATAACGGATCCCATTTGCATTTGACGATTTCGAATATATCTGTGTTCGAATGTGTTATTTCTAGACTTGTTCTTAATTACAATCATTAGGATTTTTTTGCCTCTTTGGTATGCCTACCTTTAATTAATTGATGGAGATCTTGAAATAAGTGGCTTGACATTTTCTACCTGAACGGTAACAACAATGACAATGGCGAATATTTTATTGCCATCTGTTGGAAACTTTATCACTTGGCAAGCAACTAGAGCAATTTTTTTTTCTTGTCATTTTCATCCCCTTTTTTGTTTTTCCTAACCACGTGAATCACACTATTCAATCCCATATCAAAGAGGTAGGCACAAAAAATAAATAAATAATTGACAGAAACTAAAAAATTAATTAAAATAAGACCCTGCTCAAGACACTGTAAAGAAGAATTGTCATTTTTTGAAAAACAAAAATCGCGTTTTGGTAATTTTTTTATACTTTCGCTCATAGTTTTTATTCCTTGCGTTAAAGAAAAATGATTGATTTAAAAAATTTACTCGAATTTTTATTTTTGATAACTCTAAATATTCGAATTAATTTATACGCACCTCAATTACGAACACTCAGACTTAGAGTGTGAGCGGTTGAAATATCATCCATCACTTCTATTCACCTTGTCCCCTATTTTCACCTCAACCCCCACTAGCTACCACTTACCTGAAAATAATAATATATTGTACCTAACATTTTTACTATTTGTTTCATCATGATATTTTACATTGTAAGAAAAAATAATCACTATTATAATAATACTTAAAAATGATACTATCAAGGTGAGTTAGATGCCAAATTTTGTAAAACTTTCATTGAAAAAACTAAAATAAGTATTGATATCAGTCTAGAAAAGACTGTTATCACTATCACAATAGTTGTTAAACAACATGTCGGTTTTTGCAAACCTGTCATTGAAAAAATTGAAATAAATATTGATGTCAATTTACGAAAAAAACATCTCATCACCACTATATTAATAGTGCTTAAACAACAAGTCAGTTTTTGCAAACCTGTCATTGAAAAAATTGAAATAAGTATTAATGTTAGTCTATAAAAAAAATGTCATAATTACCATAATAGTGTTTAAATAACATGTCAGTTTTTATAAATCTGTCATTGAAAAAACTGGAATAAGTATTGATGTCAGTCTACAAAAAAAACACTGTCATATAATCCCCTTTAGAATGTCAATTTTGATTAAAACTGACATTGAAATAAAGAACGCGCATAATGTGTTAAATACATATGTTATATATTAGATATTGTAAATATCTCATGAATATTATGTTCGATGTAGTGGTCAGAGAAGATACGCGTAAAGTGTTAGTTGGGTGGAAGATCAGGGGTTCAAAACTTGGGAAGGAAGATATTAATGTTGTTCTTGCCATATTAAGTAGATAATGGTATTATTTTTAATGACGCTTTATGACTGTCATATTTATAGTTAACGATGATAATTATAATCTGTTGGTACCCAGTGGTTCGTATCAGTTGGTATCAGAGCCAAACCCGCACCCGTCCAGCCGCCACGGGAAGTCGGTGGGGCCCAATTGCCCCTGCCGCCGTGGGCGTCGGCTCAGACGGGGTGGGCATGTTATGACCCAGTGGAGTTCCACATCGGAGGATTAGGCCCGAGATAGTGGGTATATGAGCCCCTGGGCACCCTCCCCTCTTGAGCTAGCTTTTGGGGGTGAGTTCTACCCAGTGGTTCGTATCAGTTGATCTTATATTTTTTAACGACACTTATAAAGTGTCATCTGTATAGATATCAATAAATAATAGTTGCAAACTATCATTACAAATTGAAAACTTTTAATGTTACCTTTATAGATAATAATAAAAAGGGGAAGATTCGATAGTGACGTTAATTTTTCAAAAATGTGAGAAAAATGCTCCCAACTCGGTAGCCGAGTCCTCAGATTTAAGAATTTATTCTTACTTAAGGTCTTACATGTAAAATCTTTCAAGTAATATCAATTTTATGAGGTCAATCCCTAATTTTTCAGTTGAATTGGACTCCCGCTAATTAACAGTGCAATTGGTACTCAAAAATAAATCGAGATAAGAATAAATTTGCACGACGAGTTATA
This sequence comes from Arctostaphylos glauca, assembly GCA_019985065.2. NCBI lineage: Eukaryota > Viridiplantae > Streptophyta > Magnoliopsida > Ericales > Ericaceae > Arctostaphylos > Arctostaphylos glauca. Next base: position 22,788,430 of record JAHSPW020000003.1, read on the forward strand.
AAAAAAAAGTGAGAAAAATAGTCAAATTACGATCCTATGGTAGACCACCACGTCAATAGGCTCTAGACAGCTTCGGTTTGGAGTAACTACGAAGATACTTGTCCTTTTTCAAATAGTCTAAACCTTCCAAAACAAATGTTTTCTACAAAACATAAGCCACAATTTTTGTTGAATTTTTTACCTAATGTTTTTTTTTCTTTAAAAAATTGAAGAAATAAATACCTAGAAAAATAGGGGTAAAAAAAATAGAAAAAGTCTACGAATATATTTTATCTTGCAAAAATTTGGACAGAGATTTCATTTATCCGAAATCACTCGATGTATGTGAAACCTTCCAAAATGATGTATTCGTATAATTTATGTCTAAAAAACTACTAATTCTTATAATTTTTGAAAATCTAATCAACAAATGACATGTTATTATAATGATTGACCACAATATTACCAATCTTGTCATTTTATATACATAATTTTCCTCTTTAAAAAGATTATTTGTTTCATTTTTCGAAAACTAAAGTGACATATTGCTGTGGTACCAAACAACATAAGACTTATCTAGAAGTGAGTAGAACCTTACCATTCAACTTTTATTACTAACCATGTGAATTAACCACAAGGGTTCGTTCAATAAAAAGAGAGATGGTGATTAAGGCTTTTGCCCTCTAAGATTATAAGGTCGAATTCCATCAGAATCAATTACTAAGGGCCAATGGAGATTTACCTAGTTGTTAACTTCTGGAATTCAAAGACTAATCGACATTAAGTTTGGGGTTATTACAAAGCCAGCCGGATATTTCGACTATAAAAAAAAAGTGTGAATTCTTTTGTTGATAAACCTTTTTTTAATCATCGTGGACGCGACACGTCTTTTCAAAAGAATAAGTAATCACAAAAGAGGAAAGAAATCTCTCTCAATTCCTTCATTACACACCATGTGTAGAGGTGTTTAATAATAAATATGATATTATATGCTATCAAAAGAATATTTAATCACAAAAGGGGAAAGCCACATGTGGAAAGGTGTTCAATAAATAATTAGAATATTTTATCAAAAGGGGAAAGAAATCTCTCTCAATTCCCTCTTTACACACCATGTGGAAAGGTGTTTAATAGTTAATTAGAATATTATACATTAATGTTGGTAAGTTTTGAAAATCTGCACCCAAATTTCCTCAGTAAACACGGTGTGAAAACGTGGCTTACCATAAAATAAAGTATATTATGATTCATGGCAAATGATTAACGTTGGTCACAATTTTGCTATCAGTAATAAAAATCAGTTTGGATTCCACACCGAACACCTCTGATGAGTTAAACTATAAGTATATTATGATTCATGGAAAATGATTAACGTTGGTCACAATTTTGCTATCAGTAATGAAAATCAGTTTGAATCCACACTAAACACCTTAAAAGTTAAACTATTCGCACGAATAGTTTAACTCATAAAAGGTAATCAATGGAAAGTTCAGGATGCTTGTCACTGTTGATAGCAGTTTTGCGTTAGTCAAATTTGCCCACAGCTTCTATCTTTTCCTTCTCAACTCAATCTTTCAAATATTTGTGTTCAGATAATATACACATGTACACGGAGATTTTTCTACACAGATTCAGATAAAACGTGTTAGGAATCATCCGGATTACATGTGCCCCTCATTATTTTTGTGGGTACATGTTTCAAACGATCTACATGTTCCGACCTATATAGAAAAAATTATGCATGCGCAAACTTTATTTTTGAATGGAGTTGTTGAATATTCGATTTTCAAATGAACACAAAGTACATACCCGTTTATTTGACATTATACTTAATGGTGTTAAAAATTGGGCATCGACTTTCCAAACCTCTCCTGAGGTTTCAGGAAACAAGTCTAAACACTACGTGTAGTTTTCGGCTAAGGACCATTACAATCAAGTTATGTATAAAAGTATGTGAGAATGAGTGCATAGATGATAGCTTAAGAATGTACATTGGACCTGGTCCAATGACCCATTTTATAGGGTGAATGATATGGAGGCTAATGGCTGTTGATCTCGCCCATTGTTCTCTATTGGCGAGAAACGGGTCATTTTCTGAGGCTCTGTCTTTGGAACTTGGACTGCCATCCGGCTTCATTTACAGAATCTTGCGGATCCCATAAACGGTTCCTTTTTGCTAAGCGAAATGTTACTCTCCATACTTAAGCCTCAACTGCAAACCAATTACCGAATGTATTAATGTTCCATTACGGCATTGAAATGGCTGAAGGAATTGGGCAGATCTGTACTTGGATATCTCTTTCTTCAACGATCTCTGTCCCAAAAGCCATATTTTCTAGAGCTAGCTGTTTGCACCTTTCAATAGCAAGTTCTTCATTTGCTTAAGTTTCTGCTGGCCCTGTGAGTCCCAAAGAAAGTAGGTCCCAAAAGTGTTTGAGGCAAAGCCAAATATAGCGATTGCGCTCGAACAGGTTGAACAAATTTGCCCAATAGGTAAACTCCGAGACTGGGTAGTGATATTTTATAATAAGATTTGATCTCATAAGTATCCGTTTGGTTATTGTCGAATAATTCGTGCAACAGCCTGAAAAATGATCTCATGAGTTTCTTCGACGATGGATCTACAGGAATTCACCAATCCGAGCAATAATGGCCCAGACTTTGTTGCAAGACTAATACTAATAGCAAAATGATAGTATGACACGATCACGAGGCCACAAAGACAAATTTTATTTCAAAGAGAAAGGCAAAGTTAGAACTTTATGATGGTCATATATTCACAAACATTCCCATAGAAGCATTCAAACAGAAACTGCTAGTCCGGACTTGGTTCTCTGGCCTTGAAGATGTCCATTAATTGGTAATAACCGGGTGCCGTTCCCGTTGCAAACAACCATTGATAAAAGCCGTAGAACAAACACATTGTTACAACAAACCATCTCTATTGTTCCTTCAAATATGGAAACAGCCTTACTATAAACCGAAGTGCTTGAAAAACATTCACTTCAACGACAGTAGTTCAATCGCCACTTGTGCAATCGACCCGAACAAAGAAACGAATCCCAAATAGAACGCTTGGACTTCCACGGATCTGCAAAGTATCTACATCTCCAGTGTGCCGTAAAGTTCGTCCAACAACGCTTACTATACTTGGTGGCTTTGTTGCACGTGTCAGCAAAAAGAAACTCTCCTAGCATAGTTTCCTTGCATAGCTAGTTGAATAGGTTTGTGGCATCCTCGCTGGCACCCGAATAGTTACGCATGACTCCAGCATTTTCAAGCCTTTTGACGTCTTTCTCAAAGTTCATGAGCATGTCCATGTGGTATGCGTAGGAAGTGAAGTGCTGCGAAATCCCAGGGCAACACTGTTCAAAGGTGATAATGTTTCCAAGAAATACCTCTGTGCTATCATTTATACACAGTTGGAATTTCAAAATAGTCCCTACGACACCACCAGAACGGGCCTTGCAGTTCACTAAACTTGACTATGTATAGATCCTTTTTGATACCAGGTACAATCTTCTTACAACTTCTTCTTCTTTAGGACTTTCAGTTTGTTGCCAAAAACCAAGAATACATAGTCACTTGGCAGATAATTTGTGGAGGATATGGACTTGTTTTCTTTTTTTGTTTTGAAAGGCAAATGAATTATATTAGAAGAATTAAAAGGAATACAATGGGATGGGTGGTAAGATACCACCCAAGGCCACGGACCCAAAACCAACTAAATTAAGAAAAAGACCTAACACCGAAAGAAACTATCGCAGTTCCAATCACTACAAATAGAAGAAGAACAAAATTAGAAGAAACACCAGAAAAGTCTGATCCCATTAGGGAACTACAAACTACACCAAACCAAATAAAGCCACATAATCAAAGCTCCTCGAGACAAGCTCCTCAAACAAATTCTCCACATTGAATGATTCCCAATGGATTGTAGAAGATAGATGAGACTGCTGGAATATTTTTTCCCTGATGCATAATGGCCCAATGGATCCATCTAGCTTTGATATGATCCCGGATCCCCTACCAATTAATGCTCCCACCATTGAAAATAATGTTGTTCCTAGCCAGCCAAACAAAGTACAAAATAGAAGCAGGGAGAGAGAACCACAAGGTAATTGATAGGGTGTTAGAATTTTGAAATTCCAATTGGACCACCGCAATAGTAAGCTTCCAATAGATAGGGGAAGCACCCATGAAATTCCAAAAAAATTAAGAAAGAAAAACCTGATATGGAGTTGTTTTCTGGACTCATCATGTTGCCAAAGTACGCACGAGCAAAATCATTCAGCATCTTTTTGTTCAGACGATTGGGGATACTACCAATGGTGAGGTGGAACAATTTCTCAAGCACATAGAGAGGAATTTTGGTTCTCGAGGAATAGCAAGTCCAGTCGGACAGTGTTGGCAGTTTAATTACTATGAAAAATAGGATCCTTCTTTTTTTGTTTGCTCCTGCTTTTGATATGCTTTTGTACTCTCAGAGACGGCTCAGTTCTACTTGAGGCCTAAAACATATCATGTGGTCTTGTACTCTATGAATTAACCATCTATCATGTGGTCTGTACGGCGAGCAAGAAATGAATGTATCTGTGAAGGGAAGGAAGTGAATTGGGTAATGCTGGAAAAAAAATATTAAACTCAGAGCTGTATCTTGGGTGCTTGAGAAACTGGGTTGGAAGTCTCCGAAGTTATCAGATGAAGTCTCTGTTTCTGTTTGGAAATCTCTGCATGCATATCCATCTAAGGGATGCGGAGTATGGCTGTTTTACCTGTTATTATCAATTGGGGAGTAATTGTTTTACTTCAGTTAGCATTAGGCTGGCTGAAATTGAAAACTGAAAAACCAGACCGGACTGGCAGTTTAAAAACTTCAAAAATTGGTCAGGTCCGGTCCGGTCCGCTTTTGGTTTGTGGGAATTGAAAGTCGATCAGAACAGGAAAAGACCGGTTTGGGCGTACTAGCCTATTAGCAATGGCCCATTAGGCATTTGGTTCACCGTTGAAGACTTCATTAGTTACACCCCTAGTTAGCAGATGGAGTAATTGCTTTGGTAGTCATTGTTCTGTTTAGGATGTAGTTGTATTGTTTCTTGTTGTTCCCAGTTGGCCTCTCTCCAACCTATCTTTTTTTGCTTTTCTCTGATCTCTTTTGGCTGGCAAATGATTTGTCGGTCATTTAGGTACCAATCTGATTCGGATCCTCTCGTTCCGTAGTCATGCCGTAGCGTCGGTTGTCTTTTTAATCATTATATATATCTTTGATTAATAAAAGTGTTCTCTTTGCCTTTCAAAATTAAAAAAAGAAAAAAAAGAAAAGCAAGGTGTAGAAGACTTACGATTTGAATAATCTCTTGTGGACCCTGTAAAGATGGGAGATGGAGGTTACAAATTTGAGTTTAGAGGAGCAAGGAAGATGGGATATAGCAATGTGATTTAAGTATAGATAAAATGGCACTAAAAAATATATAAGATAGTGAAAAATGGTCATTTTTAAGTTTCTGTCTTTAGTGAACTTTTTGAGGCTTTTGATCAATTTTTCTTTTAAACTTTTTTTAAACTCATTTCATCAAGATGAATGATTAATTTAAAAAATTTAATGCAAATATAGAGGATTGTACATAAAAGATGTCGACCTTTTTTGTGAGACCAAATGCTATACAAAGAAAAAACTCTATGAATTAACCATCTAGCATTTCCGATTATCTAACATGCAACTCCCTCAACTTGATTGTGTAAATCATTTAATTCTGAATTCACCAATCTTGCTAACAATGCCAAAAAAATTCAAATAAGATTTCAAGAATAATTCCAGTTATCAAAAAAACAACGGAATGGGAAGCTGTAGTGCAGTTCCCTACAGTGTGCGTGTAGTGCGGGGAAAATAATGTAGTTTTATCTGCGTTGTCCTCGAAACTCCATCGTTTTTTACTTATCATGCGAAAGATATCAAAATGAATGAGATCAAAATGATATAGTTTCGAGGGTAAATAAACAGGTAAAACTACGTCATTATCTCCGCACTACAAGCGCAGTATAGGGGCTGCACTAACTAGAAACTCCTTCAGTAGATGCAGTATAACAGAACCAGAAAGCAAATTAAGCCAGAAAGGAAATGTAGATGCAGTAAAACCAGACAAAGAAACTCCTTCTGCAGATGCTGTAGAACCAGAAAGCAAATCCAAAATCCATTGATAATGCTTCTAGTTATTGGATAACCGAACTAATTGGCACTATAAACAAAGCGTATTGTAATTGTATGAATAAACAAATTCTGAAATTTATTCAATTTCTGGAAAATAAAAAAAAAGTACATAAACTAAAACAAGAACAAAAATTAAAAATGCAAATCGAGACCCGTGAATCTCACGGTATCCTTAAGATAAATTGCGCCGCCTCACCAAAGTGCTTAAGGATTTGTTCGGCGTTCGTCTCCCAAGATACAACGGTTGAATTCGGTTTCGGTAGCACCTTCCGAATACTGGCTGTCGAATTGATTTGTTTTGAACTCTCCCTTGACCGAAGAATACGAAGAACACGAAGAACACACTCAAATTGTAGGAAGATATCTCAGATTTTTGGTGTGTCAAAAGCCAAAGAATGGTGCCCAATTTATAGGACTAAGGGGGAGCCAAAACATTAATTTCATAATTAATCAAAATCAAATTATAAGATTTATTTTCAAAATAAATTCTGTAGTTACATATCTAGAAATAAATTCTAGATTTAAAATCAGAATAAATTTTATATAATAAATCAAAAATTGAATTCGATTTTAAATTAGAAATTAATTTTTGCTTTCAAATTGATCTCTCACTTTAAATACACACCTATATAGGCTCAAGTCCATTACGTGACCCGAGCGCACAAACCCAAACTTTTGGGCTTAAGGGTTCAAAGACCATGCCAAACCCAGCCAAGCCAAGCCAAGCCCAAACCCAAATCCATGACCCATGGACCAAGGCAGGCGTTGGTGGCGGCGTGCGTGACCTATCACATTCTCGCATACTACACATGGTGCATACTTAGAGACCAATTTCTTATTCAAACCTTAATAGATTTTAACAATTCTTTTCAAGGTTTAAACTCCTTACATAGGAGTATACAAACCCACTAAGACCCACCTCATGTAGTCTTAGAGAACCCGTTAATTTTTGGGACAAAGTCACCAAAAATAAATATGGATTAAAATCTATTTTTCCAACAATCCCCACATGAATGGAAATTGACAGTATCACGATAAGGAAGACAACACAGACTCGAAGAGAGAGAGAGAGAATACATGGATAATTCTTACAGAGGATAGGTTAGCTTTTGGCCTTGAACCTTCCCTTGTAAAAGTCTATCGGATTTATTGGCTAAACAGTGAACATGATGTCTTGAACTGTTTTGCCTCTCATGTAAACCGAGACAATAGACTTCATACAGAAACTTCTCTTAACACAAATCAGTTCTCACTATTGAGTTCGTTTTGGTCTTGAAACTCTCACCTGATTCAGTAAGTGTTCTAAAGAATTTAGCCTACTCAATTCTTATAGAAACGGCCCCACTTCACACTTACATAGGTGACTTCTTATCTAAAGGTGTCCTGCCATACCTTATTTGGATATACCAAAGCATAAGAGTCATTAAAAGCATAGCTTAATCTTAATCCGTACAGACAATACATTGTCTCACTATAGGAATGAGTAAGAGAGCTTGTCTCCTCAGTGTTAATTCAACTAATTACACGCAATTAGGTTATCCCACTGAACCTTGATATTGGGATCTCCAGTCAACTAGGTTGGGTGTCCATTATGGTAATTCATACATCCAAAGGCTTTAGCCCCATTCCTCTCGTTGATTTATCAACTAACTCTCGATTTAACCCTTTGGTTAGTAGATCCGCAATGTTGTCCTTAGACTCAACATAATCTATAGTAACAACCTCATTTGAGAGTACTTGTCTAATGGTATTACGTCGTTGACGAATATGTCTTGATTTACCATTATACATGTTACTTTGTGCCTTGTCAATCGCTGATTGGCAATCGCAATGTATGCATATTGTAGGCACAGGTTTCGACCATCAAGGAATATCTTTCACAAAATGGTGGAGCCATTCAGCTTCTTCAGTTGCTTTATCTAAAGTAATGAATTCAGATTCCGTCGTAGACCTTGCTATGCAAGTCTGTTTGGAAGATTTCCAAGACACTACTGTACCACCAAGAGTGAATACATATCCACTTGTAGACTTCGAGTCTTTGATATCCAATATCAAGTTGGCATCACTGTACCCTTCCAGTACTGTTGGATATCTTGTGTAGTACAGACCATCATTACGGGTATACCGTAAGTACCTCAGTACTTAGACAATAGCTTTTCAATGGTTAGCATTAGGATTACTCGTGTATCTGCTTAACTTGCTAACAGCATAAGCTATGTCTGGCCTTGTACAAGTCATCAAGTACATTAGACTATCTATGATCCGTGAATACTCTAATTGAGACATACTCTCACCAGTATTTTTCGCTAAGTGAAGATTCAGATCTACAGGAGTCTTAACCACATTTGTATCATACTTGTTAAATTTCTCAAGTATCTTATCAACATAATGAGACTGAGATAATACAAGTTCGTCTGATATTCTAGAGATTTTCACTCCCAAAATAATATCTGCAAGGCCTATGTCCTTCATGTCAAATTTTGAGTTTAATATTTTCTTAGAAGTTTGAATCATCCTTTCATTACTACCAACAATGAGCATGTCATCAACATAAAGACACAAAATAACATAACCATCTTCAGTGTCCTTGACATTTACGCATTTGTCGCATTGTCAAACTTTCATGCTATTGTTTAGGCGTTTGCTTCAGACCATACAATGATCTAACTAGTTTACAAACTTTCCTTTTGTGTCCTGGAGCAAAAAATCTCTCGGGTTGTTTTATATAAATTTCCTCATTTAAATCTCTATTTAGAAAAGCTGTCTTGACATCCATTTGATGTATCTAAAGATTTCGCAGAGCAGCGATAACAATGACCATCCGAATGGATGTTATTCTCGTGATAGGAGAATATGTGTTAAAGTAGTCCAGGCCTTCCTTTTGCCTGTACCCTTTTATTACAAGTCTTACCTTGTATTTGTCTATGGAACCATTTGCTTTCATCTTTCTCTTAAAGATCTATTTGTAGCGCCCAAAGGCTTACAACCTGGAGGGAGATCTACCAGCTCCCAAGTATGATTCTGTAAAATAGAATCAATCTTACTTTTGATCGCCTCTTTCCAAAGAGGACCCTCAAGAGAGTTCACAGCTTGCTTGAAGCTTTGAGCCTCAATCTCTAAAAAAAACGTTAGAAAATCTGGATCAAATGACGTCAACGTTCTAGCCCTCTTACTTCTTCTGAACTCGTTGTTAACTTCATCTTGTTGATCTAGATTGTCTTCATTGACAGTCTCATAAGTTCTTTTCATAGAACTTGACTTTCCATTTCTAGTCTTACACGGAAATTGTGTTCAAAAAATGAAGCATACTATGATTCAAGTATTGTGTTCTTGCGAATATCTGGAATCCCAGATTTATGCACAAGAAATCGATATACATTACTATTATGTGCATAACCGATAATTACACATCAACTGTCTTAGGTCCTATCTTGACCTTCTTTGGCGTTGGTATTGCAACCTTAGCCAAACACCCCCACATTCGTAAGAATTTATAAGAAGGTTTTTTACCTTTCCAAAATTCGTACGGGGTTTTATCAAGTTTCTTTCTCGGTACCTTATTCAAGATGTAATTTGCAAAGAGAACTGCAGAGAGGTGAAAAAGGGTTGAAGCACAAATAGTAAGGACCAAAATGAGAGAGACAAAGAGAGAGTGTGTAGAATATATTAAAAAATATTAAGTTATGAAAATACCCTTAAAATAAGTCAATATTTAACTTTTTCGTTTAAAAACCAAACGTCCGCTAACGATTGAACCTAATTGGAGCAAAAAATAAAATTGAATATCAAAATCGAGCCATTTTCAATGGTAGGGACCAAAGTGAGATTTTGTCTAAATTTCAAGGACCAATAGAGTAATTTATCTTTTTTATTTTTTATTTTTATCATTTTCATCCCCGCTTTGTTTTTCCTAACCACGTGAATCACACCAATGAATCCCATATAAAAGAGGTAGGCACACAAAAAAATAAAAATTTCGACAGAAATTAAAAAAATTAAAATAAGACCACACTCAAGACACTGCAATGAAGAATTGTCCTTTTTGAATAGAAATTCATATTTAGTAAAAAAATTTGGTAATTTTCACCATAGTTTTGATTCCTTACGTTAAGTTAAATGATTTATTTAAAAAAATTTGAGGCAAAAAGACAGTAATAATAATATCGGTTAAAGAGGTCTTAATTATACTCAAACTTTTATTGCTGACGACTCTAAACGTTCGGATCAATGACCTCAAGTACAAGCAGTCACATTTGGAGTCTGACCAGTTGAAATATCATCGCATCACTTTTTTTTGTTTTTTTAATGACAAAGATAAAGGTATAATATAAAATAAAACCAAGATTACGACACCGCGAGGTGTAGGGAAAAGAAACTTTGGTAGGTGAGAATCATCCCTACCTCTGCTTTCCACCAAGCACTTTAAATATATACCTAACCCAAAAACAAAACAAGTCCTAAGAGCATGTCCAGCATCTCCTAGTTAAAATGTTTAGCCAATCATTTATTTTTTTAATTTTAGTTAGCCACTTGTCAATCATAATTCCAACAATTCTATCTAATATAATTATCCGTGCCTTTAAATATTATTTGTTTTAATTTATTCTTCCTTGTCTTTTTGCAATACAAATAAAAAACATAAAAATATTTTTGAAGGGTGAATAGTAACTAGGTAAATTTAACTAGTTACTATTCATGAAACTATTTTAGCTAGTTTTAATTGAGCTTTTGGGAGTGATTTTTTTTGTTATTAGCTATCCAAAATAGCTAAATAAGTTATTTAACTAGGTTCTTGGGCATGCTCTGGTGAAACCCCTTTCCCCTTGCACTTATCTACGACCAGTGGAATACACATAACACGAAAACAATAAAGTTTCCTAGAAATTTCCTCAGTCTCCTGAACCACTCTCTCTCTCTTGCTCTCTAACGTCCAGTCGCACAAACCCCAAGCAAACTGCCATGGATAATGCCCTTCAAGTTATACACAATGTCGGCAACAGAGAAGGGTTTGACCCTCAGATGATCGAGGTGAAAGTTCTAATCTTGAAAGCCTGCACAAAAATTCCCCAATTTAGCTTAGCTTTGTTGAAACAAACATTGTTTCTGAGATTCCAAATGGACCAGATCAACATCGCTGGGATTGTCCACCACAACAGGATTGGCCACTTCTCTGATTGGCTTCTCAATGCCTAATCGGACCACCAGGTAAAGAAAATCCGAAATTGAACTTGAAGTAACCCAGTTAATGTCCCACCACACTAACACCTCTCCCCAAATTATCTACACCGATTGATAGTGCAAGAGCAAATGGTCTTGTGATTCTGTGACCCTCTCACAAAACACACACAGAGCTTGTTGCTGTAGAATAATCCGTCTCTGGAGTAGGGCCTCTCCCGTCTTGACCCTTCCCTTCCATGCTAACCAGGTCAAGAATTGGACCTTAGGTGGGCATATAGATTTCCAGATGCACAGAGGCAGTACAGGGTGGTTCTGGTCCCTCCCTTCATGTATAAGGTCACACATACCTTTAACCAAAAAAGTCACACCAGACCTCCACCTGACATCACTTGCATTCACCTTGTACCACTATTAGGCCAAATCGTGTAAAATGGAATACAGGTCCGAGACCTACTCCAACTCACTCTACCTCTGCCACATCAACCACCACCGCTGCCTCTGCCTCTGCCTCCCCCTCATATTGGTGTATTTCCCGCGAACGATATGGCCAATTGGATGGACAACATCGGTACCAATCCGGGTAAGGTCTAAGTCTGCTTCAATCAATTTTTCACCACCATTAAGACGTCATAAAATATTCTGCTAGCCCTGTGAGCCCCAAAGCAAGTAGTCCCAAAAGTGTTGAACCAAAGCTAAATAGAGCGGTTGCGCTTGAACATATTGAACAAATTTTTCCAATCGGTAAACTACGAGACTGGGTAGTTAAATTTTATAATAAGATTTGTTCCCATAAGTATACATTTGGTTATTTTGATTAATTCGTGCAATATCCTGAAAAATGATCTCATAAGTTTCTTCGATGATGGATCCACAAGAATTCACCTATCCGAGCAATAATGGTCCAGACTTTGCCGCAACACTAATACTACTCCCTCTGTCCCATTTTGTTTGCCTAATTTCGGCAAGCGTGCCTTTTAAAACATTAGCTAAATTGAGTAATTAATAATATTTTAAATAATTATAAAAATATTGTCTAATAGAATTAATCGAGATCTATCAAACAAGATCCATATTGAGTATAAAATAAGTTATAAATTAAAAGATATAGATCATTTTTTGAGAAGTCTGGAATAGTGAAAACAAGCAAACAAAATGGGACGGAGGGAGTAATAGGAAAATGATAGTATGACACGGTCACGGGGCCACAAAGACAAATTTTATTTCAAAGGGAAAGGCAAAGTTACAACTTTATTATAGCCAAAGATTCGCAAACATTGTCATAGAGATACTATTAAAATTCTAGTTGAAACATGACAAAATGTTCATGATCATCCGCGCGCTTATTTCAATGTTATGATCTTTGGGTGCCTGCATACAATTTTTACAACTTGCAGGAGGCCTTCAAGGAACGGTCGGTGATATCATAACATAAACCACTTTGATTATTTAACCCAAACCATGGAAGCATTCAAACAGAAACTGCGAGTGAGGACTATGTTCTCTTCCCTTTGAAGATGTCCATTGGTAATAACCGGTTTTCATGCCATTCTCCTTGCAAAATATATGTCTACATTGCTGGCATCTTTTTACCCGTTGGTGGTCTTAGTACATTCATTTTTCTGTCTATATATTCTTCTTTTACAGACAAAAAAGAAAAAAAAACATTGGTAACAGCGCGAACAAGATCTAAAATGAAGCAACGTAAAAGCCGTACTTAATCCTACTAAATTGCATAACTAGAGGCACCAAAATCGCAAAATGGTAGAATACTATGAGATAACACACATAAACAGTTCAATCCAACAAACCGGAAGGTAGAAGAAGCCTTGACCTTATGCCCATGTCTCTGTTCTCCCTTTTCCCCTCAATTCGTCATTTTAGTTAGTTTTTTAGGTTTTAATGGGCTGGGATTAATGTATGGTTTGGTTCCTTCGTTGTGGTTGGTCCCTTGCTAGCCGTGGTGTAATCTAGGGCCTCGAGTGGCTTATGATTGTTAGAGAACTGGGTACTAACCTAGTTAGGATCGGGGTCCTCTCTGTTGTGATGTCAGTGCTTGTTGTCCTTTTAATCTTTGCAACTTCTATTCATAGGATTAATAAAATCCTTTTGGTAAAGAAAGAAAAACACACACAACTTGATAAACCGAGTTATTCCACTTGCTCTCTCTCTCAAGTTGAATAACTCGGTTTATCAAGTTCTAAACAAACATACATGAACGAAAAGAAACCATACAGACATATTAATCTGCACAACTTCACAACTTTTCAACTTTTATGAACCAATTTATTCCAATTACTTTCTGTAACTCGAAAACCTTTGATCAAAGGCATACGACAAACATGTTACAACACACCATCTTTATTCTTCCTTCAAATATGGAAACAACCTTAATTAGTATAAACCTAAATGTCTGAAAAACATTCACTTCGACGACATTACTGCAATGGCCACTTGTGCAATCGACGCAAACAAAGAAATGAAGCTCTAATAGATAGCTATGAACTGCCACTTATCAGCAAAGTATCTACGTCTCAAGTGTGCCATATTCTTCGGCCAACTACGCTTACTAAACTCGGTGACTTTGTTGCACGTGTCACCGAAAAAGAACTCTCCTCGTATAGTTTCTCTGCATAGCTTGTTGAATAGGTCAATGATGTCCTCCTTGGCAAACAAATAGTTATGTATGACTCCAGCCTTTTTGAGCACTTCAACGTCTTTCTCAAACTTCACGAGCATGTCCATGAGGTATGCGTAGGACGTGAAGTGCTTGGAACCCGTAGTGCAACATTGTTCAAAGGCGATGATGTTTCTCAGGAAGGCTTCTGTAATTGATTCACCGATAGCTAGATGGGGGATTCTAAAACGGGCCCTACAAAACTAGCGAAATGGTCCTTGAGGTTCAAAGAACCTGACCCCGAATAGATTATTTTCCTCAGTGGGTACAAACTTGATTCCTGCGTAGTCGAGGTTTGATGTAGAAGGCATAAGTTCCCTAAGGTCTGTCTTCTTTGTTGGATTACGACGAGCGTAATCCTCATATAATATTTGGAGGATATGGTAGCAATCACGACTACTACGTAGAACTTCTTCTTCTTTAGGATTTTCCATTCTGTTGCCAAAAACCCATAACACATAGTCACTTGGCAAACCACAATTAATCGTCATTGCGCTTGGACTCATCACATTGCCAAAGTATGCACGAGCAAGATCGTTCAGCATCCTTTTATCAGGGCGATTTGGGATTTTATAAATGGTGAGGCGGAACAATTTATCAAGCACAAAGAAAGGGATTTGGTTCTCGAGGAGTAGCAAGTCCAGTAGGACAGTGTTGGCAGTCAAAATGCTATCGAAAATAGGATCCGCCATTCTTTCGTAGCTGCTGCTTTTTACGATCTCTTGTACTCCCAGATGCAACTCAGTTCTACGCAAGGCCTAAAACATAATGTATTGAATGGTTGTGTGTCCCCAAACCGTAATTTGAAATCTTGATGGAGGCATATTCATGTAATGCATTTATAGATAGAATACTAGAAACAATGGAGGAATCCTAAACGAGCACATAAGTTTACCTGTGAGTTGTCACTGTCTCCTCCGTCGATAGTACTTTTAGAGCAGTTGATAAGGTATTTTCTGTAGAAAAGTTCAATGATGAAGCAACCATCGACCAACAGTATTTCTTCATCAATGAAACTTACTTCTTCTGCATACCATTTCTTTGCATCGTCTATCGACATCCTCATTTCTTCTACACATTTTTTTAATACCTTGGACCGTGTTTCTTTGGCTAATTCGGGATCCATTACTTCTTCAGCTGGCCGACGAAGTAGGCAATCTGTGTAGCTCAGTTTGACGTATTGCATAAGAGTTTTGAGGTGCTCATCGTTGCAGTGTAGAGTGCCAATAGAAATGAGGCAAGGGGTGTAGGCACTTTCCTTCAGCTTTCGAAGCTCTCCAAGCACCTTGTAGACAGAAGCCAAAGGAAACAAGGATTCGATTTTCGTGACACCTTCACAGATTTTGCGATCGATGGTCTTTGAAAGGCTCTGAGTGATAAAGTCCTACTCAGATTCAATCCCTTGGGATTCAATCATTTTCTTTTGGGTGGAACTGCTCTTGATCAATGTAATCAACAAGCAATGTTTTTGTTGGAAATGGCAGCCCCCAGCTGGTACCTATATATAGGATTACCAAGATATCAATTTCATGTGCTTTGATATTCTTTGAGTAAATCAATTATCTTGCATCTGTACTTTCCAAAGTATTGGCATCATCAACAATGCAATCACATTGGGTTATACAAGAGAGTGGTACTTATTCAATGCACTTGTGGCATCGTAGCATGATATTTGAGGCCCATCCATAATCACACATTGATGAAAACATGTGCTTTCATCAATGTGTAAGGCTCCATGGACCAATATTTTTTATACTAATATTAGACCAACATTTGAACTCTTCATTTCTAATTAAATTTTAATGTTCTGAACTGTTCAATTTGTTTAAAACATGTTTTTAAGGGTACCCGCGAGAAATTAACTCAAAATATTATCGAAACTGACTTGATCCACACAGTGCTTCAAAATGACTTGATCCACGCAGTTGCTTATAAAACAGTTACTGTCAGCATTTTGAACCACCGCTTGGATCAAGCTATTTCTGATAATATTTTGAGCTAACTTCTCACGGGTATCTTTAAAAATATGTTTTAAACACATTGAACGGTTCGGATTACTAAAATTTAATCAGAAATGAAAGTTTAGATGTTGGTAATATTGGTCTAAAAAAGGTGTTAGTCCATGGAGCCGGCCCCATATATATATATATGTATATATAACATATATATGTCTAACATATCTCTTTCAAAGTTGTTACAGCTGCTTCCTAAGTGATAAAGTTTCCAACGGATGGCAATAAAATGTAGGCTATTGCCATTGTTTTGACATTTTAGGTAGAAAATATCAAACAACATATTTCGAGATCAACATCAATCAATTAAAGGTAAACCCATCAGCGAGGTAGTGTGAACATAATAATTCCCACTAGCAGCTCATTTATTAACGGTCATAAATTGCCTCCCCCTTTATAGAAACCTTAATTAATTACCACCTAGGAAGCAAGCATAACAACTTCTTTTTTGTCGTTTTTGCCTCGCTGGTGGGCCTAACTTTGGTTGATTGATGGTGATCGCGAAATATGTGGTCTGATATTTTCTGCCTAAAATGTGAAAGAATAATGTTAGGAACACAAATGTTTCGGACATACCCAAATATAAATGTGTTCGGAACCGTTAGATACACGTGCAACTAACCAGGGGCCAGGCTCGCCAAAGTTTTCAAAAAAAAAAACTCAGACCTAGTAAATTTCAAAAATTATAAAAAAAAAAAAAATTAGAATTTCGGCCCCCCAAATTACATTTGCCCCCTCCTTTCTTAAATTTTTTTTGTTGGCCCCACAAGCTTCGAATCCTAATTCCGCCCTTGCATCTAATGATTCCGCACACATTTGTGTCCAGAATATTTGTATTTCAAGACTTCTCCAATGTAGAAAACAACGGAAATGGCCAACATTTTGTTGTCTGTTGGAAATCTCAAGACTGAGGAAGCAACTACAACAACTTTTGTTTTGTCATTGTTCACCCCTTTCTTTCTCTAACCATGTGAATCACTCCAATAAATCCCATGTGAAAGCCGTAGGCACCACAATTCAAGGTGACCACATTTAACTTATGGGCTCTGTAATTACGTTGAGTTTTAATTTAATTATTATTTATTAAATACAATGGGGATTATTTGATGTTTAATGGAGAAAATATCAAACCCATACTTTGAGATTAACATTAATCAATTAAAGGTAGGCACATCATCAAGGCAGTTCTGAACATAATAATTCATGCTAACGGCCTATTTATTAAAGGTGTTCGGCATGCCCGTCGTGCGGGCGGGAAGAGAATGTCCAAAGTCAGAGACTTATTATGTAATTAGTCCATCTTAGATAAAATTATATGTTGGCTTTAATAATTATTTATTATTTTACTCAAAACAAGTCAAGACTAATACAGATATCAAAGCCAATACATTATCTGTTTTATGTGTTTTAATTTGATTAATACAGATATCAAAAACAATAAATAATGTTATCTGTTAGCCCTTTTGGACTAAATTAATTTTTTTCTTTATTTAATATTTTTTGCATCAATTTTTTTGTAGTTTATCAGTTCATCTCAATGAAAGAAATTTAAAAGATATAAAACAATTTCTAAAAGTTAAATTTTTTTTTATTAAAGATGAAAAATAAACCTAAACAAATTATTTTTGACTAATTTTTTCCTCTTTTTTATTTTTTTAAAATTTTTGAACATAATTTTTTAATTTTTAACAATTTATTGTCAATACAAACCAATAATTAACAAGAAAGAGAGAAATAATAACTGGCGGCTAAACAACAAAATAAGGACAATTTCGTCTATTAAAAGATCGAGACCTAACATATTAACTCTTTTAAAATAATGGACCTAACGTACCTATTAACACATTAAAAATAAACAACCTAACTCAAAAGATCAAATTAGCCATAGTTAATGGACAACTTTTTAGGGAGAAAATATGCTGACCGCGAAATTAGCCATACTTAGCCATATAATTATATATATATATGATACCGTCACATGAATATTATCAAGATTTCTCATTTGAACCAAAATCGATAGAAAAAGTGAATTAACAAAAAAAAAATGTGGTTTGTTACACAAGTGATGTATGGTTCAATGTTGTATTTCAAAACTTATTTGAATGGAAGGGAAACAAGAAAAATTCGAGGAATATTGAAGGATTTTATTAATCTCGTAGAGTTTTACTAGCTATCAACAAAGAACGAAATTAACCGCTCAAGTTACAAACTACTATTTTTTTTTATTGAAATGGCAAATAGAATCTATTAATCATTGAAATTAAGAGGTGCAAAGACTAAATGGAGAACAAGCACAACGGCGTCACAATAGCCATGACAAGAATGCCAATTAGGTTGACATCTAAGCGGCCAACAATCATATGCCATTTGAACTCCAAAAAGACCACATTATATCCAAATAGGTTCGCAAGATAACAATTGAAAAAAAGAAATAAAGCGAAGGGCATACACCCAACACAAGAATAAAAACAAAGCCAAAGATACTATCCCTCAAATAACAAGAACAAAAGGTTGACAAAAGAAAATACGAAACCAAACTAAATTAACGGAAGGCTAAAGAGGATCTGAGGGAGAAGATCAACATAACTGAGGAAATTGTAATGCCCCAATTTCTTGGGACATTAATTTAAACCTTTACTTGTTTATTATATCATATAAACTCATAAATTAAGGAAACGTCTCTTTTATTACTAATTTAGATAGCAGAAAATGCAATAAATTAGAGTTTGAAAGTGTGGAGTTAAAATTAACATAAATATCTTTCTGGGTTTACATTAAATTGAAAGATAACTTAGCAAAGCAACTAAGGGTAAGATAGCCAGACACTGCCAAAATCTTCATCAGCTGTTCACGACTCTTCCCGTTCCGGTAGATTCTCCAATTGCTATTCAACATCTAGTATAAAACATCGGGGACAAAGAATTTATTCCGATGAGAAATGAAACTTAGTAGTGAAGGTCACCCAAAAATTAAACCCACAGAAAAAAACAAACATATAGTGGGATTATGACAGTTCTAGAATAACAAATGAAATGAAATGAACCGAAAACAGAAATAAACAAAAATGGCAAAAACTTGCTTGTTATTCGGAACGAATTCCAGTGATCAAACAACTTGTGGAACGAGTTGGTAGAATGCGAATACTTACTGATCGAGGTTTGTGTTTGACACAATCTCCTTAAGACAAAATACGCCCTCGCTACGGTGCTACGAGATGAACTGGCGTCTGTCTCCCAGGATGCAACGATCAACACTAGTAGTAGCAGCACTGCAAACTACTAGTCTGTCGAACCAGAAAATGCACTGGACTCTCTCTCAAAGAACAGAAATATAGTGCGGGCAAAATGTTATGAATGCAAGGTACGAGGTCTGGAAATTAAGTAAGTTTAATCGGACTGAATTGGCTTTTATTTATAGGCTGCAAAAAGGTGCAACTCTAGCACTGTTTCGGCCTAAAACAGGTAATAGGTGCACCGATTCGATTGGGTAAACCAATTCGGTTAAGTTATATTGGTTCGGCCCAAGAGACGCATCCTTTGGGCATTTAAACGGTCAGGAACCGCGCCCAAGACCAAACGGTCAAATTCGGTTGGGCCCCGCGGGTCAGAAACGGACCAACGGGTTAACCGGATCTAAATAAATAAAATTCTTATTTAATTAATTAAATAATTAATTTAATTAAATAAATTCCAACAAAAAGAATATTATCTAAATGACCCAAACCCGGCACGGCACGACCGGACGGCGGCGACGGCGCGCGTGTGTTAGTTTGGGCCAAAGCCCATGCTACCTAAGTCCTTCCCCATCCACAAAAGTGGGGTGCCCCTTAGGACCCAAACCCTTAACCAATGTTAAGCTATATAAGTCACATGAAAGTTCCACATTTTTCCTATGTGGGGCTAACATCATTTTCACCCAAAATTACCAATCTTTGGAACCTACTTTAAATTCAATTTTTAATTCACATATAAATGGTTTTGTCCAACCAAATATACAATCTTAAGCTCCATGTGTATGTAAATACATTGCCACTTAGATTCACACATAAAAATATGTGGAATTCACTTTTATTTTAACTTAAACTTAGCTAAAATTATATTTTGCCAAACCATTTTTCCAACAGTCCCCCAAACCATTTTGGTCCCGAACAAGACCTGGTCGTTCATGAGTGCTCTAGAGAATTTAGCCTTGTCAATTCTCATAGAACTGGCCCCAGTTCACACTCATATAGGTAATTCTTATTAAGAATATCCTGCTATACTCCACTTGTTTTGTCAAGATATAAGAATCACTAAAAGCAAAAGTTTAACCTTACTCACGATGCAGCATCACTATACTTTTTTCATCATAGGAATAGGTGAGGAGGGATTCCCTTAGTGACTCTGGTGAGTGCACACATAACTTGGTTGTCCCTTTAAACCTAGATCTTGGGATCTACAGTCAAGTAGGTTGGGTGTTCGTTATTGTGACTCCAAAGTAGTAGGCTTAAGTCCCATTCCCCTCGATGAATTATACACCTGCTCTCTGGACAATCCTTTAGTTAGTGGATCCGCAATATTATCCTTTGATTTCACATATTCGATGGAAATAACCTCACTTGAGAGCAGTTGTTTAACAGTATTGTGCCTACGACGAATGTGTCTAGACTTACCGTTATACATATTACTCTGTGCCCTGCCAATTGCTAATTGGCCATCGCAATGGATACATATTGCCAGCACAAGTTTCGGCCAAATTGGAATATCTTCTAAAAAATGACGAAGCCATTCAGCTTCTTCCCCTGCTTTATCCAAAGCGATAAACTCTGATTCCATTGTTGACCTAGCTATACAAGTTTGCTTCGTAGATTTCCAAGATACGGATGCACCTCCAAGGGTGAAGACGTACCACTAGTAGATTTAGAATCCTTTGTATCCGATATCCAGTTGGCATCACAATATCCTTCTAACACTGCAGGATATCTAGTATAGTGTAGACTATAGTTTACGGAGTATCTTAGATATCTAAGGACCTTAACGATAGCCTTCCAATGATCTTTGCCAGGATTATGGGTGTATCTACTTAATTTACTCACAGCGTACGCAATATCTGGACGTGTGAAGTTCATTAAGTACATTAGACTGCCAATAATTTGAGAGTATTCTAACTGAGATACACTGTCACCCTTATTTTTGGGTAGGTGTAGACTTGGATCTATAGGTGTCCTTGCAGGATGTTCATCGTACTTGCCGAATTTATCCAGTATTTTCTCAATATAATGAGATTGTGACAAAGTATATCCGTCAGATGTTTTAAAAATTTTCATTCCTAATATAACATCTGCGACACCCATGTCTTTCATGTCAAACTGTTTGTTCAACATTCGCTTGGTAGCTTTAATCATTTCATTATCACTACCAATGATGAGCATATCATCAACATAAAGACAAACGATGACATAACCTTTGCTTGTGTGCATTATGTACACACATTTGTCACATTCATTTATCTTGAATCCATTTGACATCATTGCATTATCAAATTTCTCATGCCATTGCTTCAGTGCTTGTTTTAAACCATAGAGAGATTTGACAAGCTTACAAACTTTAGTTTCTTTTCCTAGAACGACAAACCCTTCAGGCTGTTCCATATAGATCTCTTCGTCCAGATCACCATTCAAGAATGCAGTCTTGACATCCATCTGATGGATTTCAAGATTATACAATGCTGCAATGGCAATAAGCATTCGTATAGACGTGATCCTTGTTACAGGTGAGTATGTGTCAAAGTAATCAAGCCCTTCTTTCTGCCTGTAACCCTTGACTACAAGTCTGGCCTTATACTTATCAATTGAGCTATCTGCTTTCAACTTCCTTTTGAATATCCATTTGTATCCAAGAGGTTTACTACCTGGTGGAAGCTCCACTAGTTCCCATGTATAATTTTGCAGAATGGATTCAACCTTACTGTTAACAGCCTCTTTCCATAGAGGTGCTTCAGGACTGGACATTGCTTCCTTAAAAGTCCGAGGTTCATTTTCTAATAAATATGTTAGAAAATCTGGTCCAAACGATTTTAAAATTCTAGCCCTTTTACTACATCTAGGTTCTTCATCATTATCAGCCTCAACATTTTAACGTAGCATCAATAGTCCTTTTGGATGAAGTAGCCTCATGTCGAAGCTTTTTAGGAGATACATCTTCAAATGCATCCCTAGATTCAATGATAGTATTTTTATGCATATTTGAAATTTCTGAGTTGTGTATCAAAAATCTGTATGCACTACTATGCTCGGCATATCCTATGACTATGCAATCAACAGTTTTTGGTCCTATCTTCACTTGTTTAGGTACTGGAACTGCTACTTTTGCTAGACACCCCCACACTTTTAAGAATTTATAGGTAGGTGCTCGGCCTTTTCATAATTCATACGGTGTCTTATTGATTTTCTTCCGGGATATCTTATTAAGAATGTAGTTTGCGAAAAGCACTGCTTCCCCCCACATGTTCTGTGATAATCCAAAACTAATCAACATAGTACTAAACATTTCTTTCAATGTTCTATTTTTGCGTTCAGCAATACCATTCTGTTGAGGAGAATAAGGAGCAGTGGTTTGATGTATAATGCCATGTTCTTTACAGAATTCACCAAAAGGTGCATCATACTCGCCACCTCTATCGCTTCTTACTACCTTGCTTGTTTTGCTAAGTTGATTTTCAACTTCATTCTTATAGACTTTGAACATATCCAAAGTTTCATCCTTGCTTCTTAGCAAGTAAACATGATAGTATCGAGTACTATCATCGATAAAAGTAATAAAATTCTTTTTACCGCCTCTTGTTTGGATTGACTTGAAGTCACAAATATTACTATGCACTAAGTCTAGAGGTTCAATATTTCTATGTATAGACTGAAAAGAAGTTCTTGTTAATTTTGCTTCAACACAAATTTCACATTTATGATTTGGATCAATGTTAAACTTAGGCAAACATTCCGAACTTATTAGTTTCCTTAAAGTTTTAAAATTCACATGCCCTAATCTACCATGCCAAATATTAGAAGATTCAACAAAATAAGCAGAAGATGTGACATTTTTATTCATAGCCAAAGTCGGTACAACAGTCATTACCTTTAGTTTAAAGAGCCCATTGCTCATGTATCCTTTTCCTAATACACCCCACTTTTAGTGAGTACAAACTTGTCAGACTCAAATACTAGCCTAAACCCATTCTTGCTTAACAAAGATCCAGAGACTAGGTTTTTACGGATGTCCGGAACATGGAGCACATTGTTGAGAGTGAGTTCCTTTCCCGAAGTTATCTTGAGTTTCACTTTCCCTTCACCTTCGACTTTTGAAGTAGAAGAGTTACCCATGAATAGTTTCTCTCCATTGGTCACCTCGTTGTAAGAGGAGAACATCTTCCTTTCAGAACATATGTGATGGGTAGCGCCAGTATCCTTCCACCACTCTTTGGGATTAGATCCCACCAGATTCACTTCAGAGACAATGTAAGGACCCGGAAAATTGTGAACTTTTTATAAATAAAATAAATAAATAAAATTTATATTTGAGGTTATTCGATTGATTAGTTAACATGTGTTTCACAATTTTAGTTATAAGACCCGAGCCCGAGGTCTTTGGTTTTATTTCGCGCGCGTTACGTACGTAGTATTTTATGTGGGAGCCCATGGGGAGGGGGGCTTATAATCAGATTTTGGGCAAGAGGGGGGAGGAGCAAAAACACACATATCTCTCTCTCTCTCCACCATATCTCCCTCCACCTTCTCTCTACCACCACCATCAAACCACACCGCCATTTTTGAATTCCTTCGGGATAGAGGAAGCTTGGATCGTGCTTGACATAGAACCGAAGACGGATTGTGATTTGGAGCTCGGGAAGGAGAGATCCGGAGCTTGGAACTTAGGGCTTTCACTTCTTCGCCAAATCTTTTGATTCAAAGCTTGAGGTAGGGATGTCTCACCTCTATTATGTGTATATTCGTGATGTTGGTAGTTGATTTCGTGTTTAGATTGAGTTTTGTTGCGTTTTTGACCGATTTGATCGAGTGGCGAACTGTCTGTGCGAACATCGCTTGAGCGACTTGGGCGTCGCTCGAGCGACGCGACCTTGGAAGTCGCTCTAGCGACTATCCAGCGACCTTTACTGATTTTTGGCCCGTCCAGCGACTTTTTAGCCGCTCGAGCGACTTGTCGGGCGACTTGTACTGACTGTCTTCACCCTAATTTGAGATTTATGGACATCTAAGAGTACTTCTACTCATACATGTGGTATGTGGGACATGTGACACAAACGGGACCTTATTGTGACGATAAATTTCGTAGGGCTCGATGACACAAACGGGACCTTTATTCGTATTTTCGTTTCTCTTTCACTATGAGATTAAATTATGATTGGCGTGATATGTGAATGGCCGGTAAAAGGGTCAAACTATGAATTTTGTACTGCATTGACATGATGTGATTTCTAGCCTCCGACGAGAGTTGTGCTAGTTATGTGATGTCTAGCCTCCGACGGGAGATGTGCTAGTTATATAAATGGTCTAGCCTCCGATGGGAGATGTGCTAGTATGTTTCAATATCGTCTAGCCACCAATGGGTGATGTGCTAGTTGGAATATGATAACTGAGTCGGTCTGGAAACTGCGAATTGATCAAATTGGTTGTCATGCAGTATTGTTTATGGACTAATGGATTACTTGTCATACATGTGTTATTATGAACTGTTCATGAAGCATGCCATATCATTCATATTCATATAATATTTGCGTAGATTATCTCTACTGGACTTTTAGCTCATCCCTTCATTCTTTCAGGTACCGTTCCGGAGACTTGACATGGATTGCATGGATGAATGGTGGTGCATGTTTTGAGAAGACTTTCATACTAGGAGTTACATAGCATCTTTAGAACTATTTTTGAAAGATGTAAACTAACTCCTCTTTTGCTCCTTCATTGTATTTGAAAGCGAATGGTATTGTATTTGTCCAAACTATATTTTGGGGTGATAGGCCGGGAATGCCACCCATGAACTGTAATATTTAAAACATTTTACCAATGAAGAATTTTAGAAATTATGTTTTGGGAAATTGTGAGGTTTTGGAGTGGTAAATAGGATTATGCCATATATTTAAAAATCAGGGCGTGATAGACAACTGCTGAAAGATGCAAGTCTTCAACATTGTCGGGGAGAGTCTCCACTTCGGTCACATTGGCTTGTGCAGGTTTCTTACGAGCGTTCCCATCCTTTGGCCTGCTACGACAGTCCGCTGCACGGTGTCCTTGTATGTCACACTTGAAGCACTTCCCTTGGAACTTGTATTTCTTGTTTTCTCCACATTTTGAGCCTTGACTCGAACCTTGGCCAGAATGTTTCCTTTTCTTGGATGGTCTTCCTTGTTCCACCACATTAGCCTTAGCCAGCATTGAATTTTTTTCGGTCTTTTTGTCGGAAACACGGTTATCTTCTTCAATCCTCAAACGAACTATAAGTTCTTCGAGTTTCAACTCCTTGCACTTGTGTTTCAGATAGTTCTTGAAATCCCGCCAACCGGGTGGCAACTTTTCAATAATTGCAGCAACCTGAAAAGATTCACTGAGAGACATACTTTCGGCATGAATATCATGCAGAATGAGTTGGATTTCTTGAACCTGACTAATCACCGTTTTGGAGTCACTCGTCACATAGTCCAGAAATTTACCGACCACGAATTTCTTCGAACCGGCATCTTCTGTCTTGTATTTTTTATCCAAAGAATCCCAAAGTTCTTTGGCCGTCTTGAGTGGACTGTAGACATTGTACAATGTGTTGTCCAACCCGTTGAAGATATAGTTCCGACATAAAAAGTCCGCATGTTGCCAAGCATCTACCGCTGCAACGCTCTATGCATCGGTATTATTTTCCGTCAAGGTAGGAACTTCTTCACGGAGAAACCTCGTAAGATTAAGAGTTGTAAGATAGAACAACATCTTTTGCTGCCATCTCTTAAACTCTGTTCCATTGAACTTCTCGGGTTTCTCCCCGTGATTCATAGGAACCGCAGTCGGTATCGCAACTGCCACTGTGGGTATACGAGAAGCAGCGGGTGTAGGAGTTTGCTGCACTTCTGTGAGACCCCGATCCAAAATAAAGAAAAAAAAAGGGAAAGTAAAAATAAAAATAATAATAGTAATAATAATAATTGATAAATTTGAAAATTCGGTCGAATTAATTCCGATGATATTTTAGAACGTGTTTTAATTCCGGAATTTGATTGGGCGTAGTTAAAATAACGGGTGATTTTAAAATAAGAGGATTATATGCTTTTGTAGAATTGGTGTGAGTTCATACACCAGATATTTTTCCAATCCAAAGGGGGCTGGATATTTTAACGTGGATAGAGACTAGCTTAAGCTTAGTCATCAGTTGTGTTGTTTGGTTAGTTGACAGAGAGAAGCTTAAGCCACCACCACCTTGCCTCTTCAAAGTATATACAAGTCATAAGCACCTTTCACAATACAGCTTCAGCCGTGAGAAATAGAGAGAGAGAGAGAGAGAGAGAGAGAGAGAGAGAGAGAGAGAAGAGGACAAGGAGAAAAAGAGAAAAGGAAGCACAAGAAAGGAGTCAGGCGTGAGATTATTAAGAGAGAGAGAGAAGAAGAAGAAGAAGGAGAAGAAGAAGAAGAAGAAGACATTGAAGAAGTACCTCAGTTTTGGGTATATTTCCTTGCTTCTCTTAGATTAATGGTTTATATAGTAATATAAATATGGAATAACTAGTCTAGACTTTAGATAGTGATCATAAGAGTGTATAATGGAAAGCAGAGGTGTTAGTTGAGGTATTAGAGAGAAGCCATGGCTGAATTTGGGGTTCTGCCACTTCAGATTAATTTGTGCACTTTTGGACCAGTGCCTTTTATTACCGGTAGTTCGGGGCTTATTACCGGTAGTTTGAGGCACTGACTTTTCTTCAGGTGGATCTTTGCCTTTTATTACCGGTAGTTCGGGGCTTATTACCGGTAGTTTGAGGCACTGACTTTTCTTCAGGTGGATCTTTGCCTTTTATTACCGGTAGTTCGGGGCTTATTACCGGTAGTTTGAGGTACTGACTTTTCTTCAGGTGGATCTTTGCCTTTTATTACCGGTAGTTCGGGGCTTATTACCGGTAGTTTGAGGCACTGACTTTTCTTCAGGTGGATGTTTGCCTTTTATTACCGGTAGTTCGGGGCTTATTACCGGTAGTTTGAGGCACTGACTTTTCTTCAGGTGGATCTTTGCCTTCTATTACCAGTAGTTCGGGGCTTATTACCAGTAGTTTGGGGCACTGACTTTTCTTCAGGTGGATCTTTGCCTTCTATTACCAGTAGTTTGGGGCAGTCATTACCGGTAGTTTGGGTATTCATTACCGGTAGTCTAGCACTTATTACCGATAAATATTAGGATTTTATTAATGTCATTGACCATTAAACATCGATATTAAATAAAGTATCATTGATTTATTGTAGGAGATTGGCAAAATAGTTAATTACTCAGACAAGACAGAAGGTGAGTTCAAATATGACTTGTTACGCGTATAATTTTAAAAGCATGAAAGCATGAGATATTTCAATGTTATATGTTATTAAAGCATGAAAATGCCATGCTAGATCATATTGAATTGTTCATACTTAGACCATGCGTTAATTAAGAAAACATTGATTAATGCGTTGAAAAGTGGTTCAAACGGTACCCCGACCGCTAGGGGATTAGAATATAGCGAGAGGCGTGAAACAAGGTTGGTAACCACGGCCAATGTGGTTTATGGATGACGTCATTCCACGTATGCGATGATGCATAAGGGGGTAGCTCCCACCTACGAATTATTGGCAGCCGTTGAATTGAACGTAAATGAGACAATCTTGAATATTTGTCCTCGGCTTTGACCATGGACCATAACGTGTTTTTCCGTTTATTAAGATAATCTTGAATGATTTTTCCCGGGCTTTGACCTTTGGACTATGCCATGATTTTCGTTTAAAACGATCATTTGGTTGCATGCATAAATGGTTAACACGGCAAACACGTAAGACTTCATATTTGAATTCACTCTAGCTTTATGCTTAAGAATGTTGTAATACAACATTACAGGTGATGATAGATGACAAGAAGGCCGTTATGTCACGCCTAGCTGCCTATACATAGAAGGTGTTGAGTTGATTACATTTGAGCCGGTTTTGATGACCGTAGTAGTAAGTTAATGAGTAAGTTATTAGGCATTATTTGTGCTTATAACTGTCTGCACGCACAACTCTAGTTTATTTTGTTTATGCAACCGTACTCTGATAACCTTTTTTTTTTTATATAGATTTGATTGACGAAAATCCTCAAACTCATTGCGTTAGAGGCCTTAGTGAGTTGGACTCACTGGCCGGTCACTAATCCTTCCTATTTAGGGATGGGTCGTGACAACTTCTGACATTCTTAAATCGCACAACCAAATAGTCTTTGTAAATACAAAGCAAATAAAATAATGTTGGTACAACAATCAGAATATAAACTATTTATAAGGTTCTGTCAAGAACAGATTTGTAATAGTTTAGAAAAATATATTTTGTTTTAAGATTGTTATCTAGGCTATTAATAATCTGTTATGTATAAAAAAGACCGAAAACAGAAATAAACAAAGATGGCAAAAACTTACTTGTTATTCGGAACGAATTCCTGTGATCAAGCAACTTGTGGAACGAGTCGGTAGAACGCGAATACTTACTGATCGAGGTTTGTGTTTGAGACAATCTCCTCAAGACAAAATACGCCCTCGCTATGGTGCTACGAGATGAACTGGCGTCTGTCTCCCAGGGTGCAACGATCAACACTAGTAATAGCAGCACTGCAAACTACTAGTCTGTCGAACCAGAAAATGCACCGGACTCTCTCTCAAAGAACAGAAATATAGTGCGGGCAAAATGCTATGAATGCAAGGTACGAGGTCTGGAAATTAAGTTTGATCGGACTGAATTGGCCTTTATTTATAGGCTGCAAAAAGGTGCAACTCTGTGTAGGAGTTGCACTGGTTCGGCCTAAAACAGGTAATAGGTGCACTGATTCGGTTGGATAAACCGATTCGGTTAAGTTGTATTGGTTCGGCCCAAGAGACGCATCCGTTGGGCATTTAAACGGTCAGGAACCGCGCCCAAGACCAAACGATCAAATTCGGTTGGACCACGCGGGTCAGAAACGGACCAACGGGTTAACCGGATTTAAATAAATAAAATTCTTATTTAATTAATTAAATAATTAATTTAATTAAATAAATTTTCAATGAAAAGAATATTATCTAAATGACCCGAACCCGGCACGGCACGGCACGGCCGGACGGCGGCGGTGGCGCGCGTGTGGTAGTTTGGGCCAAAGCCCATGCTACCTAAGTCCTTCCCCATCCACAAAAGTGGGGTGCCCCTTGGGACCCAAACCCTTAACCAATGTTAAGCTATATAAATCACATGAAAGTTCCACATTTTTCCTATGTGGGGCTAACATCATTTTCGCTCAAAATTACCAATCTTTGGATCCTACTTTAAATTCAATTTTTAATTCACATATAAATGGTTTTGTCCAACCAAATATACAATCTTAAGCTCCATGTGTATATAAATACATTGCCACTTAGATTCACACATAAAAATATGTGGAATTCACTTTTATTTTAACTTAAACTTAGCGAAAATTATATTTTGCCAAACCATTTTTTCAACACGTATATCGGCCAATTTTGAAAATATTTATCATTTAGATTTGTGCATAAGAGGTGTATTAGTAGACAAAGAAAAGGCACTATCATCAATCTTGCCATCATATTATTGATGACATCAAAAATCTGAAATGACAGATAAAGTGTGAAAAAAATGAATAAGCAACTATATATATAAACCGTAGCCAAAAAAAAAAAACTCTTTACATAGATCAAAAGTGATTTAAGGACGTCTAAAACACCCGTGTAATTTTTGACAGCCCAATCAACAAACGACGTGTTATAAGAATAATTGGCCTCAATAACACAAATATTGCCATTTTCTATGATAATTTTCCACTTTGAAAAGATTATATTTTTGTTTTCGTAAAACTAAAGTGACATATTATCGTGCTACAAACAACATAAGACTTATTTGGAATTGAGTAGAATTTTACCATTCAATTATTACTACTAACCGCGTGAATGAACCCCAAGGATTTGGTGTAGTGAAGGAAGAGAGAGTAACTAAGGAGTTTGTCCTTTAAGGTCATGACTCATGAGGTCTAATTTCAGTAGAATCAATCACTAGAAATCCCACTACTTGTTGAAGTCAGAATATACGACAATTAAGCAGAAGTTATTCTGGCTTAGCACAAGCGCTAAGCAAAAATAATTTCTTTCAGTGTCAGTCTTCTTTTATTAATGATTGACAAAGATGTTTTGAATAATAGATTTGCTCTTTGATCTGAGAGATCTACCTTTCCTTTTGAGGCCGGGGTTGATGTTCCAATTTCCACTTTACACACTGTGTGGAAAGGTCTTTAATAGTTAATTAGAATATTTTATAGAAAAGTCTATTTTTTTCGAAACCAGACCAATAAAGGTTTATGAATTCAAAAATAATGGTCATGATTTACTTGTATTTGTTGTCGAATTAATTCAAGTGAATCATGATCACTAATTTTGAATTCAAAAAAATTTTGTTGGTCCAATTCCAGGGACTGTCGCATTGCCCATATTTTAAATATAAGTGTTGCTACAGATCCGAAAATAAAGCAAACCAAACCAAACTGAGCCTTATGTCCCAAATCAATTGGGGTCGGCTACATGAATCCTTTTCCTCTAAAGAGTTCTGTCAAGTGCTGCTTGCTCACTTAGCCCTAGTAGACTTAAATCCTTGCGCACTACCGCATCTAATGTCAATTTGGGTCTTCCCCACCCCGGAGCATTGCTACGCAAAGCTATCCTATCCGCTCTCTTAACTATTGCATCCGTAGGTCTACGATAGACATGCCCAAACCACCTAAGCCTATTTTCCCTCAACTTCTCGTCTATAGGTGCTACGCCTACCATCTCGCGGACTGTTTCATTTCTAATCCTATCTCGTCTAGTCTAACCCCACATCCACCTCAACATTCTCATTTCCGCTACACTCATCTTGGTCACCTGTTGTTTCTTCATAGGCCAGCATTCTGTCCCGTAAAGCATCGCTGGTCTTATAGCAGTGCTACAGACCCGAAAATAAATAAATAAATTCTCGAGAAGAATTTTATTGGTTTGTTTTAATAAGTTTTGAAAAACTGTACCTAAATTTCCTCGTTAAACACGACGTGAAAATAAAATAAAATAAATTATAATTCATGGCAAATGATTAACGTTGGTAAAATTTGCATTTGCCGACAGCTTCTATCTTTTTCCTTCTCAACTCAGTCTTGCAAATCTTTGTGTTCAAATGACGAAAGGGGAAAATTTAAGTGGGAGGCCTCGAGAGGTCAATCTTTTAACGTCTGGGGATGACAGATTATTTGGGTGCAAGAGGAAAATGTGTTCAAACTGTGAAATGTTTAGAATCAAATGAACAACGTTTAATTTCACGACGCTCCTACGGATTTCGAAAACAATAAATCACAGAATAAAAAAAGCAAAACAGTTGTGCGTAGTAGAAAAATAAAAAGAAAAGAACGAGACACAAGATATAGGTAAAAAACCACACTAGTCCACTATTAATCAAATTAGAGAATACAAATTTTTTCACAATCTCTCTAAGATATGTTTTCTTTTGGCTCTCACTCTCTTACTCTCTCTTTAGGTAACCTCCCAAAGTTATAAACAATAGATTAACCCTTATTCTTACAGAATAGTAATTAAGTAGGGCTTAAAAATGCGCATCATGAGACGGAGAACATCCGGATGGACTACCCTGGCATCCGAACAGAGATTCCAAAATTGATTTTTGGGCTTCGGTTCTCTTCATCTCCCAACATGAAATCGGCATCAGTCATGGGAAAACCAGGTTTTCAACTGACCCTTCACCGCAATCAGCCCCTTTCCCCACCATATTACCGCCGAACCACGCCGGATTCGCGCATCGAGGGAGAAAGAAGCACAAGGGAACGATGTAGTGTGTTCATCGGCGAGCGAAGGGGTCGTATAGCCCCTAAGAGGGATGTTTTGACCACACCGTACTTCTCTGGATCTTGCCGACTTCAATCTCCTTTCGTCTCTGGGGGGTTTTCTTGTTATTCACTACTTATTTGTAGCTGTGCGCTGTAAGGGCTACGATCTTCCTGCTGGGGGCTTCTAAGTCTCAAATAGATTAATGTTGGTGAAAAACGCCCACCAAGTGTTTGATATATTTACAGTGCGTATTTCGAATCTGCTGTTGGTGAAAAACGCCCACCAAGTGTTTGATATTTTTACAGTGTGTATCGAATCTGCCTTCCTGTGTATGGCGTTTCCTTCTAACCCAACCCTTTTGTAACCCCACAATCATGGTAGATGAAGCTAGGAAAGACAAGGATATGGATAAGAAGAGGCTTGATACAATGGTGTCAACTTTAGATGCCTCAAGAGATTGTGAGAGTGAGAGAATGGAAACACAGAGGTTCAACGGAATGAAGGAATCAGGTAATTGGAACTTAGTTACAAGAGGAAAGGCAGTGAGAGTTGACTCTGGGGTAGCTGTAGACATCTACAAACGTAGAGAAGGCTCAGTTTCCATCTACGTGGATAATCTACCGCATTCAATGGATTGGAAATGGCTTCAACAAGTGTTCAGTAGATATGGAGATATAGCAGATGTCTCAATCCCTGCAAAAAGATCCAAGTCAAATACCAAATTTGGTTTTGTAAGATTTTTCATAAAAAAGGAAGCAACAAGGGCAATTCAAGAGTTGAACGAGATTATTATCAGAGGACACAAGATACACGCAAAGCTAGCAATGTATCCATGGAAGAAGCTGGAGGATATTCAGGGAAAGGGATCAAACAAAGCAAAGCTAAACAATTATCAGTGTGGGGTATCAACATTTTCACAGAAGCAGATAGTTAGGGAAGGCAACAAAGGACCCAAATCATATGCTGACATGGTTAGACATAACGTTCAGAAGGATAGCATGAGAATGAGCCCAGCTACAGGAGATGGAGATATAACAGGGACTACTGTTATCCCAAAGACGAGAGCAATAACATCAATATCTGTCTCAACGGAGGGGAATGATTGGCTGTGGAGAAGTGCAATAGGGGAATCACATTCTTTGCGTCCAATAGAATCCATCAAAGAAGCAGTAAAACATGAATTGGGACCAAACATTCTAGTCAGAGCAGCAGGGGGGAGGAAGGTAATTCTAACTTTTTCATCCATTTCCGAGATGGAGGAAGTTTTCAATGGGGGTAAAACCAGCTGGATGAAGTTATGGTTGTCAAATATCTCAAAGTGGAATCCTCAACTTAATATAGAAACCCACAGATCTGTTTGGATATATTGCTTTGGTGTGCCTTTGCATACATGGAGTGTATCTACGTTTTCCAAAATAGGTGGTTTGTGGGGGGAAGTCCTAAATATTGATGAAGAAACTGCTGATGAGCTCAACAATATTTATTGTTGATCTTATAAAATAAAGTACATATAGTTCATGTACCTATTAATATTGTACCAAATTACAATTTGAATCATCAATATTTATTGTTTCTCAGCAAGGTGTACAAATTTAAGTTTAGAGGAGGAAGGAAGATGGGATATAGCAATGTGATTTAGGGACCTTGTTGTACTCTGGGATGCCATGTGCTAACGATATTATATATTTTGGCGTATAAAATATTCTTTCGGACAGACTCCGACAAGTAGAAGTCTTCGTTTTTATGCCAATTAAAATAACATTGTTTCGCTGCACAACACGTCTCATATGCAGCAGGCTCTCCCATTCCTATAGCAATGGTCATGATTACATCAGCGTAGTTCCAAGACAGCCCAAAAGCACACTGCATTTAGAGTGTGCTCAAAATCCTAGTTTTGTTTCTTTTGAGGGGAGGGGGTGTTCTATTTTAGCTGCAATTACAAACTGTGCCACTGTAGTTTCTTTTCTTCTTCTTCTTCTTCATTTTTTATTTTTTATTTTGTAATTCTTGCTTGATAAGTAATTTCTTAATCATCTACGAAAATAAGGTGATTTCTGATTAAGTAATTTCTCAATGAAAGAGTACCCGTAGACACAAACAAAACGCTGTCTATTGTGGCATTGAATGTTGTTGCAAAGTGCCTTGAATTTAAAAAAGAAAAGTATTTGGATAGTAGTTGGTATTACCGGTAGTAGTGTTGGAACTACTGGTAGTAGGAAGTTCAGTTTTTGGACAATGGTCAATACTACCGGTAATAGTGTTGGTACTACCAATAGTAAAAGTTGCTATTTTTTGGACAACTTGTAGCAGTACCAGTAGTAGGTGCAGTATTACCAGTAGTAAGGGTATGGGTGAAAATCCTAGTAAAAAGATTTAAGAGATTCGTTTTGTTAATCTATTTTGGATAGTGCATATCCTTACATATTCTGTGAGAACCTGGATTTTTAAAATAATAATAATAATAATAATAATAAATTTTTCGAAATTAGATTTAGCAAGTGGTTTATTGCATTTTATGCATATATAATGAGTTGGGGTTTGTGTGTGGTGTATGTTGAATGAGTGCTTGAGGGGTAGCATGTACTATACTTGGAGGGTGAAAGTGCAATTGGGCCTTTAAATAGCCCCACATCAGATATTTGAAAAAACGTCCAGATTTTCTCTCTCCTCTTTCTTCTTCTTCCCGTTAGCTTCTTGGAGGAGTGTGTGTACAAGTTCTTTCAAATCCCATCTCTCAAACCTGGTTAGAACCCCGAAATCCCTCAAGATCCTTCATATTTCCCTTGCTATTGGTGAGTATTTGGTGGTTGATCGTGCTCATTTTGCTTGGAAAGAGTTCATCTCAAGTTCATCCACTATTGGACGTTAAGGCTTGCTTTTGGAGCTCAAATCTTTTGATCCGACACTCAAGGTAGGGATATCTTACCTCTATTATGTGTGTATGACTTGTTTTTGGTGATCTATGAGGTTGGGTGTTGGTTTAGAGCTTGATTTTTGAAGTTGAAAAAATTCTGTAGAAATCGCGTTTTATTTGGACAGTGCATTCTACTACCGGTAATAGGATCTGTATTACTGGTAATACAGTGTTTCTTCATTTCCGAGCGTTTTTGGGGAGTGCAGTCTACTACCGGTAATAGGGTCTGTATTACCGGTAATACATTGTTCATTTTTGGGCAGTGTTCAGTACTACCAGTAACAGTGTCAGTATTACCGGGTAATAGCGTGCTATTACGGGTAATAGGGCCTGAATTACCGGTAATTCCATCCTAAATTCTTATCGATAATTTTCATTAAATAATCGAATTATTGGATTCTAAGGGTAATGTTTGTACCTATCGTCGGTTATATGTACATGATGAATACGTGGTTTCGGGTTTCCATTTGATGGTTGTGCATGTATATTACCTCTTTAGCTTAATGAATATGACTTGAAAATTATTGTATTGTGGTGGTTGCCTTGCATGGACACGATGTATTGTCTAGCCTCCGACGAGAGATGTGCTAGTTATACGATGTTTGGCCTCCGACGGGAGATGTGTCGGTTATGCGACGTTTGGCCTCCGACGAGAGATGAGCCGGTTATACGACGTTTGGCTTCTGACAGGAGATGTGCCGGTTATATGATGTCTAGCCTCCGACGAGAGATGAGCCGGTTATACGACGTTTGGCCTCTGACGGGAAATGTGCTAGTATATTTTGGATATTGTCTAGCCACTATCGGGTGAGGTGCTAGTTGGAACGTGACAATGGAATTGATATGAGAAGCATGGATTGACTAGTCATGTTGACTTACCGTTTTATATTCTAGATGTTACAATCATACGTTTGAGACTTGTGGATTATTTTGTCGTATGTGTTATTGTAAGTTGTTCATGAACCATGCTAAATCATTGCATATTCATATAATATTGGTATAGACGTCTCTACTGGGCTTTGTAGCTCACCCTTTAATTTTTTCAGGTACTACTTCAGAGACATGATTTGGACTTGCATGGATGCATAACGATGCATGTTTTGAAGGAAATGTCATGAATGGAGTTATACATCATCTTTAGACTTACCTTTTTGAAATATGTATAGTAACTTCTCTTTTGTGAAAATTATGTACTCATACTCAAATCATTTGTAACACTTTAAGATGTTATTTTGATCATCGGGCCGGGGGTGCCTCTTTTTGGGTTGTAATACTTGAAACTTATGGATTTCATACCTTTTGGAAAATGATGATTTGGGGGTATTTCTTCTGTAGAATTGGCAGTTTTATTTAAAATGTAAATATTTATCTTGCTTAAAATCGAGGGCGTGACAACTTGGTATCAGAGCATGAGTTAGAATACTTTGACACCGTGGGGAGACTTAGAGTCTTACGGGTTCAAAACTCTGCATCTTAGAAAGACATGTGTGTGCTTGTGTGCATGGCATTATTTGCATTGCACCTCTCATTGTTTATGAGTAATATAGAATTGATGACCTGTGTTGGGAACTTGTGTGAGGCATTGGCCTTGTAGTATATGGTTATTTGACATTATTAGTGCCTATAATTTGTAGCGTGATGCCTCCTAGATGTGAGTTGAGGTTGGGTGGACCCCGAGGCCGAGGTCGCTATCATGAGATACCATTAGAAGACTTTGTGAGTCAGCAGAGGGAAGTTCCTTACGCAGAGGAGGTGAACGAGGAAGTGGAACAGAACGATAAACCGCCAGTTGTTCTAGGCGTGTTCGCAAGAGAGTTTGTGGCGGCACTTACCGAGGCCAATTTGTTGAACTTCGTCGCAAGGGCCAATGTTGGGAATCGAGCTATTGACGCTATGAGGGAGTTTCGTCGTCTAAATCCACCACAATTCAGCGAAGAAGGTGGTGATTTTCTTGCAGCCAATCATTGGCTTTTTGAAATACGTAAACTATTCAATGCTTCGAAGATAGTAGAAGATGACCTGAGGGTCAACATTGTGGCATGTCAGTTAACGGGAGAGGCTAACCAATGGTGGAAGTCAATCCTTGAGTCAAGGAAGGATGCACGGAGGACTGCTAGGCTTGTAGCTAGAATCGATGAACCGGACGTGGAGATGTTGACAAGGGCAGATTTTGAGGTTCTCTTCGAAAACCATTATTTTTCGGAATCCTATCGTGAACAACTACGTGAGCAGTTTGAGAGGTTGGAGTAAGGGACCATGACTGTGTCAGAATATGCTGCAAGGTCTTAAACCTTATCCCGTTTTTCACCGGAGCTCATGGCTTCGGAAGACCGTAAGTGTCGACGTTTCGAGAGGGGTTTTCACTCCTCAGTTAAGAGGCTCATGGCGAGCCAACACAAGATGAGTTTTGTCGACATTGTTGAATGTGCGAGGAGCGTTGAATTGCCCAAGGTGGCTCAGCGAGGTTCCAGAGTTTGGGAGCCAAGGCAATCGAGTGTGATGCCTAACTATTCTTCTTCTTCGGGGAGCTCTAGAAGTCAAGGGCATAAGCGGCAGAGGGAGCAATTTCAGTCTCAGAGGAGCCATTCCAATCTTAGGCCGCCTATTTCGTCGAACTCATCGAAAAATAATTCGATGAAAAATTATTTAATTTAAAAGATGTATTCGAAATTAATTCTTGTTCAATAAAATTAGGTCTAATCATAGGAGGACATCGACCCAAGTATTAATCGTACCAAATTAATGGCGACGATTAATCAAGAGCATAACACTCCTTGTTTAGTTCGAAAGATAAGAACTTGAATCAATTTTTGAATAAACAGTGAAAAATCATGAGAAGACATTGAAACCCTAAATCATGGGATGAAATTCATCCTTGGATCTTGCCTAGAGATTTAGCCTAGCATATTAAAATTAAAAATAGAATAATAAATTGAAAACATCTTACTAGAATTGATGAACGCAATAAATTTTTAATAATCTTACCGAAAATCTTGAACGAACAACTTGAATAAATTGAATGAATCTTGAATACAAAGGTAAAAAATTGCCGGAAATTTATTGCTAAGAACACTCAGTAATTGAATTGAAATTTACTGTAAAAAATAAAAACTAAAATAGATATCTAGATCTAGGCCTCCTAGGTCCTTAAATAAAGAAAACCTAGGAGAGAAATTAGGAAAGAATTCCTAATCCTCCAAGGAAATTAATTACAATTAGAATAAATAAAAAGAAAGGAAAAAAGTTACCTAATTCTAATAGGAAACTACCTAAAAAGATTAAATAAAATAAAAAATACAAAAAAATAATTTTTATTCGCGTGCAAACCTGACTGGAAGGTTCCAGTCAGATTTAGATCTGACCGGTCAGATCTGGTTACTGGAAATTTTTGGTGCTTTTCTTCAAAATCTGACTGGATGACCTGACTGGAAGTTCTAGTCAGGCTTCAACCTGACCTCTTCATCAGGTCAGGTCAGATTTTTATTCCTGGAGATTCAGGTCAGATTTCAGCCTAACCCGTTCATCAGGTCAGGTCAAATTTTCTTCCTCCTTGATTCTTCTTTTTTTTTTTCGCATTTTCTTCGAGTTTCACATCATTCTTGGCTTCGGCACTTCTTCCAATCGTACTTCCATCTTTCCTCAGGTGTCAGGACTTCCTCCGAACTTTTGGATTTCACCATTTCGTCGGTCCAACACCTCTTTTATCATAGAAAACCTGAAATTGAACAAAAGCTACCAAACGTGCATTATCCGATAAAATTGATATTTAAGTATCGCACGTATGCCAAATAGGACATGTTGAACCGGTTATACGAGGTGTATTACGGTATCAACACACCCCCCGGGCTTCATCATCTAAACTCCAATCTTAGATTTTCTTCTTGAGGTAGGGATTTTCTTGCTCCTTTTACCTGTTTATGACTTGTTTATGGTATATGATGCATTTACCCTTTGTATTGTGGGTTTGAGTATGATTGAAAATGTGTTGGGTGATTATGTCTTGATTGGTTAACATATTGGATGCTAGATCCCACATTATTTCACACTGAAGGGTGTGGTGTGACATACTAAGTAGAAATGACGCAATTTATTTATTTACCCTAAGTCATGATTGATATATTGAAGGAGTGGATGTGCTCCGTGATTTATATTGTGCTTGAAGAATTGTGAACTAGACTTCCTTTTAGAAAGCTAGGAGTATGGTGAACTAGACTCCCGGATGGGATGGCTAGGAGTATTGTGAACTAGATTTCCTTATGGGAAAGATAGGAGTATTGCGAACTAGACTCTCCATGTTGAGGCTAGGAATGTTATGGACTAGACTCTTTGACGGGGTTGCTAGGAAATGGAACTAGGATCTGACAAGGATACTAGGCATGATATATCATAAATGCGGACTTGTGAGTATTACTTGAGGATAATGAGAATAACTATGTGAAACGGGTCTCCAATGAGTAGATTTCGATTTAAAGACCATTTGGTTGAAACCTAGCATATCTCGCGATAATGTATCGAAGAAATGTATTGTGGTTTACCATATATGTCATAACTTTTCATATTCATGTAAGACTCACATAGAATTTCTCTATTGGGCATGTTGGCTCAACCCTTATCTGTTTTTCAGGTACGGTTTCCGATGCTTCGCTTGGAAATTGACATGGAGTGCTTGGAATGTTTTGCATGCATCCTATGATTCACACCCGTGGAGTTATCTAACATCTTTATGTCTTTTTGAAAGAGATGTATCATAACTCAACTCCTAATTTGAATGTTTTGATTCCAATGTAACTTTTGAAGTAACTTTGTAAACTGATAAGACTTGGAATATTTGGGCTCTTGAACAATTACTTTTGAGAAAATTAGCATTACTTATGAGGATTTTGGCTATAATTAAGTGTTTTATTTATGTTAAATTTTGAGGGCATGACACCTTGGTATTAGGACATACGTTAGAAAACCTTGAGACCGTGGGGAGACTTTTAGCCTCATTGGGTTCAAAAACTCGTTGCATTTAGACATGACTTGTGTGTGCTTGTGTGCTCGACATGCATTGGCATTGCATATCACACAAATAGACTTATATGTGATTGATTAACCCTTGTTAGGGATTTCTATTGGATGATTGGCCTTGTGAGGGCAATGATTATTTGATATTAATAGTGTTATCTTATTCATTGTTGTATCATGCTTCCGAGACGTGGCGTGAGATTGGGTGAATCTCGAGGTTGAGATCGTTGCCGTTATCGTGAGAGACCGTTAGATGATGTTGTGAGTCAACAAAGAGAGATCTCGCGAGCGGAGGAAGTCCACGAGCAAGTGGAACAGAATGTTGAGCCGCTGGTTGTTCCGGGCACGTTCATTAGAGAGTTCGTGGCAGCACTGGCCGAGGCCAATTTACTGAACCAAGCTCCAAGAGCCCATGCTAGTGATCGAGCTCTAGATACGATGAAGGAGTTTCGCCGTCTTAATCCCCCTCAGTTTAGCGGAGAGGGTGGTATTTTTTGCGGCCGATCATTGGCTTTCCGAGTAAGAATAGTGGAGGATGATCTGCGGGTCGGCATTGTGGCTTGCCAATTGATTGGAGAGGCAAACAAATAGTGGAAGTCTATCCTTGAAGCAAGGAAAGATGCATGAAGGGCCGCTAGGCGAGCTGCTACAATTGATGAACTGGATGTGGAGGGCATCACTTAGGCTGAGTTTGAGTCTCTATTTGAGAGCCGATACTTTCGTGAATCGTATTGTGAACAGCTACAAGTACAGTTTGAAAGGTTGGAGCAAGGGAACGTGATTGTGTTGGAGTATGCAGCGAATTTTCAAACCTTGTCTCGCTATGCACCGGAGTTGGTAACTTCAGAAGATCGTAAGTGTGGACATTTTGAGAAGGGTCTTCACTCTTCTGTGAAGAGGCTCGTTGTGAGCCAACATAAAATGAATTTCGATGGGATCGTGGAGTGTGCACGAAGTGTGGAGTTGCCTAGGGAGGCACAACGGGGTCCAAGAGTTTGGGAACCTAGGCAACCGAGTGTTATACGAAATCCATCATCTTTAGGGAGATCCGGGAGTGAGGGCGCAAGCGACAAAGGGAGCAATTTCAGACTCCACAGGGCCACTCAAATCTTAGGCCACATGCTCACTCCTAGTCTAGGAGCAATACTTCGAGGCCACCTGTGGTATGTCACCAGTGTAACCAACCCGGTCACATTCGTTGTCAGTGTTCTGCACCTCTAAGGGCATGTTTCACTTGTGGTCAAACTGGGCATATGGTTAGAAGTTGTCCTCAAGGGACAGAGATACACAGTGAGGTGGGGTCGGTACAGCAACCTGGATCAGACAGGGTCGTGAACAGCAGCAATAGTTTGGGGGCAGTCAGAGGCTACAGCAACCTCACTACCGACAGACCACTTCAGGGCAAGGCTCGCAGGGTGATAAGGGAACAAGTTCTTCGGCACCTCCTCAAGGTTTCGGAAAACGAGGTGGGTATGGCCAGGGCCATCATGCACAGGGCAGAGTCTTCAATATTGCCTAAACAGTTCCACAACCCACTACTCAAGGTCCCGAGACATCGATTGTGAGGGGTACATTTCTATTGTTTAACTCATTTGCTAGAGTTTTATTCGATTCTGGAGCATCTCATTCATTTATTGCTGCATCGTTTGTGTGTGCCCTGGGACTAGGAACTGATCACCTTGACCCACCTTTATCTGTTGAGACTCCTCTTGAAGGTAGATCACCGCTTTTCGTGTTTGTAGAACTTGTGAGCTTGTTATCCTCGACCGACATTTCACTTTCGACTTTATTTTAGACATGTCGAGGTTTGACACTATTTTGGGTATGGATTGGCTGTCTACATATCATGCTACCATCGACTGTTTCAAGCGTCGAGTCCGCATTTGTTCACCTAATGGGGGTTGTTTTGATTTCTTTGGAGAACGACGAGAACCGTTGGAACCTTACTTGTGGGGATCTCGAGAGGGAGAGTCCATCTATGTACTTCTAGCTAGTTTGACGTTAGATGAAGACACGTCGAACTGTGGAGAGTTACCTTTAGTGGTTCGAGATTTTTCGGATGTGTTTCCTAGTGAATTACCTGGCTTGCCTCCACAAAGAGATATCGAATTTACTATTGATTTGCTCCCGGGTACCACACCTGTTTTTATGCCTCCTTATCATTTTGCGCCGGCTGAGTTGAAAGAGTTAAAAGTGCAATTATAAGAGTTGCAAGATTTGGCATTTATTCGCCCTAATATTTCTCCATAGGGAGCACCGGCCTTATTTGCGCAGAAAAAGAATGGATCTTTGCAACTATGCATTGACTACTGGAAATTGAACTGTGTTACTGTGAAGAACAAGTACCCATTGTCGAGAATTGATAACCTATTTGGCCAACTCCGGGGAGCAACTTGTTTTTCTAAGATCGATTTGAGATTGGGGTATCACAGTTGAGGGTCCGAAATGAGGACATTCAGAAAACGGCCTTCCGAACACGCTATGGGTATTATGAGTTTGTGGTTATGCCTTTTGGCTTGATGAACGCTCTAGCGACGTTCATGGATCTTATGAATCGCATTTTTCGTCTTTACCTTGATAGATTTGTTGTGATTTTTGTTGATGATATATTGATCTATTAGCCTACGGAGGAGGAGCATCAGTCTCATCTCACAGTTGTTTTAGAAATTTTGAGCGAGCATAGCCTGTATGCCGAACTTAGCAAGTGTGAGTTATGGCTATCCGACGTCAAGTACTTGAAGCATGTGGTTTCAAAGAGTGGTGTGTCTATTGACCCAGGGAAGGTGGAAGCAGTGATGAACTGACCCCAACCAAAGAATATTTATGAGATTCGAAGTTTCTTGGGATTAGCTGGGTATTAGCGTCGTTTTGTCCTCGACTTTTCATGTCTGGCAACTCCAATGACACGTTTGACACGCAAAGGAATCCATTTTGTGTGGAATGGGGCTTATGAGGCGGCTTTTGAGGAGTTGAAAAAGTTTTTTCTTAACGCTCCGATCTTGATTGTTCCGGAGCGAGGAGTGGGATACTCAGTCTATTGTGATGCCTCGAGAGAAGGTCTTGGGTGTGTTTTAATGCAGTCGGGTTAGGTAGTGGCCTATGGATCGCGGCAGTTAAAAACTCATGAGCGAAATTATCCCACACATGATCTAGAGCTTGGAGCCGTTATATTTGCTTTGAAAATTTGGCGACATTATTTGTATGACAAGAAGTTTGAGGTTTTCTCTGACCACAAGAGCTTGAAGTATCTATTTTCTCAAAAGGAGTTGAATTTGCGACAGCGTAGGTGGATGGAACACATGGAAGACTATGATTTTAATTTGCAATATCACCCAAGAAAAGCTAATGTGGTAGCAGACGCCTTGAGTAGGAAACTGACTCATTTAGCAAGTCTAGTGATTCAGGAGTGGAAGATGATGCAAGACTTGGGGTGGTATGCAACCTATTTTGAGGAAGTCCGGGAAGGAGTAACATTGTACAATTTGACGATGCATTTGACACTATCAACTCGAGTAGTTGACGCCCAACAAAGTGATGAGGAAACTAATGAGTTAAGAAAGAAGTTCTTCGGTATCAGTGCTAGAGAGGGATGTATGATACATGCCGATCAAAATCTACGTTACCATGGCAAGTTATTTGTGCCCGTTTTATGCCGGGAAGAAATTTTTAGGGAGTTTCACCATTCGCCTTTAGCCATTCATCTAGGAGACACGAAGATGTATCATGATTTGCATTGACAATTTTGGTGGTCTGGGATGAAACAAGAGGTGGTGAACTTTGTGTCACGGTATCTTACTTGTCAGCAAGTAAAAGCCGAATATCAGCGACCC
This sequence comes from Arctostaphylos glauca, assembly GCA_019985065.2. Classification (NCBI taxonomy): domain Eukaryota; kingdom Viridiplantae; phylum Streptophyta; class Magnoliopsida; order Ericales; family Ericaceae; genus Arctostaphylos; species Arctostaphylos glauca. Next base: position 22,832,318 of record JAHSPW020000003.1, read on the forward strand.
GCTGGAGAATTGCAACCACTGTCAGTGGCTGAATGGAAGTGGGAGAATGTGAGCATGGATTTTGTTACGAGTTTGCCGAGATATCCGAGAGGACATGATGCAATATGGGTGGTTGTTGATCGTTTGACGAAGACCGCTCACTTTTTATCGAGTCGGATGACAGATTCTGTGAAACAACTTAGCCGTACGTTTATATATTTGTGAGATCATCTGCCTCCATGGAATTCCTGTGTCTATTATTTCCAATCGAGATCCAAGATTTACAGCACGATTTTGGTAGAGCTTCCAAGCAGCACTAGGTATAAATCTTTTGTTTAGTACTGCTTACCATCCACAAACAGATGGACAATTGGAACGAACAATCCAGATTTTGGAAGACATGCTTAGAACTTGTGTCTTGGATTTTCGGGGTGGTTGGGAAGATCATTTACCACTTGTTGAGTTTGCATACAATAACAGTTATCAATCTAGAATTGAGATGGCACCATTCGAGGCCTTGTATGGTAGGCCATGTAGATCGCCCATATGTTGGACAGAGTTGGGAAATTGTAAGTTAAAAAAAATCATCTAAATTTTCGGGTCGTTACACGTTTCATTAATTATTAATATTTCGTTTTTTTCCTTTAAAAAAAAAAGGACTCCAAAAGAAGCATGTTGACAACTAGAATAGACCAAGACCAAGACCAAAATCAAAAGACCAAAACCAAATCAAGACAAAGACCAAGACAGCTGATAGCAGACCAATGTATATGGCCTAGTTCAGACCATCCACCAAATCCCAAATCAAAAAATTTACCCAGACCATTGGTGAACTAGCTAGTAAGCTTGGTGAACCTCTTACGTATATATCTTTTTTATTTTATTCTGTGATTTTTTTAATTTATAGCTATCAAGATCCGAAGAATAATGAAATTGAACGTGTTCTTCAATTCCTAACAATATATAGGAAAACAAATGAATGAATATTACTACATATGAAGGAATGTTCTTGGGGGACAATCACATGATATTCGAGCCCCAACCACTACTTACACAATGATGTGAGTTTCATACTCTTAGTCAATGTATTGGTGAATGAGCTCGGCACACCAAATAGCAAAACTCCATGAGTATTGATAGTTTTCCACATAAAACGTGTATCATGCTAAAGAATCATAGTTACTTATTTTAAGAGAGCCTGAAACCTTGATTCTCTTCGCATTTTCCTATAGCATTTTATTTTCTCATTGAGAACGCCATAAAATACTTTTACATGCTAAAGAATCATAATTGATTCATAAGACATTTTGTAATCTTAATTATTATTAGTAAAGTAATTGCTTGAGAAGTGGTTATAACTAAACCAAGTGCTTCATTTGCTCTGGGTTTCAGTAGCCCTACGAGCCTTATAGCAGGTGGGTCCCGTATCCCACCACTCTACCTAAACTGGACCCACTTCCAAGGTATTTTTTTGATCGGGAAAGAATTTTTTTATTAATCCAAGAAGATAAAAAATTAATAATGAAATAGGTAAAAGGCATTGTGATCAACTATCCACATCCCAACGAAATTGACATTCAGGAGATTTACCCAATCATATGCCACCTAAGACCTAAGTAGAGATAGATTGACAAAGAGTCAACCCATTTCCAAGGTATCGTCGTCATCAACAATGCAATCACTTCCAAGGTACCTACTTAATCAAAGTTTTGATCAATGAGCTTGGCAGAGCTCTATGAGCAATGAATAATTTGTCCACATAAAATGCGTATCATTCTAAAAGATTATAATTGCTTATTTCGAGAGTCTGAAACTTGATTCTCTTCCCATAAAATACTTTTACATAATAATACATAAAATATAAAATATCAATTTGATCTCATTTTTGAAGACTTTGTGTAAAAATTCCTTTGCAATAAGTGTTGGAATGCAAACAATATTCAGGAAACAATCAAAAGATGTAGGAAGCGGACCCTCAAGTTTTCTTGTGCGATTTGGTTTCGTGATTGTTGAAAAGACTTCATTCAATTCCATACTCTGAGATTTACCATCTTCCCCAATGGGGATAAACCGATGATTCCTTCTTCTAGTAACCAAAGTCAAATTTCCTGAACAATCATCTTTAGAGGTGTGTCAGCCCAAACCCTGAATGTTTCTATATGAAGAGCTAAGTTTGCTAGAACATTAATGCTTACAAGAAAATGATAGTATATATGATATGATCACAGATCCACAAAAGACATTTTATTTCAATGAGAAACTCAAATTTACAACATTATTATAACCAAACATTCACAAACATTCCCATAGAGATAATATTACAATTCTAGTTGCAACATGACAAACTGTTTATGATCAACGGCGTTTATTTGAGAAAACTGTGAATGAATTGTGTAACCGACATGCCAAAAGCAATGAAGCCCAAACAGAAAGCTATGAATGTCCACGGAGAAGCAAAGTATGTACGTCTCAAGTGTGCCATATTCTTCGGCCAACAACGTTTACTATACTTGGTGGCTTTGTTGCAAGTGTCAGCAAAAAAGAACTCTCCTAGTATAGTTTCCTTGCATAGCTTGTTGAATAGTTTGGTGGCATCCTCGTTGGCACCCAAATAGTTACGAATGACTCCATTTTTTGCGAGCCTTTCAACGTCTTTCTCAGAGTTCACGAGCTTGTCCATGAGGTGTGCGTAGGATGTGAACTGCTTGGGAACTCTAGGGCAACACTGTTCAAAGGCGATAATGTTTCTAAGGAATGCTTCTGTGTGGTCGTATATAGCTAGAGTTGGAATTTCGAAAAGGGCCCTATGACACCACCAGAATGGGCCTTTAGGCTCATGGAACTTGACATTGAATAGATCCTTTTCGATACTACCAACAAATTTGACTCCTGCATAGTTGAGGTTTGATGCAGAAGGCATGTGTTCAGTAAGCTTTGTCTCCTTTGTTTGATGAAGAGGAAGGTAATGCTCGTGTAATTTGTGGAGGACATGGTAGTAATTACCTTCTTTTTCTTTACTACTTTCCGTTTTGTTGTCAAAAAGCAAGAAGACATGGTCACTTGGCAAACCACAACTAGTTGTGGAATTATCTTTTGGATTGATCACCTTGTGAAAAAGTGCAAGAGTAAGATCATTGAGCCTTTTTTTAGTAGGACGAGTTGGGATCTTCTGATGAGCCACGAAGATCTGCAAGGGTAGCAGTAAAAAACCCAAAGTATTTCAATTAATTGTTTGTTGTCACGCATGGACTTGTGACCAAGGACGTGGTCTAACTTGTTAGTCATGCGTGCTTAAGAATAGGTCTATGTGCTTAAGAATAGGTCTATTTGTTTTTCAATAATGCCCTCAGAATTAGGAATGTTGTTAATTTCTTTCCTGTATAAAAAGACCCTTTGGGAATTCAGAAAAGGGCAACTTATTTCATTCAAATACAATTCTTGAGGTTAATTCTCACCCGAAGTAGAATAAATTCTGCATTACATAATCATAGCTTGATTGGGACCTATCATTGGTATCAGAGCTATGGGAACAAATAAAGAGCGTATTGAAAATTTGGAAGCTAGCTTGGGTGGGCTGCAAACCAATTTCAGCCGCATGGAAGCAGGTGTAACTGACAAGTTGCACCACATTGAAGACGTTCTTAGCAAACTCTCTGAAGTCATGCTTTCCAATCCAAATGCATTAGTCAACAACACAATGGGCACCAATCCTTCTGACCCTGCTACCAGTTCTCCCAATGGACGTCCCCGTTCCTTCATGGAAGAGTCCAGAGCTGTCACAGAAGGTGGACGACCATTGTTCTCTTCGAAACTAGCAAGTTTGGAGTTTCCACGATTTTCAGGAGATGACCCGACGGAATGGTTCACTCGAGTGGATCAATTCTTCGAATTCCAAGGAACCATTGAAGCTCAAAAGGTGTCTCTAGCATCGTTCCACTTACAAGGCGAAGCTAATCAATGGTGGCAGTGGCTGAGGCGATCTTATAGAGAAGAAGACAGGGAAGTAACGTGGGCCATTTTTCAGGAAGAGCTGTGGGCAAGATTTGGCCCTATCGAATGTGAGGACTTCGATGAGGCCTTATCTAAGGTCAAACAGGAGGGATCTTTGCGTGAGTATCAGAAAGAATTTGAACGTTTAGGTAATCGGGTGCATGGATGGCCACAGAAGGCTTTAGTAGGGACATTCATGGGTGGCCTCAAACCCGAAATAGCTGATGGCATTCGGATGTTTAAACCGAAGTCATTAAAGGAAGCTAGCAGCCTTGCACGAATGTGAGATGAACAATTGAACCACCAACGACGAAGTGCACGATCCATGTCTCTGGTCATACAAGACTACGCTCCACCAAACAGATTCAAAACAAATCCAGGCATGAAACGACTTTCATGGGATGAAATGCAGAAGAAACGCGCACAGGGTTTATGTTTTAATTGTGAAGAGAAATTTACTCCTGGTCACAGATGCAAAGGCCCACAGCTACTATTGTTAGAAGGCTGCTGTGAATCATCAGAAGAAGCTGACTGTTCGGAGGAATTTCAACCTTGAGGACAAGGTTTGTGTCACAGGGGGAAGTATTGATGAGCCACGAAGATCTGCAAGGGTAGCAGTAAAAAACCCAAAGTATTTCAATTAATTATTTGTTGTCACGCATGGACTTGTGACCAAGGACGTGGTCTAACTTGTTAGTCATGCGTGCTTAAGAATAGGTCTATGTGCTTAAGAATAGGTAACTTGTTAGTCATGCGTGCTTAAGAATAGGTCTATGTGCTTAAGAATAGGTCTATTTGTTTTTCAATAATGCCCTCAGAATTAGGAATGTTGTTAATTTCTTTCCTGTATAAAAAGACCCTTTGGGAATTCAGAAAAGGGCAACTTATTTCATTCAAATACAATTCTTGAGGTTAATTCTCACCCGAAGTAGAATAAATTCTGCACTACATAATCATAGCCTGATTGGGACCTATCATCTTCTCAATGGTGAGGCAGAATAATTTCTCAAGCACAAAGAATGGAATTTGGTTTTTGAGGAGCAACAAGTCTAGTTGGATAGTGTTGGCAGTCAACATGCAATCGGAAATAGGATCTGTCATTTTTTTGTTCGCCGCTGCTTTCTATGCTGTCTTGTACTCTCAGAGGTTGCTCAGTTCTGCTCGAGGCCTAAAACATAAAGTTCACTAAATTAATAGTATGAGTTTTGATCGCAAATTTATTGTTTCCTGCTTTGTGAAATGCATATTAACTTATTAAATTTGTCATCCGAGTTAGTCTGACAAATTGTATGGAATTGATAATATAACATAATTGATCCCAATTATAAGTTATATGTAGAAATACTTATGGACGTCCCAATAAGAGACGAATGATTGTTTGACCATGGAGAACACATAGAGTTTTTGATTTTTTTCAATTTCATTTTGAGAAAGGATTCAAAAATGTTTGTTTCTTCAAAAAAAGAATGTTTTGAAATTCCCGACCGTGACAAGTGCTGCCTTACAAATTGTTCTATAGTCTTCTTATGGTTACACCGCGAGAATGGTTTCATGTCCTGATTTTGTTTTCTAAAGTCTTGATCAAGGCATATTCATGTATTGCATTTATACAATATTAGACACCGTGGAGGAATCCTTTCCAACTTTTAGGGAAGGCCTTCAACTCAGAAGGGAGTTGCATTCCTAGGAGTTGGATAGTTTGAAGAATTTGTAGGAAGCTGAGGCAATTTCTTTAACAACAGAGAGGACAGGTTGCAATGGATTGGGGACAAAAGAGGTGTGTTTATAGTGAAGTCTTGGTACTAGAAGATGGAATCTATTAGCATCATAAACCCTACCATCCCCCCTTCTATGTATGGAACAAGTTCTGCCCACCAAACGTCTAATTCTTTGGTTGGTTGGCTTGGAAAGGCCATGTAAAGACTGCCCCATCTGCTATATACTAGAGGAATTATTGACATTCTTAGGGCAGTGTGTGTTTTCTGCATTAATGAAGTGGAAACTCAGGACCATTTATTTCTGCACTGCAATAGAGTATGGTTTTTGTGGTGTAGGTTCCTATTTTTATGGGGTTTGGACTGAGTGGTTCCTAAAACTGTGGCCTAGTTGTTTAGTTGATGGTCACTTTGGAAATTTAAGAAGGGATCCAACAATCTAACCATTGATCTATGGCTCTCTCTCTCCATTACCATTATTTACTCCCTATGGACTTTGAGAAATGAAGTGGCATTCAAAAGAAGGGGGGATCCGTTGGGTGAAGCTAGAAGAAAACATAAAGTTCAGATGGATAAATGGAGTTCTGCTGAATCATAAAGGGAAACCACTCAATGATATAATGATGTTCTGTATAATCCACAGGGCCTAATCCAATGTGGTCATTCCTTTCTAGGGTTGTTGCTTTTCTCTTAATTTTCATGGGTTTGGAATCTTACCAACTAATCTTGGATCTACTAGGCGTTTCACCTCTATTAATGCCATCTTTCTTTAGCTTTTCAAAAAAACAAAAAAAAAGTTTTTACCTGTGAGTTGCCACTGTCTCCTCCATGGACATGAGTATTTGTAAGTGAGATTCCATAGAAAAGTTCAATGATGAAGCAACCATCGACCAACAACATTTCCTCATCCACCATAACTTCTTCTGCGTAGCATGTCTTTGCATCATATATCGAATGCTTCATTTTTGCTATACATTCTATTAATCCCGTGGACCAAATTTGGTTGGCTAATTCGGGATCCATTATTCCTTCAGCTTGTCGACGAAGTAGGCAATTTGTGTAGCTCATTTTGACGTATTGCATAGGCGTTTTGAGGTGCTTATTGTTGCGGTGTAGAGGGCCGATAGCAATGAGGCGAGGGGTGTAGGCACTTTCCTTTAGATTTCGAAGCTCATTGGGCACCTTGTAGAAGGAAGCCAAAGAGAAGAAGGATTGGGCTTTCTTGGCACCTTCACTGATATTTGCAGCGATTGTATCTTTAAGGCTCTCAAGGTGAAGGGCCTGGTCATATTCATTCCCTAGACTCATTTTCTTTTCTTTTGGGTGGAATTTCTCTTAGTCAATGTAATCAACAAGAAATATTTTGGTTACACTGGGTTGTGTTTTTGTTGCCAATTACAGCCCCTGCTGGTATATATATATAGGATCACCATGGTCTCAATTTTCATGTGCCTTGATATTTTTGGAGTAAATCAATTATCTTGTGCTAGTACTTTCAAAAGTATTGGCATCATCAACAATGCAATCACATTGGGTCATATAAGAGAGTAGTTATTCAGTGTCCTTATAGGACACCGTCACGTAATATTCAAGGCCCGTAGGTGCATGAAGCAGACTTCTAATTTTGGAGAGCAAAAAACGAATACTAATACATATTATGCAGTGCCCCTTGGGTACCATCACATTATATTCGAGACCTCTCTACCACTATATATTTGATGTGAGATTCATGAATGAGTCTGATAGACCAAATAGCAGAACTCAATGAGAACTAAATAGTTTTTCCACATAAAACGTGTACCATGCTAAAGCTTCATAATTGCTTATTTTCAAGAGTTTGGAACTCGATTCTCTTTGCATTCCCTTATAGCTTTATGTTTTCTCACAGACAACAATATAAGATACTTTTACAGAATAGTAAGTAAAGAATAGAATATCAATTTAATCTTCTTTTCGAAGGATTCGTAAAAAATAGAATATCAATTTCTATTCTTTATCATTGATTCACTTATTTAATGCTTTAAACTGTAGAATTTTAATGATATAATGATAGAATGACAAATGTCTCCTCCCTTTATCAAAACCTTAATTATCACTTAGAAAGTGGGTATAACAACTTGTTTTTTTTTTTTTTTTTCGTTTTCACAACCCCAAAACGAAGGTCACAAATTACCTTGCTGGTGGGCCTACTTTTAGTTGGTTGATGGTGATCTCAAAATATATGGTTTGATATTTTCTCCCTAAATGGCCAACATTTTATTGCCGAAAGCCTTACAACAACTTTTGTTTTGTCGTTTTTCAAGCTGACACACTTTAAAAGCTGTAGGCCCACAGGACCCAGGGGAGCTGTAGTGAGTCCTCTGCACAGCAGCCTGTAGGGCACCAAAACGACGTCGTTTTGGTGCCCCAAATGTGCAGAAAACTGCAATCCCAAACGACGCCGTTTTGGGAGTAATTGCAGAAAAAAAAAATTAAAACATTGTTGGTCTTTCAGTATAGAATTCTCTCTCTCTCTCTCTCTCTCTCTCCCACACCAATACAAGTTCTGGAAATGCAATGTTTCTCCAATCCGATTCTAAAAATTGCAAAGGAAAACAAGAATAGAAAACATGACAAATTCATTTCAAACATAAACAATAGGCTATTTCTAAATTCAAGAAATTACTCAGAATAACATCTTAGTTTTACCCTTACAAAACCCGTTTCTTTTTTCTGAAAAAATCCACAAGAAATCGCAATGCTCCTGTAGGTCGATGCGGCTACCGATCCAAACGCCGCATGTTAAACAAAGATATTCTGCCTCTGGGGATCTCCACCACACCGTTCATGCCCGGTACCTCAGATCTGGATTCGAAATGTGGGTTTTGGAAAGGGGAAGAGGGAGCCTCTTGTTGCCTATCCAAAGAATAAGCATGGCCGATGATTGGGTCCATTTGTGCGAGAGAGAGACGATAATGGGGTTGGGAAAGAGAGGGAGGCGCATTATGAGAGAGAGAGAGAGAGAGAGAGTTTGTGTGCTCTGTATTGAAAGTTGAAACCCAGTCACACCAGAATGTTCTAATTTTTTTTTTCTGTAATTACTCTCAAAACGACGTCGTTTTGAGATTGCATGTTTTTCTGCACATTTGGGGCACCAAAACGACGTCGTTTTGGTGCCCTACAGGCTGCAGTGCAAAGGATGCACTACAGCTCCCCTGGGTCCACACAATTCAAGCTCACCCAGTTTAACTTATGGGCTCAATAACATTACAATAATTACGTTGAGTTTTAATTAAATTATTATTTATTAAATATAGTGAGGATGATTTGATGTTAGTAATTTTTTGTCACTTTTGTCTTTTTTCTTATTTATTTTTACGAGAGAATCGAAAAAAACAAAAAAATTGTGTTAAAAACAAATTTAAGATAAGACGACACTAAATATACTAAAAGCAGTGAAGAACTAACTATCTTTTTTGAATTTTTTTGGCGTTTAGTAATTGTTTTTGATACTTTTGGTCATAACTTTGTATTCTTTGAATTCCTTACTGTCACGTCCTCAATTTTTAAAGAATTAAAAATATATGAAATTATCTAATAATCTCACATATGATACGCTAACCATCCCAAATTCCCATTCATGACAAGTCGATAAGGTGTTCCGATGATGAAACGCTCAAAATAGGTTGTCATGAATCAAAGAATTTTTCCACTGTTTAAGTTTTAGAGATATTTCCAAATATTACATGCCCAAAATAGAGTTATAATACATCTTTCCAAAAATAAGTTTAAAAGATGTTGGACAACTCCATGAAGTAGCCCACAAAAGTATGCACACACTCAAGCATGCCATGTCTCTAGGGCCGGCCCCGAGTTTTTTGAGGCCCTAGGCAAAATCTAAAAAAGGGGCCCTTTATATTTTCTAAACGTAAAAGGAATTACAATAATTTTCAAAACAACATCACAAAAATTACTTAGCATTAGAAGAACACAAAAATAAAAGTTCAAATATTACATTTCATTACAAGAAGCATGATGCACCTAATGGAAAAAAAATAACATTATAATTCTCTACAATTTATGTATCTTTTTGTCAAATAAAATAATCTAAACAACTATATTATAAAATAATAAAATCTGCAAAACCAGTGCTGGAAAAACAAGTGCTGGAAAACAATTTAAAAGGCATGTATACACAATATATATATATGGATGGTGGGGACCAAGAGCAGCTTCCAAAAGGCATGTATATATACATGTATAAAAGGCATGTATACACAATTTAAGACTTACAGTAGTGGTGGGGACCAAATTTTTCGGACTGGGGACCGGACCAAGAGCAGCTTCCAAAAGAAATAAAATATTGATGGGTGAGAGTAAGACAAAGGGAGTGACTGGAGTCAGAGGGTGGGGGAGGGGACTGGCGCCGGGAATTTGCAGAATGAAGGAGATGTAGGCTTTAGGGTTTCTTTAAGATAATAAGTGAAATATATATGGATTGGGTTAAATTAATTGGGCCTTTTTTGTTTGTTTACTTTGAGCCCAAAAACAATCCTTTTAAAGAATAAATGGGCTTAAAAAATTAAAGTTTTCTATCCCTACTCAGCCCAAAATCAAATTTTTAGTAGGGGCCCTAAATTTTGGCCCTTTTTGGGGGGCCCTAGGCGCTGGCCTCTTGGGCCTTGCCCTTGGGCCGGCCCTGCATGTCTCTTGATCTACTACTTGTGATTGGTACCTGAAATGCAAAAAGTGGTGAGCTACAAGTCCAGTAGAAACATCGATACTAGTGATAGATATATATGTCATGAGAGAATGAGTCGATTGATTCAAAAGAGTTAACAAATTTTTAAGGTTTATTATTATGTGTTTCAGAATTTTGGTTGAGGGACCTGAGCCGGGGGACTTATATTTTGTTATGCACACATTGTAATGAGTGGTTTATTACATGGAAGCCCCTGATGGGTTAGAAATCAAAGTTTTTGGGTTTAAGGGAGGGGAAATCCTTAGAATACTCTTATTCTCTCATACCTCTCTCTCACTCTAGGTTTGCTCCCACTTCTCTCTACCACCATCGTTTATTTGCTTCACTATTTCTCAATTCTTTTGAGATATAGTGTGTCCTAGCCTTGCTCTATCAATAACCAAAGACTGATCGCAATTTGGAACTTGGGAGCTTAGGATTTGAAACTTGGAAGCTAGGGTGATTTTGCCTGCCGGAGTATCGATTTACTGAGAAAAATAGCTAGAAAATAAGACTTCACAAATTTAGTTTTTTGACACTTCAGACGTCAACCTCAAAATTTATTTTGGTGAAGATTTGTAACTAGATTGAATTAAACGAGGGAATAAAATAAGATTAAAGAAATAAGCTTAGTCTTCGGAATCCATTTAACGTCAACCTCTACTTTTAAACAATATCGCCTCTTATAACTTAACCTAGATTCCGGCTATGGTTTCTAGATCGAAAAATACTCGATGAAAAATCAGTCTTTTAGCTCAAAAGATGTGTTTCCAAATCTATTCAAGTTCAAGAAAATGTAATCTAAAATAGGGAGGACATAGGCTTAAGTATTAGATATACCAAATATATGGCAATAACTAAGCAAAACCTTAACTCTACCTTTTTATTTTTAGAAATTAGAACTTGAATATATTTAGAAACAAGCCTGTAAAATGTTTAAGAGATATTGAATAACAGTGAGTTTTGTTAAATTTCATTCTAAGATGTAGCTTATAAAAGTTTAGGTACTCATGCTTGTAAAAGAGATGATGAATATGAAGAAATAAGAAGGATAATGCTAAAGTTTAATAATGAGGATGAACTTACCAACTAATACTAGAAATCTGTGAAAATATAACACACAATGTTAATAGCTAAGGTTCTGACAACTTGCCGGAGAAATAAAGTAATGGAATAAACACAAATGAACTAAATCTTGAATTAACTTACTTCTCAACGAGATAATGTCTTACACTTGGTGAAGGAAAATTACTCAGAAAATGGAGAGCTTCAAAAACTAAAGAGAGAAACTCTCAAGAACTAAAAACTAAGTTGAAAGTATCGTAAAAATGTCTAAGTGTATGAGATTCATTTCTTTCTCCCATACACATGCAAAACATAAGTCAAATGGGACAAAAATTATTCTCAATAAGTCCCCTTGCACTCTCTTACAATTCAAAAGTCATGGGAGAAGGCATCCCAAAATGTGATAATGAGCAAAATGTCAAAAATCAGTATTTATTCTGCGTCGGACACTCTTCACTGATAGAGAGTGCTTCTCTACCGATAGAGAAATGTCCTGATTAAAAGTGGAACCATCTTCTACTGATAGGACCGATTCTCTACCGGTAGAGAAGTCTTCTGACTTCTTGGACTTCATTCCTCCACCGGCAGAGACTAACTCTTTGCCGATAGAGATTTCTGGCTTCATTTGTCTACCGATAGAACCTCTTTGAATGACAGTGTTTTCTTATTCTCTACTGATAGAACTTGATTCGCTACCGGTAGAGAAGTCTTCTGACTTCTTTTGCCTGGCTTCTTCAAATTTCACTTCCGACTTCTCTTCTCTCACTTTCCGGACCTTCTCTTCGATCTTAAACAATACCGCAATTGGTCCCGTGCCTTTTCTCTTCAATCCACTGGGAATTATTCAGAGTGGTTTTCTGATGTGAAGGACTCGAAGCAGCTCCAGCGATTTCCCGTCAGCTCTATGGCGAAGGATGATTTCTGTTTGGTTAGGAAGCTATGGATCTTCATATTCCTCATCGACGGGTGGATAATATCTATGGCGATTCACTCCAATGATCGCTGAGATCGCTTTAAGGGAAGCCCCTATTTCTTTTACAGATCTTTTTTTTTTTTAATAAATCTTTTAAGTGGGCTTTTAAGTTGGGGGCCCTCGTACTAGCACTACAAGAAAAAGCATCATTGGCGACTAAAATTGCCGACCAATACTTATTTGGTCGCCAAACAAACGGACCTTTAGCGACCAAATCGTATTTTGTCGGCGAATGTCTAGACCTTTACCGGCTACTTGTATTTAGTCGCACAATATAAAACATTCAGCGACCAATACAGATTTAGTCGCCAAATGGATACACATCAGCGACTACTTTGTGATTTAGTCGCCGAACATTTCGCGGGTTAATTTTCCCCACGCGGGAAAATGTGGCGGGGGGTAAATAGTAATTACGACTACAACGTTTGTGGTCGCCAAATGAAACTAAAATTACCTAAAACGCCGTCGTTTCAGGTTATATATATATATATGTATATATAAGGTCAGTAGACTTGTTGAATCCCTAAATCCCAAAATTCAGTTCGTCACTTTCAAAGCCCCTCGCCTCCTCAGTCTGCTACAGTTTCCACGTCGCCACCGCACCTCACCGACGGCTCCTACAGTGTCGCCTTCGCCGTCGCACCTCACCGACGCCTACAGTGTCACCTTCGCCATTGCACCTCGCTGACGCCTCCTTCTGCAGCTATGGACCTGCTAATCCCATACCTGAGGTATGTCGCCATTTTTCTGATTCATCTGTTTTGAATCCCTTTGCTGTCATTGATTCGAATCATATATATATATACACACACACACACACATTGTAACGCCCCACTTTTTGTGGTACGTTATAATAAAAGACATTTAATAAAGCAGCGCAATAAAATTTTCTATTTAAAACCAAAGGGCCCAATTCTCAAATATTATTAATTTCCGGCAAAACAACCAACCAAAATTTAGCTCATTAAATAGTTTTGAAAATCAATAATTCGAGTAATAAATTATCATTAATTAAAAACAACTAAAGGGACATCCTAGGTCAAACCATTGGACTGTTATTGGTACAACCATGGTTCTGGTACATTCATCTCGTCCTCCTCAGTCTCTTGAACTTCCAAATTATGCTCCACCTCAACCTGTTCCTCAAAACCTGGTGTGAAATACCAGGGGCCAAGAAGTAGCTCCAAATGAGTGATTAACACTTAGTAGGAAAATTTAACCTTACCCCTAATTTACAAATAATACACACATGATAATAATTATACACAATATGCCAAGAACGATAAACAAACGTGAAATATGCAATATCGTGCATAAACATGAATATGCAATGTCGTGCATAAAGCTTTCCGCATTGAGTATCTTTTAGTTATTATTATCTCCACCGGGGTCTCGCAATCCCCCATATCAAAAGTACAACCTCAGGGTCTCGCAATCCTCCTTAGCCAAATTACAACCTCAGGGTCTCGCAATCCCCTTCATAGGTATCGCAGCATCGAGGTCTCGCAATCCCTCTCCGCCAAATTTACAACCTCAGGGTCTCGCAATTTCCTTCATCGGTATCAAAACATCGGGGTCTCGCAATCCCCCCATAATCCACCACAACTCCAAAATATTCTGATTATCACTCATTATCGCAACAATGAGATCATCTAACCTTGCCGTTCAATTAATCTTTCAATTTCCATGCATGCATGCACAATGATCATCCGTCATGCTCAACATGCAATAATAAAATATCATCATACGATTTTAATTAAACATGCATCGAGCATAAATTAAAATTACTAAAATCATGCGATATCATCTACATCGATTAAATCTAAATTACATACAACGTTCGTGGGCCCTAGCATACAAATCGGTCTCAACAAATAATAGTTCTTTAACTTATCAACTAAATTAAATTGAATCACGAATCGTCACGTATAATAAATTCTCAACTTGACTAATTCACATAATTAAATACACATAATTTCTTTAATAATTAATTATTAACAATTCGATTCATATTCCCTACACAATCTTCAAACACAAACTAAATCTTCTTATAAATCACATATATATGTAGGGTTTGGTCCGAAATTCCTACCTCGATCCGACGATAAAGCTCTATCGAGAACTCATGAAATCAACCACCACACTGAGATCCGAATATCGCAACACTATCAACTATAAATCAAAACCATACTTTAAATATAAATATGTATATATATAAAAAAAACAATGTATTATTATTAAATTAATAGAATAAGAACATACTAACCAATAATAGAATAAGTAAATACTTTAAAATATAACACACATATAAACAGTGTACTAATAATTATTAATTAACAATAAAATAAACAATAATAAATAATAATAAAAAGCAAAGAAGGTGGGGGTTTGGTGTTCGGGAAGAGAGAGTGAGAGAGAAAAGGGTGTAGAGAGAGAGAGAAACCGAGAGAGAGAAAGAAAAAGAAAATAATAAATGGGGGTGCACACGCATAAACGAACACGAGATTTTCAAGAAAATACCTCACAAATATTCAAAACGCACGCAAAAACTCTGAAATGCTGAAATGAATATTTGATAGATCAAGAGCTATATAAATAGACAAAGGGGATGTATCTGAGTTCAATTAGGATTCGAATTAACAAAGATAGAGTTTGAGTAGGATTTGAATACTAGGGATAGAGGTTGAATGAGATTCAAATATTATAATAATTATCGGTTAGAATAATAATTAATAAAAATACTTAATAATTATAAAAATATAAGATTTAATATATAAAAAAAAGTAAATCAGATAACTCTCCCTAAAGATTCAACGAATCTGGACAGAGCGAAAATAAAGAGATATACACAAGTAAAAATTCAAGATAATCAATCATAAAAATAATTTCTTAATCTAAATAAAAAATATCCAATATATATAAAAATAAATCTCAAAAATCCAGGTCGTTACACACATAATGTGTGAAAACAGAGAAGCTTGTTCTGTATCTCTCTCACGCAAAATCGGAAGCCAGGAAGCTCCCGATTTTTTCAGTTTTAAGTTTATTTTCATGTAAAATAAACCCAATTTAATTCTGAAGGGGTAAATCCTGTGTGGTGGCAATATTATTAAAATAAACAAAAACTGGAGGCCTAATAAAAATTACCTACATGATTCTCTTCAGAACCTCTTGTCGTGTAAAATTGGTTGAAGCTTGAACAAGATGGGAAAAAATCAAAGAGCACTGAAATCTTTAGGGTCGGGCCGTCAAGTAATAAACAAAGCAACTTTGTGAATCTTTTAAGTTATGAGAGAGCTTTTGGATTTCTGTTTTGGAAGCATTTGTTGTCAAGGATGAAGCTTTGACATCTTATAGTGTTGATCTTAAAGATTTTTTTAAAAATATTATTCAGAATTAGAAGTGTTAGAAAGAGGTTTTAGCCAAAAGATACAAGAAAATCAATTGACGTACTCAATATTACATGAAGGCAATGGATGATTATTTTTGAATTCATGGTTTGCATACAAAATATTATTGACTATATCAGTCATAATTGTTGTGAGACCCCAACTCATAATTTGCGCATTTAAAGGGTAAATTATATATAATGATTAAATAGGGATTTAGTTTGAATTGAATTGACGATCGGATATTTAATTCGGTAGTGTATTGGGAGTGTTTTTAATTTTCGAGATTCGACCAAGCGAGGTTATATGAAATTAGGATTTTAGAGAAGGGATGTGTGTAGTGGCCATGGCGTGTGATGCACCATATTATTTTTTCTTTGGAAACCTGATGTACGTTAGTTCTTTACATACAAGAAAGGAGTCATCAGTTGGGTTTTCCTGTTTTCACACCAAGGAGCTTGAGCTCCACCTCATGCTTGCACCTTTGTAAAGCCATTCAAGCTCTTGTCTTCCATTTTTTTCTGCCTTTTCTGTGAGCCGATGATTTTTGAGACTTGAAAAAACGCAAAGTTCTATTTTGATAAATCATATCTCTTTGTGGTATTTGCTTTGTTATATGGATGAAAGCTCGGGTTATTTAAAGGAAAAAAAATTTGATTTCCTTTAAATATGTGATTTGGTTTATTTGAAATTTGTTAAGAGGTCTCATATACTCAACTAATCTTCATGTTTGAAATAGGTCTTTAGTGAAGCAAGAATTGGGGAATACATCATACAAGAATATCTGATATCACCAAGCAAGCAACAGTTTTGATTCGCCAAATATTTACTTTAATAGGTCTTTTGTTTAATTCATCTCCTGTTTTCCTTTTGTTGCATTTGGAGCACCTGGTTGCAAGCTCTGTCCCAAAGTTGGAAATATTTTTGGAGCAGAGCACCAGGTTGCAAGACTCCTTATTTTTGTTGCCTGAGCACCTGGTATTGACACTCGAGTTGATTGTGCGTGAGCATTGGCGTATGTATATAAATCTAATGATATGTGCAACATGTGAATTTGGATTTAGTTAGAATGAATTAAATGGCCAAAATTTGACAAACACATAATTTAATTAATTTGTAGGTAAGAAGAAATGGACAAAAGTTGGATGATGATTAGAAATAGGTGGTCAAGTAGGGAATATAAAGAAGGAGTAGAATCATTTATAAAATTTGCGATGACAAATTCAGGACCAAAGGCTGATATTCGGTGTCCATGTATTGATTGCTTGAATAGCAAAACACTTAGCGTTGAAGTTGTTAAGATTCATTTGATACGGAAAGGAATCGATTCTTCTTACAAGACTTGGGTGCACCATGGGGAAATTGTTTCCAATCGTCAGCCTCAAGTACAGAATGACGATGAACATGACAACAATGTAGGTAGTGGAGACGACATGAGAGGGGGCACGGAGACTAATAATGACCAATTGCATGATATGTTGGAACAAATTTATATTGGTGGTATTATGGATGATGATATCGATGACTTGCCCATTGAGTTTGAGAAGAAAGATTTTCAAAATTTTGATAAGTTGTTTGATGGTGCTCAACGTAAAGTGTATCCTGGATGTGCAAATACCGTGTTATCAATTATCGTTAAAATGCTTCACATTAAAGTGCACAACAAGTTGAGCAACGTTGCATTCGATATGATTATGAAAGTTTTCAAAGAGATGCTACTGGAGTGTGATGAGACAGTTTCGTGGAACATATATGAGGCCAAGAGATTCTTGCGTGATTTGGGTTTGGGATGTGTGCCCATTCATGCATGCAAAAATGACTGCTCACTTTTTTGGAAGGAAAATGCAAATTTAAAAAGTTGCCCTACGTGTGCGCAGTCTAGATACCAAGTGAACGACGATAAGGGTACAAAAGTTCCTCATAAGATATTGCGATACTTACCATTGACACCTAGATTGCAGAGAATGTATTTTTCAGAGAAAACAGCACCAGATATGAGATGACACAAAGAAAAACGTGTGGATGATGAGGAATCAAGGCATCCAGCGGATGGTCAGGAATGGAAAGATTTTGATGAGCGATATCCTGAGTTTGCTGCTGATCCGTGAAATGTGAGGCTGGGGTTGGCCACTGATGGTTTCAATCCTTTTGGAAATATGAGTATATCGTATAGTATGTGGCCAGTTATCATGGTTCCTTACAATCTCCCACTATGGAAGTGCATGAAAGAACCCTTTTGCTTCATGTCATTGCTTATTCCAGGTCCTTCACAAACTGGTAGGGACATTGACGTTTACCTGCGCCCATTAATTGATGAGTTGAAGGAGTTATGAGAGGATGGTGTTCAAACTTATGATGCTACTAGTAAACAAACTTTTAGAATGCGAGCATGCGTTCTATGGACTATCAATGACTTTCCTGCATATGGCGTTATGTCTGGGTGGTCTACAAAGGGTTATTTGGCTTGCCCAATTTGCAATGAGGATAGTTCATCAGTTGGTCTAAGAAGTAAGATAGGGTATTTGGGTGCTCGCCGCTACTTGCCTGAGAACCACATTTGGCGAAGGAGCAAGCTATTTAATGGTGAAGTTGAGAGTAGAACTAGACCTTCGGAGTTATCAGGAAAACAAATACGAGAGCAAATTAATTTGGGAACATATAAGCAGTTTGGAAAACATACAAACATGGTGAAAGGCAAGAAAAGACAACGGGATGAAGATGAAAAGAATTTGAATTGGGGGAAGAATAGTATAATGTTTGAGTTGCCTTATTGGGACACACTCAATCTCCGACATTGTCTTGATGTCATGCACATAGGGAAAAATATATGCGAAAATTTGTTGGGGACATTGTTGAGCATGGATGGAAAGAACAAAGATATAGAGAAAGCACGATTAGATTTGGAGGATATGAAAATACGAAAAGAGTTGCACTTGAAGAGGCGTGCAAATGGGTCTTTTGAGAAGCCTCCAGCCATGTACACATTGTCACCGACAGAGAGAGAAGGTTTTTGCAAATTCTTGAAATCTATCAAGTACCCTGATGGCTATGCAGCTAACATCTCAAAATGTGTAAGTGCACACGATGGTAGACTATTGGGCCTAAAAAGTCATGATTATCATGTTCTTCTACAACGACTTCTTCCAATTGGGATGCGTGGTTATTTGAACAAGGAAATTGGCACTACACTATTTGAGTTTGGTAATTTTTATCAACAATTGTGTTCAAAGACAGTAAAGACGAGTGATTTGAATAAACTAGAGGAACACATTGTACTTGTACTTTGCAAGATGGAGAAGATTTTTCCTCCTGCTTTTTTTGATGTGATGGTACATTTGGCTATTCATCTACCACACGAGGTCAAGCTCGGAGGGCCAGTGCAATATCGATGGATGTACTCGATTGAAAGGTATTAGGTGGTATTGTTGTTATAGTTTTTTTTATTACATTACAGTTATATGTGTAGTATAATAATCTTTTCTCAATGAATAGGCTATTTGGAGTTTTAAAGTGCTTTGTATCCAATAAAGCTCGTCCTGAAGGTTCAATTGTGGAGGCTTATATATCTAAGGAGTGTACAACCTTTTGCTCTATGTATCTCGATGGAATAGAGACAGTGTTCAATCGAGAAGAAAGGAATGATGATGGTGGCGTGCGTTCACAAGGATTTGGGGTATTCACTCAAAATGTTCGTCCATTTGGTCTAATCGCAAGGGCACCTGAAATACTTGTCGACCAACGCGACATGGCTCACTGGTTTGTCTTGTACAATAGCCTCGAAGTTGAACCCTATCTAGAGTATGTACTTAACATTTAAATATATTTTTTTGTGTTTAGTTTGACATTATACTATTATTGTTAACCATATCGATGTCAATTAGGAGACACAAGAACTTGCTGGAGAAGCAAAATGCACTTGATATTGCAAAGAGGCAACGCAAAGAGTTTCCCCAATGGTTCAAAGGGCAAGTAAGGCATACAATTTTGGATAGCACGTGTTAGTTTAAATTATGATTTTATCAAAAGTCACCTAATACATTCCTTTTACGTAGATGAATGATCTGCGAAAGCAAGGGTCTCTGGAAGCAACCGATGAGTTATGGTCATTGGCTAATGAACCAGACGCACTAATAAACACATATTCAGGGTGCATTTCTAATGGTGTCCGTTTTCATACTATTGATCGCGACAACAGACATAAGACTCAGAATAGTGGGTTGGTAGTTCAAGGGGATCGTGAAAGTTGGTCCATGAACTTTTATGGTTATTTGACCAAAGTGTGAGAGATGACATATTTGTTTAGTCATCGGGTTGTTTTGTTCCAATGTGAATGGTTTAACACCAGAAGTAGTAGAACTATGCGAGTTGATGCACATTGCACGAGCATTGATGTAAGAAGTCGATGGTACAAAGATGACTCATTCGTGCTACCAAGTCAAGTTCAACAAGTATTCTACGTTAATGATACCAAATTAGGTAATCATTGGAAAGTTGTAGAACACATTCAGCGTCGAGGAATTTGGATCGTGCCGGAAAGGGATAATTTAGAAACTAGCAGCATTCCTAATGAAGTTTTCCAACAGGACACAACTACTGAGGTTCCACCAATAGTTGTTGATGATCCCATTGCGATCTCTTTGCGTAGAAATGATATTGAACCTGAAATTATTAGCGAGGATGCGATTTTACATTCTACTACTCAGCGAGCACTCCCCAAAAGTGTAGACGATGAAATCTTCATATGTGATGGAAAATTATTTTATAGACATTTACCAGATCCAAACGATTACGTTGTTGTGGATATGGACCGATTGGAAATAAATTCTTTTGGAGTATGTGAATTCCATTACCAAAAATACCCATTTATTTTTGTTTTTCAATTGAATCTTTCAACTACACATTTATTTCGTATTAATAATTCAACTTCCGCAATTGTGTGTCTTATTTCAAGTCTTGTTCATATATATTTTCTGTTTTCATTAGCAGCTAATGAAGCATATGGTGGTTCTACTATGTTTACTGCTCCTGCAAACTGTTGCTGCTGCTGATTGGTTTGATGCAAACTGCTAGTGTTGCTGTTTTGCTGCAAACTACTTCTATTTTGATGCAAACTATCCCTTGTTTTGATGCAAACTGCTGTTTGCTGTCTTATGCAAAAATTGTTCCCACTTTTGTATACTTTAATTTGCATAGTAGAGTTGTAATCTCAGTAGGTGTATGAATTTGCAAAGAATTTAGACTTCTTAGTTGTTTATAAGATGTGAACTGGCCACAAAACGAGCAGCAAAAAAATATGTTATTGTCATATTGCGACCAAACCTTTTAGTCGCCGTAAATTTTGGTCAAAGACAAACATTGCCGACTAAAATGTTCGTCGCCATTGGTTACTGTTTTGGCGACGAAACCTGATTGGTCGTCGAGCATGCCTTTTATTTTTAGTTGGTCGCCAATAATTTCCCGACTAAACTCTTTGTCGGCATGTTTTGGCGACTACATGTATTTGGTCGGCCAAAGTGACAAATTACCGACAAAGCCTTGTTAGTCGGCATAGGTCATAATTTTCCGACTAAACTACTTTGGTCGCCAAAGACATTTCCCGACCTCGAATTCCCGACCAAGTTGGCGACTAAAACTTTTTTCGGGCAAAGTTTTGGGCGACCAAAAACTTGACATAGGGCAACTAAATAGGTAGTCGCCAAAGGTGATTTTTCTTGTAGTGTAGGGGGCTTGGTTTAGGTGGAGGGTCTTTAAGTGCAGGAGTTTAGGGCTGAGTTGGCCCCTCACCAACTTTTCCCTCAATTGCATCACTTGTAATTATGTTTTCATCAATTATTAATATTTTGTTTTTTGCCTTTCAAAAAAAAGAAACTCCAACAGAAGCATGTTGACAACTAGAACAGACCAAGACCAAGACCAAGACCAAAATCAGAAGACCAAAACCAAATCAAGACAAAGACCAAGACAACTGATAGCAGACCAATGTATATGGCCTAGTTCAGACCATACACCAAATCCCAAATCAAAAACTTTACCCAGATCATTGGTGAACTAGCTAGTAAGCTAATTGGTGAACCTCGTACATATATTAATATATATCTTTTTTATTTTATTTTGTGATTTTTTTAATTTATAGCTATCAAGATCCGAAGAATAATGAAATTGAACGTTTCTTTAATTCCTAACAATAGGAAAACAAATGAATGAATATTAATACGTACGAAGGAATGTTCTTGGGGGCAATCACATGATATTCGAGCCCCAACCACTACTTATACAATGATGTGAGTTTCATACTCTTAGTCAATGTATTGGTGAATGAGCGCTTATAGTTTTTCACATAAAACGTGTATCATGCTAAAGAATCATAATTACTTATTTTAAGAGAGCTTGAAAACTTGATTCTCTTCGAACTTTCTTATAGCATTTTGTTTTCTCATTGACAACGCCATAAAATACTTTCACATGCTAAAGAATCATAATTAATTACAGAAGACATTTTGTAATCTTAATTATTATTAGTAAAGGAATTGCTTGAGAAGTGGTTATACCGAAACCAAGTGCTTCATTTGCTTTGGGTTTCAGTAGCCTGAGCTTCATAGCAGGTGGGTCCCGTATTCCACCACTCTACCCTAAACTGGACCCACTTCCACGGTATTTTTTGGATCGGAAAATAATTTTTTTATTAATCTAAGAAGATAAAAAATTAATAATGAAATAGGTAAAAAGCATTGCGATCAATCATCCACATCCCAACGAAATTGGCAATCGGGAGATTTACCCAATCATATGCCACCTGAGCCATAAGCAGAGACAGACTGACAAAGAGTCAACTCATTTCCAAGGTACCATCACCATCAACAACGCAATCACTTCCAAGGTACCTATTCATACTTAATCAAAGTTTTGATCAATGAGCTTGGCAGAGCTCTATCAGCAATGAATAATTTGTCCACATAAAATGTGTATCATTCTAAAATATTATAATTGCTTATTTCGAGAGTTTGAAAATTGATTCTCTTCCCATAAGATACTTTTACATAATAATACATAAAATATAAAATATCAATTGATCTCCTTTTCGAAGACTTTATGTAAAAATTCCTTTGCAACAAGTGTTGGAATGCAAACAATCTTCAGGAAACAATCAAAAGATGTAGGAAGCGGACCCTCGAGTTTTCTTGTGTGATTTGGTTTCGTGATTGTTGAAAAGACTTCATTCAATTCCATACTCTGAGATTTACCATCTTCCCCAATGGGGATAAACCGATGATTCCTTCTTCCAAAGTCAAATGTCCTGAACAATCATCTTTAGAGGTGTGTCAGCCCTACCCCTGAATGTTTCTATATGAAGAGCTAAGTTTGCTAGAACATTAATGCTTACGAGAAAATGATAGTATATATGATATGATGACAGAGCCACAAAAGACATTTTATTTCAATGAGAAACTCAAATTTACAACATTATTATAACCAAACATTCACAAACATTCCCATAGAGATACTATTACAATTCTAGTTGCAACATGACAAACTGTTTATGGTCAACGGCGTTTATTTGAGAAAACTGTGGATGAATTGTGTAACCGACATGCCAAAAGCAACGAAACCCAAACAGAAAGCTATGAATGTCCATGGAGAAGCAAAGTATGTACGCCTTAAGTGTGCCATATTCTTCGGCCAACAACGCTTACTATACTTGGTGGCTTTGTTGCAAGTGTCAACAAAAAAGAACTCTCCTAGTATAGTTTCCTTGCATAGCTTGTTGAATAGTTCGGTGGCGTCCTCGATGGCTTTGTTGCAAGTGTCAGCAAAAAAGAACTCTCCTAGTATAGTTTCCTTGCCTAGCTTGTTGAATAGTTCGGTGGTGTCCTCGTTGGCACCCAAATGGTTACGAATGACTCCATTTTTTGCGAGCCTTTCGACGTCTTTCTCAGAGTTCACGAGCTTGTCCATGAGGTGTGCGTAGGATGCGAAGTGCTTGGAAACTCCAGGGCAACACTGTTCAAAGGCGATAATGTTTCTAAGGAATGCTCCTGTGTGGTCGTATATAGCTAGAGTTGGAATTTCAAAATGGGCCCTATGACACCACCAGAATGGGCCTTTGGGCTCATGGAACTTGACATTGAATAGATCCTCTTCGATACCACCAACAAATTTGACTCCTGCATAGTTGAGGTTTGATGCAGAAGGCATGTGTTCAGTAAGCTTTGTCTCCTTTGTTTGATGAAGAGGAAGGTAATGCTCGTGTAATTTGTGGAGAATATGGTAGTAATTACCTTCTTTTTCTTTAGGACTTTCCATTTTGTTGTCAAAAAGCCAGAAGATATAGTCACTTGGCAAACCACAACTAGTTGTGGAATTATCTTTTGGATCCATCATCTTGTGAAAAAACGAACAAGTAAGATCATTGAGCGTATTTTAATTTAATAGGACGATTTGGGATCTTCTCAATGGTGAGGCGGAATAATTTCTCAAGCACAAAGAATGGAATTTAGTTCTCAAGGAGCAGCAAGTCCAGTTGGATAGTGTTGGCAGTCAACATGCAATTGGAAATAGGATCTGTCATTTTTTTGTTCGCCGCTGCTTTCTATGCTGTCTTGTACTCTCAGAGGTTGCTCAGTTCTACTCGAGGCCTAAAACATAAAATTCACTAAATTAATAGTATGAGTTTTGATCAAATTTATTGTTTCTTGCTTTGTGAAATGCAAATTTACTTATTAAATTTGTCATCCGAGTTAGTCTGACAAATTGTATGGAATTGATAATATAACATAATTGATCTCAATTATAAGTTATATGTAGAAATACTTATGGACATCCCAATAAGAGACGAATGATTGTTTGGCCATGGAGAACACAAATTTTTTGATTTTTTTCAATTTCATTTTGAGAAAGGATTCAAAAATGTTTGCTCTTCGAAAAAAGATTTTTTTGAAATTCCCGACTGTGACAAGTGCTGCCTTATGTATTGTTCTATAGTCTTCTTATGGTTACACCGCGAGAATGGTTTCATGTCCTGATTTTGTTTTCTAAAGTCTTGATCAAGGCATATTCATGTATTGCATTTATACAATCACTACAAGAAAAAACATGTTTGGTGACACCCTTTGAGACAGCTTGTCACTAAATGTAACAAATGGTGACAAGGAATTCCACACCTGTCACAAAAAGTGTTGAAATTTTGGCGCCAAACTGAGATAATTTATGGCGACAATAATTTTGCTTTGGTGATAAATTTTGTGTCACCGAATATTATAATTTTGGGTGACAAGACTATAAGTGTCACCAAATAGTCTAAATTTTGGCACCAGAGGGGAGGGAAAAAAAAGGTGGGCATCTAATTTTTAGCAATGCCAGTAAAATATTTTGGTTTTCACTAAAAGATTTGAAAACTACTAAAACTACGTAGTTTTGTGGCTGTCACATAAATCCCCAAATCCAAAATCCCCTTCATCCCTTCTCTAAAACCTAAGTCTCTCAAACCTCTCATTGTCAAACCTCTTAGCCATAACCGTTCGCCTCCTCATCGCCGTCCATCGATCTTCGCCGCTCGCCATTCGGTATCTTCTCGCCGTCGCCACCCTCCTCGCCGTCGCTACGCTGCTCCTATTAAGTACACTTCAATCTCGAATTTTTGGGTTGTGTTTGTTTCTTAAAAATTATTCGAAGTTTCTGTATTGGTTGTATCACCTATACTGGCTTTTGGGTATGTCGATTTTCATGAAATAAATTGCTTGTTCAGGCATAGTTCTTTCCTGATTTTGCTGATTGTGTTCTTTTATAATAATTGATGGTGAAAATATAAATATATGTGTGTATATATGTATACACTAAGTATATACTAATTATTATACATGGTGATGAGGTTGACATCATTGATTCCCATGACCTCTGCAATTTGTCTTTGCCGACCTCTGCAATTTTTTTTCCTCAGATGAATGGGAGTTTGAATGATTTCTAACCGCTGCAGTTTGTTTTCTCTGATTAATGGGATAGCGGTAACTGCTGTGGCAGTTGCAGGTTGCAATTTCAATGGCTCATTTCATTTTGATTTTATTTAGTTTTTGTCCATTAGATAATAATAGAGTGCATCATCATCACCACCTTGAATAGAATCAATTTCCTTCGTGCAAGCACTTTTTAGTTTTCCTAAAATGGAATTTGTGTTCAGTATTTTGTGCACACCATGTGTTTGTTGAATTATCTAAACCAATTTTCATAACCATACTGGAAGGAATGTTTGCTGCATATTTTTGTTGCCAAAAATATAGATATGGAATATGGATATGGCATGAGA
This sequence comes from Arctostaphylos glauca, assembly GCA_019985065.2. NCBI lineage: Eukaryota > Viridiplantae > Streptophyta > Magnoliopsida > Ericales > Ericaceae > Arctostaphylos > Arctostaphylos glauca. The sequence continues at coordinate 22,858,446 of JAHSPW020000003.1, forward strand.
ATGTACAATCGCCTCCAGCCTTCATTTGAATGTGACCAATTCACCTTCGGCTTTAGACTGTACAAGGAATACTATATGGGAGAGTGATGAGATTGTGTCTTTATTTTTTATTTTTTACTTGTGCCTTCGTCATTATAATAATGCGATGTTTGACTTCTCTCATGAAGAGATGGTAACTTCTCTCATGAAAATGTCTATTTTATCCTGACAGTTAATTTTCAGTACATTTGTTAGTGCGTGAAAATAAATTTTGTGGTGGATATTTTGACTACTAAAAAGCCATGACAAAGCTTCAAAAAAAAAAAAAAAAGAAGAAAATTGAGTTCTCCCAAGCAAGGAGTTTTCGCAACCTCCATCCCTTTACAAATCCCATCCAAACAAATTGAACATCCCTCGATTAATTTTACCACACATGGAACAACTCTTGAGAGAAAATTTTACCTTATGGTCAAAAAATATACAAAGTTACAAAAACTCTCCGAGGAGGAGGTTCACACCAACATCCCTCGACTCCACTCCCTCACACTTACTGGTTGCTCACGACTCTCTTCTTTGCCTTTTTCCAACATGGTCAGAGAAATGGACTTGACCACCTTCCGTGTAATCCCACAAAAAAGGGGATGTCTCTATATAACAAAATCTGCATTTTACTACCCAACTCGATTCAAGTAATAGGAATAAGTAGATAGAGCCATACCTTGACAATCACTGACCTGAGAGTAACACCACCAAAGGCTGTAGTTGACCATCCTTGGCTTCATCAGCAGAGAGTATGGCTAGAGAAGTCACCAAAATGGACAAGACCTAAGACATTAGGAATTCCGAAGTGAAAAATTCGAAAACCAAGCATTGCAACATGGGTTGTAGTATCCCTCTTTGTATGCTTCTCCCCTCAAATTTTGAATCATGATTCCGCCCTGCTTTTAACTGCTCTATAAAATCTCTATCTAAATATTTTCTCAATTTTTTTTTAGAACTTGCTCACTTTCACTGTCAATAAGCTTTTCAAAACCTCACGATTCTCTCAAAATCTTCTCTGTATCACGAGAGGGATAATAAAGAGAGCAATAATTATGTTGTGATTATGGGAGTTATTTCACTTGTGTTGAAACATATTTTTTGACTTCTACTCTTTGTTTTTGCATCATATTTTTTGACTTCTACTCTTTGTTTTTGCAAGGGTATTGTGCGGACAGAGCTCCATTCAATCCAAATTAACTTTTCTTGCTTGGTGAATTTAATTGTATGATTCCGGTTCTTTTTCTGATTGTTGTATTTGGAGCACCTGGTTGCAAGCTCTGTCCCAAAACTGAAAGATTCTTTGGAACAGATCACCAGGTTGCAAGACTCCTTATTCTGCTAGGTTGCATACGTTGTCTGAAAATTACATTGTTTATTTGCATTAAATAGATGATTTTGTGTTTACTTTTAATGTAATAGTGTTGGTAAAGAACCCATCTTAGTGGATGATTCGGCCTTTGTAAGACCTATTAATATTAGTCCACTGTTTTTTTATAGGCACAATTAGTCACTATTGAGTTCATCTACCTGATGAAATTCTGTTAATTAGTTGAGCCAACAATCATAGGTAGTTATTTTAAGAAAATAAAAATTTTGTCTAGTTATTTTTATACAAGGGAAGTTGTATTATTCTTGACTTTGTAGGTGGAAAAATATGGACAAGAGTTGGATGACAATTAAGAATAGACTGAGCAAAGAGTACCGAGATGGGGTAAATTTGTTTATTGACTTTCCAGTCACAAATTTAGGTTCCGATGATCAGATTCGTTGCCCATGTTTAAAATGCATGAATGTTGAACGTCATTTTAGTATTATCGTTGCATTTCACCTGATACAAAATGGGATAACACCTTCTTACAAGACTTGGGTGCACCATGGGGAAGCTACACCTATGAACCCACAATTCAAGTGCAATGAAAGTCATCAGCCTAATGGAGACAATGTTCGAGATGGAGTGGTAGCAGATGAACAGGAAAATCAAGACGATCCAGAATGCTTAGTTAATGATTACTATACGGCAGCAATCATGAATGATAAGGAACTAGATGAGTTGCCTGACACTATCGAGATGGAGAATGTGCGCAACTTTGATAAATTGATGAAGGATGCTCATCGAGAGTTATACCCTGGGTGCAAGTTTACTTTACTATCATTTGTAATTAAGCTACTTCATGTTAAGGTATTGAATAAGTGGAGCAACAAGTCATTTGATGCGCTGTTGGCGTTATTGAAGGAACTTCTACCTACAAGTGATCAAGATATTCCAAGCAACATATATGAAGCAAAGAAGTTCCTACATGACTTAGGCTTGGGCTATGTGCCCATTCATGCATGTAAGTACGATGGTGCACTTTTTGGAAGGAGAATGCTGATCTTGAGAAGTGTTCGGTTTGTGGGGAGCCCGGATACAAGCTAAACGATGGCAAGGGTAAAAAGATTCCTCATAAGATCCTGCGATATTTTCCATTGACCCCTAGGTTGCAGAGGTTGTATATGTCGAGCAAAACTTGTATGGATATGAGATGGCATAAGGAGAAACGCGTTGATGATGAGGTATTAAGGCATCCGGCTGATGGTGAGGCATGGAAGGACTTTGATCGACAGTATCCTGAGTTTGCTCGAGATGCCCAAAATGTGAGGTTAGGACTAGCCACTGATGGATTCAATCCCTTTGGTAACATGAGCAACTCCTACAGCCTGTGGCCCGTGATTGTTATGCCTTACGAACTTCCTCCATGGAAATGTATGAAACAACCTTACTCTATGATGTCATTGCTTATTCCTGGACCAATAGCACTAGGGAGAGATATTGATGTTTACTTGAGGCCATTAATTGACGAATTGAAGGAGTTATGGGAGCACGGCAAAGTCACCTATGATGCATCAATAGAACAAACTTTTCGAATGCATGCAGCTGTTATGTGGACCATCAACGATTTCCCCGCATATGGTAACTTGTCTGGGTGGACTACTAAGGGTTACTTGGCATGTCCAATTTGTAATGAACATGCATCATCGCAGAGGTTGAGAAGTAAATTAGGTTATGCGGGAGCTCGCCGATGGTTACCTAGAGACCATCCTTGGCGAAGGAGTCGCCTCTTTGATGGTAAGGTAGACCATCGGTCGAGGCCTACGGACTTAACGGGTGAACAAATATTGCAACAAGTGAGTAAGGGGAAATACAAGCCATTTGGCAAGCATCCAAGCAACAAAAGAAAAAGAGGAGATCCAATATTAAATTGGACAAAGAAAAGCATTTTTTTTGAGCTTCCTTATTGGGAGAACTCAAGCTGCGATACAACCTTGATGTGATGCATATAGAGAAAAATATATGTGATGCTTTGCTTGGAATACTATTGAGCATAGATGGGAAGAACAAAGACACAGAGAAAGCACGTCAGGATTTAATGGACATGAAAATAAGGGAAGCACTACACTTAAAGAGGCGTGCAGATGGGTCCTTCGAAAAGCCCCGACATTATACACTTTATTGCCAGAGGAGAGACGTGGATTTTATGAATCCTTAAAGTCGATTAAGTATCCTGATGGTTATGCTGCAAACATATCAAGATGCATGAGTACAAAAGGAGATAAGTTATTGGACTTGGAAAGTCACGACTGTCATGTACTTTTGCAACGATTTCTTCCCATTGGGATGCGCGGCTACCTTGCGAAAGACATATGTATCACATTATCTGAGTTGGGGAATTTTTTCCAAGAGATATGCTCAAAAACATTGCGAGTTAAGGATTTGGAGAACCTACAAGATTGGATAGTGCTCATATTATGCAAGATGGAAAAGATTTTTCCTCCGGCATTCTTTGATGTCATGGTTCATCTTGCTATTCACTTACCACACGAGGCCATGCTTGGAGGGCTAGTGCAATATCAATGGATGTATCCAATTGAAAGGTAACTTTTAACATAAATTTAAATAGATGATATTTCATAATGTAGGTTTAATCATGTGATATTATTTGTTAAACAGGCTACTTGGTACCTTAAAGGGATTTGTCACCAATCGAGCTTATCCAGAAGGTTCCATTTCTGAGGCTTACATTGTCAAAGAGTGTCTTACTTTTTGTTCGATGTACCTCGGTGGTATTGAAACAGCTTTCAACCGGCCAGAACGAAATGTTGATGGTGGTGTCAGTGGAATGGGGTTAGCGGTCTTCACCCAAAATGTTCGTCCTTTTGGCTTAATGTCGAGGGCAAGTAATGTGACACAGGAAGAAATAGACAAGGCTCATTGGTTTGTCTTGAATAATAGTTTTGACTTGGAACAATATCTAGAGTATGTTAATACTTAATTTGGTTTGTAGTCATAGTTATATTTAGTTTGCTATCTGTTTTAATCATCACTATTATATATATGCTTCTAAATAGGGAACACAAAAGTCTATTGGCAAATGAAAGTGCACTTGACATCTCCAAGAGACAACAAGAGAAATTTCCAAAGTGGTTCAAAGAATATGGAAGATGCAAACTATATAATGATACATTAAGTTGACACATATTAATACTAACATGCTTGCCATGCATTGTTCTGTAGATGAATCAACTACGAGACGAAGGCTCACCAGAAGCAACCGATGATTTGTGGTCATTAGCCAATGGTCCACTTGTGATTGTCAAAATATATTCAGGTTGTATATCCAATGGTGTTCGATTTCACACCAAAGATCGGGATAGTCATCGTAAAAGCCAGAATAGTGGTGTCATTGTGGAAGGGGAACATAAGGAGAAGGCAATTAGCTTTTATGGGAACTTGTGCAGAGTATGGGAGCTGAATTATATGTTAGGACGTCGTGTAGTTCTATTCCAATGCGAATGGTTCAATACCGGAAGTAATAGATTCATTAAGACCGATGCACATTTTACAAGTATTGATGTAAGAAGCAAATGGTATAAGAATGACCCGTTTGTCCTCCCAATCCAAGTGAAGCAAGTCTTCTATGTCAATGATACCAAATTTGGTGACCATTGGAAAGTTGCAGAATGACTCCAACATCGAGGGATATGGGATATACCTGAGATCGACAATGGTTTACAACCCAGTGATACACCTACTGATGTATTCCAACAAGATGAAACCACTAATGTTGTCCCTAATATTGTTGTTGATGATTCAGTTGAGGTCCGATTCACTAGAGATGATGTTAATCCTGAGATTATTCCAAGTAATGTGGTTATAGAGTCACAGGACGAACGATGTAGCAACAGTTTTCCTGAAGAAGATGAAGATGAAGACGAAGACCCTAGTGATAATGAGGAAAATGAGTTTGCTAGTGAATCTGAAACGGATATAGATCCTGACATAGAACCTTGATTTAGTTTTTTGTATGATCGTCCTTTTTACTTTTGAGATTCCAAGAAATTATACTACTTGAGTTTAGCCTTATTTTTGGATAGTATCTAGCAAATCAAATTTGAATATTTATTTGTCTATGAATATTTATCATCGATTGATAGAAATGGCGTCTTTTGTTTTGTTCGAAAGTGCATTGAAGGCAAACTCAATTTCTAGAATGCAAGCTGATGCTTGGTGGCTGCATTTATGTGTGTGGTTGTGAATTATGAAACATAGAGAGAAATAAAAAAGTCTTGCATCAATGAACTCTAAGTTAATTTGTACCTTGAATGACAATGTTAAAATCGCTATCTTTGATCTCAAAATTAGGCTCTATTGTACCTTGCATTGGCTGCACGTTTGTGTGTGGCTGCTGGAGGCTGCTGCTATTAAAATCGCATGTATGTGTGTTTATTTTTTACTAAATGTGGATGCCAAATGAACTGTTGCACCCTTCGCTTAGCTAGGCTTGTCTATTTATTTTTACTAAAGTTGCTAAAAAGTCATAAATTGCAATGTTGCTGCTGCTGCTGCTGTTGGTAAGTTGCAAGCTGCAATGTCACTGTTGGTAGCTGTTACTGCTGTTAGCTGGTTTGTTGTTGGACAACATTTGTCCAACTGCTGTTTCACGCTAACATAGTTCTTACTTGTTCATATTTCATATTATTACAAACATAAATTTTTTTTACAGGAGAGATGGCAAAAGACAAGGTCAGGTTTGTCACGCCCGGGCACATGGCCAAACGAGTGCCTGAATATGAGAGGCAAAAGCGGGAGAAAGTTGAAATGAACAACATGAGATTGGCTAAAATGGGGTTTAGGACTATGGCAAATTCATTAGTTGGTCCATATAAGAAGGTAAAGAATAAAAAAACTGAGGCGGCAAAAAATATAAGGGCATTGAGTGATGACGATGAAGAATATCAGCCACCTGAAGATGAGGACAATTTTAGCTCTCACAGTGATGATGAAGAAGTGGTAATAAATAATTGTACTATGATTCAAGGCTTACAAATATATCGTTAGTTACATTAATTTTATATTTTCTGGTATCAGATTGATATTTTGAATGCAAGAAGAAAGAAAGTTACTGCACCACGTACATCCACTTTCCAAACTGAGATGCCCTTTATAGAATCTACTACGGCTCCTTCTCCTACCCAAGATTCAGTGCCTGCCCCAACTTTGATGGCGTCTATTCCAGATTCTTTAACAATAGAGTCTATAGTGGCTCTTACTCCTAACCAAGAGTTACCGGTTGAACAAGATTCTCTGTCTGCTGCACCAGGTTCTTTACCACAACAGATGGTCAGAGGTACATTTTATGAAAAAAAATGAAATTCTGTCATAGTATAATTGTAATATTCATACACGCTAGCTTATAAGTCGAGGCGTGTCCGGGGTGCTACCCGTGGGATTAACACTGAACGCTTAGTTGCTGCTAATAATGGCAACAAACTTGTTGTAGAGGTTCCTCTTGAGGTAGGAGCACCCGTTGGAGTAAATGCCACAAGATTTGTCACTTGGCTCGGTATACAAATTAGGATGGCGGCACCATTGAAGGATATGGAGAAGTGGGATGATATTCCCTCTGCTTTTAAAGCGCCCATCATACAGGCTACACGAGTAAAGTTTTCTTTCTTTTTTATTTATTGCAAGTTCAATTTTTTTTCCTCTTTACGATTAAGATGCTTGATTTCCACTTTCCGACACAAGTCTTGCCAGATTAAGATGGAATTCAACTCTTAGTAATTATTTATAGTATTCACAAAGGTTAATATATTAATATATGATTGAGTGCAGGATAAATTTGACATATTGGAATATGATGAGAAAGAACATGTAAGGCGTGGCGTCGACCGCAAGTGCAAAAAGTTATATAGAACCTAGCGTCACAATATGAAGGTACACTACGAAGCATTAGTGAAAGCTGGTAAAGACGCATATATGAAGCCGTTTAAGGGAGTTACGCCTACAGACTGGGCATGGATGATTGATAATGTCTGGACCAATAAAGATAAAGAGGTAAAAATCTATTTCTAAGTGAAAAAAATCAGATACATTTGATTGATATCTTTGTAAGTAAATTTATATTATGTTGTAGGCATTGGTAGAAAAACGAAAGAAAGCCCGGGCTGAATTACCATTCAATCATGTCATGGGGTCAAAGTCCTTTGCAGCTGCTATGCTAGCTCAGATACAAGAGCGTGGTGGTCAACGTCCCCACATTGCAGATTTTTACAAGTCATCTCATTATAATGAAAAGAAGAATAAATGGGTAGACACAATATGCAAGCAATTACATGTAAGCATTCTCACAGAAGTTGCATCACCACACTTTATTTTTTATTTCATGCAATATATAGATTCCATATTTTCTTTGTTGATAGGTACAATTTGAGGCACACCGCAAAGAGAATGAGGCACATTGCCAAGAGGTTGAGGCGCTTGGGTCACCAATCAACATGCCACAAGAGGCGATGTCGATGGAAGTTCTTGGTAAGAAGTTTTACGTGAATGAATATGGTGTTGGTTTGAAGAAATCATCGAAGCGGTCTAGTGGTCAATCACATGAAGAAGCGTCCGTTCTGAAGAATCAGGTTGAGACACTCAAAGATGTGTGCCAAGAACAAAAGAATCAGATTGAAACCTTGAAGGATTTATGCCAAATGCAACAAGAGAAAATACATGCATATGATGAAAGGTTTGCACGCTTCGATGCTGTTATGTCTATGTTTACGGACGGAGGTCATCATGTTGGCGCAAACTCTAATTCTCAGTAAGTAACTTCCGCTTTATTAGCACTCAATCTTATGTTTCTACCTTAGATGAAGGGCTTTTTTTAAAATACTTTTTATAGTTATCTAAAGTCACCATATTACTTGTTGTCTTTGAAGACTTTAGGATGACTATCATCGAAGTCACTTAAAGTCACCATACTAATTGCTTTTTTTTTTTGTTTTGCGATTTTGTACAGGTAAGTACGAGATGGAGTTACATTTTAGCAGTTAACCAAGATGAAGTTGAAGATTTTTTGGTAGTTAATTGGAACACTTGTTTTGAATTCTTTTTGTCATTAGAAACATATAATACTTATGGATGTTTGTAGTTTAGCTAATGCTATTAGTTAGTTTGAAGTTTTTATTATTGGAGAGTGAATGTTTTAAAGTTGGATGGTAAATGTTGACTTAATGGATATTTGATTTGAATGATATTTTGTTTCTTTGCTATATAAGATTTTGCTAAGGTTGAATCATAACATATAAATATTAGAAACTTTGTAAGCAGGTAAAAAAAATATTTTGGGTGACACAATTATGTTGAGTGTGGTGTCACTGTAGTCCTATTTTTTCGTGACAACAAATATTTGTCACCCTTGTTCGCCCACTATAAAATGTTATCGGTGACATACATTTGGTTGTCATGGTATATATATTCGGTGACAACTTTTGTCATAGAAAATCTATCTTTAGTGACACCACATTGTATTCACGTTGCATTCAGTGACATCATGTGTCACGAAAGATTTCTTTTCGGTGACATTATATTAATGTCACGGTTGAAATTTACATTCAGCGACATCATTTTTCACGAAAAATATATTTTCAGTGACACCGTATTCCTGTCACAGTTGACATTATTCCGTGACAGCTACGTCATTTTGTCACCCTTGACTTTTAGTGTCATGGATACAATGACACCTCTTCTTATGTCACGAAGGTGTCACCAATAATAATAGGTGACAAAAACTAGATCTTGGGTGACATTTTTTCATGTCACCAAACATGTTTTTTCTTGTAGTGAATATTAGACACCATGGAGGAATCCTATCCAAGTTTTAGGGAAGGCCTTCACTCAGAAGGGAGTTGCATTCCTAGGAGTTGGCGAAGCTGGATAGTTTGAAGAATTTGTAGGAAGCTGAGGCAATTTCTTTTAATAGAGAGGACAGGTTGCAGTGGACCGGGGACAAAAGAGGTGTGCTTATAGTGAAGTCTTGGTACTAGAAGATGGAATCTATTAGCATCATAAACCCTACCATCACCCCATCCTATGTATGGAACAAGTTCTGCCCACCAAAAGTCTAATTCTTTGGTTGGTTGGCTTGGAAAGGCCATGTAAAGACAACTTATCTGCTACATACTGGAGGAATTATTGACATTCTTAGGGCAATTTGTGGTTTCTGCAATAATGAAGTGGAAACTCAAGACCATTTATTTCTGCACTGCAACAGAGTATGGTTTTTGTGGTGCAGGTTCCTACTTTTATGGGGCTTGGACTGAGTGGTTCCTAAAACTGTGGCCCAGTTGTTTAGTTGATGGTCACTTTGGAAATTTAAGAAGGGATCCAACAAGCTAACCATTGATCTACGGCTCTCTCTCTTCCATTACCATTATTTACTCCCTATGGACTTTGAGAAATGAAGTGGCGTTCAAAAGAAGGGGCGATCCGTTGGGAGAAGCTAGAAGAAAACATCAAGTTCAGATGGATAAATGGAGTTCTGCTGAATCATAAAGGGAAACCACTCAAGGTCAATGATATAATGATGTTCTGTATAATCCACAGGGCCTAATCCAATGTGGTCATTCCTTTCTAGGGTTGTTGCTTTTCTCTTTAGTTTTCACGGGTTTGGAATCTTACCAACTAATCTTGGATCTGCTAGGCGTTTCACCTCTATTAATACCATCTTTCTTTAGCTTTTCAAAAAAAAAAAAAAAAAAAATTTTACCTTTGAGTTGCCACTGTCTCCTCCATGGACATGAGTATTTGTAAGTGAGATTCTATAGAGAAGTTCAATGATGAAGCAACCATCGACCAACAAGATTTCCTCATCCACCATAACTTCTTCTGTGTAGCATGTCTTTGCATCATATATCGAATGCTTCATTTATACATTCTATTAATCCCGTGGACCAAATTTGGTTGGCTAATTCGGGATCCATTATTCCTTCAGCTTGTCGACGAAGTAGGCAATTTGTGTAGCTCGTTTTGACGTATTGCATAGGCGTTTTGAGGTGCTTATCGTTGCAGTGTAGAGGGCCAATAGCAATGAGGTGAGGGGTGTAGGCACTTTCCTTTAGATTTCGAAGCTCATCGGGCACCTTGTAGAAGGAAGCCAAAGAGAAGAAGGATTGGGCTTTCTTGGCACCTTCACTGATATTTGCAGCGATTGGCTCTCAGGGTGAAGGGCCTGGTCATATTCATTCCCTAGGCTCATTTTCTTTTGGGTGGAATTGCTCTTAATCAATGTAATCAACAAGAAATATTTTGGTTACACTGGGTTGTGTTTTTGTTGCCAATTACAGCACCTGCTGGTATCTATATATAGGATCACCATGGTCTCAATTTTCATGTGCCTTGATATTCTTGGACTAAATCAATTATCTTGCACCAGTACTTTCAAAAGTATTGGCATCATCAACAATGAAATCACATTAGGTCATATAAGAGACTAGTTATTCAGTGCCCTTATAGGACACCGTCACGTAATATTCAAGGCCCATAGGTGCATGAAGCAGACCTCCAATATTGGAGAGCAAAAAATGAATACTAATACATATTATGCAGTGCCCCTTGGGTATCATCACATTATATTCAAGGCCTCTCTACCACTATATATTTGATGTGAGATTCATGAATGAGTCCGATAGACCAAATAGCAAAGCTCAATGAGAACTAAATAGTTTTCCCACAGAAAACGTGTACCATGCTAAAGCTTCATAATTGATTATTTTTAAGAGTTTGGAACTTGATTCTCTTTGCATTCCCTTATAGCTTTATGTTTTCTCACATACAACAATATAAGATACTTTTACAGAATAGTAAGTAAAGAATAGAATATCAATTTAATCTTCTTTTCGCAGGATTCGTAAAAAATAGAATATCAATTTCTATTCTTTATCATTGATTCACTTATTTAATGCTTTAAACTGTAGAATTTTAATGATATAATGATATAATGATATCATAACAAAAATAGTGGTTTATAAAACAGTTCCTGTCAGCATTTTGAACCACTATTTGGATCAAGTCTTTTCGATAATATTTTGAGCTGATTTCTCGCGGGTACCCTTAAAAATATATTTTAAACACATTGAACGGTTCGGATCATTAAAATTTAATCAGAAATCAAGAGTTTAGACGTTGGTCTAATATTGGTTTAAAAAAGTGTTGGTCTATGGAGTCATCCCCTAAAGTAATATTAGATATAGAATAACATCTCTTCTATAGATATAGAATGATATTATTTTTGTTTTATTGCTGCCAATTGTTTACCGAGGAGTGCTACAAATCAAGAAAAAATACCTACAAATCCAAGTGAATCATAACTATAGATTTTTGAATTGGACAAAAATTTTGGGTAAGTTTCTGAGACTTTCCCTTTGTTTATCATCAGAGTTTTGTTTTTGGGATGGATGTCAGAGCCTTAGGATTTGTTTAAGGTTATTCTGCCATTTTATTTTCATTTTGTACAGTGAGGAGATATCTTGTAATTCTCTTTGGTTGGATACTCTCAACCTTTTTATTCTATATTTGTTTGTCTCCCATCTAGTAAATGATTTTTGGTCATTAAGGTGTCAATCTAGTTGAGATTCTCTCGTTCTGTTGTGATCGATGCTTCCTTTTGACGGTATCCATTTTAATCATTGTATTCCTTCCTTTATTAATAAAATTACATTTTCTTTGTCTTTCAAAAAAAACTTAAATTTCTCTTTTATCATCTGAACACAAGGATTAATTTGCAAGATTGATTTTAGAGTGAAAAGATAGATGCTGTCTGCAATTTTTACAAACAATGATAATTTGCCAATCCAAAGGGGTTGGTTCAGTGGTGTGATGTTTCGTCCCACATTGAAAGTCTACATGAGTGATCCTGGGTATATAAGGAATCATGTAAACTACTACTAGCAACTTGGACTTAAGCATATTGGGCCACGTGATTGGACTCCAACAAGTTGTTAGGCCAGTGGTTTACATGGGGCGTTACAAATGGTATCAGAACGACTCGTGTACACGATCGAGTGTGGGGCCGGGACTTTGTTTGGTCACGAGGGAACAGACCCGGGATTAGGTCATGCTGACTCTAGTGTGAATCCCTTGCGAGGGCACAATGTCTTAAAGGTGGGGAGATTATAATGTCCCGTCTCACATTGAAAGTCTACATGAGTAATTCTGGGTATATAAGGAACCATGTAAACTATTTCTAACAACTTGGGCTTAAGTATTTTGGTCCACGTGGTTGGGCTTCAACAAGTTACTAGATCAGTGAGTTACATGAAACGTTACAAGTGGAAGGAGAAGGAGAAAGAGTACTGACTGAGGCGCTTGTTTATCAAAGGTCAAATCCCACCAAAAATAATCATTAGCGACTATTGAAAGTTTGTCTGGTCCTTAGCATCAAGACCCCAAAGATTAGTCAAGCCGGCGAATAGCTCGCCTATGAAAAAAGACGTTGATAATTTTCCAATAAACTATTATATGTTTTTGTTTTATGGTAAGACACGTTTTCACATCGTGTTTAACGAGGAAATTTAGGTGCAGTTTTACAAACCTTACCAACATTAATCATATGAGTAATTTATAAAATATTCTAATTAATTACTAAACACCTTTCCACATGGTGTGTAGTGAGGGAATTGAGGGAGATTTCTTTCCCCTTTTGTGATTAATTATTTTTTTGATAGCATATAATATCAAATTAATTATTAAACACCTAATTTTCACATGGTGTGTAATGAAGGTGTAAGCTCCATCGTTACTGCTCAGTCACTGTTAGTTGGAACTTCCGGGCTATCTTCAAAACAACTGTTCTATTCATTAGTCTTATAATTTCATAAGTTGTTTTTCCTTTCTAGAGCGTCTGTTTTAGGTAAGTGGAAGAAATCAATCTGTATTCGTTTTTGTTTCCACTGCATATACTTTCGCTCCAGCGACCTAGTCGCTCCAGCGACCTAGTCGCTCCAGCGACATTCCCGCTTCGTCTATAAAATCTAGATTAGGGTTCTGAGTTTGTAACGAAATATACAGTGAGGCAAATCTAGGTTTTTGAAGAGGACAACGGCTCCAGAGATGAACGGTGATTTTCTTGATCTCGATCTAAGGAAGACTTGAGGATTCAAGGCACAAGCAAATCAATCATGGTGCAGTGAACGTGGATTCGGCAAACCAACCTTGGAACAACTGTGAGGAGTCGTAGTTGTAAGTATAGGTTTCGTTGTAATCGCACAATGGTAATTTTAGTGATTGATTTCTTCCCGTGGTTTTTACCCTTTTAGGGGTTTTCCACGTATGTGCCGTGTTATGCTTTTTCAATTCTCGTTTAAATTTGCATATGATATATCTAGTCTAAGTTAGTACATTATTTCAATTGGTATCAGAGCGGGTTATTCTCTTGCGTCTAGTATCGTTCCTGGCCCATCAGGAGTACTAACATCAACATGAATCACATTACAAACCGTACTCCCCTTCTCGACAGTGACAACTTCGATTATTGGAAATCTAAAATTAAAGTTATTCTAAGATCGGCTGACGAAGAAATCTGGAATGCCTACATTCATAAATATATCTATCCTACGATCATCACTGAGGGAGTCATCGAACGTAAACCTTTATCTAGCTTCACCATCGCCGAAAAATCTGCTCTTCAAGCTAACAATAGAGCCCTAGACATCCTTTTCAATGTTGTGGATATGACTGAACATAGAAAAATAGCTAATTGTGAAATAGCTAAAGAGGCTTGGGATATTCTTCTCACATGTCACGAGGGAACTGACATGAAGATTAACTACTGAATTCGAAATCATTCGTATGCATGAAGATGAAACATTCACCCAATTTTACTCTAGACTCATATCTATTGTGAACAATTGTGCTACCCTCGGTGATCCTATCCCTACTTTTCGTGTCATTAAGAAAATTCTTAGATCCCTCCCTGAACGCTTTAATACTAAGGTCACTATGCTGGAAGGAAAACATAAACTGAAAGAAAAATCTATAGAAGAAGTGGTTGGTATCATTCAAACCTATGAGGCAGACATGCTTCTCTTTACTCCTCAAAGACCTAAATCTAAAATGACCACTAAACCTATAGCTTTCACCAGTTCTCAGAGTGTCACCAATGAATCTGACAGTGAAGGAGAATACGATGTTGAAGCCATGGCCTTATTCACTAAAACATTAAAAAAATTCTTTAAGAAGAAAAATTCCAATGAAGGAGAAAATAGCCGCTCATCTAGTAAACCTAAAGAAGACACTTCTGGAATCAAGACTAAGAAAGCCATAAAAGGTCCCCCTGCTGGACCCAAATGCTATGAATGTCATGGGTACGGCCATCTTGCACATGAGTGTGCTAACAAATTAAAAAAGAAAACCACTTTTAAGGCAAATATGATCTCTGACATTGAACTTTGGCATCAACGCCTAGGACTCGTCAACTATAAAGATCTATCTGTCCTGACTAGACAAGAATTGGTTCGTGGTGTACCTAAGTTAGGAAATCTTGAGAACCAAATATGTGGACCTTGCCAGTTAGGGAAGCAAACGAGAACTCCACACAAGAATATAACTAGCAATCTGACAAACAAACCTCTTGAACTACTACACATGGACCTCATGGGACCTTCCAAAATAGAAAGCATAGGAGGCAAACGGTATATTTTCGTTATTGTCGATGATTTTACTAGATTTACTTGGGTGAGATTTCTTAAGGAAAAAATTGAAACCTTACCTATATTCAAATCTCTTGTCAAAAAATTACAAAACGAGAAAAATGCCAAAATAGGATATGTTGTTCGGATACGTTCCGATCATGGAAGGGAATTTGAAAATATGGAGTTCGCTGTATTCTATGATGAACTTGGCATTGGCCATGAGTTTTCAGCACCTAAGACACCTCAACAAAATGGAGTTGTTGAAAGAAAAAATAGAGTCATCCAAGAAATGGCTCGAGTTATGCTTCATGCTAAACATGTCTCTCTGAAATTTTGGGCAGAAGTTGTCCTTACTGCTAGTCGACCAGATATTGCCTTTAGTGTTGGGGCATGTGCCCGATATCAAGCCAATCCCAAGGAATCTCACTTAGCTACTGTCAAACGAATACTGAAATATATTCGAGGTACTGTAGAGTATGGTATCTGGATGTCACGAGACACAACCTCTGATTTAGCAGGATACTCTGACGCTGACTGGGCTAGTTGTGTTGACGATCGTAAGAGCACTTTTGGTGGTTGCTTCTATGTAGGAAACACTCTAGTTGCTTGGTTGAGTAAGGAACAGAATTCTATCTCTCTTTCCACTGCTGAAGCCGAATATATTGCAGTAGGAAGTGCATGCACTCAACTCCTCTGGATGAGGCAAATGCTTACCGATTATGGCATGCCTCAACATAACATTACCCTTTATTGTGACAACACGAGTGCCATAAATATCTCAAAAAATCCTGTTCAAAACTTCCATACTAAGCACATAGACATCAGACATCATTTTATTCGTGACTTAGTTGAAGACGGCTCTATTACTCTCGAATACCTAGAAACAACTCTCCAACGTGCTGATCTCTTTACTAAACCCCTTGACTATGTCACGCCCTCAATTTCAAAATATAAATAAAACACATCTTTTAAGAAAATCTCACAATTCTCACCAATAAACCCAAATATTTCGCTCATAACCAACCGTCCAATCAACATGAAGTCTATAGTGTAGCTCTCCAAAATGATGCAGCATTCTCATGCACTTCAAGCACTCCATGCTAAACCCAAAGAGGATACCTGAAAGGAATAGGGTGAGCCATACAGCCCAGTAGGAACATCTACACCAATATTATGAACACATGAAATGAATTGGCATATTACACAACACTCAATAATAACATAAGTATGAGTTTACGCAATATATCTCAAATTATGCATGCACAACATATCCACACATTGCCTCATCAACCTATCCATTGCTCCACATAATATCCACCCAAGACCTTCAGATCTCGTCATCAAAACGTTGTCATCCATTCCTTTCATAAACTTAGGACGTTCTCGTGCTAAGTATTTCACACTACTCAATTCTCATTACTCGTATCATCTCGAAGAGTATCTCTCCAACTAGCACTTCACCCCACGGTAGCTAGGAAACATCGAAAGATAACTAGCATGTATCCGAATGGAAGCCAAACAATATTAAGATTCAACTAGCACATCTCCTGCCGGAGGCTAGAAACTATAAAGATCCACCTAGCACATCTCCCACCGGAGGCTAGTCAATGTTAATATCTACCTAGCACATCTCCCACCGGAGGCTAGTCATGTTAAAATCCACCTAGCACATCTCCCACCGGAGGCTAGTCAATGATGTTATACCTTTCTCATTTAGTTTCTTTCGTTCATACTTTACCATCCCATGTCCAAGGTTACAGAAGAATGGTCTATATTCCCATGCAGTTTAGCAATTTATGGAAGACAACACTATACGGTATTAACACAATTGTCCGTTCTAGCAATAAAGGAAATGAACGACAAAAGCACATAATAGCAACCGTGCACCACACGTCATATGCTGACAAACTAACGTCACTTTCACATCTAATCCTCATAACACGTTTCACAATCAAGTCGTTCCGTTAGAACTCATCATGAACTCACATACGCGGGTCAATCACGACAGACAAGGCATATCAACATGCCGGGATATCAACCGTGCTCTACTCCAAAATACACTCATCCTAAAGTCTCAAGGCAATCCAACGTTACCATCCTCTCAGGGATCGGAAGAGCTAGACAAGGTATCTCATATGCCAGGGCCAATAACCCACACGCTAACCCCAAACTCCTCATGGCACAATGATGACGAGGAGTATAAACTCAAGGAAGAAGAATCTCTCCGATGAACAGCTCACAACTCGATTCAACCCACAGTCAATGGTACGGTACCTCGCAAGCAAAGTCTCGGCCTAAGGATAGGTAAACAATTTTCATATGAGGGATACAAGGATGATAGTAATCTCGACGCGGGTTCACCTCCATACAAAAACATACTTGTCAGCTCAAATCGCCTTTCATCGAATGATAGTAAAACCAATCCCAAGTAATCCCGTTGTCAGGGGGTATCCCACCTCATAGTTCCAACTCTTATTTCTTACCAGACTTAGGTAGATTTTCGTTAAAGCTTTCAAAACGTTCATATCATAAGTCAAAAATGTGATTCATATCCAATTCTAGCATTATCCGATAACTTCAATAAATATAAGATTTTCTCTCAATCAAACACCATTGATTCTTGTTTAAAACTCTAAAATAACTTTCATCTCGTAGGTCAAAACATCGTCCTTACCTGACTCCCGACACAACCCAACCATCCTCAAGATGTTATAGAATTCTTTCAATCTTTCAAAGTCCGTTATATAATTTCTTCAAATCATAAGTTATACCGAACAAATGTCATTCGACACTCTCTAATCGTGCACAACTAACCCAAACTCATAGACTTGATGTGACATACAAGCGATGGCCCAAAACCATAAACACATAACCCTAAGGTCCAAAGAAACGTGTTATATACTTTATCCTCACTTCCTCACACCCACTCATACATAATAGATTCAAGGGTAACTATGACCATATAGCCGTTAAAAGGGGTGTCCAAGACTACATATAAGATAACCCAAACCACCAGAAGAATGTTTCACCACTTCCGTCCGGACATGTCCTGTCCCGTCCGAACGCCAGACCATCCCGTCCAGACGCCAAACCATCCCGTCCAGACGCCCACACAATACACTCTCTGTCCAAATCTCTGGGCCAGCCGTCCGGACGCCCCTACGCGATCTGCAGAAAATCAGCGCGGTCTCCATTTTCGCAAACTCACCAAATCACTTCCAAACCTCAAAATATACTCGAAACAAAGACCAAAACACATCATATACACATAATACTAGGTAGAAATCCCTACCTCAAGTTTCAAATGTTGGATTTGATCAAAGGAGATGAAAGCCCTAGCTTGATGATCTTCCAAGCTTCAAATCCGCACCTTCCGGGCTTCGAACCAACGATCAAGTCTCGGATACTTGTCAACCACGATGCCATCCCGCACTATCTTGAAGGAATTTGAAAATGAAGCACAATCCCATGAGTTATGGTAGTGAGAAGGGAGAGCTCATTGTTGAGAGAGAAAGGGAAGTGAGCCAAATGAATGGGGTGCCTCCTCTCCCCCATCAAAATCTGATTTTTAAGGCCCCAAAAGGGCTCCCACGTAATAAGCCAAGTAAAGAGACGCGCGCGAAATAAAGCAAAAGACTCCGGCTCAGGTCCTATAACTAAAATCCGATACATAACATAATAATCAAATTATTTACCCGCAATAAATTTTTCAAATAATAATTATTTCGTCCTCGAAATTTAAACGGAAGTGTCGACACAGACACCTCTGCACACAATTCAACAAGTCAGACACGGATACTCCGTCGAAATCCAATGCTATCAAACAAGATACCGATACTTCTAATAATATCACATTCCAGATACGGACACACCGTCATCATCTCAGTCTTCACTATAAATTAATCTGTGCTTTCACAAAGCTCAACGAATGCCAACTATCAAGTCATCATGTTCAAACAAATCAATCAAACACATCAATTCGACTCATGCATACACCATGCTCAATGAGTATCTAACAACCAATGCACAATCAAGTCATCAAAATCAACATTTCACATCCACGATAATCGTGACCCCACAAGTCCATGACTACCTCGATTGTGACATCACAAGTCCACGAAACCAAATTAAACATGCTAGTATAACTCACACATCCACATCTAACTATCATGACTATCAAGTCCAGGAAATCAACAAAACGTGCCAACGCGGCTCATGCATCACAATGCAAAACTAGCACATTACAGTCAATCGTCATCAAGTATATGACTACCATGTCCGCACGACCCACATTACTAAAGCCAAAAACAAGTGCAAATCTCAATCGGATACAACACATATGGATGTCACATAAACAGATAAATTCAAAAACCACAACGGCTCACCGTAATAAAAGTAAACTCGCACGCCTTCCTGTTAAGGAACTCGAACACAATCCTCCACTTCTAGTCAACTAGTAGGGTCTCACTCTCTTAATCGATATCGTCAATTGAGCCACCAAACTGCACAAGTACATCCTCTTTCCAAACTTCTCTGAATCAAATGCTTCAAAACTCCAAGTCTCTCAACTCTTACGATCCTCCTCGTTGATGCTCCCAATTTTGGAATCGCAGAACGACGAAAACCCAAAGGCGGTAATGGTACCAGCAGACAAGTCTATCGATGACTCAACCCCTCTCCCCCGGAGACGAACCACGTAACGCTCTCATCAACACATACCAACTATCGTAAGCCATCCACATAATACTCCACACGTAGACATCAGCACACACATCTAACGCTAAACTCACTAACAAATCTTAAAAGAATTCGGACTCCCATCGTTCTCCAATAAAATCAGAACACCTATCTATGGTGAACAACCACGATCCCAAATCCAAAATGCATGTAAAGATGCGGCCACGATAGTAAAGTCACGCTCTACCATCAACGAGAGACAACCCAAGCAAAAAGAAAAATGAGAACAACGTACCCCTCACACCATGAGTCTCTGGATGGTTACTGTAGAACCCTTTTTCTTGCTCAACCCGAGAATTCTGACTCTTTCCGAACTCTGGCAGTCGTAAACGAACTCGCCTCTCGACACGCCTTTGCCCCAGGAGGACAACTCTTTCCATTATGAGTAATCTTGCCACAAGCATAACAAGCCTTCGGTGGTAATGGATACCTCGGACGAACGTGACTGGGTTGGTTACATCGGTAACACACTGATGGTATTCTAGAAATAGTACTCAAAACATCAGGTGAAGTAAGTGGTCCGAGTTTCGATCGACCATGCGAAGCATGAAGTATCTCCCTCTATCTCTTCTGCCCTCGGCTCCCCGAAGTGTCTGACGAAGACAAATTCATCATAACTATCGACTATCTCAGTTTCCAAACTCTCGGATTCCTCCGTGCATCTCTCAGCAACTCAACACTCCAAGCGTACTCGACCTCTTCCAAAATCTTACCTAACATTGGCTCACCACAAGCCTCTTGACAAACGAATGAAAGCCCTTCTCGAAACGGTGACACTTTTTCTCTTCTGATGTCATTAACTCCGAAGCGAAACGGGATTAAGATTGAAACTTCAAAGCATACTAAGAAATGCTCATCACACCTTACTCTAACTCCTGCGTTCAATAAGTTGGATTCGGCGAGTGCTGCGACAAACTCCCTTACAAATATACCCGGAACAACCGGTGGTTCAACTTTCCGTTCGACCCTCACATTCGGATCTCCACACGAGCTCCATACTCACCGACTCACCTCGTCACCACGAAACGCCTTGCGATTACAGGGACGACCTCGTTGCTGTTCCCACCTAATCTCATGCCTCAGGAGCATCGTACCACAATATAAAGAACATAAATGTAAGTCACACGATCACCATCATCAACCAACACAAAATCACAGCTAGAACAACTCCCCAACACGGGTCCACAAGTCAACGCAAAACCAACGCCTAGAGCAATTTCCCAACACGGGTCCACAACATTACGCTACTCTTAAGCAGTAGAGAATGCAATGTCAATCGATGCTATACACACAAGCACATTCATACCATGCCAAATGCAACCAATTTTGAACCCATGAGACAAAGTATCTCCCCACGGTCTCAAAGTATTCAATCCTATAGCTCTGATACCAAGTTGTCACGCCCTCAATTTCAAAATATAAATAAAACATATCCTTTAAGAAAATCTCACAATTCTCACCAATAAACCCAAATATTTCGCTCATAACCAACCATCCAATCAACATGAAGCCTATAGTGTACATAGATAAAAAAAAAATACCTTGTTTGATCAAAACGATAGACAAGAGTACATAGATTTTTTAAAAAAATAAAACCTTTCAGAAGGGTTTACAGGACTCAACATGAAGTCCATAGTGTAGCTCTCCAAAATGATGCAACATTCTCATGCACTTCAAGCACTCCATGCTAAACCCAAAGAGGATACCTGAAAGGAATAGGGAGAGCCATACAGCCCAGTAGGAACATCTACACCAATATTATGAACACATGAAATGAATTGGCATATTACACAACACTCAATAATAACATAAGTATGAGCTTACGCAATATATCTCAAATTATGCATGCACAACATATCCACACATTGCCTCATCAACCTATCCATTGCTCCACATAATATCCACCCAAGACCTTCAGATCTCGTCATCAAAACGTTGTCATCCATTCCTTTCATAAACTTAGGACGTTCTCGTGCTAAGTATTTCACACTACTCAATTCTCATTACTCGTATCATCTCGAAGAGTATCTCTCCAACTAGCACTTCACCCCACGGTAGCTAGGAAACATCGAAAGATAACTAGCACGTATCCGAATGGAAGCCAAACAATATTAAGATTCAACTAGCACATCTCCTGCCAGAGGCTAGAAACTATAAAGATCCACCTAGCACATCTCCCACCGGAGGCTAGTCAATGTTAAAATCTACCTAGCACATCTCCCACCGGAGGCTAGTCATGTTAAAATCCACCTAGCACATCTCTCACCGGAGGCTAGTCAATGATGTTATACCTTTCTCATTTAGTTTCTTTTGTTCATACTTTACCATCCCATGTCCAAGGTTACGGAAGAATGGTCTATAATCCCATGCAGTTTAGCAATTTATGGAAGACAACACTATACGGTATTAACACAATTGTCCGTTCTAGCAATAAAGGAAATGAACGACAAAAGCACATAATAGTAACCGTGCACCACACGTCATATGCTGACAAACTAACGTCACTTTCACATCTAATCCTCATAACACGTTTCACAATCAAGTCGTTCCGTTAGAACTCATCATGAACTCACATACGCGGGTCAATCACGACAGACAAGGCATATCAACATGCCGGGATATCAACCGTACTCTACTCCAAAATACACTCATCCTAAAGTCTCAAGGCAATCCAACGTTACCATCCTCTCAGGGATCGGAAGAGCTAGACAAGGTATCTCATATGCCAGGGCCAATAACCCACACGCTAACCCCAAACTCCTCATGGCACAATGATGACGAGGAGTATAAACTCAAGGAAGAAGAATCTCTCCCATGAACAGCTCACAACTCGATTCAAACCACAGTCAATGGTACGGTACCTCGCAAGCAAAGTCTCGGCCTAAGGATTGGTAAAAAATTTTCATATGAGGGATACAAGGATGATAGTAATCTCGACGCGGGTTCACCTCCATACAAAAACATACTTGTCAGCTCAAATCGCCTTTCATCGAATGATAGTAAAACCAATCCCAAGTAATCCCGTTGTCAGGGGGTATCCCACCTCATAGTTCCAACTCTTATTTCTTACCAGACTTAGGTAGATTTTCGTTAAAGCTTTCAAAACGTTCATATCATAAGTCAAAAATGTGATTCATATCCAATTCTAGCATTATCCGATAACTTCAATAAATATAAGATTTTCTCTCAATCAAACACCATTGATTCTTGTTTAAAACTCTAAAATAACTTTCATCTCGTAGGTCAAAACATCGTCCTTACCTGACTCCCGACACAACCCAACCATCCTCAAGATGTTATAGAATTCTTCCAATCTTTCAAAGTCCGTTATATAATTTCTTCAAATCATAAGTTATACCGAACAAATGTCATTCGACACTCTCTAATCGTGCACAACTAACCCAAACTCATAGACTTGACGTGACATACAAGCGATGACCCAAAACCATAAACACATAACCCTAAGGTCCAAAGAAACGTGTTATATACTTTATCCTCACTTCCTCACACCCACTCATACACAATAGATTCAAGGGTAACTATGACCATATAGCCGTTAAAAGGGGTGTCCAAGACTACATATAAGATAACCCAAACCACCAGAAGAATGTTTCACCACTTCCGTCCGGACATGTCCTGTCCCGTCCGAACGCCAGACCATCCCGTCCAGACGCCAAACCATCCTGTCCGGACGCCCACACAATACACTCTCTATCCAAATCTCTGGGCCAGCCGTCCGGACGCCCAGGGTCCCCGTCCGGACGCCCCTACGCGATCTGCAGAAAATCAGCGCGATCTCCATTTTCGCAAACTCACCAAATCACTTCCAAACCTCAAAATATACTCGAAACAAAGACCAAAACACATCATATACACATAATACAAGGTAGAAATCCCTACCTCAAGCTTCAAATGTTGGATTTGATCAAAGGAGATGAAAGCCCTAGCTTGATGATCTTCCAAGCTTCAAATCCGCACCTTCCGGGCTTCGAACCAACGATCAAGTCTCGGATACTTGTCAACCACGATGCTATCCCGCACTATCTTGAAGGAATTTGAAAATGAAGCACAATCCCATGAGTTATGGTAGTGAGAAGGGAGAGCTCATTGTTGAGAGAGAAAGGGAAGTGAGCCAAATGAATGGGGTGCCTCCTCTCCCCCATCAAAATCTGATTTTTAAGGCCCCAAAAGGGCTCCCACGTAATAAGCCAAGTAAAGAGATGCGCGCGAAATAAAGCAAAAGACTCCGGCTCAGGTCCTATAACTAAAATCCGATACATAACATAATAAATCAAATTATTTACCCGCAATAAATTTTTCAAATAATAATTATTATTATTTTTTTAAAACTCAAATTTTCCGGGTCCTTACAGACTACGTACGGTTTGATTATCTTCGCAAGCTAGTCGGTGTTGGTTACGTTGAATAAATAAATTAAAAAATATATATATATATATATATATATATTTTTTTTTTTATATAGCTGTCATGGGCACTATTTCTTTTCATATTCACCCGTCTCAAGTTAATCCCTCTTGGTTGACATTTTCCATATGATCAAATAAACTGTGTGTTCTTCACTAATGTCTGACATCATTTTTATATAGTTGAGACATACTTGGTCCGTCTCTTTGCACACGTATCATCGTAACTTGCTGTGTTTGATCGGATTTCTTACCTTATGTCTCATCTCTTACTGGTTCGTGCTTAATCCTAAAAAAGCAAATAGCAAAAACAAAAAAAGAGGGGTGTGACATTCTATCCGGGCAGTTTCTGAGTAACCGGACAGTCGGCCTAATTTAAGCGGAACTGTTTGCGTCAAAAGGAAATTAGACCTCGTGAAGACCATCTGGACCATATACCTAGTAACCGGACACTGGACCTAAGGTAATATTTGATCACCTGCATATTTGAGAATTACAGACCATCTGTATTCATTTTTGTTTCCACTGCATATACTTTCGCTCCAGCAGCATTGTTGTCGCTCCAGCGACATTGCTGTTGCTCCAGCGACATTCGCGCATCGTCTATAAAAGCTAGATTAGGGTTATAAGTTTGTAACGAAATATACAGTGAGGCAAATCTAGGTTTTTGAAGAGGACGACGGCTCCAGAGCTGAACGGTGATTTTCTTGATCTCGATCTAAGGAAGACTTGAGGATTCAAGGCGCAAGCAAATCAATCATGGTGCGGTGAACGTGGATTCGGCAAACCAACCTTTGAACAACTGTGAAGAGTCGTAGTTGTAAGTATAGGTTTCTTTGTAATCGCACAATGGTAATTTTAGTGATTGATTTCTTCCCGTGGTTTTTACCCTTTTATGGGTTTTCCACGTATGTGCCGTGTTAATTCTACTCAATTAGAGTATATTATAATGAATTCTACTAGTTCAAAAGTTGAACATTTTTTCAATTCTCGTTTAAATTAGCATATGATATATCTAGTCTAAGTTAGTACATTATTTCAGAAGGAACTGAGAGAGACTTCTTTCGTCTTTTGCGATTACTGATTCTTTTGAGAAGACACGTCGCACCCACAATGAGTAAAGAAAGTTTATTAATAAAAGAATTCACACGGTAATTTTTTTTTTATAACCAAGATATTCGAGCGGCTTTGAAATTACCCTTAACTTAATGTTGACTAGTTCCCGGGACTCTGAAACTAACAACTGGTCAAATCTTCAGTGACTGTTAGTAATTAGTTCTGGTGGAATTTGACCTCATTACCTTAGGCGACAAGCTTCTTAGTCACTCCATTTCTTTTCATTGAGCCAACCCCTTGGGATTAATTCACAGAGTTAGTAGTAATAGTTGAATTATAAGATTCTACTCACTTCCAGGTAAGGCTTATATTGCTTGGTAACACGACAATATGTCACTTTAGTTTTACGAAAATGAAACAAATAATCTTTTCAAAGAGGAAAACTATCATATAAAATGACAAAATTGGTGATATTGAGGCCAATTATAAATTCTTATAACATGTCGTTTGTTAATTGGATTGTCAAAAATTACAGAGATTTTTCAGACGTATTTAAATCACTTTTGTCTTATATAAATATTTTTTCTAGCTACGGTTGCTTATTCATTTTTTTGCACTTCATCTGTCATTTCAGATTTTTTATGTCATTGATAATATTATGACAAGATTGATTATAGTGCCCTTTTTTTAATGTTTCTAGAATTATTTGTTACACGTGAAACACATATCATTTAGGAGGGTCTCACCTATATCAAGCATTTCCAAATAATTTTTTGTCTAAGTCTATGCACGATAATGTGTATTCGTAGACTTTTTTTTACCCCTCTTTTTCTACGTATTTATTTCTTCAATATTTTTAACGGAAAAAAGTAGGTAAAAGAATTTCACGAATTAAAAATGTGGGTTGTGCTTTGGAAGGTTTAGACCATTTCGAAAAGGACAAGATCTTCGTAGTGACTCCAAACCGAAGCTTCCTAGATCCTATTGATGTGGTGTTCGACTATTGATGTGCAGTTTCATTACTCATTTGGAGCAACTTCTCTGCCCCTGGTGTTTCATACCAGATGTCGAGGAGCGGTTGGGAAATCTGCCTAGGTAGGAAGAGTTGGGAGTTGCTGGAGAAGATCTTGACGGTGTTTGACTACCCTACCCCTAGATGCTCTATTTATTTATTTATTTTTCAAATAAATGTAAACCCCGCGGGGTATTTCTGGTAATTTTACTTCCGCACAAACTCTGATTTACCATATTTTTGTTGTTTTAATAAGAGTGACAATTCTCCGATTTATGTTCTAATAATAAAATAAAGAAGCAAATATTTTTAATTAATGTCTCGAAAAATCGGGGCGTTACAAATGGTATCAGAGCATAGGTTCACCGCTGCGACCTTGGGTAGAATGGGTAGATCACAGTCCGAGAGTTTATCCGTTTAGTTAGACCCTCTTTGGTTGTTAACATATGATATATGTAATTCTGCTATATAAATATTTTTAATAACATCAATTTCGACGCGAAATCAGTCTATTACTCCAACCCCTACGAATTTAGCATAGATCCAATAGATGAGGAGCTGAAAGAGAAAGAATTGTCACTCCACACACCGAACACCTCACGAGTTGATGAGAGGCGGGTCTTTGGAGTTGTGTGAGTAAGGAGAGAGTTAAGGTAAGAGAATTGACACGATGGTGAGATAATCTGAATTAGGTAGAGGACACAATGTGCTTTTTTTTACAAGATTGTGGGCATCAGCTCTCATAATTGTGTGACAATGGTGGCAATTGTTATGTGATCATATGCATCTATTTCAAAAAAAAAATTAACTAGAAACCACTTGATACAGAATTTTGTATGTACCTACTATCCTGATAATGACATAAATGGTAACGAAAGCCACGTCATCAATGCAGATCGTTACACGAAATTTCGAGGACGAAATTCTTTAAGGGGGATAGATTGTAACAACCCGAGATTTTGGTGTATTAAAAAAAAATTAATTAAGATTCTTTTAAATAATTAGTACATAATAATTTTTGTTAATGAGATGGGTTAGCATGCAAATGAACGGTTGTAATTGAAGGTGCACGTGAGTTACGGTAGGTCACGTTACACCGGAGTGAAACTTTCATTTTCTATCACTTCATATTCCACCCTTGTAACTCTTTTTAGAGGTTAATGGAAATTTTGATGGCTAGATTTATTGGACTAATTAAGAAAAATCAGTTTTATTTTATTTTTTATTGTGGTGATTATGACTTTTAATGTGGGATTTTTCCTTGCCACACTAGATAATCCTATTGTCTTTTATGCATTTCACACACACACACAAAAACAAGTTCGTACCAGATAGTAGTTGTAGAGAGAGAAAGAGAGAGAGGGGTCTTGAGAGAAAAGTAACTTGGTTGAATTCATTCAAGAATTTCCATCATTTCATCTTCCGATCTGCGTTTGTTTTGCGCATTCGAGGTAGGATTCCGTACCTACCGCCCTTAGATTCATGTATTGATCATTGTTTCGTGTGAAAAGAAATTACTCATGTTCTTCATTTTTTTTTTATAACCCATGCTCAGTGGATTCATGAATTATATTGCTTATATTCCAATAGTCTTCCTAATTTATGTATTAATATGTTTCAGATGCATCTCGTAGGGGATTTTATCTCAAACCCTTAGATTATGTATTTTTGGTGTCTATTACTACCTTCAACCCTCTCGAATTCATGCTTTACGAATGATTCGCATACCAATTTGTATTTGCAAGATGAAACCCAATAGGATCTAGTACCTTTAATCCTTTGATTTCGCAATTTTGATAGATTATAATTATTCGACTTAAAGATTCACCGATTATCATATGAAAAAATTGCTTTTGGATTAACACCCACAGGTTTGAACCCTAACAGTGTTCTAGAAAAGATTTAATAAATTTAATTGATACTTGTTTAATTTTTTTAAATTATTTTTACACATTGTCTCTTCAAGGCTATGTCTTCCTCTAATGGTGGTTTGGTAAATTGTTTCACGCCTTATCAGTGCATTCATCTTGTGAAGTGAATATATAGGTGTTGTCCTTTCTTGTAGTTCAAATTGATTTTGTTCAAAGAAGAATCATGTGTCAGAAGTAAAAAATAATAATAATAATAATTTGAAAAGTCATTTTCACAACTTGGACAGTGTAAAAGGGTATTAGGATGCCAATTGTTTTAAGATGTCAAGCTATTTGTTTTTTTTATATATAATCCTTTTGTTTTATTTGCAAGTGATGGAATTTTTATAAAGGCAAATAAGAGAGTTAATTCTTAATTTTAGTTTTAGTACTTTTTACAAAAACACCTTTGATTTTCTATGCACATCAATGTGCTTTAGTAATGGTGACAAATCTGTGTATATTTTTTTTTCCTTCTAAAAACACAAAACAAGGCATATGCTCACATACAAATTTATTGTTGTCTGTTAGATCTAAAACTAACATTGGGGAGAATTGATCAAATTCTTTTAAACAAAACAATGTCTAAATTTTATATTATTATGGAATCCTAAATGTTGCTTTCAAGTTTACTGCAATGTTCACGATGTAGAATCAACTATTGGCTTATAATCTCACAGAACATTCCGGCTCATTAAATATAACTCTGAGTCAGGCTCGTTTATACTTACACTTACACAAGCATACACTTATTTACTTTTGTGATGTCCACAAGTCCTCGAGAGATCTCGTAAGAGCATGATTATTCCATCAGAACGTATTGCGATGTTTTTGTTTTAATTCATTGTTAGTATTATGATATGAATTGTTGATGCTGCCATATTGTTCATGTAAAGACCGTAAAATTTTAATCGACTAAATAAATAGTTCGAGCAAATTTTTTTATATACTCCACGTATAATTTTTTTTGTTTTGTTGCGTTTGCGTACACGAATATGTCGATGTATATATGTGATATGTAATATATTTAGATGTTATGTGTATATATGATTATTATTATAAAAAATAAAAATAATAAAAAGAAAGAAAGGAAATGATATTATATATTTAAACTAATATTTGATATATGTATATGTGTGTGTGCTGTGTGTGTGTGTATCTGTGTGTGTGTGCCGTGTATGTGTGTGTGTGTGTGTGCTGGTAAAACAAAAAAAAAACAGAGAGCTAGTAGTGTGTGTATATATATATATATATATATATATATATATATATATATATATATATATATAGCTAGCTACCACCATCTTCCTCTTCAACCTTATCCCTGACAACCACCACCCCCCCTCCAGTCACCTCCCCCTCCATCAGCCCTGCCACCACCAGCTCCTAAACCTGCAACTCAGCCACCATTCATGGCTATTTCATCCTCCACCATTGATCCTCCCTAAAACTCTCACCACCCTCCATCTCACCCCTTCCTTCTCCTATAAAAGGGAGTGTTTCTCCTCCGTTTTTAGACATCAGAACCTGCAAGAAGAGGGAAGGAGAAGAAGAAGGAAAAAAAACAGGAAGAAGAAGGTGTTACAAAAATCGCCGGAAGCCGAAATGCGTTCGAAACTCGACAAAACCATCTCGAAACGTCGAACCGATGTAAGATTCCTATTCTAGAGTCTTTATTTTAATGTTTCGGAGTATTTTCGAGTTGTTCCGAGGTGTTTCGGAGCCTCGTCGGAGCTTGCCGGAGCTCTGCCGAAAAAAATGCAGAATCTAGGAAATGAAAAACAGTGGAGGCGGGAAAATTAGAAGAAAAGGGGAAAATTACACTTTTCACCCTTGGTTATATGTTATTTAATTAGTTTAAATTAGATTTTTATAAATATAAAGTATTATTAATTATTATATTACACTACAATCCTATTATTTTATAAAATCACAGATTAGTCCTTATTTTATTTAATTACA
This sequence comes from Arctostaphylos glauca, assembly GCA_019985065.2. Taxonomy (NCBI): domain Eukaryota; kingdom Viridiplantae; phylum Streptophyta; class Magnoliopsida; order Ericales; family Ericaceae; genus Arctostaphylos; species Arctostaphylos glauca. The sequence continues at coordinate 22,888,565 of JAHSPW020000003.1, forward strand.
GTTTTATCCTTAAAATGCTTAAATTATAAATTTGTCCTAATTTATTTAATTATAAGTAAACCTATTGTTTTTTTTAATTAAATCACTATGAATATTATTATTATTATCATCATCATCATCATTATTATTATTATTATTATTATTATTCTTATTATTATTATTATTATTACTATTATTATTATTATTTTTACCTTAGACTAATAATTTATTTAATTCACAACCACATTTTAAGATGAATTACATTAATATCTTTGTACTAAAATTTCGTAATTTTAGGTAAAACTCTATTAATTTATATGCACATTAAATCCTCATATTATATTTAAATAATTAAGATTGGGTAAATCTTATTAAAAATTTCTTAATCTCACTTGATTTAGATTATATTTTTACTCTTATATATATTATAATTTCTTAGAATACATTTTTTTTATGATTAACTAATATTATTGTTATTATTATCTTTTAAAAGAATTACACAACCATCTTATTATTATGTGACTTCCATTAACTAGTTTAAATATTAGTCGAGCATGAATGTCATGATTATTACTTTGATTAATTTTACTATGATTGATTATTAATACTCAGGGTGTCCCCTGGATACCTGAACGTAAACACACTGATAATAATATACGTTTAGTTGTTGTGGATTATATTCCCCATGAGAATGTTATGCGTGTCTTGTAGCCGTGATGCGACATGAGCCGAGCTTTGACTTTAACCAAAGAATGTGATAGACCCAAGCTTTTGTATCACCCAAGCACTGTAATTTAGCCGTGTCATGCGTTTAGCCAAATTTCACTTGAGCCGAAATTATATCTAGCCCTATCATGCCATTTATAGTCTAACGGTCTTCTAGTATAAATTTTAAACTTATATTGTCCGGCACGGTAGTGAAAGGATATAATGTTAGGGAGAGCGTATTGATTGGGAACATGATGATCGGGAGCAGGGCGGTTGGGGCGCAGGGCGGTTGGGAAGCATCGGTTAGTCGGGCGGTCGAGATCGTTATCATTCGGGAGCACTATATTGGTCTTTATTGATTTAGAGAAGCCTATTTGAAATATATGACGAGGTCATTCTTAGAACAATTGATAGAATTATATGACGTGGTCATGTTTTAGAATATTTGATTAAAGTCGAGTACTCATGGAATATTTTGAATTGATATACTCTGTGTTAGATATAACTTCAATTATATTATTTCGGTTAAATTTTGTATTTATTATTTTTCACACTTATTTTATTGCATGATGTTACCAAACCTTGATTACTTCTATACGTTTACACATTGCATATTATTTTAATGTTCTAAAACATTAAAAGGGAAACTTAAGGGTAGGGAGCTTACTGAGTGTCAAAACTCATGGTGCAACTTCCACCTGCCCCTGGTATTTCATAACTAGGTACCGACAACGATGAAGCCGGACCAGACTATACACCATATGATGACGTTTATCCCGCAGAAGACGTGATCGAGCAGTGGATCACTTAGACTAGTTTAGACTGCTATGACTTTACTTTTAAAGTCTTTTTGGATGTAAATAGTCTCTTTGAAATGTATTTTGATTATCGTGTACCAAACTCGTATTTCAATATAAGGATGGTATTTTAGTTACTTTATTCTTTTTATTAACGTGTCCGAAATTCGGGGCGTTACAACTTGGTATCAGAGCTTAGGTTTCACCACCTCTCGACCTTGGGTAGACTTGGGTAGATTATACTTTCGAGCGTTCTTACTCCGAGTAATTAGACTTTTATTCGTCCTTTTCCTTTTATGATACGATATACATAAGTCTAATTTATAATTACTTTACAGATGGATTATAGAAGCGGACCGCAATGCTCAGACAACGACATCTCGGAAAACGAACTGATGGACGGGCTACCAATGGACGAGCCACAATTGGTCCCATATTCAGACAATAGCGACAACAGCACTGACAATAGCAGCACTAACGATGACAACAGTGAGGATGAGGATCCTGAAGAGCCTCCTTTCCCCGGAGATGACGAATATATTCGCCCCTTTGAGGCACCAGAGATGGATTTCCCCGAGGACGCACCGGGATACATAGCACCAATGGCTCCAGAGCCATTACCGGACTGGGAGGAAGCAGCACAGTGGCTCCAGTACGAGCCAGTGCATAGCGACGAGGAAGACGATGGCGAAGACGCTTACCTTGAAGAAATCAGAGCATACGAGGAAGCCGAGGATGCTGACCCAGAGAGTGACGTGGAACAACCACCGACACCTGAGCCCGAAATGCTACCAATGGAAGTCGAAACTTGGATACAATGGGGTTCAACCCCTGACATCGAGGCTGGCACTATGGTGCACGTGAAGATTTCACCATTAAAAAGATGCTTTTGGAAAGTGCGCTAGGAGCCTTATTTCATGGGACCAGTGATGCTCCTAGACCAAGATCCCAACGGCAACTACCTACTGAACTTACCCGTTGGATTTGTGGAGAAAGTGGGAAACATCGCGCCCCGCTCATGGGTGCAGATAGCAAGGCCGGCTGATGAAAGTAGGATCGTGGATCCCGAAGGAGATGTGGACTTCACCAATCGGTTCGTCTACATAGAACGACCCTTCATGATTGAAGATCGTCAGCTACAGAATCCGTGGGAGCGTAACTCTTGGAGTTACAAAACTTACTGGAGATGTTTTGGCTGTATTGAAACCACCCGAGAACGTGAATCTCGCCTCCGCCGAGACTATCCCCGTCTTTTTCGGTGACGGATTAGCGTAGTGTAGAGAGTGTTATTTTGCGAGCATAACTAGAGAAATCTTTGTAAAACACTCCACAACATATAAAATCATAGCATACATTCACTTTGTAGTATGCATGATTCGGCTTAGCTATGTTTAATGACTTAAGTTTTAATGAACACTCTTTCATGAATTCTGTTCTTTACTCGTTCTTATTTAGGCCTATATGTTTGTTTAATTGTAGAAATATGGTAGAAACACGTAACGGAGCGAACATGAGCGACACAGCTGGACACAATCAACATAACCAACACTGTCAACCACCACCTCCACCCCTTACCTCAGTTAATCGTACAGCTCCGCCGCCTCAGCAACAATATCAACCGCATGCACCTCCGCATTACTACGGGCAACCCAACCTAGTATCTTGCTTAACGAGTTCTGTAAAAGACGACCACCGGTCTTCACCGGCGATGTTAGTCTTGGAGCTGCAGAGGCTTGGCTTAAGCAGACTCAGAAACTTCTGCACATCATGCAAGTCCCCGACAATGGAGATCGAGTGGCCTTAGCGACGTATCAGCTTCAAGGAGAGGCAGATTACTGGTGGGACCTAGTGAAGACAACACACGATGATGAGATGATGGACTGGGAGACTTTCAAGACCTTGTTCTTGGCTAAGTATTTTCCTACCCCTGTGAAGCAGGCTTTGGTCCTAGAGTTTCTGAACCTCTGACAGGGCAACCGTACGGTTACTCAGTACGCCGCCCGCTTTGAAGAACTTTCTCGACATGCCCCTGAGCATGTGGCAACTGACGCCACCAGGGCCAGGAAATTTGAGTGGGGACTCAGCCCCTACATCCGGAAAGGTGTAGTAACTCAGAGAGAACAGACCTACGCTGGAGTCGTAGAGTGTGCTCTACTGGTAGAGCAAGAAGCATCTGATTCAAGGAGAATCTTTGACAGCCGCAATCGACCATAGTTAGGTGGACCAATGCGAAATTCAAGAGAGAACCATATACAAAGGCCTTATAGCAACAACTTCAGTAACAACAACACTGGAAATTTTAACCGCAACAACACCAACAACACGGTCAGCCGCAACAATGTCAGCAACTACAATCGGCCTCCACCCCAACAGAACCAGCAGTTTCAGCAAAGGAGTGCTCCTTATTCCACACCACATCACTCGGTGAAGCAGAATCCTGTCACTTGTTTTGGTTGTGGCAAAGAGGGCCATATCAAAACTCAATGTCCATCCAATGCCACTGGAGCTAACCAACAGAGGGTGGGGACCACTCCAGCTGGAGGACCTCAACAGCAGGCACCAGGACAGTGGCAGCCACGGAATAATTTTGGCAACCAACAAAGACCTGGGCAGAGCAATCAAACCGGACAGAACAAAGGACCGACTGGGCCCAGGCTGAACAATGGAGGAAGGATCTTTGCTCTCCAAGGAGAAGAAGAAGCTGAAGCCACAGAAGAAGAAGTGTATGACCCTTCGGTCATACAAGGTACACTAGTACTGTTTAACTCATGCATTACAGCTTTATTTGATACGGGTGCTTCGCATTCGTTTATATCAACTGCATGTGTTAGTACTTTAGAACTTGTACCTGAACAACTAGAAACTCCTATGTGCGTTACCTCACCTTTAGGAGGACTAGTTTCTGTGGGCTTAGTTTGTAAGAACTGTGAGATAGAAGTCTCAGGATTGCGCCTAACATGTGACCTTCGAGTCATAGCCATGGCCGACTTTGATGTCATCCTAGGCATGGACTGGTTGTCCACTCACCGCGCTATTATCTATTGTCACCAGAAGACAGTGACGGCCTACTCCTTAGATGGAACTTGTTTCAAATTTAAGGGGGATAGGCAAGAGTCTTTATCCCTATTGAAGACCCGGCTGCGATGGCATGACAACCTAATAGGATGGTTAGCTAGTCTGACATTAGGAGAAGAAGATCGGATGGAATTGGGATTACCACGCGTAGTTTGCGAGTACGCCGATGTATTTCCTGATGAGCTACCTGGACTACCGCCGACCCGAGAATTGGATTTCACCATTGAGCTTCTACCCGGAACAACACCAATATCCATGGCACCATTCAGAATGGCACCGGACGAATTGAAGGAATTGAAGATTCAGCTTCAAGAGCTTCTAGAGAAAGGATTCATTCGACCAAGCACTTCACCATGGGGAGCCCCAGCATTGTTCGTGAAGAAGAAAGAAGGAACACTTCGACTCTGTATTGACTATAGACAGCTCAATCGAGTCACGAGCAAAAATCGATATCCACTACCTCGAATCGATGACCTGTTTGATCAACTTAGAGGAGCAACTTGTTTCTCAAAGATTGATTTACGATCCGGGTATCATCAGTTGCGAGTTAGGGATTCTGACATTCAGAAGACAGCTTTCCGAACAAGGTATGGCCACTATGAGTTTCTAGTGATGCCTTTCGGACTTACCAACGCACCAGCAGTATTCATGTGCCTCATGAATAAGATCTTTTCTCAGTACTTGGACCAGTTCGTGGTAGTATTCATCAACGACATACTGATTTACTCAGTAACAGAAGAGCTACATGAGCAACACTTAAGGACCACACTTAGATTCTACGAGATAACCAGCTTTACGCCAAAGCTAGCAAGTGTGACTTTTGGATGAAAGAAGTCAAATTCCTAGGGCACGTTGTGTCAGAGAAAGGAATCTCCGTCGACGACAGCAAGATCGAGGCCATCAAGGATTGGAAGAGGCCTACTTCAGTTTTTGAGATTCGTAGCTTTTTGGGACTAGCCGGTTATTATAGACGATCCATCATGGACTTTTCGGCTTTAGCCAAACTGACGACTCGGCTAACTCAGAAGGGAATCAAGTTTGATTGGAGCGATGCATGTGAGAAGTCTTTTCAAGAGTTGAAGAATAGATTGACCAATGCCCCTATACTTATCGTTCCACGACGGGATATTGGGTACGTCGTCTACTGTGATGCATCAAAGAATGGATTAGGCTGTGTGCTTATGCAAGAAGGACAGGTCATAGCCTACGGATCACGCCAGCTGAAGATACACGAGCAGAATTATCCGACTCATGACTTAGAGCTCGCCGCTGTGGTACACGCGCTTAAGATCTGGCGTCATTACCTTTACAGCGAGAAATTTGAAGTTTTCACGGATCACAAGAGTCTTAAGTACATATTCACTCAGAAGGATCTGAATATGACACAACAACGTTGGATGGAGTATCTAGAGGATTACTACTTCACCTTGTCCTATCACCCAGGAAAGGCTAACGTCGTAGCAGATGCACTTAGTCGGAAGTCTCGAGGACACGTTGCCAGTTTGGCAGTCAGAGAGTGGAAACTAATGAACCAGATACAGGAGTACGGACTCCAGCAGAATGAACAACAAGGAGAAGCTTATCTGTGTGCAGTGACAGTTACGCCGACACTTCATGAAGAAATTTTGAAGGTACAGATCCTTGATTCAGAGTCAGATCTTGTCAAGAGCCGACTAGCTAAAGGAGAAGCAGCAGCAGGATGGACTATTGGAGCAGACAGAGGATTGAGATATCTTGGACGTCTTTTCGTGCCAGACTTCGGTACGCTCAGAGAATCAGTATTGAAAGAGTTCCACAAGTCAAACTTTGCTGTCCACCCTGGAGGGAATAAGATGTACAAGGACTTGAAGCGAACTTATTGGTGGAGCGGAATGAAAAGAGACGTGGCCAAGTACATAGCCACTTGTCTCACATGTCAGCAAGTCAAGGCAGGACATCAGAGACCTGGAGGAACGCTACAGCCGTTGCCTATACCAGGATGGAAGTGAGAGCATATAGCGATGGATTTTGTGACAGGACTACCGAAGTCAATTCAGGGACACGATGCCATTTGGATTGTCGTTGACCGTTTGACTAAGTCGTCACACTTCTTACCAATCAAGCTATCTGACACGATGGATTCGTACAGCCGATTGTATATCAAGGAGATCATCAGACTGCATGGTGTACCAGTATCAATTGTATTAGATAGAGACCCAAGATTCACGTCAACTTTTTGGCAGAGCTTACAGAAAGCCTTGGGAACAGATCTTCGTATGAGCACAGCTTTTCACCCTCAGACAGATGGGCAGTCAGAGCGAACCATACAAACCTTGGAGGATATGCTTAGAGCGTGTGTCCTAGATTTTAGAGGTAATTGGGAGAGACATCTACCACTACTAGAATTCGCTTACAACAACAGCTATCAGGCGAGTATCGAGATGGCGTCGTACGAAGCACTTTACGGACGCCCATGTCGATCACCTATATGCTGGACTGAAGTTGGAGAGACTAGTCTTTTAGGACCAGATCTTGTACGAGAGACCACAGAGAAAGTCAAAGTCATCCGACAACGACTTCTGACAGCGCAGAGTAGACAGAAGAGTTACGCCGACAAAAGAACCAGGCCTCTGACTTTCAACGTTGGAGACCACGTTTTCTTGAAGATCTCACCACGCAGGGGAATCATCAGATTTCGAAAGAAAAGGAAGGTATCGCCACGATATATTGGACCATTCGAAATATTGCAACGAGTCGGAGAAGTTGCTTATCGTCTAGCACTTCCACCTCAGATCGATCGTGTGCACAATGTGTTCCATGTATCCATGCTTCGCAAGTACATGTCACATCCGACTCACATTCTCAACTGGGAAGAAGTCACCATCAATGAGGACACCACTTACGAAGAGCAGCCGATACGCATCATTGACCATGGAGAGAAGACTTTACGTGGAAAGAACATCCGTCTTGTCCGAGTACTATGGCGTCATCGCAACATTGAAGAATCTACTTGGGAAAGAGAAGATATTATCCGAGCCAATCACCCACACCTTTTTATTTCTGACACTTTGTAATTTCGAGGACGAAATTTGTTAAGGGGGATAGGTTGTAAAGACCCGTAAAATTTTAATCTAGTAAATAAATAGTTCGAGCAAATTTTTTTATATACTCCACGTATAATTTTTTTTGTTTTGTTGCGTTTGCGTACACAAATATGTCGATGTATATATGTGATATGTAATATATTTAGATGTTATGTGTATATAAGATTATTATTATAAAAAATAAAAATAATAAAAAGAAAGAAAGGAAATGATATTATATATTTAAACTAATATTTTATATATATATGTGTGTGTGTGTGCTGTGTGTGTGTATCTGTGTGTGTGCGCCGTGTGTGTGTGTGTGTGTGTGTGTGTGTGTGTGTGTGTGTGCTGGTAAAACAAAAAAAAAACAGAGAGCTAGTAGTGTGTATATATATATAGCTAGCTACCACCATCTTCCTCTTCAACCTTATCCCCGACAACCACCACCCCCCCTCCATCAGCCCTGCCACCACCAGCCCCTACACCTGCAACTCAGCCATCATTCATGGCTATTTCATCCTCCACCATTGATCCTCCCTAAAACCCTCACCACCCTCCATCTCACCCCCTCCTTCTCCTATAAAAGGGAGTGTTTCCCCTCCGTTTTTAGACATCAGAAACTGCAAGAAGAGGGAAGGAGAAGAAGAAGGAAGAAAAACAGGAAGAAAAAGGTGTTACAAAAATCGCCGCAAGCCGAAACGCGTTCGAAACTCGACAAAACCATCTCGAAACTTCGAACCGATGTAAGATTCCTATTCTAGAGTCTTTGTTTTAATGTTTAGGAGTATTTTCGAGTTGTTCCGAAATGTTTCGGAGCCTCGTCGGAGCTCTGCCGAAAAAAATGCAGAATCTGGGAAATGAAAAACAGTGGAGGCGGGAAAATTAGAAGAAAAGAGGAAAATTACACTTTTCACCCTTGGTTATATGTTATTTAATTAGTTTAAATTAGATTTTTATAAATTACTAATTGACCCCAAAGTTTAAACTATAAAGTATTATTAATTATTATATTACACTACAATCCTTTTATTTTATAAAATCACAGATTAGTCCTTATTTTATTTAATTACAGTTTTATCCTTAAAATGCTTAAATTACAAATTTGTCCTAATTTATTTAATTATAAGTAAACCTATTGTTTTTTTTAATTAAATCACTATGAATATTATTATTATTACCATCATCATCATCATTATTATTATTATTATTATTATTATTATTATTATTATTATTATTTTTACCTTAGACTAATAATTTATTTAATTCACAACCACATTTTAAGATGAATTACATTAATATCTTTGTACTAAAATTTCATAATTTTAGGTAAAACTCTATTAATTTATATGCACATTAAATCCTCTTATTATATTTAAATAATTAAGATTGGATAAATCTTATTAAAAATTTCTTAATCTCACTTGATTTAGATTATATTTTTACTCTTATATATATTTAATTTCTTAGAATACATTTTTTTTATGATTAACTAATATTATTGTTATTATTATCTTTTAAAAAAATTACACAACCATCTTATTATTATGTGACTTCCATTAACTAGTTTAAATATTAGTCAAGCATGAATTGTCATGATTATTACTTTGATTAATTTTACTATGATTGATTATTAATACTCAGGGTGTCCCGTGGATACCTGAATGTAAACACACTGATAATAATATACGTTTAGTTGTTGTGGATTATTATTCCCCGTGGGAATATTATGCGTGTCTTGTAGCCGTGATGCGACATGAGCCGAGCTTTGACTTTAACCAAAGGATGTGATAGACCCAAGCTTTTGTATCAACCAAGCATTGTAATTTAGCCGTGTCATGCGTTTAGCCAAATTTCGCTTGAGCCGAAATTATATCTGGCCCTATCGTGCCATTTATAGTCTAACGGTCTTCTAGTATAAACTTTAAACTTATATTGTCCGGCACGGTAGTGAAAGGATATAATGTTAGAGAGAGCGTATTGATTGGGAACATGATGATCGGGAGCAGGGCGGTTGGGGCGTAGGGCGGTTGGGAAGCATCGGTTAGTCGGGCGGTCGGGATCGTTATCGTTCGGGAGCACTATATTGGACTTTATTGATTTAGAGAAGCTTATTTGAAATATATGACGAGGTCATTCTTAGAACAACTGATAGAATTATATGACGTGGTCATGTTTTAGAATGTTTAATTAAAGTCGAGTACTCATTGAATATTTTGAATTGATATACTCTGTGTTAGATATAACTTCAATTATACTATTTCGGTTAAATTTTGTATTTATTATTTTTCACACTTATTTTATTACATGATGTTACCAAACCTTGATTACTTCTATACGTTTACACATTGCATATTATTTTAATGTTCTAAAACATTAAAAGGGAAACTTAAGGGTAGGGAACTTACTGAGTGTCAAAACTCATAGTGCAACTTCCTCCTGCCCCTGGTATTTCATAACCAGGTACCGACAACGATGGAGCCGGACCAGACTATACACCATATGATGACGTTTATCCCGCAGAAGACGTGATCGAGCCGTGGATCACTTAAACTAGTTTAGACTGCTCTGACTTTACTTTTAATGTCTTTTTGGATGTAAACAGTCTCTTTGAAATGTATTTTGATTATCGTGAACCAAACTCTTATTTCAATATAAGGATGGTATTTTAGTTACTTTATTCTTTTTATTAACGTCTCTGAAATTCGGGGCGTTACAGTTCAAGAGTACAGTCGTTCTACCCAATTGATTAGTAGAATGGACTTATTACAGCTGTCATGCAGCCTATTTTGTGGGTAAATGAATGTGATTGTGATCTTGGGGTACTTGGGAAAACATAGATTGAACGTTATGGACACAGGTTCGAATGGCACTTGGATAAGGCAGCGGAGGGTGTCGAGTGTGCATTATAAGTAGTTGAATTGTGTAGAGACAAGTAAGTGAACGTTAATGGAAAAGAATAAAATTGATTTAGAAGGCCCGTCGTGGCAAGGTTATTGTTGGGCGTCGTCCCGTGTTTGATTTTGTGGATATGTTGAAAGGACCCCAACTAGGAGTTGTTGGAGACGGTTGAGGGTGACTTCGGGGACGTCTGCGAAGGCAGCTCTAGACCCCGAGGGAGTGACGGCCAGTGTCTTGGGCGTCCTTGAGCCGATTAAGGGGAAGCGGCTAAGGTTCGTTGGTACCTGACTTGGTGACGCCAGGTTCGGTCGGATCTAACTAGGGTGAGGTAGTTATTGACCTGAGTGAACGGTAGAAGGTCCCTTCCTTGCCGGGTCAGTATTCAAGTCGGGTACATAACCTCAGACTACAAACCCTGGGTAGGTAAAGACTGGTCAATATCAACTGAGTGCCCTATGTTAGATAGTTGGGTAAGAAACGGCGTTCCTCGGTGGAATTCCTAGAAACTTAAAAGAACAAATTCATAATATACCTTTGTGTTTATCTTTCGGTATTTCGCTGTAGTTTATTCTGTTATCATTTGCGTTGTTTATGTATGTCCTGTTGAGCATACATGTTATCTCTGGGTTTGGTTGTCGGGTATTGTTTCCTACTGAGTTTCATTTCTCATTTGGAGCAACTTCTCTGCCCCTGGTGTTTCATACCAGATGTCGAGGAGCGGTTGGGAAATCTGTCTAGGTAGGAAGAGTTGAGAGTTGCTGGAGAAGATCTTGACGGTGTTTGACTACCCTACCCCTAGATGCTCTATTTATTTATTTATTTTTCAAATAAATGTAAACCCCGAGGGGTATTTCTGGTAATTTTACTTCCGCACAAACTCTGATTTATCATATTTTTGTTGTTTTAATAAGAGTGACAATTCTCCGATTTATGTTCTAATAATAAAATAAAGAAGAAAATATTTTTAATTAATGTCTCAAAAAATCGGGGCGTTACAAAAATTATCTTAATGCCCTCTTTTTTAAAAACCCACACATTGAAAAATGTGTCATCTTATTTAATGCTAAAAAGTTAAGGGTATTATGGAAAAGTTAAAACTTAAAAGAGCAATCATTGTGTTTCCCTTAATAAGTTGAAATTTCGAGAATAGACAAACAAATTAGGACGGAGGGAGTATTACTTTAGGTAAGTGATAGCTTTCTGAAGATTGATATTTAAGGTACAAGTTTCATCCATTATCTGGAATTGCATATCTGGCAGAGTAATGACAGGCACACGTAAACTTAAACGGTTGGTTTTGTGGTTAAGACTTAAAATTTAGAGATGTACTTCTTCTTAGGTTTCAGATTCAAAATTTCTCAATTGCTATCAACTTTTATGGGACCATCTATACAGCACAAAGCCTTGACTTTAAATACCTCCGCTAGCGGACTGTAGAATTGGTCTCTCAGAGATTAGTCGAGGTGAGCGTAAATTGGCCTGGACGGTCTAAAATATCAAATAAACAAGAAAAAACTAAGGAGTGCGTAAATTGGCCTGAATACTCTGAAATATCAAAAAAAATGACAGACACACCTTATCAGAATAATTATTTTTGTGATATTAGAGCACCGCCACATGGTAATATTATCAAGATTTCAGCTCTTGATCGAAATAGACAGCGTCCATTTGGTTAGCAATGAATAACGCCGTCTTCAACAATCTTCAATTCCAACCAGAGAGGATGGCTATTTTTCGTCTGGCAAATTGGGTCAAGTTGAAGAATAGGCTGCATGAAGTTTCGGAAGGAGACTTCTCTTGGAACATTTTGGCAATTCATTCTCTCAAGTTGTACGGGATGTGGTGATCGGAGATCGATGTACTGTGAGAGGAGTTTCCTGGTTTGGGTTATCTTCCTATAGTTTGAGCTTAGGGTGTAGGGTTTTGATTTTTTAGTGGGTTTCTGCTGTAGGTCAGTGTTGGTGCCTTACCAACTTCTTTTATTTCGTGTATTTTGAGTTCCAATTATTAATATAATTTTTATTCACAGATTAAAAAAAAAATCAAACAAGACAACGAAAGTGTTTAATAAAAAAAAAAATGTGGTTTGTGTTGAAGTATAAATTTGATTTGGCCCAAAGAAAAATAAATGAAGCCCAAGAGAAGCCCAATACAAAAGGCCCAAAGAAGAAGATATTTTCAAGTTTCTAGAATATTTTTATTATATCTTATTTCTAGAAGAGTTCTAGAGAACTCCTATGAAATATCTAGATTTTTTATATTTTGTCACATGCCTCTAGAATATGCTATAAAATATTATTTTGTAAGATAAATATCTAGGTCTAGAATCATCTTTGGAGTAGTATAAATAGGGGCGGGGCTCTAGCCATTTTGTATTAACTAAAAAGTTTGAGTCCAAGTGTAATACAAGTATTTCCTTCCCATTCTTGTCTTAAGTGTTTTACTCTCTTCCAAAATATTGTCCAAACCCATCCTCTTCCAACAAAGTGGTATCAGAGCTTTGGTTCATGTTGAAGAAAATGTCCACCCAAGGAGTCCCATTCCCCAAGCTAACCAAAGATAACTATAGCCGTTGGAGTATTCAAATGAAGGCCTACCTCGGTGGAGAAGATGTATGGGACGTTGTCGAAAAAGGCGCTGAAGGAATAGGAGCAACTACCGATAAGCAAAAACATGAAGCCAAGGTGAAAGACAAAAGAGCTTTATCATTCGTTTATCAAGGAGTGGATGATGCCAATTTCGAGAAGATTGCAAGAGCTACCACCGCCAAAGAAGCATGAGAGATTGATGAGCACATGTTATTGTGTATTCTACGGCTCAACACGCCTATTTTAACTTGCGTGCACGTATTATTCCATGTTTACACTCGATAATGCACGAAAAGGTATTTCATGTCCATCGCAGGTCAAACAGAGAAAAGAGGACCCTGAAGTGCGAAAGTCAACTCTCAAAAGTCGAAGAATGCCCGGAGAGGTCACACGAGGTCCGAGTGGTCAAAGCCCGAAATTGGTTGAAAGAACCAAGTTCCAGAGATCAGTGACACCGGTGCTTCAATTTGCAACACACCGGTGTCTCCCCTTATTCCACTGAGAAACCAAGTTCCAGAGACAAAGTGACACCGGTGCTTCAATTTGCAACACACCAGTGTCTCTTCCTATTTCACTGAAGAGCCAAGATGCAGAATACAAGTGACATCGGTGCCTCTGATTTCAAGACACCAGTGTTCCCTCTTATGGCAGTGAAGGATGGAAATACAGAGTGCCAATGACACCGGTGCCTCTATTTCTTTACACCGGTGTCTTCTCCTGTTTCAATGAAGAACCAGAGTACAGAGTACCAGTGACACCGGTGCCTCATTTCCTTTACACCGGTGTCCCTCCTTTCACAACAATACCAGATACAGAGTACCAGTGACACCGGTGCCTCATTTCCTTTACACCGGTGTATCAAGTGCGACAGACCAACATCTGGTCTGGGATGGCTGACTCTTGGGGACCACTCTACCTTGATTTTTGTACAAAATTAGGGGACAAAAAAGGCCTTTAGCCTGAAAAAGGACAAGAAGCTTCTTTTTAGCCATTTTGCAGGGTAGGCTTGTAATAGTACCTAGAGATTTTAGGATATTTTGTAGGGTTTATTCTTTTGCAAAGGGGAGCCTCTCTACACACACACACACACACATAATATATATCAGATTATTGTAGAGAGAGAGCTCTTGCCTTCCTTAAGATATTTTGTTCTTCATGTATTGAGCTTCAAGTTTTGAGTAAGTTTATTAATCTTTAGTGGTTTGCTCTTGTGAATCCATTCACTCTTATGGAATCAATCAAATATTGGTAAGATCTACATTTATGTTTCCATTAGTATTGCATTTCCCATCTTAAAACCTGATTTTCTAAGAGATTTCTAGTATAGTATTGGTTCGATCACTCCTATTCTCTTTAGATAAGTTTGTTAATCATGTTTTCCCCTACTTCTCTCATGTTTATGGTAAATATGAGTAGCTAAACAAGTGTGGGTTAAGTCTAAATGTGAGGTTTGTTCTAAACCATGTTGGTCTACATCTTCTCAATATATATCTAATGCCCATTGATGGATCTTTCTAAGTTCTTCTTCTTGAAACAAAGAAATGAAGAGTTAAGTTCTTGCTTAGTTATAGCCATCCTTAGAGTTGGTATATCTAATACTTGGATCGATGACCTTCATCTGTTGATCCCATTTTCTTGAACTTGAAAGGATCCGTCAAACCATTTATGAAGTAAAATCCTGATTTTCATCGAAGTATTTTCCGATCTAAAACCCGAGACCAGGGGCTAGATTGAGTTATAAGGAGAAGAGATAGACCAACAGAAGTTTTGAATGGACCAAACTTAAAAACTTAACCCCACTCCTTAATCTAGTTCTTTTCCTCACTTAGTAGTATAATTGTTAACCATCACCAAACAAACTTAGAGGTTGACGTCCGAAACGTCGAAAAACTTAATTTGCGGAATCTTTGAATTCAACTATCTTTTCCCTGTGGATCGATACTCCGGACTATCCATTATACTTGTTTTTAATTATTTGAGGAAGTCCTGTTTTATGAAAAGTAAACCATTGACCTAGGCCGGCGCCCTAACGACGCACACTTTTGTCGGCCGGTCATGTTTTTGGCGCCGTTGCCGGGGAACTGAATAGTTGGTTTAGAGAAATCGCAGATTTTTGCAAGTTGTAAGTCTCTTTGGCGGAAACCTTTAACCTACTCATATTGGTAAACCTAAGGTGTAACGTAAGCTAAAGAGATGTGCAATTCGCAGATTTTATTTTATTTTTCAACTCACACTTGATTGTTAGGAGAGTGTCCTTGGTGTATGAGTGTTACACTCGTGACGCTACACGTCAGCTTATTCGCACACACGACCCTCCTTTCAACCCAATGGCCGAACAACATGAGGCCAATGACGCACCCATGGCTCGCACCATGCGGGATTACTTGCACCCTACTCACACCACCACCACCTCGTGCATTCTTTTTCCTACCGATATTCCCGAAGGGCACCAATTCCATGTTAAGCCTAACATGCTTGGCATGCTACCTACCTTCTATGGGATGGAATCGAAAAATTGCTATGTTCACATCAAGGAGTTCGAGGAGGTGGTGAACACTTTCACTAACGTGGCCACTCACCTTGAAATGGCTCGTTTGAAACTCTTTCCCTTTTCCCTCAAGGAGAAGGCTAAGCGTTGGTTTCTCTCTTTGAGATCACACTCGGTGACAAGTTGGGTGGAAATGCAAGTAGAATTCCACAAGAAATGGTTCCCTACACCGCACTACCACATTGAAAAAGAGAATCCAAAACTTTGAAGAAATACCTAACGAATCCTTCTGTTCTTGTTGGGAGAGGTATAAAGAGCGTCTTCTCGCCGTTCCTCATCACGGGTATGAGGATTGGCAAATTGTGGCATTTTTCTATGAGGCCATATCAGTCCGCAATTGCCAATTCATTAACCTCATGACTAGTGGCGAGTTTTTGAACCAAGGAGCCTCTGAGGCTCTTGCTTACTTAGATGAGGTGGCAGAGAATAACCAATCTTGAGATTATTCGGATCCCAATGACCGTTCGTATAGACCATCTACTCAATCTGAAAATCTGAGCAAGTACGTGCCAAAAGAGGAGGAGGACATTGGTTAGCGTCTCGACCACATCTCTAGGAAACTAGAGAAACTTGAAATTAACCGAGTGAACGAGATCTCCTCCACTTCTAAGCCCGGGGAAGCTTGTGCCATTTGTGATACGTTGGACCACACTACAAATATTTGTCCAACCATACCTGCTTTCAAAGAGGTACTTCATGGTTCTGACCAAGCCGAGGTCCATGCCCTTAACCAAGGGCAAAAGCCCACCAACTTGCCCTACAACAATACTTACCATCCTGGGTTGAGAAATCATCCCAATTTCAGTTGAAGGAACAATGAGTCGGGTGGCCAACCTCAAGGGCCCCCGGGATTTCAAGGACATTACCTGGCCCATCAAAATGCACAAGGGCCTGCACCACCTCGGTATCCACCAAATGCTTATAATCCTCCGGGTCCCTCCACGGGTCCCAACTCTTACCACCCACCTAACCGGCGAAGTTTGGAGGATACCTTGCAAATGTTCATGCAAGGGCAAGCCAATGTCAATGAGCAAAACACGCAAGCCATTGGGGACATCTACTCCCAACTTACCAAGTTGACCACAACATTGGGGACCATGCAACATGAGAAAGGGAAATTTCCAGCCCAACCACAAGCAAACCCCCAAGGTCAACATTTTGTGCAAGGAAATTCTCCTTCCGGGTCCAATGTGGAACAAGCCAAGGCCATTACCACATTGAGGAGTGGAAAAGAGGTCGACAAGACCATTCTCCCAAAAACCATTCCCACTCCTCCTCCGGTGCCTACTCCACAACCCCAAGATGATGAACCGGTGAGTGGTTTGCCTCCATCTCCCTCCACTTCCACTTCCACATCCCTTCCTATGGGAGAACCCATGGTCTCCTCTTGCCCGATGCCGGCCCCATACCCACAAAGATTGAGGCCTCTACCTAAGTTGACGAACTCCACGGAGATATTTGAGCTTTTCAAGCAAGTCAAAATCAATATCCCATTACTTGATGCAATCAAGCAAATACCTTCGTATGCAAAATTTTTGAAAGACTTGTGCACAATCAAGCGCAAGCACAACGTTCAAAAGAAGGTATTCTTGACACAACAAGTGAGTTCGATCATCTAAACCCCCATTGCACCCAAGTATAAGGACCCCGGTTGTCCTACCATTTCTGTGAGAGTTGGGGGAAAGATGGTGGAGAAAGCCCTGCTTGATTTGGGGGCTAGTGTGAATTTGTTGCCATACTCGGTGTATGAGCAACTTGGGTTGGGTGACATGAAACCAACCTCGGTGACCCTTCAATTAGCCGACCGTAGTGTAAGGGTACCGAGGGGATTAGTGGAGGATGTGCTTGTCCAAGTGGACAATTTTGTATACCCGGTGGACTTTATAGTCCTTGACACTTGTCCCACGTCGAATCTTCAAACACAAACGCCCATCATCCTTGGAAGGCCCGCTTGGCCACGTCCAATGCGGTGATCCATTGTCAAAATGGGCTACTAAAGATGACGTTTGGGAACATGACCCTTGAGCTTAACATATTCAACATTGGGAGCCAAATGGGGGTTGATGATGACATCCGTGACGTGAGCATCATAGACACACTTGTCCAAGAACACGTTGATTGTCATCTCTTTTTCGACCCCCTAGAGGCTATGCTCACAGCAGAAGAGACTGCGTTCTTAGATTCGCCCGAGGTGGAGTACATTTACTCGCTCCTCAATGATGAAGAGGTGATGGGTACCGAAAGGTGGGTACCCACTTTTGAAGCATTACCACCCGCAAAATCCAAGACCCTACCTTCCACCATCTAACCACCCAAGCTTGAGCTCAAAACTCTTCCCTCTAATCTCAAGTATGCGTTCCTTGGTGACTCCAAAACCTTTCCGGTAGTGATTTCATCTAACCTAGAGGATCACCAAGAACAAGCCCTCTTGACAATTTTGAGGGATCACAAGAAAGCTATTGGGTGGACCATAGCCGACATCCAAGGTATTAGTCCCTTACTTTGCAAACATCACATATACCTTGAGGATGACATCAAACCATCTCGCCAACCCCAACGCCGTTTAAATCCCATCATGAGGGATGTTGTGCGAGATGAGGTGTTGAAATTATTGGATGTGGGAATCATCTACCCTATTGCCGATAGCAAGTGGGTAAGTCCCATCCAAGTGGTTCCCAAGAAGTCCGGAGTAACTGTTGTGGCCAATGAGGAAGGGGACTTAATCTCCACACGTGTTGTCACCGGATGGAGGGTGTGCATTGACTACCGGAAGCTGAATTCCTCTACAACGAAAGACCACTTCCCTCTCCCCTTCATCGACCAAATGTTGGAGAGGGTAGCCGGTCACCCTTTTTACTGCTTCCTAGATGGTTATTCCGGATATAACCAAATAGAGGTGGCCCTGGAAGACCAAGAGAAGACCACTTTCACTTGCCCATTTGGCACTTTTGCCTACCGTCGCATGCCCTTCGGGCTTTGCAATGCTCCCGGCACCTTCTCTAGGTGTATGACGGATATTTTTAGTGACATGATTGAGAAGGTAGTGGAGATGTTTATGGATGATTTTTCTGTCTTTGGTGACTCCTTCGAGTCATGTCTTAATAATCTGGAATCTGTACTTGTGAGATGTGAAGAGACAAACCTTGTGCTCAATTGGGAAAAATACCATTTCATGGTCACCCAAGGTATCGTTCTTGGGCACATAGTCTCTTCCAAGGGGATTGAGGTAGACAAGTCCAAGGTGGAACTTATCTCTAAACTACCCACCCCAAAGTGTGTCAAGGATATCCGTTCATTCCTTCGGCATGCCGATTTCTATAGGCGCTTCATTCAAAATTTTAGCGCCATTTCTCGTCCCTTGTGTCATTTGCTCTCGAAAGACACAACTTTTGTGTGGACACATGATTGTGAGGAGGCCTTTTTGAAACTCAAAGTCGCTCTCACGACTCCTCCCATCATGCAATCCCCTAATTGGAGCTTACCATTTGAGCTCATGTGCGATGCTAGCGACTATGCCATTGGGGCGGTCTTGGGCCAAAGGGATGGGAAGGTTTCTCATGTCATTGCTTATGCAAGCAAGACCTTGAATGACGCCCAATTGAACTACACTACCACCGAAAAGGAGTTGTTGGCGGTGGTATTTGCTCTTGACAAATTCCGGTCCTACCTCATAGGATCGCCCATTGTGATTTACACCGACCATGCCGCCCTCAAGTACCTCATGACCAAGCCCGATGCTAAGGCTCGGCTAATTAGGTGGGTACTACTTCTCCAAGAGTTTGATCTCACTATCAAAGACAAGAAAGGGGTGGAGAATGTGGTTGTGGACCATTTGTCCCTCCTCGAGTTTGAGGATCATACCACCAACATACCCATTCCCGACTCCTTTCCCGATAAGCAACTCTTGGCCATTTCTAGTTGCCCGTGGTATGCTGACATTGTCAATTACTTGGCCACGGGACAACTTTCTCAACATTGGACTCCGCAAGATCGGAGGAGATTCTTAGTGGAGGTGAGGAGATTCGCCTTCGATGATCCTTACCTATTCAAATTTTGTCCGGATCAAATTATCCGGCGGTGTGTGCCAAACGATGAGCAAAATGCCATCCTTTCATTTTGCCACACCGAAGCATGTGGTGGTCACTTCTCATCCAAGAGAACCGCTACCAAGATTTTACAATGTGGGTTTTATTGGCCGAATATCTTCAAGGACACCTTTGAATATTGCAAACCTTGTGATAGGTGTCAACAATTGGGAGCTCTTTCCCGGCGGAATATGATGCACCTCACCCCCATCCTAATAGTCGAAATTTTTGATTGTTGGGGGATTGATTTCATGGGACCATTCCCTAACTCTTGTGGGCATCTATTCATCCTTCTCGCTGTAGACTATGTGTCTAAATGGGTGGAGGCAATCCCTACTCGCACCAATGACCACTCGGTTGTGGTAAGATTTCTCAAGGAACACATCTTTGCGAGGTTTGGGATGCCTAAGGTCCTCATTAGTGACCAAGGCACACATTTTTGTAATCGACCTATGGCCGCCCTCATGATCAAGTATGGTGTCAACCATAAGGTGTCTACTGTCTATCACCCCCAAACTAATGGCCAAGCTGAGTTGGCCAATCGGGAAATCAAGCACATACTTGAGAAAACGGTGAACCCAAATCGCAAAGATTGGTCTCTTAGACTCATTGATGCTTTGTGGGCTTACCGTACCGCCTAGAAAACGGTGTTGGGTATGTCTCCCTACCGCTTGGTATATGGCAAGGCTTGCCACTTACCCGTGGAAATGGAACACAAGGCTTTTTGGGCTATTAAACAGTTGAACTATCGGATGCCCGAAGCCGGTGCCCACCGCAAGCTCCAATTGGATGAGCTTGAAGAAATCCGCCGGGATGCTTATGACAATGCCCACATCTACAAGTGTAAGGTCAAGGCCTTTCACGACAAGAACATTGTCCGTAAAACATTCACCCCCGGCTAAAAAGTGTTATTGTACAACTCGAAGTTGCATATTTTCCCGGGTAAATTGAGATCCCGGTGGGGAGGTCCATACATTGTGAAAACCGTTTCCACTCATGGAGCGGTTGAATTTGAGAACTCTAAGAACGGAACCACTTTTAAGGTGAATGGCCACCGGTTGAAGCCTTTCATTGAACACTTTGATCCCGAGGAATCTGTTGAGGAGTTGAGTGACCCGGTCTATGGGGGGTCCGATGTAGACAACGTGGAGCCCAATCCTTTGGGTCCGTGAGCTTTAATTGAAGTCTAGGAGACTATAAATCCATGGAGTTTGTGATACCTCCAGTGTTTGCCGTGCTCGAATGGCATTTGGCGGTCTGGTATAGCCACCTTGTCAAGCTACGTATGTAGTACCTTAAGGTTGGGTCTGATGGCAGGCGCGTGGACAATGAGAAATCTGTCTGAACCCTTTCGGCTTTAATGTCAAGTTCCGTGGAGATTGCTTCAAAGCGGAATGAAGGGGTAAGGAATTTGGGGGGTCCCCCTCCAAAGGGAGTGGTAGCCTATTAGATGATGGCGCTGCTTCTCAAGATATTGTTGAACCCCACGCATACTGTCCTTCCAACAATAGGGAAACACAGCCTTCGACAAGGAAGAAAAGTAATACTCGTGTCCTTCGCGTGAAGAAGTGGTGGATTTATTGCTTATTTTCATTATTGTCATTTTTGGACAAACCCGCTAATGAATTTTGTGTTCCATGAAGTCATGTTTGCTCTTAGTAGGTAGTTGGTGGCTCAGTCTTCGCAAGGTGTGCACGCTACCACATCAGCCTTGGTAGTTTCGGTCTAAGTACGGGGTGATTGCGGCATTCAAGAGCCCAAAGTCATGGGTGTAGCTATGTGTTACGGTTGTTAGTCCAACAAAGCTCTGGTGATGATCCTATGTGACTAGCTATGGTCCACAAGTTGGAGCCGGAAGAGTACACCTTGGAAGCCCTCCCAATGACAAACAGTGCACGTGATGAGAAATCCTCAAACTTGGTCGAGGTATATGGTGGTTGACATTCCACCTCGCAGGTATGATCGTCCCTCTTTTTATGCTTTATGATGCGTTATCTCCTTGCATTGAGGACAATGCAAACTTTAAGTTGGGGGGGGGGGGGGAATGATTCATTAGTGTGTTAGCCCATTGTTGTTTTAGTTGTTTTAGTCCCGTTTAGCATGAAAAACTAAAAAAAATAATAATAAATAAATAAAAATTGGCACATCGTTGTATTAGGCAATCTCCTCCTGAAATTCTTGCGAGTAACTTAGCATATGTTCACATAAGCATCACTTTGAACAATGAATTGCCACTTCACTACACGTGCATCAATCATGAACTATGTTGAACAATTTGGAATCAGAAGTTGTGAGTGGAGATCCAATGTTAACCCATTCCATGCCACAGAGTTGAATTCATCGATTTCTTACTTCTACAACTGTGTGTTTACTCATGTTTTACACTTGTGTGCATCATTGTGGAATCCATGAAACAATTGAGAAATGATAAAGGGCCATTTTCCATGATCCGTGCCACATATGAGTCTCATTGACCTTGATTTGATCCTTGTCCAATTCATATCCATTGAAACGAGCTTAGGAAACCGGATGAGATAAGGTCGGATGTGATATTGTTGTTGGTGTGTGTGGCATTGCAATCGGAAGGAAATATCTCAGGAAGATGGAATTTTATAGAGCTCAAAGACACTGGTACCTCATTTCCATGACACCGGTGTAATCCACTACAGATCAGAATTCAGGAGATACAGAATGGTCATGACACCGGTGCCTCTGAAGTTGTTACATCGGTGCTTCACCCTACAGCACTCTATGGATGAGATACAGAATGGTAAAGACACCGGTGCCTCCAATTCATTACACCGGTGCCTCCCTTTGTCCCACGGAAAAACTGAAATGCAGAGAAGTCATTACACCGGTGCCTCAAAAATCATTATACCGGTGCCTCAAAAATCATTATACCGGTGCCTCCTCTCCAATACAGAAGCCACTGAGATACAGAGAGGTTTTGACACCGGTGCCTCCAATTCATTACACCGGTGCCTCCCTTTGTCCCGCAGGAAAAAAAACTGAGATACAGAGGCTTCTTGACGCCGGTGCCTCCAAGCCCTTACACCGGTGCCTCGTGGGAAAATTTGAAAAAAAATATCTAGGTTATAAGAACCCCAATCGTTATAACGATTGGGGAAAAGTTACACCGGTTCTCCAAGACACCGGTTCACCTCCCTCTATCTCTATAACTACCGCACCATCTCTCTCTCTGCCTTCCATCTCCCTTTCTCTCACCACCGTGCCTCTCCACCAGCCATCGTTCCTCTTCCACTCCTCCACCGCGCCTGCTCTCTCTCTCTCCTCCTGGTTCGACTGCAACAGAAGGGGTTAGGGTTTGGATCTGAGAAGGGGAAATCTCTCAGTGCTCTGTTTTTCCCCCTCTCTTTGGTGTGAAGCACTCCGGGTAAGATTTTGATTCTCTCTCTCCGTGTTCATAATGGTTAGACGTAAGAGCCAGGGCATCTCCATTAGAGAGCCCAACCCGGATGACACCCCACCACGATCCAATTCGGATAATGACGATCCCATATGGAGGGAACTTGAAAATGCGGCCATGGCCATACCACGGGATAAGGGGAAATCCCCTATGTCCTCTACTTCCCGTTCCAAGTCAAAAACCAAGCCAACACCAAAGAAATCCTCTGCTTCTAAGACTCCGGGTGGTTCAAAATGGAAAAAATAGGGGGATGAAAGTGGGTCTAGAAGCAAGAAACAGAGAGTGACAGAGGAGGGGGATAAGGGACAAAAAGATTGGGAAGTGAAATGCGAGAGAAAGAAGGTTACATGTGAGAGGCAAGTGTTGAGGGAGAGTTTGACGGATGCAAACGTGATCGTTCAAAAATTGGACCAAAGGGGTTTGACCCGGTTCTTTGAAGTGGTTTCGGGCTACATTCGAGGAATGGTAGAGGGTTTCTATCGGTCGGTGAGGTTGGAAAATTTGAACACCGCCGAACCAAGAATGGTGGCGAAAGTGAGAGGAGTCAATGTGTGGATCACTGCCGAAAGGATATTAGAATACTTGCAATGCCCGATACCTGACCCAGAGACCGTAATTATTCCCAAGTATGCATTTGATCCGGCATCTTTCGATGGGAAATTGTTTGCAAAGAGGGTGTTGACCAATCCAAAGGAATACAAGGGCAAGTTCTCACCCGGGGCATTGCATGAGGATTACCGTCTCCTCAACAAGATAATGAAGCATAATGTGTACCCTTTGGCAAGTGACAAAAGGGTACCCCCGCGAACGATAGCCTTCATGCATGCTTTCATGTCGGGAAAGGTGATAGACTTTGGCCGAACAATCTTCCAAGAGATGGTGTACTTCAGAGAAAAGGCAAGTGGGAATGCAAACTTCATCTTCCCGGCCATGGTTACTCACTTCTGTTTGCAACACAAGGTGCCTAGAAGGGCGGGTGAAAAGATGACTGAGGGAGTACCCGGCCCAATCACCGAAGCCTCCAAAGCCAAGAGCCATGCATTGTCCAACAAACACCCCAAGCCCGACTTCCACTCCGGTGTGAAAGCACCAAAATCCAAGAACCCCCGGGAGAGACAAGAACAATGGAATGAAATCATTGTCCAACGCCAAACCTTGATCTTGAGCGAGCTGAAAAAGGTGCATAAACGGCAAGACAAATCAGAAAAGAAGATCCAAAAGTGTTTGAGCATTGCCCGGTTTACAGCTGAATGTCTGGGAGAATTGGCAAGAAGGAGATTTGAGGAAAGCTCTGAGGAGAAGAGTGAAGATAGTGGGGATGGTGAGGAGGATGAGGAGAACGATGAAGTCGATGAAAATGAGACGGATAGTGACAATGACGACAGTGAAGATGATGATGAGGGTGACAAGGGAGGAGAAAAGGAAAGATTTGCTGGAAATCTCCCGGAGCGTCGCACCAAGGCTTCCCATGACGCACTAGAGTTGAAAAGCAGAGAGAGGGGAAAGGGGAGAAAAAGGTGATGACACCGGTGTCATCAGAAGCTGAAGAAGTTGAGGATGATACACCCACCGGCCCTTCTGGGAGACGTGCCACTGATCCACCCTCCACCCATGCTTCTGAATCTCCTGCCGGTACAGATGTGATTTACTTGAGTGATTCAGCAGAGGGTGGGTCTATTGAAGATGAGATAGGGTTAGATAGGGCACTGGTTGTGTATGTGCCCCCACCACCGGAGCAGTGATTGCATGCTACACACACCCGACTTGACTTGCGGAGAGATAGTTCAAGATTCATTTGTCATAGGTGGAGTCGGTGGTTGTTTTATTTGTTGTTTTTAGTCGTTTTGCGTTGTTTTTATATCTAACACTGAGTAGTGGTGTAGTGCCGGCAAATTGGGGGTAGTCATGACCTTTAGCCATTCATTGTATGCCGGCACTGTTTTGTTACACATCTCTTTGAAACCCGAATCGTTATATGCTATAAAGTCCTTTCTGATCTCAAGTGTGCATTGGATTCCTAATTTTATGAATCGTGGTGTAGCGTGTATCGTAATTGCTTTCTTCTCTTATTCCTTGGGAATCATGGTGTACATACTTCTTGTTGATTGTGCGTTGAATTCTGTTGAATGCTTAGCTTCTTTGTTCGCTTTTGCATTATTGTGCGCACTAAACGAAAATGACTATTGCCATATACTGGAGAGAATCCTTTTTTGAGAGTGAGAGAGATCTGAAACCATACACTTTGCACACATCTAATGATCAGAATTGTTCAACTTGGGTTCATAACATTGTGCACGAGTTGGTTGTGGTATCCGATGATACGAACCGCTTGGGAAACTACACGAAGCATATAATCGTTCACTCGCATCATTAAGGAGAAAAGATTGCCTGATTGGTTACTCGGGACTACCAACCTTCAAGTTGGGGGGTGTGATGAGCACATGTTATTGTGTATTCTACGGCTCAACACGCCTATTTTAACTTGCGTGCACGTATTATTCCATGTTTACACTCGATAATGCACGAAAAGGTATTTCATGTCCATCGCAGGTCAAACAGAGAAAGAGGACCCTGAAGTGCGAAAGTCAACTCTCAAAAGTCAAAGAAGGCCCGGAGAGGTCACACGAGGTCCGAGTGGTCAAAGCCCGAACTTGGTTGAAAGAACCAAGTTCCAGAGATCAGTGACACCGGTGCTTCAATTTGCAACACACCGGTGTCTCCCCTTATTCCACTGAGAAACCAAGTTCCAGAGACAAAGTGACACCGGTGCTTCAATTTGCAACACACCGGTGTCTCTTCCTATTTCACTGAAGAGCCAAGATGCAGAATACAAGTGACATCGGTGCCTCTGATTTCAAGACACCAGTGTTGTAAGGACCCGGAAAATTTGAATTTTAAAAATAATTATTTGAAGGCGTATTTTGAATAAATAAAATTAATTTAGTGTGTTAATTATCGGATAATGATTTTAGGAACCGAGCCCGGAGCCCCTTATGTTATTTGGTGTGCGTACTCTTAGTTGGCTAAGTAGTGGGTGCTCCAATTTGGGGGTTAAAATCTGATTTTGCTAAGGGGGGGAGAGAGAAGCCCTCATTTCCCCTAACTTCCCCATTCACTCCCCTTTGCTCTCTCCCTTCTCTCTACCAAATCCACCCATTTTCCTTCACCATTGTCAAATTCCTCGGAGATTTAGAAGCTTTGCATCGTGTCTAGCAAGGAGCTAAGGCCGGATCGTGGAGTGAAGCTAGGAAAGTTCGGATTTGGAGCTCGGGAGCATCACCAAGCTAGGGTTTCTTTCTTTGAGCAAGATCTTCCATTTCAAGGCTTGAGGTAGGGATTTCTACCTTCTATTATGTGTATATGATGTGTTTTGAAGCATATTTCGTGGTTATTTTGTTGCCATAGTCGGATTTGGAGTGTGTGCGAAATCTGCGATTCGCGCTGTTTTCTGCAGATCGCGTCGGGGCGTCCGGACGGGGACCATGGGCGTCCGGACGGCTGGCCCAGAAAATCGGACAGAGAGTTAGTGGTTTCGGCGTCCGGACGGGAACTTCCCGGCGTCCGGACGGGACCGGACGGGGACCGGGCGGCCGTGTGTTTTTATGTTCTGATTTTATTTTGTTTCATATTATGCCCTAAAACATCTTTAATTGGTAGTTTAACGTGATCGTGGACCGTTGGTATCTTGTATGCATGATCGATATAATTCGAATGTGGTATGGATCCGCTTGATTTGTACATATGTGGTTAGTGAATGAGATAAGTGCTAGGACACGCCATGGATCGGCATTGGCCAACCTCCGTTGGGAGAAGTGCTAGGGCGTAACCTATCTTAACTGAATGAGTTTGGGCTAGTTGTGCACGATTAGAGAGTGTCGAATGACATGTGTTCGGTATAACTTTGATTTGAAGAAATTATATAATGGACCATGAGGGATTGGGAGAATTCTATGACATCTTGAGGGTGGTTGAGTTGAGTCGGGAGTCGGGTAAAGACGATGTTTTGACCTATGAGATGAGAGTTATCTTAGAGCTTTAAACAAGAATCAGTGGTGTTTTATTGAGAAAACCTTATATGTTGAGAAGTTACCGGATAATGCCAGACTTTGATACGAATCATATTTTTGGGCGAGTTGATAAGTATGCCCTTGTATTGAGGTGAACCCACGTCGATATTGTTGTCATCCTTGTGTCCCTCATATGAAAGTTGTCTACCTACCCTTGGGCTGAGGCTTTGCTCGTGAGGTACCGTATCGTTAACTATGGATTGAGGCGGGTTGTGAGATGTTCGTGGGAGAGGTTCTCCTTCCTTGAGTCCATACTCGTTATCTTGTCTAGAGGTGATCCGCTATGTCTTAGTGGTGAAGAGTTCTTCGGTTCCGTGAAAGAACGATAGACTTCGACTTGACGTAACTATTGTGCCGTGAGGGGTTTGGGTTTAACGTGTGAGTTATTGGCCCTGGCATATGGGATACTTTGTCTAGCTCTTCCGAACCCTGGAAGTATGGTAATCTTATCCTGCCTTGAGACTTTAAGATGAGTGTAGCTTGGAGTTGAGTACGGTTTGATGTCCCGGCGTGTTGAAATGCCTTGTCTGTCGTGTTTGATCCGCGTATGCGAGTTCGTGATGAGTTCTAACGGAACGACTTGATTGTGAAACGTGTTATGAGGATTCGGTTTGAAGGTGATGTTAGTGTATTGGCAAATGACGTGTGGTGCACGGTTGCTATTATATGCTTGCGTCATTCATTTCCTTTATTGCTAGAACGGATAATTGTGTTGATGACGTAGAGTGCGGTTTTCCTTGAATTGCCTTCTCTCGTGGATTACGGGACTACATGGGACTTTAAGACTTGTTTCGATTGGTTGAATGTGGGACATGCGTATGATACGTTAAGTATTGATGAGAACTGGAATGTGATACATTGATGTACGTTGACACGTGAAAAGATGACAAGACATTGTTCTATGTACTAGATCCCCTATCGGGCATGCTAGGACTGTACTAGATCCCCAATCGGGCATGCTAGGAAATGTACTAGACTCCTACGGGAATGCTAGGAATGTACTAGACTCCTACGGGAATGCTAGGAATGTACTGGTCCCATTCAGGAAAATGCCAGGAATATACGAACTTGACAGTGATACTTCGATGAGACATGTGAGCCATGTGATGTGATAAAGTGGTTGACAGGTGAATGACTTGTGTAAATGGATGGTTAGACACTACTTTATGATCTCCTTTGTGTCATGCATATGATCATACCTATGTGGTATTACTTTGCCTAGCATTCTTTAAGACCATGCTAAGGGAATAAACGAGATCCTTGACTTGTGTTATCGATGTAATGAGAAGATGTAGAAGTGCTAGTTGGAGAGATAATCTTCGAGACAATGCAAGTAGTGAGACTTGAGTGATGTGAAATACTTGGCACGAGAACGTCTTAAGTTTATGAAAGGAATGGATGACCATGTTTTGATGACGAGATCCGAAGGTCTTGGATGGATATCATGTGGAGCAATGAATAGGTTGATGAGGCAATGTGTGGATATATGGGACATGCATGATTGGAGAAATATTGCGTAAACTCATGCTTGTGTTATTATTTGAGTGTTGCGTTGCTTGCCAATTCATTTCATATGTTCATAATATTTGTGTAGACTTTCCTACTGGGCTGTATAGCTCACCCTATCCCTTTCAGGTACCTTCTTGGGGTTTAGCGTGGAGTGCTTGAAGTGCTTAAGGTGCTGCATCATTCTGGAGGGCCACGTTAGAGATTTCATGTTGACTTTTGTAAACTCTTCTGAAACAATATTATTTTGTTTAAATCTATGTATACTATAGATTTTATGTCGATTGGATAATTGATCATGAGCAAAATATTTGGGTTTATTGGACAGAATTGTGAGGTTTTCTTAAAGGATATGTACTATTTATACATTTGAAATTGAGGGCGTGACAAGTGTTCCCTCTTATGGCAGTGAAGGATGGAAATACAGAGTGCCAATGACACCGGTGCCTCTATTTCTTTACACCGGTGTCTCCTCCTGTTTCAATGAAGAACCAGAGTACAGAGTACCAGTGACACCGGTGCCTCATTTCCTTTACACCGGTGTCCCTCCTTTCACAACAATACCAGATACAGAGTACCAGTGACACCGGTGCCTCATTTCCTTTACACCGGTGTATCAAGTGCGACAGACCAACATCTGGTCTGGGATGGCTGACTCTTGGGGACCACTCTACCTTGATTTTTGTACAAAATCAGGGGACAAAAAAGGCTTTTAGCCTGAAAAAAGGACAAGAAGCTTCTTTTTAGCCATTTTGTAGGCTAGGCTTGTAATAGTACCTATAGATTTTAGGATATTTTGTAGGGTTTATTCTTTTGCAAAGGGGAGCCTCTCTACACACACACACACATAATATACATCAGATTATTGTAGAGAGAGAGCTCTTGCCTTCCTTAAGATATTTTGTTCTTCATGTATTGAGCTTCAAGTTTTGAGTAAGTTTATTAATCTTTAGTGGTTTGCTCTTGTGAATCCATTCACTCTTATGGAATCAATCAAATATTGGTAAGATCTACATTTATGTTTCCATTAGTATTGCATTTCCCATCTTAAAACTTGATTTTCTAAGAGATTTCTAGTATAGTATTGGTTAGATCACTCCTATTCTCTTTAGATAAGTTTGTTAATCATGTTTTCCCCTACTTCTCTCATGTTTATGGTAAATATGAGTAGCTAAACAAGTGTGGGTTAAGTCTAAATGTGAGGTTTGTTCTAAACCATGTTGGTCTACATCTTCTCAATATATATCTAATGCCCATTGATGGATCTTTCTAAGTTCTTCTTCTTGAAACAAAGAAATGAAGAGTTAAGTTCTTGCTTAGTTATAGCCATCCTTAGAGTTGGTATATCTAATACTTTGATCGATGACCTTCATCTTTTGATCCCATTTTCTTGAACTTGAAAGGATCCGTCAAACCATTTATGAATTAAAATCCTGATTTTCATCGAAGTATTTTCCGATCTAAAACCCGAGACCGGGGGCTAGATTGAGTTATAAGGAGAAGAGATAGACCAACGGAAGTTTTGAATGGACCAAACTTAAAGACTTAACCCCACTCCTTAATCTAGTTCTTTTCCTCACTTAGTAGTAT